>CM035278.1:12372543-12431945 GCA_020226075.1 Hydropotes inermis | reverse complement strand
AGGCCGGGGCCGCCCTCGAAGCGCCCGGGGGCGGAGAGGCCCCGGCCGGGGGCGCCGAACTCGGGGTGCGGGTGGCGCGGGGAGGAGCGCGGCCGCTGGGCGCAAACCGAGCCGCGGCGAGCCTGGAGCGCTCTCAGTTTCGTTTTTCTTTTTGCCAGCACTTCTGCGGCCCCTTCTCCTAAGGAAAGTCTGGAAATGCTGAATTTTGGCCAATTCTTGCTGGTAGTTAGGACCGCGGACAGAGAGGGATAGGAAGGCGCCCTAAAACCCTAAACCTGCGCGCGCCTCATTTTCATTCCAGACACACAGGCTCCTTATTCAAGTGTTAATTGCCTTTTACAGTTTACTAGAGGAAGGTGAGGGGATGTGCTGATTTCCTTAGTATCTTTTCTCACTAGCCAGCCTCCCTCTCTTTAGTAAAGTTCTGAAAAACTTAGAGCAGTAACACATTTTTTTTAAGAACTTTTTTTGGGGGATGCAGAGTAGACGGGCGATTAACTTGCTGGGCCAAGAAAATGGTCAAATGTTACGCTTTCCCCTTCTCCCGCCAGGCACGTGGCTTCTAAATTTCCCGCTGGCCCTGCCACTTGGACAGGGCATATCCTGTCCCCTTTGTCCACCAGGCTCCAACGGGCTGCAGGCCCTGCTGGCTGGGTCCTGCCTTCTGTGGGCCCTGGCCCTCCCAAGCCTCCTGCTGCTGGGGCTTTGGCGGGACCTGTTGAGGCTCTTCTGATCCATTTGCATCCCGTAACACTTTCTGCTCACAGTCCTGTGCCTTGTCAATACTCACTGTCTTGTTTTCTGATGTCATTTAGTTAGAAAGCTTCTCCAAGGCTAAGCCAGAGGAACTTTTAAATTGCTCTCAGCAGTTTGATAGAAGAATGGTTTTAACTGTAATGGTTTTAACTGTAATCTGGAAGGTGACTCAGCCCTGGTGGGGAAAGGCCCAGGGCTCCAGTCACAGTCCTGGGGGCAGACAGACTTGGCTTCTTAGAACCCTGGGTGGGCAGCTCCCACCCATGACGTGGCAGGGTAGCCCCCACACCTGGGTGAATGAGAATCTCCCCACCCATCGCTCTGAAGGAACCCAGCAAGTCTTAGCCACTACACTGAACATTTTTTCAGATTTTCAATATAAAAGCTGGAGGCCCAGAAAAAGTGAAGAACCTTGGGGAAGGAGATCAGGCTTTTGTGTTGCGTCTGACGTTAACTGACCCACTGGACAGCTTGCTAAGTTGGTGGTGGTCATTTTGAAGATGGACAGCAGAGGCACAGAGAGGTTATGAGCCTTTCGAAGGTCAGCCAGCCAGCGAGCAGTAGGACGATGTGTGTGATTCCAAGCAGACTCTCCATACACTCCCTTTAGAGAAGTGGCTCTCCGTCCTTTTGACCTTGACCCCCAAGAAGAAACACCTGTTACATGTAGACTGGACCCAGGGCTCAGATGTTAGAGTATAATTGAAACATGAGCTTCAGGAGCCATGCTCGCCAGTCCTGTGTGCTCTGCACTGGGATTTTTTTTTTTGTCTGTTTTCCAAAAAGCTTTAGTTCTCTCAATCTCCAGGCTCGTTCCAGGTTCTCCATGGCTCTTGGAAGAATCTTGCTCTGATGTGGGCCTGTGCATCGTGGCCTGGTGGGGAGGGGGCCTCTCATTCACTGTTTGCAGATAAACCTGCTCTGAAATCGGACAGCTTTGGTTGAAAAAATAAATGAGTCTGTAGGATAGTTCTTAGCCAGTGAACGGCAGGATGGGAATGAACCCAAATTTCAGGCCCTACAAGCATGCTGTAATTATAAGGTTGTGATGCAGTTCAGTTTTATTCTACACACTCAGGCTTTTAATTTTATTTAAGAGGGGTATTTGGAATAGAGTCTCCTCGGTGAAACTTTTTAATGTATTTCCTAATTTAGAATAATAAGACGTTTGAACTGGATTGTAGAAAAAATTACAAATGGTTTTTCTACTTCCAATTTTAATACCCTTATTAAGTGACTTCCTAAGTCAATTAACTTAAAAAATAGAATCTTGTGATGGACTGTGTTGTGCCCCTTTAGAAATACTATTATGTATGTGAATTGGTATCTGGACTCTAAAGTTAGGTAGTTACTATTTCTTAGTTTTTTGTTTTTTATTTTTTTAATTATTCGAAAGAGTTCGTGGTTTAGGATGGGTGGATTCTCCAGTGACCCTGAACCTTCACAGATGAACAATTTTTTCCCCCCAAACCACTTAGAGACCTTAAAGGGAATCTCAGTATTGCCTCCAGAAGGGGGCTTGTTGGTCAGTTTCACTGTGCTCAGACTCTTGTGTGTTACATTCCTCACAGACCTGCTACAAAGTAACTTCTGCCACATGGAAGTCTTGTTGGAAAGTTGTCTGAACAGGATTGTGACTTTAAGAATGAGGGACTTTCACTGTGGTTTCTAGAGTCATTTCACTCCTCCTGCACCCCGCTGCTTCTCCTCCCCACCCCAGTCATCTCAGAGAAGACCTGGGCCAGTTACTGGGCCAGTCTGCAGTAA
Organism: Hydropotes inermis; assembly: GCA_020226075.1. Taxonomy (NCBI): domain Eukaryota; kingdom Metazoa; phylum Chordata; class Mammalia; order Artiodactyla; family Cervidae; genus Hydropotes; species Hydropotes inermis. The sequence continues at coordinate 12,429,422 of CM035278.1, read as the reverse complement.
CGGGGCACCTTTGCCGAGCTGCGGCCGGCGCTTCGCCCCGGGAGCTGCTGCAGCCGCTGGGCATGGCTGACCCGTGGTCCAGCTCTCCTCGATGGGTCTGTTAACCCTTGAAGGATTTAAGTTTAGATGTGAAAGGTTCAACTCCTAAAACTTATGCAGTTCAGAAGAATATTGTTTCCTGTTAACTTCAAGTTTGTGTCAGAGTTTTTAAAAGGCCAGTAGGGTTTATTCTTTATAATCTGTTATGCAACACTACGGCAGAGTCCCAGTCTGATAAAATATATTTTTGTTTTGTGAATTGCTATTGTGAATGCTCAAAATGTGTTGCTTGACTTTTAAAACAGTATCTATATGTGAAATAATCTAAAATATACAGAAGTACAGTGACTGGTATCATACACTCCCATTTATCCATCACCAGCCTCAGCAATTATCAAGATTTTCCACATTTGCTTCACATCTTCCCTTTCCCCCCTTTCCCCCCCCTTTTCTCTGTGGAGATAGTCTAAAGTGGATTCCAGCCCTGTGGTTTCACCCTGAATGCTTAAGTAACATGTCTGAAGGATGGAGGCATTTAAAACTCAATGCTGTTGTCACACTTAACAGTCCATAATCAATTTCTCTCATTATCTCAGAAGTGTGTTTACTTCCTGGTTGTTTTGGATCCTGAATTTTATTAAAAGTTCACACATGAATTTGGTTTTACGCCTTTGAGGATCTTCAGAGTCTCCCGCTACCTCCCACCCCACTGACTTGTAAGATTCTTCTTCAGAGGGTGTGTATCTTTCCCCCTAGTTTCCTTTAATTGTTTCTAGAAAGAAGCCGGCTGTTCAGGGTCCCTGGGCTTCCTTGGGGAAGGCTGATGAGACCCAGCCGCTCATGACTTAATTCAGACACAGTTATCTTCAGCAACATTTTGGAGCTGGCCACTTGGCATCTTCAGCATTCAGTGTGGTAGAGCCTGCTTTTTACACGGCGCTGTTTCTGCAGAATGGTGGCAGGGTGAAGAGGGGAAGCACTGCCTCTCCTGCAGCCTCACTCCTTCTCATCCCCAGGAGGAGGGAAGGACCAGCAGGCTGTGCAGGGAGAACCACGCGTTGTGTTTGCATGCATCACGTTTGAGGTTCTGGGTGGCTGAGGCGGCGCTGGAGGGGGTCTCCGGCTCAGGCCGACATGAGTTCGTGGACTGGCCCACAGCCTGGGCTCAGTGAGTGGGACCTGGCGCCCACCCCACCAGCTAGTCTCAGAATCACCTGAAGGCTTTTCTCCACCTCTGCCCCTGCAGACCCAGGAAATTACATTTTGCAGGTGTCCCAGGTGCTTGCTTTTTAGAAGGAGCTTGAGACCCATTGGTGTTGGGAGGCGGGGCCAGAGAGGATGTTGAGATGAGCCTGGAGCAGCCTCCATGGAGCACCTTCATTGGGCGTCACCCCCGGGAGCAGCCCATGCCTGAAACACACCTTGGAGGTCAGCCCCCAGAGAGTGGGGTTGCCGGCCGGGGTGGGTGGGGGTTTGGGTGTGTGTCTAGGTGAGAGTGTGGGTGCACTAAAGGGCCTTTATGATGGACCATAAGAGGTTAAGTTTACCTGTGGGTCCCTGCCTGGTAAAACTTAAAGGTCTGATTAAATGACGACTGCACCTTTCATTGACTGTAGTTGTGGTTCATATTGTTGAGGATGCAACTTAGAATTGGGGGCAGAAGGAGGCTTCTACAGGTTGTTACTGTGGGGACTCCAGTGAATTCTCAGTGAAAGTTGTTGTGTATCCATCTTTAAGAAGCCATAGCAACAAACAAGCAGAACTGTGGCCGGGTTTAAAACCAGCTGCCTTAGGAATCCAGGTACTTTCTACCTGACTGTTTCATTGTTTCTGAATCCTGCTTATTCCTCGGAGCCTCCTGCCTCCCAGGCAGTCTCCCAAGGGGCATTGTTTTTGGGGTTTTTCAAGTTACTTCTGGGTGTTTCAGCTCTGAGCTCTAGTTCTTAGAGAGTTGCACATAAAAGGTCAAAATACTGAGGTTCATAGGTCAGAGTCATTTGAGATATTCTGTCGGCTTTGACTCAAAGTGAAACAGTACAGCCTCTGCGAATCGGTTCTCACAACGGCACGTTCATGTTGGTGGAGTAGCTTGAGCCCGGCCGGCCGTTCCTGTGGTTGAGGGCTGGGTGGGGGCCTTTGTGTGTGTGTGAACTGGGATCGGGGAGGCCCATGTGCTGGAAACTTGCTTAGCCCCTTCTCAGGCCTCCTGGGTCAGCCTTGCTTTAACCGAGCTTATGTAGGACGTGAAGGTGGCAGGTTGTTTGGTGTGACCGGGGTGTTTTGTAGCTGGGGCTCTGGGGGGCGACTGCCTCTGAGTCTCAGAGACTGGCTGATGCTCCTGCCTTGGCAGTGCTTGTGTTCTCAGGGTCCTTGCCGCTGCTCTCGTGGGCCGTGGGCCTGTCCACGCGGCGGGCTGAGCAGGGCCAGGGAAAATGGAGGCCTTCTCCTGGCCTTGCAGGCGGTGGCATCACCTGCTTTTTGTAGGAACAAAGGAACAACAGAGAAGTACAAGTAAGAAGTGGAGAGAAAGCAAAGAAGGACACCGAGTGACGAGAGGGACAACTTTGGACAAACCCGGGCCGCCGGCGTGTCTGCCGGGAGCTTCTGGGAGCCAGGTGTCCTCGCGCTGCAAGCCCAGAGCACGGGCTCCAGGGCAGGCTGACCTCACTCGAGTCCTGGCTCCAGGACTGGGTGCATGCTTAGCCTCCCTGGACCCTAGTCTCTTCCTTGTGCAGAGAAAGAGCGCCTGATGGTGGAGGTGTTCTGCTCGGGGAGAGGACGCGGGAGGTGCTCCTAGTTATTGTGGCCCCGCCCCCCAGCCCCGCCACAGTCAGTTTATCCGGTGTCTCCTCTGCACACAATGGCTTCTCCCACTCTGGTTCCGCCCAGTGACCGCTCCTCTCCGTGACCCTCCTGGCTGATCTCTGGGTCTTCGCAAGCCCTAAGAGCCACATCACTAATAAATGCCACAGGTGCTGGGTGGTCACAGCTGCTTTGGAGGCTCAGTACTGGGGAAGTGGAAGCTTAGTCCTGGTGCTCAGAGTGTGTGCTCCTGGCAGTCATTCCAAGTAGACCCAGCCATGCAGCAAAGCCTCTGCAGACAGGTCTGGGGAGTGAATGGGCACGGCCTGCGGGGGTGACGCCGAGGTAGCGCCGGGCTCTGTCTGCAGGTGGTGAGCCAGCAGAGCTGGGTGAGCCGGGAGACGCTGCTCTGCTCGTGGCCCCACCAGGGGACATTGCTGGGACCTTCGGTTCCCTCTGCGTGCTGCTGCCCCAACAAGTGTGCTGCTTGTTAAATGTGAACGCGTGTGGCTCAGTCCATGAACCTCACGTTAGACTTGGAGGGCATCTCAGGGCCAAGACTGGTAATTACAACTTAACCTTGGGCTGGAGGTATTGAAAGCTTTTGGGGGAGAATGGCAGGAGCCCATGTGAGGGGGGATGGAGACTCGAAGCAGGTCGTGCGCAAAAACGGCAGTTGTGAGGTATGTCTGGGGCCCCTACCCGGCGCGCTGCCTGGGACCCTGTGGAACGGTGGCCAGTGCAGCTGCATTGAGAAGGTGTCTTGGAGCAACCTGGGCCAGAAGAAGGGGCAAGAAGAAAGTCAGGCTGAGCTTGGCGCCTTTAGGGGGACATGGAGCCCAGGAGCGGCTAGACAGAATTTTTCCAGTGTTCCTGGCCTGGTGGAGTCAGGGAGCTGGCCCGGAGGGGTTGAGCCAGGGTCAGCTGGAAAGTGTGGGCAGAAGAAGGAGCCCGTGTGCCGCCCTGCCTGCACCCACGGACGGCCCTGTCTCCCTGGGAACCCTGGTCCCCACCCTGCCCTGTCCATAACCCCTGGTTGCCAGTGTCCCTCACCACGTGCTCTGTCCATATCTGTTAACGGTTGGTGAACTGGGATCCAGGTAAGATCCACATGTGACTGGCTGATGCATCTCTTTGGGATCGCCTTCAAGTGAGAGCTTTATTGACATGGAACTCATGTACCTTTGTTCTTTAGTCTCTCAGTCGTGTCTGACTCTTGCCCGCCAGGCTCCTCTGTCCATGGATTTCCCAGGCGAGAATATGGGACTGGGTTGCCACTTGAGGGGATCTTCCCGACCCAGGGATCGAACCCCTGTCTCCTGCATTGGTAGGCAGATTCTTCACCACTGCACCAACTGGGAAGCTCAGTGTAAAACGCAGTGTGTTTTATTTAGGACATTCAGACTTTTGCAGCCATCAACACAACCTGACTGAGGACATTTTTGTCTCCCGTCCCCAGAGAAAGGCTGTACGCGTTAGCTGTTTCCACCCCAGCCCTGGCCCTGAGCAGGCTTCACGCTCAGTCTCTGGTTGTCGCCTTGCTCTTCCCCAGTGCTTACAGTTGCTGGGCTGAGGACACTGGCGTGTGTGTGGTATCTCGTCTCCACTGCTTGGACTTGGCTGATGGTGTCTCCTTGGTGTAATTCAGCATGTTTGTCCTGTGTGAATTTCTTGCAAATTAGTGGTCAGATCCAAAGGCAGGTTCTACTGTTCTTGGGTTCTGGTGCTCCTTTTTTTTTTTTTTAGTGTGAATACTACCTGCTGTTGATTGTTAATCATTCAGTTCAGTTCAATTCAGTCGCTCAGTCGTGTCCAACTCTTTGCGACCCCATGAATTGCGGCATGCCAGGCCTCCCTGTCCATCACCAACTCTCAGAGCTTACTCAAACTTTTGTCCATCGAGTCAGTGATGCCATCCAGCCATCTCATCCTCTGTCATCCCCTTCTCCTCCTGCCCCCAATCCCTCCCAGCATAGGATCTTTTCCAGTGAGTCACCTCTTCGCATGAGGTGGCCAAATTAGGTTCCATTAATTCATTAGAGTTGGTACAATACTAATGCTCTGTTTCCACAACAAAAACTTCCCCTGGCTGGCCGGCTGGCCGATCAGGTTTGTATCTGTCTTAAGGCAGAGAAGTGTCAGTGAGCAGCATTAAAGACTGCGGGAGCCTGCGGAGAAGAGAGGTGGTCCAGGTAGGTGGGCGCTGGGCATGATGTAGGAGGTTTGGGGGCTGCTGCTGTGGGTACATGAAGGTGAGCTGAGGGTAGGGCCCTTTTGTTCTGTAGGTTATGGGGACCCTCTGAGAGAATTCGGCAGTTGTGTTGCAGGAAGGGGTGGTCTGGCCTGGTGGCAGGATCTTCGTCTGTGTCTGGTGGGATCTTGGTCAGGTTTCCTGTTGGTGGCAGGTCAGTGCCAAGCAGAGCAGCATGTGTCTGGGGCGGGGTGAGGGGTGAAGACCAGGCCCCCAGCTGACCTTCGGGCCTCAGTGCTGACCCTGGGAGGAAGGAGCAGCAGGGGTCAGTTATCTTTTATAGATATGCTAAATTTAAGGCGATTCTAAGAAATCCAGGAGATGAAAATCTGTGGTCTTCACTTTGCATCTCTCTATATAGCACCCAGTGTGCTTTGCCTGGTGGGGGTCTGTCTTTGTCCGGGTGTAAACTCCCTTTGCTTGCCCCCAGGACCATCTTGGTCTCTTTCTGGTGTCTACTGTAGTCTATTTTCTTTTTACTCAATAAATCCTTATTGCAGTCAACTCTTGATTGTTCAAAAGTTAAACCTGTTGACTTGAAACTTGTGTACGCTCTGAACACCCTGCCCGCAGCCCACCCTGTGCTCTGTGTCTGGAGTGGAGGTGACCCTGCAAGGATGCTGTCGAGCAGTGTGGAGGAAAGTGGGTCACGGGGGCCACTGGCCGGTTGATTTGCTTAAATAGACAGTGGACGCGGACGTCCATGCAAAGGTAGACGTATAGCCTCTCAGAGGCAGGTGGTGGTCTTCCCCTCTGGTGAGTAAGTTGGCTCCCGGTGTTGTGAGATTCTCTGACGTGAGCCATGCTGACCTGGCCAGTAGAGGCCGAGGCAGGCAAGACTAACCGCCTCCCTCTGGGCTTCCTTAGATCTTGTCCAAAGCTGTGCCCTCAGGAGACAGGCCTGGAAGGCGCCCAGTTAGAAGCTCTGTGGGCATGTGGAGTGGGAGCCTGAGAAGGCAGCTGTGCCTGGTTTTTAGCCCAGTGTCTTCTCGAGTCAGTCGGGGTGAGTGCCTCCCTTCCTGTGAGGGTGGAGTGCAGTAACGCCCAGGGTGGGGCTGGGCAGGTGTGGGACGCGGACAGAGCTGGGGTTTCACCAGGTATGGGGTCCTCTGATGCAGGGCTGGTGAGCCACATGTCTCACTGACAGGATTCTAGAGGTGCCTTAAGGAAGAGCGCCTCTGGGTGAAAATTCTCTGAGAAATAGTGCTGTGAAGTAAACAGAAAAGATGGTGAGAAATTTGGTTGTAAAGCTACAGGAGCTCTGGGTGATTTTTTTTTTTTTTTTTTTTTTTGTCTTTTGTCTTTTTAGAAGAAAGAACTTGGTTGGCTTTTTAAGGGATTTGAGTCTCATTTCAGCAGGAGGCATCTCACCTGATGGTGGCAGCCCTGGGTGCTGGAGCATCGTGGAGAAGGGGCTGAGCCCAGACGGGCTTATCACAGGAGGAGGGGTGCCCAGACGGGCTTATCAGCGCCCGCCATGGGGGCGGCGGGTGAGGGTGGTGCCCGCCCGGGTGGCCTGCAAGTTGACATCCCTGTGGGACAAGACACACCCCTCTGAGCTATCTGATGGTTCCTGGTGTTCCAGCAAGCACTTATTTGAAGAGTAGTTTCTATTTTATTTTTGCATGTTTTTCTGAAATAAGATATTTTTAAGTCCATGTTGTAGAGTGATGGCTGTTGACGAACTTTGCAGAGTTGCTTTTTGTTGGCGGGGTGGGGGGTGATTCTCAGACTGTCGCTGCAAGGCTCTGGCTTGGCTCCCCTGCTCCAGGCCCCCTGGCCTCCTGCTCTGCACCCTCAGCACAGTTAGGAAGGTCTTCCCTTGCCTTAGCCTCGGGACGGGCCTGCAGCCCTTGTCCTCGACTCTTTCTGTTTCTTGTGTGGTCTGTCCCAAGTGTGTCTGAATGTTAACAAATGCAGAGAAAAAAGATCATCAGTGTTTCAGAGAGGCCGTGTTTTTCAGAATGTCATAGGCTCTTTTTTTGATTGAGCGGAGACTCACACAACATAAACCATTTTAAAGTGGACAGTTCAGTGGCATCTAGTACATTCAGTGTTAGGTAAGCATCACCTCTATCTAGTTCCAAAGCATTTCCATCACCCCAAAAGGAAATTCTGCCCACTAAGTAGTCCCTCCATTCACCACTCCCTCCAGCCCCGGGAACCACCAGGCCTCATTGCCTGTGGATTTGCCTCCGCTGGATAGTTCACATATGTGGAATCATAGAGCATGTGAGCTTATGTGACTCTCTCCCCGATGTTTCAGGGCTAGTGCTGCTGTGAACATCACAGCTTGGTGTGTGGCGTATGTCTTCATTTCTCTTGGGTGCGTACCAGGAGTGGAATTGCTGGGTTTTACTCTGACTTTGAGAGGAACTGATGCACTGTTTCCACGGAGTGGTTTTGGTTTCTCCACATCCTCATCAACACTGATTATTGTCATCACAGCCTTTTAGAAAGTGAAGTTAGTAGTGTAATATATCACGTCTGGCATATTTTATTACTTACCAAAGTAGAAAAAAAGATTTAGGTGTATTTTACCCAGATCTACCTGATAGCTGTAAGGTGCATCCATTTCTTTGTGCTAGAGTTTAGAGGATGTTTGGAACCTGGAAAACTAGATAAATACTAGTTAAATAGTAAAGCTTCATAATTTAATAGGGTGGGAGAGAAGGTAAGAGTCCAATATCCAGCTCCGCCTGTGTGTCTGAAGTCAAAAGTGTGCACTCTCTGGGTACACGCTGAGTGCCAGCTGTGTGCCAGGCGTCGTGCCCGACGCCCAGGGAGCAGCACTGGGTGCAAACCCCGGCGCCACCAGCTCACTGAGTCAGCACCACCCAGTCACCACGGATCCCTGGGAGACGTGCTAGGAGGGCGCATTCCAGAGGGAACGTGACGGGGAGTCTGGCCTGGGTGGGGGGTGGGTGGTGGCCTGAGACTGGGCAGGGCAGAGGCCGCCCTGAGCACATAGGTTTTCATCCAGAGCCTTGGGGCAGGTGGGAACGATGCACCACGCCATGTGTGTTTCCCGGGAGCCCCTGGCTGTGGGTGGAGGGCCGGGGGAGGGGGGGGCTTGAAGATGCCCAAGACTGGCGTGCTGGAGAGGCAGGGGTGCCAACAGAGCACGTGGGGGTTGGGGGCAGGCGGTCCGAGATGTCCGATTGCTCTGGAGCTTGGCTGGGCAGTGAGGCAGTGCACTGGTAGGGGCGGGCAGATTTAAGTGGTATCTGCAGGCTCTGAGAAAAAATTTTGTGTATTTTTTTATTGGAGTATAATTTTGAGAAATAGTTTTAAAAGACTTTTTAATAAGGAAGCATTCAAATATTCAGAAGAGTCGAGGAGACAATAGGAGGCCGGTGTCTCGGCACTCCACCCAGCCGTGGGGTCAGCCTGGCGTCGGTCCCGCCCTGCTCCCCTCCGTTAGCGGAAGCCTGTCAGTGCGTTTGTTGGGGCCCATTTTCTGTGGGAATGTCAGACTTACCGGAAAGGAGCCAGAGGTACAGACTTCCCACGCCAGCGCCCCCCGGTGTTACCCTCTTGTATCGTTCGCTCGAGGGCAGTTTGCAAAATCGGGAAACGAGCATGGGTCCAGTGCTGCGAGCTCGGCTGAAGGTCTTCCTCAGGCCTGGCTGTTCTGACTGCGTCCACTTCCTGGACACCCCCGGCCAGCCTGGGGGCCTGCCTTCGTTTGCTGTTGCGGCCCCGCGCCGTCTCTACGCTTGAGAAGGCCGGAGCCCCTCTTCCCCCCGTCTTTTGTGGCCTCGCTGTGGGCGCTCTCAGGCTGCGCAGTGTCTTCTCGGCTCACCCCGTTGTTTTCTGGTGGCTTCCCTTCTGGACCTGCAGGGCGCTCCAGCCTCTGTTGTGATTCTCCGGCCCCGCTTCGCTTCATCAAGCAGCCCTGGTTCTTCTTTTGATGGAGAAATGGCATGAGGAGCCGGAGACCTGGGTGCTGAATGTGCTCCTGGCCGCAGGCTGTCCTTGCACCTGCTTCTCCGTGGACACGGGATGGACGTAGGCGTTTCTCCGTGGGTATTAAAAACTGCATTCTCACTGGCGTTGCCGATTGCAGCCCAGTGTCTCTGGGTTTACTCTCGCTTTCCTCTGTCCTCACTTAGAGCTTCTTCATCAGATAGTTGGGTCTTCATCAGATAGTGAGAAGTCTAGATCTAGTTCCCCCAGTGTATTTGCTCATTTGTTTAGGCCGAGCAGACACGGAAAGTAGTTTCAAAATTGCTGCCTGCCCCTGGAGAGACAGGCTGCTACCCGGAGAGCTGGTCTGTGTGTGGCCGCTCCACGTCCGGCTGGGAGCACACGGTCAGGGCGTCTGCCTCCTGAGTTCTCCCTCTGCGCGCTTCTAATAAACGAGAGACTCAGCTTAGGGACTTCCCTAAGCTGGTCCAGTGGTTAGGACTCCAGGCTTTCACTGCCGAAGGCATGGGTTCAATCCCTGGTTGGGGGACAAGATCCACAAGCCACACAGTGTGGCCAAAAAGGAAAAAAGAGCGATTCGGTTTAATACTTGTGAACAGTAATAAGCAGCCCGGTGTGAAAATGAGACAATGAAATCGGGAACGAATTGGGCAGACGCAGGACCCCACTGTTGCAGCTGCTGCCCTCGGAGCCGTTAGCGTGGTGACGGGGCCGTCCCCTGCGGAGGCGCAGGCGCTGAAGGAACAGCCAGGAGCCCGGCGCAGCCGCTCACTGGCTCGCGTGGGCCCTGAGCCGGGGGCGGCCTTCCTGGGCCGGGAGCAGCAGCGTGCTCCTGGCAGGGCCCGCGCCCCACCCCGCCCCGAGTCTGCCTCGGAGCTTTCTTACCTGGATGTGACCACGGGCGCTGTTGGCTTTTGGTTCTGTTTTTTTTTTAATTTTATCTTTCATAATAAAAGGAATACATGCTTATTTCAGATAATTTAGAAGATACTGAAACAAAAGGAGAAAAAAATCCACAGGTGATGACCCTTGGAAGAAGTAGTGAATCTGTTTGCTTCCGGATGTTTTTTTCCTGTGCATACATAGATAGCTGGGGGCAGCCTACACTTAAAATTTTGCATTGTTCCTTTTCACCTAATACCACGAGCGCGTCCGAGGGCTGGCTGCATTTGTTGGGGGGATGTTTACAGTGATGTTCAAAGTAAAAGGTGATGCAGGCACTCACGTGGGGCGGCAGCCTCCGGGGGCAGCCGCGGCTTGGTCCCTGTGGCGCGTGCCTCCCGGCCATGGGGCCATCCTCACCCCCGTCTCCCCAAGGGTGCCACGCAGCACTTCCTCAGGGCCTTGGTGACGGTCCGGCGGGTCGGGGACCTCGGGTGCTCCATGGCTGCAGGCCTCTCACTGTCCTGACACGCGTTAGGAGCACGCGCCTCTCCTTCACTGTCCCCAGTGAAGTGCCGAGGGGTGGCCGGGAGTCTCTCGCCAACTGGAAACTGCTAGAGGGCAGGACCACATCTCCTGGCTGCATCCTCACTGCTGTTGCTGGGAAGCAGGTCATCGGGGTCTATCTGGTGGAGGGGTGTGTGTTGGAGACAGGCAGCTTAGCAGAAACGAAGCTGTGCCTATCCTCTGTAGTCAGTTACAGACACCCCATGTGTGAGGCGGGCTCTGGGACCCCTGTGAGTCCCCCTTGAGTGGGCACTGGACCCTGAGGCCCTCCCCTCTTCGGGGGAGTCCCCGGGAACTGAGCAGGGCCCCTGCAGCTGCGTCCCGGTTCGCAGCTTCTCGTTACTTCTGGTGCCTGTAAAATGGGGGTGATAACTATGTATTCATATAAAATGATGTGTCAGAGAGCCAGCAGAACATTTGTCGACATACTGTATTTTATATATAATGTAGAGAGATTTTAGTTATAGCAAATGTTGATTATGCATACCTACTCATAATTATCAATGTCATATGATTGTTTCATTATGTGTGTTTAATGTGCCTGATTGTCACAGAGATCATATTTAACAGCCGTTTTATTGTGACAGTAAAATGAGTTAACATGCTAAAGTGCCTGCTGGTGCCTGGGATGTGCTCAATGCATGTTACTTCTTATTACTGCAATGATTTTTTTGTTTAGTTGCTAAGGCATGTCTGATTCTTTGCGACCCCATGGACTGTCAACCGCCAAGCTCCTCTGTCCATGGGATTTCCCAGGCAAGAATACTGGAGTGGGTTGGTGATGTTAGCAGGTAGAAGAAATGTCTCAGCTTCTTTGAGGAACGTGCCCTTCTTAGGGGATTTTGAAAGTGACACTTAGAGGCCCATTTGTGCCAATGCTGCCTGGGGCTGGTGAGGGCTGCGTGAGGTGGATATGGCTGAGGTGGTGATGGGGGGCGGGTGGGGAGGCTTCTGTCTGACCTGGACCCCGGAGGTGGAGAAGTTGGACAGGGCTTGGTCACGGGGGTGCCTGTGCAGGGACATGGACCACCCAGTGCAGACCCCCAGAGCTCCCCCAACACTGCACTGGTGAGCCCCATATTGCCGCACGTCCATCAGTCCATGGGATTGTCCATTATGTTCCAGAAAGACGCATCCACTGGGGGTAAGCTTCGGTTTGGAGATTAGAGATTACAAATTGATACAGATGAGTGGTGTAGCATGTGTCTCATAAAATGCCCTTCTTCGGATGGGAACAGATGCTCCTGTCTTTGGTCCCAGTTGTTTGCTTGGACATTGTCAAAGTCGTTTTTAAACAAAGCCCCAGCAGAAACAAAGCAGGCGCATTAGTGCTCCAACTCAATAGTGTGTTTTAATTTAAAGCAGACCTTATGGATGGCGGCTGTGGAGCTGGAAACCGACCCTTGCAGGAAGCACGCCCCTTCTTTTAAATAAGCAAGACTACTCTGAGCGTGTTAAAGTTTCACCCAACCTGTGTTTATCTTCCCAAGATATGCCGCACTCCGCAGAAATGATATTCTAACCTGATGCGTGGTGCCCTTGTATCCGGAGCCGAAATGCCGGCTGCCAGTCCACTAGTGGAGAGGTCCCCACTGCTTGGTCTCAGTTCTTGGGTGTCGTTTCTGCCGCTGCTCAGACGGTTGTTTCAGGGTCATGCAAGGTGGGCCATGTGCTCGGCAGCCTCCTGCCCGGGCCCGAGGAGGCACTGATGGCCACCTGTGGGGCCTGAGGACCGGGGTAGGTAGCTGGTGGAGGCTGACCCCTGCTTGGCTGCTCCTGGGTTGCTGGGACCTGAGTGCTGCATGGTGGCCTGTCACCGTCCACTTTATTGCATTTTTGTTGATTTTAAAAGTGGTTTGTTTTCAGTGTTTGCATTTGGCCAGTCGATACCTGTATTCTTACAACTGAGAGTGCTGTTCACAGCATGATCGCGGGACTTAGGAAGCAGTTAGTAGTGGACCGTGCTGAAAGCTATGAATGAGCGAATGGCGCTGGCCTGCAGGGAGCGGCCACAGGTCTGCGTGTGAGGAGGGCACTGGTGAGCATCACACCCGTGGCGTGGCTTCTGCCGCCCGGCGTGCACTGCGAGGTGCGGGAGGCCAGCAGGTGAGTTTGGCCGCATCCTGCCGGCCGAGCACCGGGCACTCGGGCGCTTTTTGGGTGTGGACTCGACCCTAGTGGGCCCGGTTCCCCTCCCCCTGCCCACCGTTTTAGGAGAGAGGAGACTGAGGCGAAGAGTGCAGGCAGGACACACAGCAGGAAGTGCCTCTGTCGGTGACATCGTAACGGGTCACTGTGCTGAGACCCGGCTCCACCGTGCGGCGTCCTCGTGCGGGAGGTTGGGGGAGAGGGTGCGGGTTGGTCTGAGGGACAGGAGGGCAGGCTGTGCCTGTTCTGAGAGTCCGCAGGGTTGTGCCCTTTCCTCTGTGGTCTCGTGGCCTGGGGGAATCCCGAGCCAGGTGAGGAGCAGGCCCCGGCCAGTGACCCTCCATCGAGGTGCCTGCTGGGAATGCTGTTTGCTCCCTGAAAGTGGTGAAGAGAGCCTATTTGCTCTGATCTTATCCTGGTGAAACGTTATGTATTTTGAAGTGGATGATGTTTGTCTTTGACTTGAGCGCTTGATAAATAGTTGTTTAAACTGAAGTAACTGGATAAACTTGGAGGTAACATGATGATTTGCCAAACCTCAAAAAAAAAAAAACCCAAAAAACAAAGCGGACAAGAAGTGTGCGCGCTGCATGCATCTCTGTGTTACCGGGTCCTGAGAGTTCACCGCCCACACAGACCGGTCCCCACGTCCCCCTGACCCAGGCAGTTTACACCAGGAGAAACCTAGCAGGGCTCATCCAACGGCGTCTGTGAGTCGGTTAACCATTGAGGCTGGTCGTGGATCATTTCAGTTCCTCTGGAACAAGCGTGGACGACACACTTCCCTGTTTACTGGAGGTTGGTCCTGTGTTTCCTCGGGTGACACTTCCTGTGTCTGTTTCCTGTCTTGATGGACTGCTCGGCGCTCACATCAGCGAGATGCAGCCCCGGTGGGGACGCCGCCTCTGGTCGCCGGTGCTGGTGGGAGAGTGCAGCCTCCCCGGTGGTCAGACCACCCAGCTTCCGGCGTTGCCCTTCTCCTCCTCTGCTGGGAGCCAGATCACACATGGCCTGTCTGCAGGGCCTCCGTCTGCTCGGTCTCTGCTATGTCCCTGGCATGTGCTGTCCTTGGCTTTGTTCCTGGAGAAGTGCAGGGTGGACCCACTGGCTGACAAGACACACCCACAGAATGATCAGTTCCGGTGGTGGTTCTGAACGCTTTCCATTTCAGGACCTCTTTATAGTCTCAAACTATTGAAGGCCCAAAAGACCCTTTGTTTATGTGGGTTAGAGCCATCATTTCTGTATAAGATATTAAAATTGAGGGCATTAAAATGTTAGATGGGCTGTAATGACCAACATTTAATGTATTGTGCTGACAAGAAATCCGCTATGTATTAATATATTTTTATGAAAGCATTGTTTAAAACTAAAAAAAAAAAATGAGTATTGTTTCAGGCTTTTGTAAACCTCCTTTAGGTTTGCTTGATAAAAGCAGCAGTCAGTTTGTGCTTTGTATCTGCTGGGATGTGCTGTTTTAGTTGCAGTATATGAAGAAAATCTGGCCTCATGCTGATGTGTGGCTGAAAGGCAGGAGTGTTAGTGGTCTTCACATGTGGTTGTGCATGCTTTTCTTTGCCACCATGCCAGAATGCAACAAGTCGTAGTTTCTTAAAAGCTAGTTGTCCTGCAGGGTCCAAAACCAGGCCAGGTGCGGCGTGAAGCCGTCTGTAGCTGGTGGCCGTGTGACATCACGCATCGTCACTGGAGGACATCGGATCTCAGACACAGGGAGGTGTCACGTTCAGGAACATCATGTCACTGCTGCTCTCGCCACAAATCTGTAAGTGTTTGGAGCCTTTACGCTCATGGTGGCCAGTACATGTTTTCCACAGTTCTAGTTTTCACTTTAAAGTTTGAATTTTATTATTACAGCAAATACCGGCAGCTGTTTTCCTGGAGGGACAGGTCGGGGTTTGAGAAAGCGTCTGCCCAGCTCCCAGCCCCGGTCCCTGAGGAGAAAGGGGTCGGCCCACAGCTCACCCTGCGGTGGTCACTCTTCCTCAGATCCTGCTGTTCTTAGGGAACAAGCGTTTCCTGTTTCTCTCACAGAGTGGGAGGGCCGGAGCCAGTGCGTGGTGAGGCACCTGAGGCCCTTTAGGCACATCACCAGGATACCCGCCTCCCCGCTCCTCTCACCATGAGTGTGTCTCTGCTGGCGGACCAGTGACAGCCCAGCTGGGCCGCTGCCTCCTCGGGAGCCGAGGCACCTGCAGCTGTCTCTGCCCGCAGAGAGGGAGTGTGCCGGCTCAGTATCGGAGGAACATAGCTTTAAACCCAGGAAGCCCCTCCAGGGGCCTTAGGGACCCCCCAAGGGTGCCCAGGAGCACTTGAGAAGGACTGCTAGGTCAGGGGAGCCCTGCCTATGTGGTGTGTCTCCCGAACTGTCTGCATGCGCATCCTTAATTCCAGTGTGTGTAGAGAGACGTTCCGCTTTGATGAAGTGGTTTCATGGCTTACAAGCATGGTTTCATAAAAGTGCCCAAGAAGGCAGTCTGATTTGGAGTCTGAGTTCTTGGCTGTGTGGCCATCTGGGACTGCAGCAGGGTCTGGGGCTGGAACAGACCTGGACGGCCTGTTCCGTGGTGCCGGTGAGGGTGGGAGGCCACAGGAGTGACGTCTCTGGCGTGGAAGGACATGGGTCGTCTGCTGGTTCTTGGTGAAGGAGCATGGCTCTCCCTCAGGTCTTAGAACCCTGTGGAAATAGGCAGCTCCCGTGAGCGGTGTCCTTAGTGCTCTAAGCTCTGCTTGTGCTTGCTGTGAAGGTGTTGGTGAAAGTTGTCTGTTGTGAAAGCCCCTGTGTTTGCCAGCAGTTGCCAATGGTTTTTCTGACGCCCTGAGTACTCATTGTGTTTGGGTGTCCATCTGAGAGAGGTTGTCAGTCTGGAAGTGCTTCCGTTCCCGGCTGGCATCCAAACTGAGTTTAAAACGTTTCTGTGGGCCTAGGCAAAAACCCTCCCCCTTCCCTGCCACCGGTCCTGCTTGCTCTTCATCACCTCTGTGTTTAAAAGTAAAGGATACTCATAGGTGCAGACAAATGCTGTTCGGCTCCACTTACACAAGAATAGTCAAGTTCGTAGAGACAGAAAGTACACTGGTAGATGCCGGGTGGGGGGAGATGGGACGTGAGTGTTTGATGGGGACAGAGTTTCAATTTTGGAAGATGGAAAACTCTGGAGATGCATGAGGGTGAGAGTTGTACAACAATGTGAATGTCCTGGGTGTCACAGCCAGCCGCTGCGCAGTTAGATATGGTTAAAATAGTACGTTTCAATTTATGCGACTTTTACCACAAGTAAAATGAAATTTTAAAATATGCTTTGCAAAAAAAGAAAAAATATGTTTTGCCATAAAAAAAAAGCATGGCGTGTTTCCCCCCCCCCCCCCAAGAAGCCGCCCGGAGGTGCCCGGCTGGGGTGCTGGCGTGAGGCCCATCAGCTCGCTGTGTCTCACAGCGGTGACTGTGGGCTTCTGCTTGTGGCTTCTGACCTGCCCCAGGAGAAAATGGGAGTGAATGGTGCGACCTATATAGAGGACGCCTTCTAATTGATTGCTGACCAGCAGGCAGCCACTCCCGAGTGCGTGAAAATTGTTGGTGAAGAGTTAATGCTGACATACTGCTGCCTTGTCGCAAGCCTGGCCCAGGGACACGGCAGGAACCTCGCTGTCTGTGACCGAGGTCAGCGCTGCCCCTGCCCTGGCCGCCCTCTGGGCTCTGGGTGGGGCACCTGCTCTGGCTTGTCCCGGATGCCCGAGAGAGAGTGGACCAGAGCAGAGGGTTCCTGCTCTCAGGCAGCTTGCGGTCTGGGGGGCAGATGGGCAAGCAGTCAGTGGGTAAAGGGTGCGGGCTCATGGTTAGGAAGGAGCTCCAGACAGCAAGTCCCCGCGGGAGTCAGGAGTGGCAGGTGCCCCGCTGGCGCGGTCCTGCGGGCCTGCGGCCAGGGCCTGCTGTGGTCACACTGCCCGCTCGGACAGACCAAAGGTTGCCGGCTATTTATGGAACTCGGTCTAACCCCTGGAGCGGCGTCAGGGCCAGGACGTCGCCCGGCTCACCTGGCTGCCCGCTGCCGGCACAGCCTCTACACCCCACCTCCCGGCGGCACTTCCCCGCCCCGGGACCCAGCACTCCTGGCCCCTCTGGTCTCAGGGACTGTCCCAGCCCCGGCCCTGGCCCCTATCCTGCGGATGGAAAGCCCTTCTTCTCAGGATCTGTTCACAGCGGGTTTCCTATGAAACCTGGTTGGAATGCCCCGGTCTCCTGCACAGTCCACCGCCAGCCAGCTTGTTTCCGAGTGTTTGTCTCCTTCCCTTCGTGTCGGCTGTGCCCTTGTAGTCCCGTCTCCCCCACGACGTGACTGGCCAGCCTGTCAGGGAGCCCATGGTCCTGCCAAACCGGCCGATGGGGTCTGGAGGGGTGGGTCCCCGGAGGTGGTGCAGGTGGCGCGTGGAGGGAGGCCCAGTGCAGCGCGAGGTGCCAGGTGGACAGGAGGGGCAGAGTGCTGGACGTGGACGGACGGACAGGCCTGGTGCTGAATGCAGCTTTGTATCTGAATCTTGGCCGCGCTGGTCCTGTGTGGGGGATCCTCCTTGAGGCCGTAAAGGCGCCCATTGAGGTGTCTAGGCCTTCAGAGCACTCTGTTCTCTGACCCGGTCGGTGACCCTGGGGCCACCCTGGAGCGGGAAACCTCGCTCCTGCTCCCGTCCTGCCCCTTTAGCATTTAGGACACCTGGCATTTTAGGGCTTGTAGATTGCGGGCTGAGAGTGCAGGACCTGCTAGTTTCCCTGGCATCCATGCCTGCCTGAGTAGCTGAGAGCCGCTCTGCTCGGGTGAGGTTTCTGAGTGACCCTGTGTGCTGTGGGCTGTGACCTGCCCTCCACCCACCAAGCCGAGACCATGTGTTGGGGTCTCCACTGAGATGAGAGGGGCTGCAGCCGTGTGCCCAGGGGCTGAGCGGGGCGGGCCCCGGAGGGGGCTGCAGAGAGGCGAGAGGTGGTGTCAGTATCGTGAAAGAAAGGGCTAGAAACCTGTGTTCCGATTGGTCTCTGTTCTATGTGACGTGGATATTCAAAAAGACAGCAGGCTCATTTTCTTAAGATGCAGCTCGCAGAGCCCCAGGTTAGCACTGCGTTGAAGATCTGAAGAACCTGCCAGAGCTGATGACCCTGCAGTGAGTGCATCTCCACCGAAGCTCCTGGAGTGGGGTGCTGAGGAAATGCATCCACCCAGGGGCGGGGGTGTGTGCGTGTGTGTTATAAAATATATACGCCATAACATTTACCATTTTAAAGTGTACCGTTTGGGGCATTAAGTGCATTCAGAGTGTCTGCAAACCGTTGCCTCTTGCCTGGGTCCAGAGTTTTCGCATCGCCCCGAACGAAGCCCTGTGCCCACAGCCCTCAGTCTTCCACTCCGTGTTCCTCCAGCCGCTGCAGTTGCCCCTCTGCCTTCTGTCCCGGTGTGTGCCTGAGTGGGCGTTCCGTAGAGTGGACCAGACGAGACCAGGACTGTGGCGTCTGGCTTCCTTCCAGGGCTCCGCTCATCCAGGTGTCAGGCTTCTTTCCTCTTTATGGCCAAACAGTATTTCACCAGGAATAGACCACCTTTTGTTCTCTCCACTCATTTGTTGATGGAAGTTTGGGGTTATCTCCAAACGTTAAATTTTTGAATCACGTGATTCTTAGTTTGCCGTGCCTCTGAGCCTTGCCAGGCTCCCGTCAGGGGCTCGCCTTGCGTGGAGCCGGGAGACTGCTGCCGTTGGGCCCTGTTTGCTCTGTGGGTGGGGCGGGCAGCTGCAGGTGCCTGCTGGTGGGCCCCCTGAGCCCCTCCTCGGGGACTAGGAGCTACCTGATTCCTTCAGGCTAATTAAAACACGGCTCATGTTCTTCAGTGTTATTCCTCTGTGTATTGCCAGGGGGAATCGTAACCTTATTTTCAGTAAACCTTTCTGGGCTGTAAGGTGTGTGTTTGTTTTTGTTTTGTTGCTTGCACCATGTGGGATCTTAATTCCCTGAACAGGGGTCAGACCCACAGCCCCTGCAGCAGAAGCGCGGGGCCTTAAACGCTGGACCGCCGGGCAGGTCCCAGCTGTAAGGTTTAAGTCAGACTCCGTGAACATGACTAAGCTATAAGCACGAAAAAGCAACATATTCTGCCTAATTTGTTTATCATATTGGTCATAGTATATTTCAAGACCTGAAGGCCCAGGGTGTTAAACAGTGGGGAGAAGAGTGACCTTTGACACTTGGCTGAGGATCTCTGCGGGCCTGGAGGTCTCTCCTGCCCGAGTGCTCCTAGCATGTCTGCTCCCGCTCTGCTTCTGGGCCAGCGGGAGGCCTCTGAGCAGGCTTGCGGCTTCCACTCCCTCCAGAAAGGTTCCGCTCGCTTAGCTTCGCCGGCTGTGTTTGTGGTCACTCATTTCCTTGCTCATGCGTGCGGGCAGGAGGAAGCTGTGGAGGCCCATGAGCCTGGACTGTGTGCAGGGGTGCCATCGGCTGGTCCCAGGGTTCCTGCTGGCCTGGAGGCTCCAGCCCCGCCATGTCCTCCGGGAAGGTCAAGGCAGGCTATGCCCCTAGGGTGGGTGGGACTCCATGTGCAGGCCCTCAGACCCCCATGTGGCTCCGCGTGGAGCTAGTTCAGTAAAACTGCCCTGAGTGAAGTTCTGCCCCGCGCTAGGACGCACGGGTCCATTTGTGTGAAATGCCCGTGTAGGTGGAAGGCTGAGGCAGAGCCTCAGGCGGGGCGGGAGGAGGGTGCTCAGTGGGCGTGTGGTTTCTTCTTGGGATGATGGAAGCGTTCTGGAAATGTGTGGTGATGGTTGCAGAACGTTGTAAATGTGCTAAAAGGCAGTAAATTGTACATTTTAAATGGTTAGTATGTAAATTTTATGTTGCATGAATTTTGATGTTAAAAGAACAACCTCACCTTGATCATTCCTTGCATATTCATGACCCCAGATTTCCATATGTGGCCTTGAACTCGAAGGCACCAGCACACTTGGCCTTGAAGGATGCCTTTTTGACTCCTGACCAACCAAAAATGACATTTGGGGTTCCACCTTAAGCTCAGAGGGGTTCGCCAGGATGCAGGAGATCCCGACCTTGCCTTGGCCAAGCTGCAGAGGGCACTGGGCGTGCCCAGAAGTCTGGCGTGGATGGGAGAATACCATGATTGTGTCATTTCAGGGCGAGAGCCAGCTGTCCGCGTCGGGCACCATCCACGGTCCAAGCCATGGCCAGTGTCATTCAGCTTTTTTCAGTCTTCTAAAAAACGCAGAAATATATTTCTAGTATGTTTTAAATTGTGAACCTGTTTCTCTTATAGAAGAATTGATTAAAGAGACCAAACAGTCTTGTTTGCTTTTCAACATATTTACTCCTAATTAATCTGACTCAGAAAGACTGTGCCTCTCCGGGATGCCACCGTTTAGAAGTGAGGTCTCAGATATCTGGTTATGCAGATTGGGGGGTTTTTCCGATTTGTTATTTAGTGAATTTGCTTTTACATGTCCCCTCAGGGAGTTGTTGGTTCTAAGTGTGGGGATTACAGATGAATTAGTGCCCAGCTGAATTGGATTCAGCCGTGAGTATCAGCCACAGGAGCCTTGCTAAAGTGTGCAAGGACATTTTATTTCTTAAAGCTAAAGCTTATTTAGTCTTTTCAGATGCTCTTCTTGGTATAAGAACATTCTGGGATTTGTTTGGTAAGAGCATTGTGATCTTTGCTATTCAACATGTGCCTTGTTTTATTAACATTAAAGTAACATTTCTTTTCAAAGTGTTGCAATTATAAGTTAAAGCAAACATAAGAGTATTCCTATAATAAAACCTGAGTTGAAATGCTTGGTTTCTGAATATATCACTAAGAAAGGAAGTATTCTTTTGCTGTATTACCATGGCAGTGTTGTAGACATGACCCTGTAGATTACCCAGCCTGAGAATAGTTTGATGTGTAACAAGAAACCATGTTTTACCAAAAAATATAAAGAGAGGCTGAAGTTTTCCTTTGTAATGTTTATTTTTAACCTCTGTTTTACTGTATTAAAAAGACTCGTATTCACAGTAGGAAACATAGTGGCAGCAGAAGGGTGTGTTATTAGCTGGGGCACACGAAGCCCTAAATAGACCCCTACATCATGGCTCCTGCAGAGATCCAAGCCTGTGTGTGCATTTCCAGGGGCGTGTGGGCTTCCTGCTCTGTCCCAGGGGCCAGGCTCAGCGTGTCTCTATGCGGGGCAGGCGAGGGGCCTGGAGGGGAGGTCCATGGGGTTCCGAGGGATCCACCCACAGCTGATCTCCTGCCTCCACACACCTAGCCCTCCGTTGCCTGCACAGGCCGTGTGGCTGGGCAGCATATGCCCACATGCCAGGAGGAGCAGGCAGCCAGGCCGTGGCAGACGGCCAGCAGACTCTGCCATGGCGAGGGAGCGAGAAGGAAGCGAGACTCTACCTGAGCTGGCACATCAGGCCACTCCGGTCCTCCCGCCTGCTCTCTGGCCACGTGTTGCCCCGAGTACTGGCTGTGCCTGGTGCAGGGAGGACCCACGTGGAGCACGCCAGGCCGCGGATGCTGTAGAGGCCACTGGAGCAGGAGGGGGGTGGCGGAGCAGACGCTCCACTGTTTCTAGCCAGGCGGTCAGCAGTGTCCTCTCTTAAGAAGGTGACTCCTAAACAAAGACCTGAAAGAGTGAGCAAGCCACAGGGATGGCTGAGGAAAGAGGGTTTCAAACAGATGTGACAGGTGCAAAGGCCCTGGGGCAGGAGCCTGTGGTGCAAACGGGAGAGAGACCAGGGCAGCGACAGGACTGTCCCTCTGGTTGAGGTGGGGGCTGCTGGGGCTTGAGCAGCCGCGTCGTTGGTCCTCCAGTCTGCACCTGCTGCGAGCACGTGGAGGGGGCTTGTGGGGAATTGCAGGGCCATCCACCGGGAGATGACGAGTGATGGCTGGGACCGGCATGCCAGCAGCAGAGATGGTGAAGCTGAGGCGCCTACACGGTGCAGCTGTGAGTGGGGGCAGCTGGCTTTAGTCGTGGGCCAGGGGAGGCGCAGAGGCGGGGGCACCAGCACTCGGGCCTGGCCTCGTGAGTGAAGTGAGGACACAGGCTGGGGGTGGGTGTTAGTCACGCAGGGTTCTGGTGACCCTGCCAAGCGGGTCCAGAGCCGTTGGGTGAGCGTCAGCAGCTGGGGAGGGCGGGGTGGGCAGGTGCCGTCGGAGTCCGGGGGTCCGAGTAGAGGTGCTGCGAGCGCAGCAGGGGGCCGGGCCGCGTGGACCAGGGAGGGCTCTGGTGGTCAGAGTGCTGGCAGCCGTGGCCGTGGGGTGCGCTGTGGCCGGACAGGGCCCGGAGCAGCCGTGGGGAGGCAGGGAGGGGAGCTGGCGGAGAGTGCGGGCTGTCGGGTGGCTGCCGCGGGCGGGGGGCGCAGCCTGACGGGGGGGGGGGGGAGGAGCTGGGGGACATGAGCGTGTGGGGCCACCTGCTGGGCCGCGGGAATGGGGGAGTGGGTGCCAGAGGCTGTTTCTGCCCCTGACGTCTGTTGGGGCTCACTGAGAGCATCCTGAGCGTCATTCTCTAGAGGCCATTTCCCTGAGGCACGTTGATAGGCTGACGACCATCCTCTTTAGCACATTGGTCTTCCTCTTCTGTGGCCGTCTGCTTGCTCTGTCACAGTCTGTGTCTGTCGCCAGTGTCTTGCCTTTTCTCTGTCTTGTTTAAGATGGGAGTGCACGCAGTGTGAGTTGGCGGGGGGTGGGGGGGGTCGTGGCTCCGGGAGGAGGAGGGCTGGGGGAGCACCCCGACGATGGCCACTGTCTGCGGGGTGGGGGTAGGGTGGTCCCGGTGAGCCTCCCCCTGCCCTGCTTTATCCTGATGGCGGGCAAGGGGCACAGAGCCCGGGCTGGGGGTGCTGTAGGAGCCCCCTTCTGATGGCGGTTATTCCCTCTGAAGAACCAGGAGCTGGGGGCAGGGTTGGGCGGCAGGGCGGAGGTGCCCGGATGTGGGCAGGCATGGGTCGTGGGCGTACACAGAGGGTTCCAAGAAGCTGGCGGCTGCAAGGGGACCCGGGGACCAACTGATGTATGGTTTCTGTCCCCCACCGCCAGGCCCCAGACCAGCGCTCGTCAGCCTCAGTCCTGGGTGGCAGGGGACCCGCTTTCTGGGAGCTAGCTGTGCCCTCAGAGATGTCCTTCCTCGGCACGGCCTCCCGGCCTCGGTTGCCTGGCATGGGGGGCCCCTCCTAGCGCCGGCTGTCTGTGCTCAGAGCACCCGGGGACCAGACTTGTGCCGTCCACTGCTGTCCCTGGGTCCTGTTCGGGAAGGTGGCCGTCAGAGGACCCCCTTGCCCCCACGTGTGTCTGTTTGAAGATCTGCATGTCCCTGCTTGTCCCCACGGGTCTGAGGCGCAGGAGGCACCGCTCGGAAGTCAGCACTGGCCCCAGCGTCTGGTGCCGCAGACTCGCTGGGTTGGGGTCTGGACTGGGCACAGTGTGGGGGGTCTCTGCTCTGCAATGCCTCGGCTGTGGGGAAGTGTGGCGGCTCCTCATTGGGCTCCTGGAGGCTCGGTCCCCAGGGCCAGGACTGTCTGGGGACCTCCCCTCTCACGTCTGGCTCCTGGGCCGGAGGGCTGACCTCGGCTGGGCTGCCCGCGAGGGGCCTCTGCCTGGCTCAGGCTGGTTCCCAGAGGGGGTGGGAGCTGCCCAGCCGCAGTGGCCCGGCTCACTGTTCCTCCTCTCAGCCGGCCTGGACTCACAGTCTGGGGACATGGACCCACCTGTACGTGCGGAAGGACTCGGCTGTTTTAAAACAACTAGTGTGTCGTCCTTCCGAAAACTGCAGGCTTAAGCAGCGGCCTCGCGGTTGGCTGTGTTGTTGGCAATGGCGGTCGAATGCCGGGAATTCCTCAGCGATGGGGAGGTGTGGGGGGGGCGCCTGGCCCCTGTGCTGAATGGCAGCAGGAACCCCTCGCCCTCCCAGACGGCCCCCGCAGTCCCGCCTCACTGCGGGCTGTGTGACCGGGAAATGTGAGGCGCCTGCCGGCCAGGTCCTGAGAGGTATCCCTGGGGGCAGCCCTGCTAGCGTCCTCATGTGAGACGCCCCCCGGAAGCTGAAAGCGGGATGCTGCCCCGATCTTTCAGACCCCGTGGTGTGTACTGCGGGGGTCTGACACAGCTCTCTGTCACCATGAGGCCGGTGGCGGCTGTCACTGAGGACACGACTAACTCATTGAAATACCTTTCAAGGCTGGTTGAAAGGTACCTGCCTCTCTTTTGTACCTTACAGGCGGTGCTTGTTAACTTTCCTAATCCGCAGGCGCTCACCGGGGGGGATGTAGTGGTTCCTGCGGGCTTGCTCCCAGCAGTCCTGCCGAGTTTTCAGTTCTGGTGGCGTCTGTGGATTCCATCTCGACTTGCTGTTGGGGGCCGTGGGGGCCGTGGGGGCAGTTCTGTGTCTGTTTCCGTGACACTGCGTGTTTCGTTTTCTTTCGTTACTGCACCTGCCCAGCTCTGCTCGTGCGGTGATTGCAGGCCTCGTGGTTGGCTGTCCTCAGAAGAAATGCGTTGCTGTGGGACTGTGTTCAACAGGCTTTTTACTAGATGATTGTTACTGGGTCGAAGAGGTCCCACGTGCTAAGTTGGAAGGGGCTTTTGTCTATTTGTTTTTATTTTCTAAATTGTGAGAGGATCTTGTTTTCAAGTAAGTAAAAATTTAAAATAAGCCATAGAAAGAATGTCTGTATACGTGCCACCCAGTTTAACAAAGTAGCTTTAAAATGGTTTGAAGTGCTAGGGCTGCTTCTATGTGTGTGTCAAGCGTCTCAGTTGGGGGCTGCTGCCCAGACCTCCCAGGCCATGTGACCTCAGCACCCTGAAGCCACCGATTCCCCGGGCAGAGGCAGCCCCCTGTGGCCACACAGCTGTGAGTCCCCATGCTCCTGGCTGGCTGGGGTCTTCATTGTCACCAGGGGTGTGAAGCCTCAGAATCACGCAGTCTTTTCCTTCAAAGCCCAGTGTGTCTCCCTTCTAGCTGCGGGGCCCTGATCGTTCATTTCAACCCATCCCGTCTATAAAAGGGAGCTGGCAATGGAGCACTTTAATGAACTCTTAATTCCTGTTGAGAAGGGGAATCCAGTCCATGGTCACACATCACGTGGCAGGTGTTCAGTAGGCAGCTCATTCAGACTCGGGCTCACTCGTCAGTGGGGTACGCACGTTGTGGCAGGTCCAGGGGCTCTCACCTGGCATCGGCCCACCAGGTCCAACAGCGTGCGTCAGCCTGTGGGATAGCAGGCAGCTCGGCCTGCGAGCAGCTCAAGTGCCAGGTAGGACAGCCCTGACACACATGGCGTGGAGAAATGTCCCGAGGGGAGAGGTGACCTGGGTGGGGGTGTGGGGCCACTGTCGCTTCTCTCCAGGTGAGCAGGCAGAGCAGATGTGGAGTCCTGGGAGGTGTGCGTGGAGGGGGCTTGTGAGCCCTGGAGGTCTGTCTGCGGGGCTTCCCGGTTCCAGGGGAGGGAGCGAGGAGCGGCTCAGGAGAGGGTGAGGAGCCGGGCAGAGAGTGAGGAAGGGCTGGGCCGCGTGGTGGGTAAAGTCATCTAAAAGGCAGTAGGTTGAAGGGGAGGAAGTGTGAAATCACCCCAGGTAGAGGTTTTGGTGTGATGGTTGTTTAGAGGGAACTGCTGTGTAACGTCACACCTCTGGGGACCAAGCCAAAATTCTGACCTGCTGAGTCCTGCTGCCTTGGTTCCAAGATAGTTCTTTTTGGTGCAGTGACTTCAGAACATCTGGCCGTCACCCCTGAAGTCACCCTCCAGGTAGGGATGGGCTCGGTTCCCCTGCAGGTCAGATGTGGACACCCTGGAGTTTGTCCCACCCCCCAGTGTGGCCGCGATGGGTGGCTGAGCCACGTTGTGGGCGCTTGGGGCTGTCCCTTCTTGTTCTTCTTCCTCCACCTCCTCTGCTGGACAGAACAGTTGACTTGGTGGTGCAGCCTGGGCATCCGGGGCCACCCGTCAGTTCCCCAGACGGGCAGGTGACCTGGCACTTTAGTTCTGAGTGACACGGGCGTGTGTCAGCAGGCGAAGGGGCGATGCTGACTGGTGGGTGGCAGAAACAGATGTTTACTCTTTTCAAGGCAGGCGAAAGGCTGAGACCTCACTCAGAAGCCCTGTGGGAGAGAACTGAATGCTTTCATTCTTGATGTTTTTTTTTCCTTCATGGTGCTTTTTCTCTTAACATTCATCAGGCCTCACCGGTAGTGCTGACAGATCGGGTTTTCGTGGATTTACATTATCTGGAGGTGTGCGGATGCTCCAAAATTGAAGTTAAGGCTTCCTGTCAGGAGGCAGTTCCCAGGGAAGAGGCCCTGGGGCGGAAGCTGGTCAGCGGCCAGGCCCTCAGTGGGGGTGGGAGGAGGGGCGGGGTGGGGACCAGCCCCTCTGCCCTGCTGCTCACCTGTGTGTTTGCAGAAGGCAGTGCCACCCGTGGGCCGCCACCTACCGGCCGTGTTGCTGTCCCAGCCCGGCTGAGTGCTTCTCTTGGACCTAGCCCCCCGAGTGCAGCTCATGCTCCCCAGGGCAGGCCTGCGGCATGGGGATCCCCCAGTGCGACATGCAGACCTCAGATGACTCAGCCTGTGCGGCTGGAGAAGGGGGATCCGGCCTGAGTCAGCAGCGCGCTGAGCGGGAGCAGGCCCGCCTCTGGTGCTGCCAGCCACGTTCGCAGATGGGCAGTACCAGCTTCCGAGAGGCTTTTTGCTCATGTGCGGGTTCTGTATCTGGGCTGGAAAACCCAGACTGTGGCCTTAATCTTGTGTTTCAGAAAACATGTGCACAGGCAGCTTTGGGGCCCGGACGCCCCGGTTCCCACCCTGCCCCGGACAGTGGGTGCCCTTCCACTGTGGCACTGCTTCCACCTGGGGTCCTGCCAGCCTCCTGGCTGCAGAGTGAGGCAGTGGTGGCCTGTCTTGAGACAACGGAGCTGGGAGCTTGCTGCCTGCCGTGGGCAAGGAGCTCCACCTGCCCGTCTCCCTCTGTCCATCTGTGAAACACAGATGGAAATCTTAACCGGCCTGCCGCAAATCCTGAATTAGGGAAGTTTAGAATTAATGTGGACATCTATCCAATGGGGGTAATGACTGCCTACATCTTGTAATCAGTATTTTTCCAATAATAGGTACAATGCACTCATGTACAAAATACAGAGGCATAAAGATCAATTGTAGTATGGCCACTGGGGAATTATCACTGTTAGTATTTTGTTTTATGATCCTTCCATAAGTTTTGCTATTCATACCCCTAGGGTGTGTGTGTGTGTAAATAGAGGGCAAATGCAATTTATTACATCAGATACAGTTTTGGAACTTTCTCCCGCTTGAGCATTGTTCCATGAAACAATTGTAGATGAGTGGTAACAGGAAATTACTGTAGTGGTATTTTACATCATTGTCAATTGTATGATTTTGATTCTATGATAAATGCTCTTAGGTATAGACGTCCCTGGTGGCTCAGAGAGTAAAGCGTCTGCCTGCAATTCTGGAGACTGGAGTTCGATCCCTGGGTTGGGAAGATCCCCTGGAGAAGGAAATGGCAAACCCACTCCAGTACTCTTGTCTGGGAAATGCCATGGACAGAGGAACCTGGTGGGCTACAGTTGACAGGGTCACAAAGAGTCAGACACGACTGAGCGACTTCACTTTCACTTTGATGAGAATTTTAGAATAAATACCTAGATGTTGAATTACTAGATCAAAAGGCACATGATTTTAAAAGATTTCTGAGACATGACATTCCTTCAAAATCACCTAGTTTGGATGACAGTGGTTTTTTCCCCCAAGTGCTAATAAATGCCAGATGGGCAAAAAGTAACAGTTTTGTTTGTTTTCGTATTTCTTTGACTAAAGGCTGAATATGTTTTCTATGCTTTTTGGCTGCACTATCCACTCATAGATGCTGCCCATTTTCCAATTAGTCTTTAATCCTTAGAAATTTAAACTCTGTATCCAGGTTTATGCCTTCTCTGGTGACTCAGTGGTAAAGAACCCACCTGCCAATGCAGTAGACTCAGGTTTAAGCCCTGGGTCGGGAAGATCCCCAAGAGTTGGACATGACTCGGCCACAAAGCAACCTTCCAGGTTTATATTTTGGGGTTTGTGAATTTATCCTGTGTAAATTTTGTGAGTCTATCCAGTGATTCCCTCATAGCTCAGTTGGTAAAGAATCTGCCTGCAATACAGAAGACCCGGGTTTGATTCCTGGGTTGGGAAGATCCCATGGAGAAGGAAATGGCAACCTGCTCCAGTATTCTCGCCTGGAGAATCCCATGGACAGAGGAGCCTGGCGGGCTACAGTCCATGGGGTCACAAGAGTCTGTCACAACTTAGCAACTAAACTGCCTACCTACCTATCTAGTGATTAGAGAAATCTAAAAAATGTCATGTAGTCAAGCTTGCCTCTTGTGATCTCTGCCTCCCATCCTATAATTATAAAAGGTTATTCAATTTTAATATATGTCTTTGGATGTTTTTGTTTCACTTAGAGATGTCTGTTTACAGTCGGTACCCATTTGGAACTTATTTTCAGTACGTGTAGAAGCTCACCCACGTTTTTTAACATCCAGGAAGCTGTTCTTGTCCTGTCCACCTCATGGACATGCCACCTTCGCCTGCTCTGCCCTGTCCTGGTGGCCTGCTTACGGCCTCTGTGCTGTCCCTGCCTGCCCGCCTTCTGAGGACTAGCCGCTCGAGCACAGGGCCGTCAGGGTGCTCAGGAGACGCCCAGGGAGTGGGTGCTGAGCTCGGGAAGGGCCACGAGCAGCGTGCGCGGCCAGCTCACACGTCTCGTGTGGTTCACACACACCTGCTCTCTCAGGGGGCCCGGGGCAGCTGAGCTTGGTGGTGAAGCTCCCATGTGTGACAGCAGCAAGACCCGTGTCTGGGTCCCGGCTTTGCC
This sequence comes from Hydropotes inermis, assembly GCA_020226075.1. Lineage (NCBI taxonomy): Eukaryota > Metazoa > Chordata > Mammalia > Artiodactyla > Cervidae > Hydropotes > Hydropotes inermis. Next base: position 12,400,866 of record CM035278.1, on the reverse strand, counting down.
TTCCCTCACCCTCCATCGCCTCACTTCCCGTCCGGGGTTCTGCTCGCCTCCCCCGTGAGGACCGGAGGGGACCCAGCGTCTGTGCCTGCGCCCCTGCGGGGGCTTCGCGTGACGGTACACACCCTACCGGTGCTGAGAGTTGTTCTGAACGAGGACGGAGGAGTCAGTGCGGAATGGCAGGAAGCGGAGTTTTCTGAGCTTTCCCAGCTGCTTTAGAGGGACGGTTGATGAGATTATTGTACACTGCAGGGGATAAGAATGATCTAGGTTCTTTAGAGACTTTCCTGAAGCAGGAGAGGTGCCGTGTGGACTCTTCCGTAGGGGGCCTCAGCGGGACCACCTGGGGCCGGCGTGCAGCCTGTGGCCTGGCGGCACCTGCTGTCAGAGCGGACAGGAGTGGGGGTGATGTGTCCCGCTGCTTGGTCATCCCTGGCCTCTGGGGGTGAGATGGGCAGGTTGCTCGCCGGAGGTGGAGTGATAATCTTCACCCTCGTGGCGGCCTCGTGCTTTCCTCCAAAACACGTCTCTACTAAGAGTTAGTGAGACACTCGTATATTCCCTTTTTCATCTGATCATTCGTTTGTTCATTTATTCATTGAGCAGTTGCACCAAGCCAGACGTAGTCTCTGCCCTGGTGATGCCAACATTGGTGGGAGAGGCAGTTACCATTCAGAGAATCACTGAGTGGATGTAAACTCAGAACTAGTCAATGTGCAGAGAAGTGTGCGGGGGAAAGGCACAGATAAGCCAGTGTTCACGTTTTCGCGAGTTTTTATGTAAAGTGCGTCTAAATGTTCTGACAGGCGCTTGAAAGAGCCACTCGTCCATGCTAGTGTCATAGCAGTCATTTGGGGGAGTGTTTCCATGGGAGGTAATTTCCATTTTACAGGTGTTTCTTTTAATCCGTCCTTGTATGTATTTAGGGTATTTCTAACATTGCTGAGTAGTGACAGATGGTGAATCAGAGGGGACAGTTTTAACTTAAGAGGGGAAAGTTTATTAAAATACTTATTATGAGGGGAAAAACGTTTTCTTCTTACCGATCACAGGGGACCATTCCTCAAAGAAGACTGTTTTAGATGCTGGTTGGAGTTTCAGGCTAAACCACAAGAGACCACCTAAAACCCACTGCCGCCGGCATTCTCTGAGTCTGCCGCCGACACAGAGGCGGCTGTCCGCGCAGGCATGAGGCAGCTGGGTGCTCGTCCTGTGGGCGCCCCGAGCGCCAGTCCAGCTCGCGGCCCGTGGGGCCTGCCCTCACCTGGGCGCACCTGCTCTCTGTTCAGGCCGCCTTCGGGGCCCTCTCCTTGGGCTTTACCAGGAACCAGGCCGAGACAGGTGGGAGTTTCCCCCGAGGGAGGGGGAAGTGAAGGGCTTACAGGAACTGTGGCCGGGTGAGGCTGACACATTTCCAGAGAACTGCCCTGTGCCCACGCTGGCTGCCTTTCTCGGGGGCTGTCCCCACCCCCTCTCTGGTCTCGGGAGGCCGCCCAGGGGGTCGCCAGGCTCTGCCTAGCTGCCCTTCCTGCTCATCTGGGTAGAACTGCTGACCAGATCTGCCCGAGGGCAGGAGGAGGAAGTGAAGGTCCTCTGGGCCCATGGGCCTGGGTGTGTCGGGGGGAGGCCTGACGGTCAGCCTCTCCACCACCCCCCATGCTGCTGCTGACCACCTGCTCAGAACCCCGGTGGCACCAGATGCTCCTGGTTTCCATGCTGCTGGGGGTGATTCCTCCCTCCAGCGACGGGCTGGGTTCTCCCTTCCTTCGTGTCCCCCAGCCCGGGGGGCACGAGCTGCCTCTGAGTCTGCAGGCGTCTGGGCTGAGCCTGGACCCCCTTGGCAGGGCTCTCGCTGGATGTGCAGCAAGTCTTCCTGCGCCGGGGCACCTGGCCGGACGTCGGTCGCCTCTCTGGGAGCTCTGTGGGGTTCGGTCCGTTTCTGTGCTCCCGGTGGGCTCTCGGTGCCCGCATTCAGGCCTGTGGTCCTGTAGATGGTGTGTGTTTGACTTGCCCTCCGGCCGACAGTGTTCTCTCTGCGTTCTCAGAGCTTTGTCCCAAGGCCGCTTCCACTCACTCCACCGAGAAGCCCGGTGCGATGGTTTGACACGGTTCAGTCAGCTCAGGCCACAGGAGACCAGCTTGTGTGGGCAGCAGGTGGACTTGCCCGGTGGCAGCCGCGTGCCCTGGTTTTAGGGGAGAGTGCTGGTCTGACAGTGTCTGCTTTCTGGCTCGTGCCTCCATGTTCTCCTTACAATGACATCCAGAAGCAAAGAGCAGCTGATGTCCACCCCCAGCTTGGCTCCAGGCATGGCATGGAAGGACTCAGTGGCTCTGAGCTGCTTTTATCACTTTCTCTTGCCCTCATAGTTGCTGGCTGTGAGACCCAATATAATGAGCACAGAATTCTAAAAGGAAGGTAGAGGATACATGACTTTGAATAATAATGCTTACTTCGAGATTCTGGAAAGAGCCTTATGATGGCTTCCTGGTGTTTGGGTGCCAGCTCTTTAATCCCAGCCCCACTAAGACACGAGTGCCGGTGGGCTGGGCTTGCATCCCAGAGGAGGGCCCTCCAACCTCCCCGAGAGGCTCTGACCCAAGTTCCAGGGGCACAGAACAGCCAGTGAGTACAGCCCAGAACCTCGGTCCCCTTGCCAGTAACCGAAGCTGCTTAGTTTAAGAGCCAGGATGTTCGTTTGTTTATTGACTCCGTAATTTAGACCTTTCTTAAGGAGCATTTCAGTCACCCGGGAGTGAACAGTCAGGCAGATCTTTTTGCTTTTGAAGGTCAGCTAACTCGTAATAAGACGAGGCGGCAGGAACACTGTGTGTGGGGGCGGGGTGGTACAGGCAGCTGAGCCCCTTCTGGGAAGCCCGGGTGCCCGCTGCCTGGTTGGTACTTCCTGTTTCCAGCCCTTCCCTAGACCAGCCCCGAGACCCGTCTCAACGTCATGGCTCCAGCACTTGCCCAGAGCCCTTCGCAGTCCATGACTCAGAGGGGAGAGGGGGGCTACCCTCTCTCTCTGTGACTCTAAGGTGACTCCTGGCTCCAAGTTCTGTGACTTATTTCCAGTCGTCTGTGGCCAGGGATGCTGTTCTCAGCCTGATGGTGTTGGCTGGCCCCTGTTTGTAGCAGCAGACACCCCATGAAGGCTGGAGTGAGGCTCCCGCGGGCCGTCTTCTCCCCATCAGATTTCCAGGCCCAGTGCCTGACCTGATGTAATTTGCAGTTTTTGTAAAATTCAGTTCTGTGGGCTTAAGTACGTGGAAAACAGTGGAAATGAAGTGCTTCTCTGAACAGTTGTGCTTGTCCCCCTGCTCACCGGGATGGCCTGATTCCACACTTCTCACTGGGACACTTGACTTGCTGTCATGGCCCTGGGTGAACTGCAGGCAGAGCCTCCAGGCTCTGGGGCGCTGCTGTCAGGCCTTATCAGAATGTCTGATTTCCAATTCCCGACTCTGCCGTATGGTAGGCGCCCTATGTGATGAGCGAAGCCTGGAAAGCCTGTTGTCATGGCAGCGGGTACATTGTGAGCTCACATCACATCAGGGATGGGTGATCACAGGGCAGCCATGGAGACAGAGGCCCCGTCGGCCCGTATGGCTGGCTATTCCTGGTGGAGGAACGTCAGAGCTGCCCACCCTCCATGCCGCCGCAGAAACCGCAAAGGCTTTGTGACGTTAGCAGCCACCAAAACATCCTCTTCCCTGCTTAGAGATGAGGCCACCCTGTCCCCTTAGAGGAGGGGGTTCCCCAGGGCCTGTGGTCAGGAGCCCCTCTGTCAGTCTGGTGATACGTGTGATGAGTCCCTTTCCAGAGTGATGGTTTTTTCAGGCAAAAGCAGTGCACACAGGATGACAAAGAAAACTGGTTCTATTGAAATGGTTGATCAGGAAAGCAGAAGGTGACACCGTAGCATGTTACCACGTTTAACAACCAGGCCCGGCAGCGGGCCCTGCACTCCCCGGGCTTGAAGTAGCACCTGTGAGTGCTGCTCCCCTGGGCGGGCACACAGACCTCAGCAGGTGGCAGCTGTGATCGTGCCCCACGTGCTGAACGAGGGGTCTGCTGGGCGAACCGCAGCGAGCGGCTGCTCTCCCTTGCCGCGGCCTGGGGGCAGAGCCCCCACACACAGCTTCTGGCACAATAGGTGATCGAAGTGTTCTTTGTATTTTTCTACATCTTCTGTAATAAGTGTGTGTTTTGATAATCAGAGGGAAGACTACAATACGGGAAGGATTCACCCAGTCCACCCGCGTCTGCCACTGTGGGCAGAGAAACACGGCAGCTCCTTGAATGCGGCACAAGGGTGTCAGGGAAGGACCCTGCCGGGTCATCTGAGCGTTTGCAAAGAGGCAGACTTCCTTCTCCCGGATGGGGGCGGGGGCGGATCTTAGCCGACTGTGAGGTTGCCCTGAGTCCTGGGGGCCTCCTGCGGGCTCTCCCTGGGAGCTGGGAAGAACTCTGCCCTGGCCCATGCTGGTCCATGCAGTCAGTGGGCTCTGGGCGCCGCCTCGGGTCTGTGACCCCGGCCCCCAGCTCCAGGTGGGGGATGGGACCAGTGAAGCGCTCCTGGGGGCCGGGGTGGGGCTGTCAGGAGACAGCGAGGGGGCAGGGCTCCCGCGCCCTGCTCTGGGACCCTCCTCTAAACTCTGCGACAGCCCAGACCCTGGGGGTGGGTTTCCGTGGGAGGAGCAGCGGGGCGACAGGCTCGCTCCCGCGGGCTCCGGGGAGAGCTCCCTGGTTTCTATGACCCGGTTAGTCACACGGGGAGTCGATTACTCATTCACTACACGTTCCCTTTCACTGACTGAGCTGTGGCTCTAAAAATGGAGGCCTGGCACACGCGCTGGACCGTCAGTGGCCTCGCAGCACGCTCCGGGTGCCCGCCTTGTCCCCGACGCTGCCCTCTGCCCCCACACATGGTCAGGAGTGGATGCTGGGGGCTGACTCACCCATGTGGCGGGGCTGTGTTGGCAGCTCGCCCGCTGTGACAGCTGGTACTTCTGGATGAGAGCGGAGGACTCGCCCTCCAGACCCCAAGCGGCGCGCCTCCCAGCAGGAGATCATTCCAGACCAAACGATCCGACTGGTTGCAGGATGGGACATGTGCTCTGCCCGTGGCCTGGGGTTGGCGAGGGGCGTGGACTGGGGTGTCTGCTGGCAGCTTCAGGGTGGGATCAGACCTGTGTTTCTCTGTGAAAAGTGTAGGGGGTGCGAGAGAGGCTGGGAGCTGGGGACTCGCGTGCCCGCCTGGCACGACAGGGCCCTCTGCCACCTCTGCCATGGGGATTGGCAGTGGGGTGCCCGCTTGAGCAGCCAGAACTGCAGCCACCTGGCCTCATGCCAGCTCAGGGGCATCTCCTCCGGGAAGTCTGCCCAGATGCCTGCTCCTCTCGGGCTGTTCCCTGGGCTTCCGTTTATTTTGATGTTTGGTGGCACCCGCTCCTGGAGCCCTGGGCAAGAAGGTGGACCAGGGAGCATGTGCCCCAGGGGGTGGGGGCCGTGTCCTCTCCTCACCCTTCTCTCTGATCCCAACCCCGCAAGGTACCTGTGTCGTGGCCCCCATTCCTGCTGTGGCCGTGGAGGGCAGATGTCTGCAGAGCTCACCTGGGTGAGGCTAGGCTGGCTTCTAAGCTCCCCTAGATCAGACACTACCCACGCATCCCTCCTTCGGAGAGGAGAGCAGGCGCCCCCGCCACCTCCCAAGCGTTGTTAGTGGGTCCTGCTGCCTGTTTGGCAGTTTACGTGCAGGACTCTCTGCGCCTCAGAAAAACAGACCCGTGGTGTCCTCAAGGGCCGAGGCCGTGCGGCTTTCACATCCCTTGGCGTGAGGGTTTCCTTCCCGAAGGTACAAACACAGGTCCACACCTGTCCCCTCAGCTCACAGGGCTTTACCCTGAGGTTTTATATTCCATACGCCTTCCCATGAACTGTCCATGTTTTCATGATTGAAAGCTCAAGGCGGGGAAGAAATGCCTTGTGTATTTTATGTACTTGTTGCCACTGCATTGCCCCATTTTATTAATACAGATTAGCAACACAAACTGGCCAACAGTCCTTGCTTCCACGGCTTCCGCGTCCAGGTGGGGGGTGTTGGGGCTATAGGAACGCTAGGCTCAGCCTGAGGGGCCCAGGCTGGCCCCAGGCCCGCGGCCGAGCTGTGGGGTGAGGCAGGGGATGCCCCCCGGCGTGGGCACATCGGCTGTGTCACTGTCCGCGCCTTGGATGGCTTCAGGGTTCCGAGGCGACCCCTCTGCCGCGTAGCTGAGGGGCAAAGTCAGGAACCGCGCGTTAGCAAGGACCTACTGGGAGCATGGGGGACTGTGCTCAGTGCTGCGTAATGGCCTGTGGGGGAAAGACTGGGAAAGGGCAGATGTGTGAGTGAGTATGGGCTTCCCCGGTGGCTGAGATGGTAAAGAATCTGCCTGCAGCGCAGGAGACCTGGGCTGGGAAGATCCCTGGAGGAGGGCATTACAACCCATTCCAGTATTCTTTTCTCTCTGTTTCATCGTACGTGTCTTCTTAGTTTTATTTATTTGTGACTGTGCTGGGTCTTTACTGCTATATGGGCTTTCTCTGGTTGCAGCCACTGGAGACTACTTTTCGCTGCAGGCTTCTCATTGTGGGGGCTTCTCTTGTTGTGGACGAGAGGGAGAGAGAGAGAGGGGGGGGGGGAGGGAGGGAGAGAGAGAGAGAGAGAGAGAGTGTGTGAATCGCTACCCTGTATACCTGAAACTTACATGATCTTGTAAATCAATTACACTTCAATTAAAAAAATTTTTTTAATTAAAAAAAAAAACTGAGGGTGATTTGTAAGCTGGGACTCTTCCCGTGGGGTTGTGCTCCAGTTCCTGAAGTTGCCCTGTGGCTGGACCTCTCCTGGGACACGCAGGTTCAGCCTTGACGCCACACTCACAGCATTCTTGCTGGATAAAATCCACCTAAGAACATGGGTCTCGTGCCTGTGGGCACTCTGCAGAGGGCAGAGTCTGCATCTGTCCTTGGGGAGTGAGTGGGGGCTGCTCCTTGGCGTGGTGGGGACCCTCAGTACGAGGGTCCTGTGACGCCTGCTGACGGTGGAAAAGTAGACACAGTGATTCGCTGGGTGACCGGCACTCAGACATGCTCCCGGGAGGTGGCAAGCGGGCCCGGGTCCCCCTGTGCCCTCTGTCTATGGGCCCGGGCCCGCTGCGTGCGTGGGGCACAGAGGCAGCTTGTTGCAGGGACGGGCTGTTGTGAAAGGCTGTGAGTGTCATATGTGAAGTCACACTAGCCCTGTGCAGAAACCGGAAGGTCTCCAGGTGGTTTGACTCAGAGAGATTTAATAACCCTTAGAGCATGTTTGTTTTCTCATAGAAAGAAACCCAGATAGAAAACAAGTAATTCAAGGACTCTCTTGAGTTTTTTTTTATGTCAGAAATACAGTAAGAACAGCTTCTATTATTTTTTGTAGAGTGCTTTTGTTTCCAGTGAATGTCAGTAGGGACTGAAGTACGTGGACTTTTTTTTTTAATGAGGACTTTTTTGAAGCAAAGATATTTGAGCGAAAATTTAAGGTATTCTGTTAATGGAATTTGTTTTCATTGATTTTTTACCCCTTTAAAACCACAGCTTGAATTTTATTAATGGAATTACTGAAAATTTGAATTGAGATGAAGTTTCTTTTATTTATTTATTTATTTTTCGTTTATTTTTATTAGTTGGAGGCTAGTTACTTTACAATATTGTAGTGGTTTTTTATTTATTTTTTAATTGTTTTTGTTGAGTGGGAGCACTCCTAGACTAAATTAATGGATTTAAGAGTTATGGAGGAAAGATACCACCATGAGGATCTTGGTCCCTTTAACAATTCTCTGGCCTTGTCTTATTTGCTAATAATTCACACTGCTCCATCTTTAATCTCTCATATGCAAAGAAAGAACCAAATATACATAGCAAGTATGGTAACCAGAGAGGTTTATAATTTTTTTAATTTTGGTGTATATGCTGCATTTTTAAGTCATGAACTGGCTTACTGTTGAGACGCCCCCTTTGTAGGGAGGTGATCTTGGTCTGTGGTAGAGAAGGGGGTGATTAGCCTTGGCTTCCAGGCTGAGAGATGGCAGGCGTAGTCGAGTGCCGTGTTGACCCAAGCACAGCTGTTGGAAGCCCCTGGGAGAGGGGCGTCGTGGAGGAAGTGGTCCTTGGGATGAGGCATCACTGTGTCTGCGTGACTGTTGGTGTCAGGGAGGCTTGGCTTTGTTGACTCTTGGTGTTGCGAACCCCCTCCTGTGTGACTTCGGTGGTCCGTCATAGAGGACACTGGTGACCTTCCTTCATCTGAGTTGGGTGTCTCTGGTGTGAGTGGGGGTGGTGGATCCAGTGTGTCTGGGCTCTTGTGCATCACATGCTCTCAGACCAGATCCTCAGGCTTCTCGGAGTCCGGCTGGGGAGGCCGAGGGCCAAGGGTGGTGGCAGCACGCGCTGCAGACTCATCCTGGAAATGGAGCTCAGTGAGCTGGGCAGACGGGCTCTGTGGGACTGAATGAGCTGCTCTGGGTTTGTGGGCAGGAGCGGTGTGTGCAGGGCTCAGAGGCGCGAGCTGGCTCTTGGGGGCGGCATTGGTCTGTTCGCGACAGGAGATGAGGCCGAGGCACGAATGCTGTGGGCCAGAGAAGTGTTTGCACAGGGTGAGGGGGGCACCTGGATGACATGTCACCACCAGGATGACACGGGAATCCAAGCTGAGGCAGAGAGAGTGAAGTTGCTCAGTCGTGTCTGACTCTGCAACACCATGGACTATAGCCTACCAGGTTCCTCCCTGTATGGAATTCTCCAGGCAAGAATACTGGAGTGGGTTGCCATTTCCTTCTCCAAGAGATCTCCCCAACTCAGGGGCTGAACCCGGGTCTCCTGCATTGTAGGCAGACGCTTTACTGTCTGAGCCGAGGTGGACAGGAAAGGAGGCATTCAAGGGAAAAGCAGATGAAATTGATGAGCACTGTTGAGCAGTTGGCCGTGGAAAGTGTGTGGGAAGGGTCTTGACCAGAGCAGGCCGCAGCTCACTCACTGATGGAGGCGCAGGCAGGGGGACGGTCTGAACTGCGAGGAGCCCGTCATCCTAAGGAGTGAGGAGGGCCGAGCGCAGCATGCGGGAGGAGGCCGCCGGGGGTCGAGGAGCGGGCACCTTGGGGGGGCCTCGAGCTTGGTGCCTGGGGGGCTCTGTGACCAGGTGGCCCCGGGCGGGAGTGGGGTGAGCTCCAGGAAGAGGAGGTGCCGTGGAGAGGGCGGGAGGGCATGCCCACGGGCCTGTGAGGCCCGTCCCGGGCGGGAGGCGGCGGGCAGCTGGGCCCTGGGTCACGGGCGTCCTCTTTGTGTTCCAGCGCTCGCACCTCCTGCTCCGCCACCACCACCCATCCAAGGATATGCCTTCAAGCCTCCACCCAGACCCGACTTCGGGACCTCCGGGAGAACAATCAAGTTACAGGCCAACTTCTTTGAAATGGACATTCCAAAAATTGACATCTATCACTATGAGTTGGATATCAAGCCAGAGAAATGCCCAAGGAGAGTTAACAGGTATTCTGTTTTGTCTGTCTTTTAAGACGAATCCACCCTTCAGGTCTCAGCGGATCCCTTGGGACCTCTTTCCCTCAGAGAAGCTTCTATTGTGTTCTTTGCTTTTTAACATTCTTGTGTTGAGATACAAGAATGTATCTCAGTGTGCAGCTCAGTGAGGGTTCACCCCAGAAAGCTGCCCTGTAACCCAGCCCCCCACCGCGTTCTGGGGCCTGCCCTGGAGGCGCCCTGCCCGCCGGGGTGAATGGGGGCGCCCGGCCCTCGACAGAGCCGCCTTCGCCCTGCTCCTCTCACTCAGCGGGCTGCGAGCCTGACCTGCAGCTCTCTGCGAGTTGAGAACTTCTTGCTCTTACTGCAGACGAATGTGTAGTGATGATTTCATCATTCATTTCCTCGTCCTTCCATTTGGTGCTCCGGCGCTCTGCTTTGATGAATGAAGCTCCTGGGAACATGCTCGTTCAAATCTTTCCTGTGGACGTGTTTTCTCTTCTCTTGGGTGAATACCTGGGGGTTGAGTAGGTAGGTCAGAGGGTAGTGCAGCTTTAGCTGCATGGGACGCCGATTGCACCGTCTCCCGCTCCCAGTGGCCATGAGGCTCTGCTGCCCCACGTGCCACCATCAGCACTTGGCTTAGTTAGTCCTTGTGGTTTTTGCTATTTCAGTGAGGGTGTAATGGTTTCCTCAATTCAGTTGCTCAGTCGTGTCTGACTCTTTGCAACCCCATGGACTGCAGCACGCCAGGCCTCCCTGTCCATCACCAACTTATTGTGGTTTAATTTCCATTTCTTGATAACCAATGAACTGAGCACCTTTTCATGTGTTACTTTTTAGTAAAATATCTGTTGAGGTCTTTCCCCTACTTTATGGGTTGTATTTGTCTTGCTACTGATTTGTAGGGCTTTTAACTAGTATATTCTAGGTTTGAGTCTATACTGGAAATATTTTCACCCAGGCTGAAGCTTATTTTCCTTTTCACTTTTCATTTCATTTTCTTTTGTTGTTCAGTTGCTAAGTTGTGTCCGACCCTTTGCAACCCCGTAAACTGCAGCACTCCAGACTCCCCTGTCCTTCACTGTCTCCTAGAGTTTGCTTAGATTCATGTCCATTGAGTCAGTGATGCCATCCAACCATCTCATCCTCTGCTGTTCCCTTCTCCTTCTGCCCTCAATCTTTCCCAGCATCAGGGTCTTTTCCAGTGAGTTGGCTCTTCTCATCAGGTGGCCAGAGTATCAGAGCTTCAGCTTTAGCATCAGTCCTTCCAATAAATATTCAGGGTTGATTTCCCTTAGGATTGACTGGTTTGATCTCCTTGCAGTCCAAGGGACTCTCAAGAGTCTTCTATAGCACAATTTGAGAGCATCAGTTCTTTGGCACTCAGCCTTCTTTATTGTCCAACTCCCACATTCATACATGACTACTGGAAAAATCATAGCTTTGACTATACTGGTCATTGTCGGCGAAGTGATGTCTCTGCTTTTTAATACACTGTCTTGGTTTGTCATAGCTTTCCTTCCAAGGAGCAAGCCTCTTTTAATTTCATGGCTGCAGTCACCATCCACAGTGATTTTTGAAGCCCAAGAAAATAGTCTGTCACTGCTTCCACTTTTTCCCCCATCTTATTTGCCATGAAAGGAGGAGACTAGATGCCATAATCTTAAGTTGAGTTTTAAGCCAGCTTTTTCGCTCTCCTCTTTCACCCTCAAGAGGCTGTTTAGTTCCTCTTCACTTTCTGCCATTAGAGTGGTATCATCTGCATATCTAAGATTATTGGTATTTCTCTCAGCAGTCTTGATTGATTCCAGCTTGTGATTCATCTATTCCAGCATGTCACATAATGAATGTACTCTGCATATAAGTTAAACAGAGTGACAGTATACAGGCTTAAACTCTTTTTCCAACTGGTTCACATTTTGAACCAGTTCCATGTAAGGTTCTAATTGTTGATTTTTGACTTGCATACAGATCTGTCAGGAGACAAATAAGGTGGTCTGGTATTCCCATCTCTTTAGAAATTTTCCACAGTTTGCTGTGATCCACACAGTCAAAGGCTTTAGAGTAGTCAATGAAGCAGAAGTAGACATAAGAGATCCTTAATAAACAGGATTCAAACCTTCCCTGGGAGACCCAAAAGGATTTCCAGTCCATTTATCCTTGTGCAAACCTGCCAGTGATGAATCCTCCCAGCAATTTTTAAAATCTGAAAATATAGTTAACTTTCTCCTCGTTTTTGAAAGGTTTTTGCTGATGTAGAATTTTAAACTGGCAGCTTTCCCCCAGTACCTTAAATTAGATGTCCTTACATTGACTTTTGGGCTTCTCTGGTGGCTCAGATGGTAAAGAATCTGCCTGCAGTGCAGGAAACCTGAGTTTGATCCCTGGGTTGGGAAGACTCCTTGGAGGAGGGCCTGATTCTTGCCTGGAGAAGCCCTACGGACAGAGGGGCCTGGGGGCTGCCGTGCGTGCGGTCTCAGAGTGGGACATGACCGAGTGACTAAGCGCACTCATTATCTTTTAATCCTCATTGTTTCTGATGGAATCTCAGGGACTTGTTCTGTTCTGTTTTTTAATTGTAGTTCCCCAGTATGTATCTGCCTTCTTCCTCCAAATACTTTCTATTTAATTTTTCTTTTCAGCAATTTGACTACGATGTGTGCCTAGGTCGAGTTTTCTTTGCATGTTTCCTTCTTGGGGTCCTTTAGCTTTTAGATTTGTCTGTCTGTGTCTTCCATGTTATTTGGGTGAAACACTGGCCATCATTCAACTATTTTTCCTGCCAGTTTCCTCCTCTCCTACCAAGATTCAATTCTGTGTATGTCAGACACTGTGACACTGTCTTGTGATTGTAATTAAAAAAAAAAAAAAAGGTCCCCCTTCTTTTCTGTTTGGGTAGCCTTCATTGGTCTCTCTTTAACATCGCTTTATTCCTCCCCACTCTTTTTTGGTAATATCCAGTCTTCTGTGGTAACCATCCAATAAATTTTTTTCATTTATATACTGTACTTTTTGGTCCTAGGATTCCCATTTGGTTCTTTTTCATAGTTTACATTCTCTGCTATTTCTCATCTGTTCATTCTCATCTTTTTTCTTTATGACTTTGAATGTTTTTATAGTTATAGTGTATTTATTATAGTAGCATGTGTCTGCTAATTACAACATATAGGTCATTTCAGGAGTTGTTTCTATTGGCAGGTTTCCCCTTATATTACACGTCACCTTTCTTTGCTTATTCACATGGATAGTGGGTTTTTTGTTCACTGAACATCATGTATTTGCTGTTTTCTCCGGTACCCAGCTGCATAGATTCCCACGTCTGCTGCTCCTGTCTCCTCAGGACTCTCCTGTATCCTGTTGTGGTTTGGAAATTACTCCCAGCAGAGTGAATGTGTGTTTTCCTTCCCCCAGCAATCACAGTCCTAAACTGCCTCAGTTCCGGTGCCATAAATGGTTCTCATGTTTTTACTAGTTTTGTAGGATGGGAGAATAAGTCTTCCTACTTTGTCATGGTCAGAAACAGAATTCTGAGTTGCAGTTTGAGAAGTTGGATTAGTTATCTGGTTTGTACTGGTACCCTATAAAATACTCTTTGCTGTAAATTTTTTCCTGATGAGTCTTTGTAAGAGAAAGAATGCTTGGGGCTTGTTTTCCCTTATCTGTAAAACTAAACAGTTGGATGGACTCAGTGCGGCCCGTACACATTGTTTCAGACTTTTTAGAAAGTGACTTGGTGTACATGTTAAAATAAAAATAGTACACACCCTTTGACCCACCAATTCTATTTCTGCGTATTTATCCCCAAAAGACATGTCTCCAAAGAAACAATACTTGACAGTTATATGAGGTCTTTTAAATACGTGCTTACTAAAAATGTGTGTGTAAACCAGGGTTTTGGGCACACCTGGTTCAGACAGCTTTGTTCACTGAGGGTCTTCTGAGGTCTTTTACTGTGCCCTACATGCTTTGAGACGCTCCGTGAATGGGCGGGCGTGTCTGATTTTGAGTCTCCTTGGGACAGAATCCTGTCCCAAGAATCTGTGATTTGGATATAACCTTAGAGCCGGAATGAAGGCATGGAAAAGCACGTCTCTTGAGCTTTGGCTTGGTGTGGCAGCAGTGGGCTCTTATTATGCCATCAACCACAGTGTACAAGAAGCTTCCTTTTATGAAAATAGTAATGACTAAGGCTTTGTCATCTGGCAGCAGAAAAAGGCTGATGGTGATTAAAATGGGATGTTTTTACCTGACTCTACTCCCACAGACGTGTTGTAGTTATGACTGCGAGGTTCTGAAGTTACCCCGGGTCTGGAAATTGCCTTGAGTGAAACAGAAAGTAGCCCAGATGAATCTTGAGCTGCGCTTTTGTGGCCAGGCCAGCCCAGGCACTAGTGTGCCCTGCTGCTCCCGTGGGTTCAGAGCAGACCTGAGGGCTGCTGCCTCCTCCCGTGTGCACCTTCAGCGTTCATTTTGCTGGTGATTCTGATGGACCTTGGCTCAGGTTCAGTCTCAAAAGTGTAATCAGTCAAAATAGCCTGGAAAACATCAGAAGTAAAGTTTTTGTGTTAGGAGAACCCATGACGCGCTAGCACCTTGACATGGTCCCTCTTTCCAGCCATGCTTCCACTGTGCAACCTCCAGTGTGCCCTGGGCTGCGGTGGGGGCCAAGGGAGCCGTGGTCCGTGTCCCCAGTGGGCAGGGCACTGACAGGGGCGGGGCAGTGCCCGGAATGGGCGGGCGTCAGACGCAGGAGGTCCGTGCCGCAGGCCATCCCCCAGACTGACGCTGTCCAGGGAGAGCTCAGAATCCCGTGTGCTTCCACGCTGCAGTCTGTGTTAAAGCATGTGTCAGTTCTGAGTTCCCAAAACTTGTGCAGTGCACATAGTAGGTAGTTAACCCGCTCAGCCCTCAGGCTTTGTGCAGCACTGGGAGAAAAATGCCATCTACACACGTTCTGATGCGTCATCATGAATGCTAGCCAGTGTGCCCTCATCCCTGGTAGTACAGTAGTCACCGTCCTGGGTGGAGCTGTGGGAGGGGGTTCAGTATAAGGCGGGGTCCGTCTTCTCGGGAGGCTTCTAGTGTTCCTGTGGCTGCAGTTGGTCACCTGCAACAGCCAGCGCCCAGGGCTGGTCCAGGCTATGCAGGCCTTTCCACCAGCATCGGAACCCTTGCCAGGAGGTCAGAATTAGCACTTCCGTGCTCAGACACACAGGATGGGCTGCTCAAAGGAAGAAGGTGTGCTCCTGATCTCCGACTGTCCTTTCTCTCTTACTCCTCTTGAGCTTGGTCAAGTGGCTCCTGAAGAACCCTGAGCGGGAGCTCAGTCTGTGCAGGGGAAGCGGAGGCGGTGCAGCCTGGCCCGTGTGGTTTGCAGCCTGCTGCTCACAGGAGGAAATGTGCACCAGTCCAGGCTTCTCAGAAGGTGGCTTCGTACCCCATAGATCTTTGACTCACTAATCCTGCTTTTAAGTGTTTATCCCAAAGAGATGTGTACAAGCACATCTAATATTGTCATGGCAAAAAGAGAGAGGGAAAAGAGATCGTTTCAAATCACCCACTGGGGATGGTTGAATAAACACACTGTGGAACGCTGAAACCATGAACAGCAGTGAAACGGAGCTGCACAGTATGACACCACACCCAGAAGTATAGATAACCGTATGGTTTGTCAGAAGTGTGTTACAGTCCACGATACAGTAACATTTCTATCTCTAGACTTGATGCCACTTTGTATATATAATGACAAGGGAAGGTCTTAAACACACATACTGGGAAAACAGCAAGCTCCAGAACCATGTGTGTAAAAACGTAATACATTGTTTGTTTTGTTTTTTAATGTACCTATGTATTTGTGTAAAATGCGTAGGTTTGAAGATAATAAGGTTGCTTCCGGGAAGAGATGGAAGTAGAGCTGCTCTGGGAGGACTTAGTGCATTATCCATGTTTGAAATTCACAATGAGAGTGTGTTAATGCAGAAATCTGTATAATCAGAGATTAACCAAAGAATACATTAAAAATGTTTAGTGACATATATTTTTATAACTGGAAGTTTGTATAGCTCTCGATCTCCCTCGCGTGTTTCACTCATCACCCCCTGAAACCACGTGTGTGTTTTCTGTTTCTATGAGTCTCTCTGTTTTGTTATGTTGGCTTGCTTGTTCTGTACTCTGTCCTGCCTCTCTGCTCCTTCTCTCATAAGTGAAATCTCTGCATTTGTGGGTCATTTTCTGGGTTCTTGAGTCTGTCCTGAGTTCAGCTTGTCTGTCCTTCCACTGTCTCTGCCATGGTTTCTGCGTCCACTGTGTTCTTTTTCAAGAATGTGCTTACTGGCCTTTATCCTTTGATATTTCCAAATACACTTTATAGTTTATTAAATCCTGTCAGATAAAAATTAGCCCCTCTGGATTTTTATTGGGATTGAAAGAGTGAATTTGTTTGGGAAATGGAATATTCCTGTCCATGAATATGGTTTATCAGTTGGTGGTTCTGTCTTTAAACATCTTATGGTGTTTTCAGGGCCCCAATAGAGAGTCGTGTATGCCCCTGTCCCCCTCCCCTGCACACTTGGCTGTGTGGAAGCCCGCTCTTCACTGTCATAGACTTCAACTGGTCCCTTTAGGGAGGACCACATTGGTTTGGCTGATTTACTCCAATCCTGGGGGGGAGAGGAGCCATGAAGGGTGTGGCTTTCTCTCATTTTGTTCTGCATCTGTGTTTATAAGTGAGGTTGTCCTATAATCGCCTTGTCGTGTTTAAGAGAAAAGTTGGGGCGTGTGCCCTCTTAATTCTGTTCACAATAAACTTGAATTCATTTGGGTGATTTGTGCTTTGAATGTGGGTGGGACACCCCAATAGAGCCATCTGGACCTTGAGTTGACGGTGAAGTCTTGGCCAAGAAGATGGGGTCCTCGCAGCTTGGGGAGCCGTGGTCTGGAGACAGTGTGGAGGCAGGGGCCACCCTGCTGTGGGTGACCCAGGGTAGTTTGTGGAGCTGCGAGTGAGCCTGCCCCCCGGCTGTGGGTCGGGGCGGTGGGGTTGGGGTCACAGTGGCACCAGCCGTCCTGGAGGCTTCATACCTGCTGGATTGGGGTCTCTTGGTGGGTGTCAGAGGTTTGGTGCGTTCCTCATGAAGCCAGTGAGGCAGAAGCAGAGGCTTGAGGCAAGGCTAAGCCTTGGCACACCTCCCCGTCCTCTGCCCTGGACAGAGTCAGGAGGTGGGCGTGCAGTGCTGCTGTGCTGGGGGTGCGGAGAGGCTGGTGGGTGGACAGGCAGGCAAAGCAGGGGGCGAGGTGGGGCCACAGGCCACTCGGTCCCCGAGCCCCGTAGCAGAACAGCTGCTTCGTGCCTGCTGGGTTCCTGCTGCCCGAGGAGCTGACAGCCCCAGAATCTCTGTCGCTTAGAACAGCAAACCTCCGTGTCAGGTTCAGGGTCTTTGTTCCAGAGCCCAGACTGAAAAGGCAGCAGCAGCACCCAGAGCATGTTCTGCGGCGGGTCACAGAAGCGGGAGGCCAGGCCGCGCCAGCCCCCGCTGTCGTGGGGCGGGAGTGCTCTGTCACGCAGCAGGGCCTCGGCCTCAGGAGGGGGCGCGCTGTCTGCTGGATAGGCACGCACAGCAGTGGCGTGGAGGGGCTCTCCCGTGTTTGAGCCTCGGGGTGAGTGAGCGTCAAGCACCCAAGGGTCTAGTTTGGTTTCTCGTGGAAGGAAGTTGAAAGTCACGTTATTTATTTATTATTTTTTTAAATTATTTTTTTGAAAGTCAGGTTATTAAAACGAGCCACAGGGCTTATAAAAATTACTTAAAAACCTGTGTCAAAAGAATGTCATCCTTGTATATGCCCTTTCCCTGGTTTTATTGACGTTTTGCTCAAATTCTGTCTTGTTTCAGGGAAATAGTGGAACATATGGTTCAGCACTTTAAAACACAGATCTTTGGGGATCGGAAACCAGTGTTTGATGGAAGGAAGAATCTCTACACAGCGATGCCCCTTCCGATCGGGAGGGATAAGGTGAGCTTATGGAGGCGTGTGTGAGCGGCCAAGCCTGCTGTCCCTCTGGCCACACACGGGGCCACTTCCCCTGGGGCAGGGAGCCCCCAGCGGGTATGTGCTCCACGGCGTGGTCCACAGATGCCACCTTCTGCGGGCTGTGGTTTGCAGCGGCAGAGGGTGAAGTCATCTAAGTCCAGGGGAAGACACCGAGAACGTCCCGAAACCATGAAACTTTTAAATGATAACCACACATGTGTGCGCGCATGCTCCAGACCAGCCCCAGACAGGAGCCTGCATCAAGGGGTGGGTCTGGGATGACCTAGAGAGAAGTGTGTTCGTGCAGGCATAGACAGGTGCCACACTGGCAGAGAAAGCAAGTGGTCACTCAGCGGTAACTAGCCATTCGTCAAAAGTGATACCATGATTCATCAACCTGGGGTCGTGGTTGGATTAACATGTCACCTCTCCTTATTGTGTTTATGCTTGCTGTGGCTTTATTTAAAAGGCATTAGCCCTTCTGCCTAGCACCTGCCACTTCTTGGCATATCTTCCAATTGATGGGCTGCCCTGCTTTGATGATAGGTGCTGTTGGTAAGGGAGGAAGACTGAAGATGGCGTGGAAATCATTTTTACATGTACCGGGTGGGGGAGGGGAACAACATCAAAAAACAAACAAGTAATTGAAGTTATCCCAGTAAGAATGTAAAAGTTGATTCCCTTCTGGAATGACGTACACAATTAGCCTCTAACCAAAAGAGTCTCTGGGAAGGAAAATAGCTCAGAGGTTAGAGGATCTGAGATCTGAGCCTACTGCCCTGTGACCTGCAAGTTCTCTGCAGACAGGACATTGTGGTTTTGCTTTTGCATTTTAATGATAATCTTAAAATGACTAAGCTCCTCTACTGGGCTGGATGGCCAGCAGGGCCTGTTGTTTCAGCTCCCAGCAGCATGGCTGGGAATTGCAGTGCTCTGATAGGAGGCCTCTGTAAGGACTGAGGCGAGGCGAGGCAGTGATGAGGGCCCCCTGAGATAACAGCCTGCCTCTCACCAGCCCTGCCTGGCTCTGGGGATCAGATGCCAGCCGATCAGCTGAGCAGAACCACCTCTTGCAAATGAACATGCTCTCTGCCTGTGAAATGGGGCTTCCCTCATGCTCAGATGGAAAGGAATCTGCCTGCAATGCGGGGGACCCGAATTCAATCCCTGGAGAAGGGAATGTGGACCTAGGCCAGTCTTCTTGCCTAGAGAATTCCATGCAATCCGTTCCATTTAAAGTGTATTAGTTACAAAGTTTTATGTTTAATTTGCACATTTGTTTTTGTTTAAAGTTGTATAAGAAAGAAAAGCCTAAGGAGTTTACTCACAGTGTTGTCTGTTCATATTTATAATTAGGTACTGGGGGGCCTGAGGAATATTTTCCTTCAGAAGGGGTGGGGGAGGACATGTGGTGGTCAGAGCTGAGACACGTCGTTGTCGACATTGACACAGGGCCGGGGTGGTAGTGGGTGCGAGCCAAATGCCTTCCTGGGCCTAAGTAGTGGTGGCGCCTTGGGTGAGCTGTCTCCCCTGCCCCCCTGTGAAGTGGGAGGTGGAGTGGCAGCCACCTGCCAGGGCCCTTGTGCCCCCACAGTGAGTGAATGCACCCTGAGAAGGCTTCTCCACTGTTTGTGTTCCCCCGCAGCCCTGGGGCCTCTGTAAGTGCTGATTCTGGTTCCAGGTCTGGGGTATCTACAGCTTTAAGCAGCTCTCCTGGGTGATGCCCACGCTCCTGGCCCCAAATCATGCCTGCGGGGGGCGTCAGGGTTTAAAGTACTTAGTCACAGCGCCGGGAGCATAGCACACACTTAGCGATGCTAACAGTGACGGTTGCAGGTCTGAGGGTTCGCCTCTGTCATCTTAACCGCAGTTGTGTGGTTGCTGCCCACAGCAGCACTTTGGACATTTCACCAGGTCTTGGTGGGTGCGTTGCATGTGTGCTCATTCGTGTCGAAGTCTTTGTGACCCCATGGACTGTAGCCCGCCAGGCTCCTCTGTCCATGGGATTCTCTAGGCAAGAAGACTGGAGTGGGTTGCCACTTCCTCCTCCAGGGGGTCTTCTGACCCGGGGATGGAACCCACGCCTCCTGCGCTGGTGGGCCAGTTCTTTACCAGTCAGCCCCTTGGTGTCTCTTAGCTTGAAGCCCGCCCATCTTCATCCTTTGCTCAAGTGGGCTTAGAGGACCTGGCCCCAGCCTCAGGGTCGGGTTTGGGTGGAGTCTCCAGATGCCAGACCCCTCCTTCCAGTCACCTGTAATACCTGTCACATATTTGCAGGGTGCAGAAAGTCACCTCTTCTGTTTGGGAGCTCAGAGATGCTGCCCTTCTCTGTTCCCACACATTCACGTCTTGCAGCAAAGTGTCGTCTTGTCTTTTCTTCCCCTTCTACGTGTGCTCTTTTTTCCATCACTGCTTTTTTTTGCATCACAGGCACTTGTGTAGTAAGAGAGGAACTCCTTTAACGTCCCCAGTTGCCCTGAGTCTGCTGGCAGCTGCCCAGGGTGTCCACACTGTGCCCAGGGCCCTGACCCCGGGCGGGCAGCTGTTGCCCTCCACTCCTCATCTCTCCCACCAGCCCTCTCTCTCCATGCCAACCCCACGCTGGCTGAAAGCCCCCCGCATGCCAGGCCTGCCCTTCCCTTCTCTGCGCAGGAGACCGGAGAGCTGTGGGACTGCTCACCATGTAGGTGTCGCTCCTGCTCTTCTTCAGCAGGGACGTGACATGAGTTGCAGCCGGGAGTGTGTTCGCTTGTTGCCCATGATGCTCCCCTATTGGGTCTATAGACGTCTGGGTGAGCGTTGCTCCCGGCCCCCCTGGTGCTCCCTCCACCCTCCAGGGCGGCTGCAGGTGGGACCCTGCTCTGTCATCCCTGTGATGCGCAGACAGGAAGGACCCAGCGTGTGACTTCCATCTGTCCACAGAGGTTGGCCCTCGGGGCCGTCTCCCGTTTTCCAGGCCTGAGGTGTTGTGCCTCTGCTGACTGCCCATGGTGAGAAGGTGGCGGGAGGCGTCTTCCCGGTCACGGCTCCCGTGCGCTGGTGCCCTCATGTGCACGGCGTCTGTGATCCCAGGGGCCACCCGCTGTCTCACGTTACAGATGGCATCCTGGAGGAGCCCCCCTGCCCACGTCAGGCTGCAGAGGGCGGCCTCTTGAGGTGTGTCTGACATAGAATGTCGCAGAGCTTGGAGCTTCTTCTGTTCCCTTTTTGCCGGAGACCGAGAGGAGGCTGGTCTGGACTCTACTTGAAAACAGGAGGACCTCTTCCTGAAGGGAAATGCCCCTCCGAATTCCCCCTTGGTGGGATTATAGAGGCATTTCTGAAGAATGACCTTAATAGGCATCTAATTTAGCACCAGTTCCCGAGCACGGCAGGCGTGATGTGCCCTCTGGAGTCATGTGTGAGGGGAGCAGGTGTGAGTCCCCGCCCACCTGCTGGCTGAGCTCTGCAGCCACATGCGGGTCTCTGCCAGCTGCACTCACACCTCCCCCAGCTGCCCCCACAGCCCCCGTCCTGACGACTCAGGCTAAGCTGATGCTCTTGACGGCTTTTATCGGCCGTGTGCGCTCCCTTAGCATGTCCTCTGTCTTGAGACACATCTTACCATAGCAGCCTCTGTGGCTAGCTTCTCTTGTTCAGTGTCAGGTGCTTGAGACCTGTCCGCTGGGAAGAACGGGCTCCTTCTCACGCTCTGCTCATCCTTGGCCGGAGCCCGGGCCGTGTGCAGTTTGGAGCCTGCGTGCATCCTAGGCGTGCGGGGCTCCATATGTTCTGGTCGCTGCTCTGGGTTACCTGAGCGGGGGTGGCAGTGCAAGAGGGAGTGCTCCCTGAGGCTGGGGGCTGAGCGGAGGGATAGTGCAGGCGTTGGGGGGTGGTGGTGCGAGGGAGTGCGAATGAGCCCCCCAGTCATCACGTGTGAGTGGCAGGGCCCCTGACACCAGCCCCTGTCTGCCCTTTCATGGTGGTGGTTGAAGCTGCTTTCTCTGCCTTCTTGGCCCTTGTGATGCTGGTCCCTTGGTACTTCTGTGCACAAGTGGGCACAGAGAGCCCTCCAACAGTGTCATGACCTGTTTGCCCGGGGCCAAGCCCAGGGTATGATGTCCCCATCATCCACATCCTCCTCTCACTGTGGTCTCCCTTAGCGACAAGTCTAATCCAGCAGGAAGGTTGGGAATGTCCATCCATCTCGATCATTGTCAGTGTCTTGCTCTGTTTTATCTCGAGTCTGTTCTGAGAAGACTCGTGCTCATGATTTATTCACTGCAAAACTAGCTTATGGACTCAGAGACTCAGGAAACAGGAACCCCTCTGCCCAGATACACTGCAGTTTTCTCAGTCTCAGTGGAGAAAGAATAAACTGCCCAGGACCCCCAGAGAGCTGCCCACACCCCCTTCCTCTGTCCCAAGAGCAGCCTTGTTTGTGCCTGTGTCCTGCTTTCCCCGTCCTGGGGTTTCCTTCTCTCAGAAGCCACCCCAGCCCCTAGAAGCAGTGCTGGCCACCGGCTCTGGCCACCACCATGTATCTGGTCAGGCTTGGGAGGCATGGGACCTCCGGGCGGGGGCGGCATGCCCATCCCTGAGCACCTGGGTGAAGGACCGGCTGAATTTCCCTAACCTCGGGCGTTCTGGAAGCCAGCTGGCCCCGAGAGGGGTGTGGATCCTTCCACACGTAGACCCACCACCCCCAAGCAAGGTCTGCACTCAGCATCTCCCTCTCCGTCCTGTGGAGGAGCTAAGCGGGGCTGAGCGGGGAAACTTGTGCGGAAACAGTGCTCGGCTGGCGTGGCCACAGGGAGGCAACTTTCAGGGCTGTGGAGGCTCCCCACTGTGGCTTCCTCAGAAGAAAGCGTGAGTAGCCATGTGCTCGGGTCCCCTCCCAGGTGGAGCTGGAGGTCACACTGCCGGGAGAAGGGAAGGACCGCATCTTCAAGGTGTCCATCAAGTGGGTGTCCTGCGTGAGCTTACAGGCGTTACACGATGCACTTTCGGGGCGGCTGCCCAGCGTCCCCTTCGAGACGATCCAGGCCCTGGATGTGGTCATGAGGCATCTGCCGTCCATGAGGTGAGGACCGCCCATGGGGTGGGGGCCGGAGGAGCAGGAGGGTCTGCCTCCAGCGCCCCCGTTTCCTGAGAATGTGAATCTGCTCTCCCAGGATGCGCTGGGCCTGGGGGTCAGGGTGGTGACACACACGGGCTTATATGGCGAGGGCAGCAGCCATGCCAGCCAGGAACATGAGCTGGTGGAGTCTCAGTCAGGCAGTCCCACCGGAGAAAGCGTGACTGCCCAGGCCTCCCCGGGAGCTGCCCTCACCCCCTTCCTGTGTCCTGAGACAGGCACACACTCCCCGTCTCTGGGCGCAGTCGCTCCACCCGGCACATGTGCAGGGTCCCACTTCTCGGGTGCCCGCACGCCCCTGTTCCAGCTCCATGCTCAGCTGGCCTGCGCCACATGGAGGAGCCTTTCAGGACCATGAAGGTTTCCCACTTTGGCTCTATCCTGTGGGGTTCCACACACACACCCCCCCCCGCTAATCAGCACATTTGAACCTGCCGGGACAATTGGGACAGCTTGTAATCGACCAGACGAAGGCTCAGAGTTGCATGGGTCCCCATGCGGGAGCTTGGGCTTCTCCTGGGGTCGCCTCTTCCATCCACATGTGTCCTGCACAGTGGGACCCCGGGAACTATTTGAATGATTAAGTAAAAGAGGGAACATTTGAAACTGAAATGAACCTCCCAACTGCAGTCTCCCAACCCCGACCAGACCTCTAAGATGTGAGTGTAAGAGAAGGTGCCTTGAAGGGCCGGGTGGGTTTTTACAGGGGGCCCTGCTCTTCTGCAGACAGAGCAGCCTGTCCCTCAGGGCAAGGGTCCCCTCCCACCCCCAGAAGTAGTCTGTCACTGCTTGAAACTGTTGCTAGGGGGGAAGGTAGGTAGGTGAAAAAAACAAAAAACAACTCTTAAGGGTTGTTGCCAAAATGTCAAATCCATTTATTAAATGAGCAGCAGGAATTGCTGTGATTTCCCGCCCCCCAAATTGCTTTGAATTAATCACCAAGTTACTTTTATCATCAGAAGGAAAGTCTTTGGGAAAAGTGGAGAAAGAGATAGGATGAGCACGTCCGTGGGGAGGCAGAGAGCGGTTGTGTGTCCTGGTTGGCGGCTGCGTCTGCAGGCAGCGGGGTCTTCCCTTGGGGACCCTCAGTGATGCCGCAGTCCCTGACCGCTGCCCTCAGAGTGTGGGGGCCTCCAGCTCTGAGCCCCGGCGGGAACTGGCCCCAGGAGGGGTGTGGATCTTTCCACACCTAGACCCACTACCCCCAAACAAAGTCTGAGTTCAGCGTCTCCCTCTCCACCCTGTGGAGGAGCTGAGTGGAACAGCCGTGGCCCAGGGGCTTGGTCTCTGAGAGGTCCTTGGCCTTCAGTGCCAGAGGCCCTGAGGCCTGGGTGGGGTCTGTCTAGCTGGCTGACCATGGTCACCTGTACCCCTGCCCCGCCTCACCCTCCGCCCGAGAAAGGTGTGAAGTGCTGGCTGCAGGCAAGGCATCGAGGTGGGAGGGTCCCATGGGAAATGGAAGGCAGGACTGGGCCACGTGCCCTCGGCGGGTGTTCTCCCACGTGTTCCCCGCGTGTGGGACATCTGCAGGGTGCGTGCCTGCTGGCACTCCCAGACGAGGCTCCCATTGCAGGTACACCCCCGTGGGCCGCTCCTTCTTCACAGCATCTGAGGGCTGCTCCAATCCTCTGGGCGGGGGCCGAGAGGTGTGGTTTGGATTCCATCAGTCTGTCCGGCCTTCCCTCTGGAAGATGATGCTGAATATCGACGGTAAGCAGAGCCCTGGTGCCAGGGTGGGGTTCGGGGGGAGGGCCCCTGAGGTCAGCTCCACCCGCACCTGCTGGTGCACAAGGGCAGCAGCGCTCAGGCTCGGCCGTCAGAGCCTCTGCGGGGCCCACTCCCCAGGCGCTGGCTCAGGCAGCTGCGGGGGCTCCCGCTGCCCCTGTGCTGGATAAACTTCAGCGAGATGGAGGCCAGGAGGTGGTCAGAAACTGCCAGAAAACCCACAGCTTGTGGCCGTCGAGCCCAGCTTTCCTCTCAGAGGGTGACCTTAGCCTCTACCAGCACCTAGCGCTGCCCTGGCTGGAGTGGGCAGTGGCAGCCTGTGCCCCGGCACGAGTCCCCACTGCGGGTCCGCTCCACGGGCAGGGCCCACGGAGGGCAGGTGCCCTCCCGCCTGCCGGGGGCTCAGCCGTGGGAGGGGCTGCGCCAGGCGACCCAGTCACACCTGAGCGCCCGTCTCTTCCCTTCCCGCCCACAGTCTCGGCGACAGCATTCTATAAGGCACAGCCAGTCATTGAGTTTGTTTGTGAAGTCTTGGATTTTAAAAGTATTGAAGAACAACAGAAACCTCTGACAGATTCCCAAAGGGTCAAGTTTACCAAAGAAATCAAAGGTAAGCAGCTGCCTACCTCAGGCCCGAGGGGCGCATGGCCGAGGGGGCCCACGTTTCTCTTTGGAGGTGGGGGCAGTTGACGTCAGACTCATTAGCATGGGGACAGGATGGCCCGTGGCATCCAAACGTGGAGGAGAGCGGCCCAGGGTTGCAGCAGGACATAACCAGCATCTCAGAAGTTCCAGAACGTTGGCTCCTCACCACTTGAGGTGTCTGTATGCATCAAGCCTGGTCTCCACTTGAGGGAAGTGCAGTCCAGGGCGCCATGGCCAGGCTGGGTCCTCCTGCCTGCCATCTGGTTGCTAGAAATGCCTCGGAGCCCGGCCCTCGGCACCTGTCCTTCCCGGGGGTGTACAGAGGCCAGCAGCAGGGCTTTCTGCTAAGAATAACCCTGCAGGAAGCACAGAAGGCCGTGGGCGTGGACGCCGTGCTCTCAGCGGAGCCCCATCATCCGTTGTCTCTGAGCACAGGCCTCGGGCCTCACCACCCCGGGCCAGGGGACACCCCTGCGGGTGAGATGGCCCAGCCCCAGGCCCTCAGCGTGGGTCTGCGGGTGAGGGTCCCCTGAAAGCCAAATGGTCTTTGGTGGGGTGTCGTGACAGGTCAGGCCTAGTCTTGATGTTGAAGCCCAGCTGCTCTGTGTCCTCAGGTCTAAAGGTGGAGATAACGCACTGCGGGCAGATGAAGAGGAAGTACCGCGTGTGTAACGTGACCCGGCGGCCGGCCAGCCACCAGACGTAAGTCCCTTCAGACTCACCCAGCCCCCGGACGAGGGTCCCTTCAGACTCCCCCTAGCCACCAGACGAGAGTCCCTTCAGGCTGCCTGCAGCCACTGGACATGAGTCCCTGCAGACTCCCCCAGCCACAGGACGCGAGTCCCTTCAGACTCTCCCAGCCCCAGATGAGAGTCCCTTAGACTCCCCGCAGCGACTGGACGTGAGTCCCTGCAGACTCCCCCAGCCACAGGACGAGAGTCCCTTCAGACTCCCCCACCCCCCAGACGAGAGTCCCTTCAGAGTCCCCCCAGCTCTGGCCTCCTCTGTCTCTCAAAGTCCAGACTCTGCACAGTGACTTCTTGAAGTATGCCTTTGGCTTAGTCGATTCTATACTTCACGTCATGGGATAAAATTGTGAAATTCCTCGTGTTTGGGGCAGGAGTGGGGGTGAGATGGGATGTGGTGGGGGTAGGGGACTCCTTGTCAGTTTTCCCTGAATATTACTGGCAAGACAAGGGCCTTTGGGGCTCCTCTTCCAGCCCTTTGCACTGAGCAGGGGCCTAGGGGGTAGTGGGCATGAGTGTTCACTGCCTGGACTTGGGCTGTGTCTGGCGCCCTGTCACATCGCCAGCAGTGTGGGTTCCCCATCGAGGCAGTAGGTGTTCTGGCCTCACGGGTGCCCTGGTGCCTAAGCCGTGTGGCCCCCTGCACCCCACCTGGGGGCCTCCTGGGCCTAGTGAGGACTTGTTAGTTTATTTCGTAGTCGTTCCAGGAGAAGCGCCTGGTGTGTCGCTGGGCACTGGGTATAGCAGGGCGCCCAGGGCCCTGTGAAGCAGGTGGCCTCGGTGAGCCTGTGTCCTGGTCCCTATGCCCGGCACCTTTGGCCCCAGCCCAGCCTGTGTGACCAGTGGCCCAAGCCGACACAGCTCATGCCTTTTGCTGCCCTGTCTGGAAGGTCTCGGAGTCTCTGGGGCAAGCTCTTGGAGCACGCAGCCTGTGAACGACTTTCGGAGTCAGTGCAAAGGGGGCTGGGACGCGCACAGACCGTTCTTCCCGGCTTTGTCTTTGTCTGCATCCTTTCCATGTCCCCTAGATGTAGGTGTCTCTTGTGATTACTGCATATTGTGGGTGTGGGGGTATTTTCCCCTTTCCGACTCTGGAAATGAAACAAAAGTTTGGGACTTGGGGATGTTCCTGATGACCCAGAGGGCGCGGTTTGGTTTTGACTCCCAAGAGATGCTTTGGATGCCCCTCCGCCTCTTTCATCCCTGAGAAAGCAGACCCAGAAAGGCTATGTGAGCAGGTGTGTGGGGCCCGGGGTGTGCTCTGAGCCTGAGCAGTCTCTCTCTCCCCTAGGTTCCCGCTGCAGCAGGAGAGCGGGCAGACGGTGGAGTGCACGGTAGCCCAGTACTTCAAGGACAGGCACAAGCTGGTTCTGCGCTACCCCCACCTCCCGTGTTTACAAGTTGGACAGGAGCAAAAACATACCTACCTTCCCCTGGAGGCAAGCCCCCGCCCTCCCAAACTGTGACTCCCACCACTGTGGGACCTCGGGCAGGTTCACAGACATGGTCCAGCCTCAGTTTCCACATTAATAAGATGGGTTTGGTAACTCACAGGATTCATGTGAAGGTCGGGATGATGTGTGTGTGCCCAGCAGGCCCCTGGCACAGGAAGTCTAAAATCCACTTCTGGTTTGAAAAATCCTTGCCTGGGAAAAGATCAAACGCTGAAATGGAGACCCGAGTTCTAACTGTTTTCTGTTAGTGTTTTAAATTCTCCGTGCTTGCTCGGAGTGGCTCGAACATCTGGGCCGTGGTTGGGTTTTTCCCATCTGTGTCCCTTCTCAGGCAGCCCCGCCTACGCCCCCCGCCCCCCATCTGAGGACGCAGGCCCGCCCGCCCTGCGGCTGTGTTGCTTCCCCCGCGCAGTTCCCAGGCTGTGTCTGTCTCACACCGGCTTTCCTGGGGGGGGGGGCGGGGGGGTTCTGCTGTGGACCGGAGGGCCTCGGGGCTGCCGTTCCGAGTGGGTCTCAGGAACATATCCCCGCCCCCCCGCCCCCACTGTGCTCAGCCCCAGCCCACTGCTGACCCAGCTCTCGCATTTCCTCGCAGGTCTGTAACATAGTGGCGGGACAGAGATGTATAAAAAAGCTGACCGACAATCAGACCTCAACCATGATCAGAGCGACTGCCAGGTCAGCCCCCGATCGGCAGGAAGAGATCAGCAAGCTGGTGAGCGTCCCGTCATCAGGCCTCGGGTGGGGACAGGGTCCCCGGGCATGGCACCCTGATGCCCTGGACAGACGCGGCTTCTGGAAGGAAGCAAAGGTCGCCCCTGACTCCTGAGCCTCTTCTCTCTTCCCTTCCAAGATGAGAAGTGCCAGTTTCAATACAGATCCATATGTTCGTGAATTTGGAATCATGGTCAAAGATGAGATGACAGACGTGACCGGACGGGTCCTCCAGCCGCCCTCCATCCTCTACGGGGGCAGGGTAGGTGGTGGGCTGGGCGGGGCCGTTCTGTGGGTGTCGGGAGTGTGTGACGGAATGCTGACAGTGAAGCAAGAGCGTCC
>CM035278.1:12265723-12372533 GCA_020226075.1 Hydropotes inermis | reverse complement strand
AACCCCCTTCCCCGCCCCCAGAGGTGTAGACCGTGGTCAAGGTAGAGTTCTAACCCCCTTCCCCGCCCCCAGAGGTGTAGACCGTGGTCAAGGTAGAGTTCTAACCCCCTTCCCCGCCCCCAGAGGTGTAGACTGAGGTCAAGGTAGAGTCCTTCCTGCTCCCGTGTGAACCTGTAACAGCTGTCGGGCTTCGTAGAGGACTGGTTTCCTTGACCCTTTAATGTTTCCTGAGTCCCCCTTTTACTTTTCTAAAGGTAAGCTTTATTATCCCACCAAACTTTCAAAAGCATCATTCTTTGTGTGGGGGGGACACAGTGATGAATTGTTACCCACCAGTTCCCTGCCGCTTCTCTGCTTTCTAACTGTTGTTTGGGTGGTATTTGGGAACAAGTACCTCAGTTTAGTCACAAGCACAATTCTGTTTTTGCACATTTGACCTCTGGCTCTGGTCAGTATGATCCTGACCCTTGAGCCCCGTAGGGCTCATGAGAAATTCTTCTTTTCTCCTGGGCTCTTCTCCAGCAGGGTGGTGGGTAGGCGGGGGGAGGTGGAGCACAACTTCAAAGGTCACAACTTTGGGAATTCCCTGGCAGTCCAGTGGTTAGGACTGGATACTTTCACTGCCGGCACCTGGATTCAATCCCTGGTCAGGGAACTAAGATCCTACATGCTACATGACCCCCAAAAAGGAAGAGAAAAGCAAAAGTCATGGTGTTTGTCCATTAGGGAGCACCCATGGGAATCTGCGTTCCGCCTGACTTGACACTGTTCCACCTGGTGGAGTGGGGCAAGCTTTAATTTTGTTTTGTTTGCAAGTTTTCCCCTTTCTTATTTTAAAATGCAAGTTGTATGTATAAAAATGTTTAAAAGTTCAAAAAATGCAAAGAATTATAGGGGAAAATACCTCTTTTTTCGCCACATCCCAGCTGATCTCCCAGGAGGCAGTTTTCTTTGTGAAATCACCCTGAGGGTTATCCATGCATTTTTTTTTTTTTTTCACTCCTTCCTGTGTGCATAGCAATGTATTAAATACAGTTCTATACCTTGCCCTTTTTTAACTTACTTTTCTCTTAGATCACAAGGAGGTCTTGGAGTGCTTATGACCCGGGGCTCCCTCATTGTTTTAGAGTGTTGCTAGGTAGTCCCCTGTTGGTGGGGTATGCCCCCCAGGCGGTGGGTGTTGGGGGCTGCTCCCTAGTCTCTGCAGGAGGCCTCCTGGCTCCTTCTCAGCCCCCTTGTGTGCCTGGGAGCCCAGACACTGGCCCTAGGGCACCTTCCTACCTTCCTGCAGCCCAGCGGGGAGGCGGATTCCCCTTCGCATGACTGAGGGCGTGAGTCCTGGTATAGCCAGGACTGCAGATCCTGCGTCTTAAGTGAAGGCAGTAGATGTCTGGAGAACAAAACAGCTCTTTAACCTTGCAGGAGTGTTAGACTCCTAAGGATTCGAAGTTTCTCATGCTTCTAAATGAGCAAACTTTTCAAAATCTCTTAAACGTTTTCTGGGAAGCAAACACTTCTCATCACTGGCCCTACTCATTGTCCTGTCAGACACAACATTAAATGTCCCCCAGAAATGTTCCCTGATGTCTGGAGTCTGACAGCAGCTCACACATAGTGGTGGCTCCCTTTCTCACAGAAAGAGGCTGGCCAGAGCAGGGCACCAGTTTAGGAAAACATGAAACAGAAACATTCCTTTCTGTAATGTTTGATTTTTACCATATCCTTGTATCACTTCAGTAAGAAAAATAAAACAGTGAAAGACAGAGTTAACGACCGCAGCTCAGACACGCCATGTCCCGTGTCCCATGGGGCCGCAGGCCCGCAGGCGCCACTCCCGCCAGCAGCCCTTCCCCGCCACCCCTCCATCTCCAGCCTCGCTTGGTGGCAGCTCACAGGTTCCCTAGGCGACAGCATGGAGACCTGGTCCTTTCTGGTGGAGAGACGACAGAATGAAGCGATGCATCATCTGTTCTTTCTGTTCTCCAATGGGAGTAGCCTGAACAATGGCGGGCAGTGGGGAGCAGGGCACAGGGGGCTGTTACTCGGTCCCCACCGGCTGGTCCACCCCCAGGCGCGGGGCTGGGAGAAGCACCCTACTTCCGTGCCCTGCCCTGGCTGGTCCTGGAGGAGGGAAGATCCTTGGAAACTCCTTTCTGAGACAGGGGGCCTTCCTGTTCCTCCAGGCTACCTGTGAGGGTGGGTGGGGCTCTGGGCCCTTCCTGCTTACCCGCCCACCCATTCCCATCTCCCTCCCGCCCCCTCCATCCCTCTGTCCATCCTCCAGCAACTCTCCGCCCAGTTCACCTCCCCCACCCCACCTCTGCGTCCCTCCATCCTTGGTCTGTGCATCCGTCCCGCCCTCCTGTGAGCACCTGGGGGCCCCCACAGGCCCCCACAGTGCGGGGCCACTCAGCGCTGGAAGCTGCCCTCAGCCTCAGGAGCTGCCCTCTGCTTGGGGCCCAGGTACAGTGGGGACAGTGACAGAATCCAGGTCAGAGGCCTGTTTTCACCTCACTCTGAACGTCTCGCCATTTGCAGAATAAGGCAATTGCCACCCCTGTCCAGGGCGTGTGGGACATGAGGAACAAGCAGTTCCACACGGGCATTGAGATCAAGGTGTGGGCCATCGCCTGCTTCGCCCCCCAGCGCCAGTGCACGGAGGTGCACCTCAAGTAAGGCTGCCTGGGGGGGGGGGGGTGTGGGGACCGCGGGGAGGCC
This sequence comes from Hydropotes inermis, assembly GCA_020226075.1. Lineage (NCBI taxonomy): Eukaryota > Metazoa > Chordata > Mammalia > Artiodactyla > Cervidae > Hydropotes > Hydropotes inermis. The sequence continues at coordinate 12,369,815 of CM035278.1, read as the reverse complement.
TGCCCTGCAGGGCGAGGCTTGGCGGAGGGCGTTGCTGGGGTGGGCCTGGTCAGGAAGGGGGAGCTTTGCTTCTCAGACTTGTAGGAGTGAGTGTGCAGAGGTGCGGCACCTTATGTGAGAAACAAAACAGTAAATGAGGAGCAAGTGTACAGTGAAAGTGAAAGTCGCTCAGTTGTGTCCAACTCTGTGACCCTGTGGCCTGTAGAGTCCATGGAATTCTCCAGGCCAGAATACTGGAGTGGGTAGCCATTCCCTTCTCCAGGGGATCTTCCCCACCCAGGAATAGAACTGGGGTCTCCCGCATTGCAGGCGGGTTCTTTACTAGCTGAGTCACCAGGGAAGGCTAAATACACTGGAGTGGGTAGCCTATCTCTTCTCCGGTCGATTTTCCCGACCCAGGAATTGAACCTGGGTCTCCTGTATTGCAGGTGGATTCTTTAACAGCCAGGCCCAATAAGTGTACAAACTAGAGGCAAAGGAGAAAGTTGTGTTCACTGAACTAGCACTGTTTTTAAAAGCACTTTAGATTCATATTTCTGTATCAGGCCAGCCTGACCCTGATCAGGCTTTCAGCCTGACCTGAAAGCAGCCAAGACCTGACAGAACAGAAGGCTTGTGCCTCCCGCCTCCCTTGGGCGGGAGCAGGAGGGGCCCACGGAGCTGAGAGTCTCCGGTGAGCGTCTGAGCGGGCCTTGGTCCCAGGGAGCTGCGGCTCTCAGTGTTCTGGAGAGCTGGCATGAGGGCCGTAGCCCTTTCTCCTGCACCACTGGCAGAGAGCGGGGAGGACCGAGGTGCACAGTCTGGTCTCAGGCCGCCTCCCCCGCTTCTGTCTGGGGCCCTGTGTCATTTCTTCTGGAGCCAGATGGCCCCAGGGCAGGTGCACTCGTGGGCATAGGCAGATATGTAGGCGCTCATGGGTTTCTTTAACTGCACTAATGTACTGGAGGTTGGGCACTAACTGGTGGGGTGGGTCGGCGTGTCCTAGCTTTATTGTAAAAAGCTGGGATGTTTGTATCCCTGCGCTTAAAATAGAAGCTGTGGATCTGTCTCCCCCGCCCCGCCTGTGACGGCCGCAGCTGCTGGTGCTACTCGTAACTGTGGGCTCTCTTGTTTTCTCCCATGACCATGTCATCTGAGTCCAAGCTGTGCACGTGGAATAAACCGGGGGAACCCAGAGGGACAGTCAGCTCATGGCTCTCCTTGCCCTGACAGTGCTTGGCGTCTGCGGGCAAGTGAGTGGCAGCTGCTCGTGCCCGACTTTAAAAGGACAGCCCTGTCGCTGCCTAGGAGGGTCACAGCTGGTGGGGGCGGCAGGGCCATGACGTGGCGTCTCCTGTTTCATCGTGACTTTTCAGGGGCCTGTGTGCTGAGCACGCGGGCCGCCTCTGTGCATTGTCTTGTTGAAACAGCCTCGTCTTGGGCTTCAGCGTGGACTCAGAGCTCAGTGAAAATGGCTTGGGGTCTGGATCGTTGGCACTCTGGGTGGTTCTTCATGTAACAACTCTGCTCCTACAGGTCCTTCACGGAGCAGCTCAGAAAGATCTCAAGAGACGCGGGCATGCCCATCCAGGGCCAGCCGTGCTTCTGTAAATACGCCCAGGGGGCGGACAGCGTGGAGCCCATGTTCCGGCACTTGAAAAACACATATGCTGGCCTGCAGCTGGTGGTGGTCATCCTGCCGGGGAAGACTCCCGTTTACGGTAGGCCTTGGTGCCGCTCCAGCCCCAGCCCTACGCCGCACCCAGGAGGGGCGTGTGTCTGAGCCAGACCAGGTGGTGTCTGACTGTGGCCACGCACATGCCCAGGGCCACCTGGGCAGTCTCCTCTGAGGGCCCTGTTCCCTGAGACGGGCATCCCAAGGGGGCGCGGGACGCAGCAGCCATGCAGGTGCCTTGTCCGCTGCCGACACAGACTTGGGCTGGATGAGGACCTGCCTCACAATGTGCATGAAGTAATCCCTCAGGGGGCAGGAGCAGTCCTCAGCTGCTGTCTGGGATTTGGCCCTCCTCTTGTGAGCCATGCCATCTCAGAATCCTCTGGGATTTGATCAGAGTCCTTTCTGCCAGAAAGCCGGTTGTCCTTCCACCCTGCTCAAAGTTACCAAGCCCTGGGATGGAGTCCCAGGCCCTGGTGGGGGAAGCTCCCAGGTGTAGACAAGCGATGATGAGACGGGGAGGTGGGTGTGAGTGTGTCTGCTGGAAGCCCGGTGGGAACCGGAGGCCCCATGCAGGAGTCCTGTGGGCACACGGGGCAGAGGGGAGAGAGGCGCATTGGCTTGCTGACTGGCCTCCCCGTCTCCTGTGGGCTCTGCATCCAGGAGAGGGAGGAGACCCAGGTGACTCTTCTCCCAGGGCCGCCCGTCCAGGGAACAGTTGCCTGCTTGCTTCACAAGAGAGCCCAGAATGGAGGGGGTGTGGGCCTGGAGAGCACTTTGACGTCGGGTTTGCATTGGCCAGGGACTGAGGATTCAGGGGTTTATATTTTTAACTACTTGAGCATTTGCTTGCCGTCCTGAATGCCTGGCTTCCAACCTGGCCCCGCGCACACTGCCCTGTCAGCCTGGAGAAGTTGCAGAAACGCCCCTGACTGAGAGCGGGCCTCCCCAGGCCAGTGGGGGATGCCCTGCAGCTGGCATGGAGCTGGGTCCTGGGCTTGGCTGCATGTGCGGTGGCGCGTGGGGTGGGCAGAGGAGCGCTGGGGAGCCGTGCTGAGCACCCCATTCTCTTGGCAGCTGAGGTCAAGCGTGTGGGAGATACCGTGCTGGGCATGGCCACGCAGTGCGTGCAGATGAAGAACGTGCAGAGGACCACGCCGCAGACCCTGTCCAACCTCTGTCTGAAGATCAATGTCAAACTGGGCGGCGTGAACAACATCCTCCTGCCTCAGGGGAGGTGAGGCCGGCCCTCCGCCATGCATGGGGCAGCTTGGACGGCTCTGCTCAGCTATGCCAAGCTCTGTCCAGGGCTCGGCAGGTGCAGGAAGTGAGCAGGACGAGGGTCTTGGCTGCCCTGGGTCTCGGGGCCCAGGGCCACTAAGGACTGGCACCGGCCCAAGGAGAAGGGCCTTCTGACCCCAGCCAGAGGTGGATCCTGCATGTGAGGTGTGGCAGCTGCGGAGCCAGTGCCCTGAGACAGGAGGGCCGGCCTGTTGGGCGCCCCAGGTGCCCAACAGTGAGCTCTGGGATGGGCCTTCCAGAGCAGGAGGCAACGCTGTCGGCCGCAGGCCAGGGCCAGGCACTGGGGGCTGAGCAGCGGAAGGGCGAGGCCTCACGGGGAGCTGGCACTGGGGGCAGGGCTCTGTGGACTCCGGAGCAGCCTGCTCCAGAGGGTGCGGGCTGTGCAAGGGCCCTGGGGCAGCCTGCCTATTGGGAGTGAGGCAGTCGTTCTGCTGAGAGACTGGGGGGCAAGCCTGTAGGGGCCTGGTACTTGCTCCAGGGGAATGCAGCCATGGGGGGAGGTTCACAAGTGCAGGTGTAGCCCCACTCACCTTGTTCTGAAAGGCAACCCCAGCTCTGGATAGATAGAGGGGCCAGGCCTGCCGGCGTTGTCCCAGGAGAGCAGTTGGTGGGAGCTGGGCCGGGGGTGCCCAGAGCTGTGAGTGTTTTGGCGATGGAGCTGTCAGGCTTGCTGAGAGGATGGGTTTGGTCTGTGATTGGAAGAGGAGAGTCTAGATTGGTCCACCCTGGGCTGCGGGAGCAATGAGGGGGGCACGGGGGGAGCGGACAGACCTGTGCTGGACAGGCTTGTTCAGGGCTCCTCACGTGCGGGTTCTAGTTAGAGCCTCTAGGCTGGAGAGAACCCCAGGGTGCGGTGTAGATAGGAAGGCCGGCCAAGCCTGGGCCCTGGGGAGTGACAGGTTGGGAGGTCGTGGAGGCAAGGCAACAGCTCTGGAGCCTGGGAGAGGGGTGGTGGGGAGCCCGTGCATGGCCGCCACACGGCACCAACCCGCCAGGTGTAACGAGGTGTGAGGCTAGGCCACAGGGCTGGGGACGTGTGCAGTTTGCAGCTGACCTTGCAGAGAGCGGTCCTATTGCCATGGTCGCACGAGGCCCGTTCGGGGAGGCAAGAGACGGGCTCAGCTAATCCCAGAGCTCTGCCACAAGGCGAGCCAGGGAGCCGGGGATAGAGTGGAGTCCAGTGGCTGGTGTGGTTCTGCCAGCTCAACGTGTGAGTCAGAACTGCGTGTGCGGATGCACCCGGGACCCGTCACAGGAAGGGGGGTGGGCAAGAGGAGGAGCCTGGGGGTGCTCGGCGCAGCAACTGGACAGCGCATGAGTCCAGGAGAGAAGGGTGAGGCATCGAGAAGGCCCCCAGCGAGGCTGGGACCCACCAGCTGTTGGAGAACCGGGCCCCCAACACCACCTCTTTGGGGTGGCAACTGCCGGACTGTGGCTAGCATTTAGAAGACCCTGGGAGAACAGCCTAGCTCCGTGCTTCCGCACTGGGACACATTCACGCCCCTGAGAACCTGTGGCTGTGTCCAGAGACATTGGGTGCCGGGCAGAGAGCTGCAGCTGCCAGGCGCTCTACAGTGTGGCCGCACGTCCGAGGTCGGCTGGCAGGCCATGGACGTCATGGGCATGATTATCTTGGAAATGTTTGGTCGTCTCCTCGGGGAGATCCGACCTGTGCCTGGGCCCAGCCTCAGCAGCTGTCCGCACCTGACCACCCTTGTGTTGTACGCGCCACCTGCCCCGTCTCCCGCACTGGGTCACTCTGAAGCAGATCTCACACTGAGCCTCTGTCCCCGTAAGGTGTTCTCTGTCTGTGCCTGAAAGATAAGGAGTCTTTACAAGCAGAGCCCCAGAGTAGTGCTGGTGCCTGTGTCCTGAGAGGTCCGGGCAGCGTCCCTGAGCCACAGCCTCTGATGCTCGCTTCCCCCACAGGCCTCCGGTGTTCCAGCAGCCTGTCATCTTTCTGGGGGCAGATGTCACTCACCCCCCCGCCGGGGACGGGAAGAAGCCATCTATCGCCGCTGTGAGTATCACTTCCCATGGTCCCTCTGTCCATGTGTGTTCCTACCTTCCGGCATCTCTGTGATTGTTGGATTAGCAATGAAAGTACAGCAGGTCAGCCTAGTGCAGTCCTGTGCCCAGCACAGTCGCTGGTTCTTGCTGGTTGGCACCTGCAGACAACTGCTCTCAGGCCAGCGTTCCTGGGGAACGCTCTCACTGCCGGGGGTGGGAGTCTTGGTGTGCCGTGTGTGGCCGTGCACCTGGCTTGGGGAAAGCAACGTGCTTGGTGGAGTTATGCACACTTTCAGCCTCGCCAGGGGTCACCTCTGAGCTGATGTAATTCAGCCCCATCTGATGAGAAGCAGAACAGGGCTTCTAAACAGTCGCTGAGTTTTTTATTAGGTTCCTTGGGCAAACTTACATTCTTGGGGATGCATTCATAGACACCAGGGCCGCACACACAGAAGATGCATAAACGTGGGTTTGCCTGTGATGGGCCCTTGGGTGTCTGCTGACCCTGCGCCACCCCGCAGGTCGTGGGCAGCATGGACGCCCACCCGAACCGCTACTGCGCCACTGTGCGCGTACAGCAGCACCGCCAGGAGATCATTCAGGACCTGGCGGCCATGGTGCGCGAGCTGCTCATCCAGTTCTACAAGTCCACGCGCTTCAAGCCCACCCGCATCATCTTCTACCGCGACGGCGTCTCCGAGGGGCAGTTCCAGCAGGTGGGCCGCCGCCGCGTTCCCTCCGCCATGCTCTCTGTGTCTGCACTTCCCCGTCCCTCTGCAGGATGGCGTCTCGGGTTTCTGTTCTGCCCCTGGGTTTACCTGGTCACCCTTTGGTAGGGGTGGGGGTGCGGGGTGGTCAGGACCCTGCGGCAGGACGGGAGGAGTGGTTGGGGCGGGGGCAGGGGTCAAGAGAGGCCGGTCCAGCACTCACCAGCCAGGGCCTGTCCCAGCTCCACGCTTTACCTCCTAGGCTGTGGGGAGTCTCTGGGCTGGGGGACCCATACTGGGGGCCACCTCTTTAGGGGAGGGGAGAGCAGAGACAGGGGCCAGGATTCTTGTACACCAACCCCTGGTGCTACTCAGAGGATGGTAGGTGTTACAGTAGGTTTCAAGGTGGGAACGCTTCTATTTTCAGTTCAGTTCAGTTGATGAGTCATATCTGACTCTTTGTGACCCCATGGACTGCAGCATACCAGACTTCCCTGTCCGTCACCAACTCCCTGAGCTTGCTCAAACTGATGTCCATCAAGTCAGTGTTGCCATCCAACCATCTCAGCCTCTGTCATCCCCTTCTCCTCCTGACTTCAATCTTTCCCAGCATTAGGGTCTTTTCCGATGAGTCAGTTTTTCGAATCAGGTGGCCAAAATATTGGTGCTTCAGCATCAGCTCTTCCAACGGATAGTCAGGACTGATTTTCTTTAGGATTGACTGGTTGGATCTCCTTGCAGTCCAAGAGACTCTCAAGAGTCTTCTCCAACACCATAGTTCAAAAGCATCAATTCTTCGACATTCAGCTTTCTTTATGGTCCAACTCTCACATCCATACATGGCTACTGGAAAAACCATAGCTTTGACTAGACAGATCTTTGTCGGCAAAGTAATAGCTCTGCTTTTTAATATGCTGCTTAGGTTGTTCATAGCTTTTCTTCTATGGAGCAAGCATCTTTTAATTTCATGGCTGCAGTCACCATCTGCAGTGATTTTGGAGCCCAAGAAAATAAAATCTGTCACTGTTTCCGTTGTTTCCCCTTCTATCTGCCATGAAGTGATGGGACTGGATGCCATGATATTTGCTTTTTGAATGTTGAGCTTCAAGCCAACTTTTTCACACTCCTTTCACTTTCATCAAGAGGTCTTCAGTTCCTCTTTGGTTTCTGCCATAAGCGTGGTGTCATCTGTGTATCTGAGGTTATTGATGTTTCTCCCAGCAATCTTGATTCCATCTTGTGCTTCATCCAGCCCAGCATTTCGCATTATGTATTCTGCGTATAAGTTAAATAAGCAGGGTGACAATATACAGCCTTGCCATACTCCATTCCTTATTTGGAATCAGTCCATTGTTCCATGTCTGGTTCTAACTGTTGCTTCTTGACCTGCATACAGATTTCTCAAGAGGCAGATCAGGTGGTCTGGTATTTGCATCTCTCTAAGAATTTTCCAGTTTGTTGTGATCCACACAGTCAAAGGCTTTGGCTTAGTCAATAAAGCAGAAATAGATGTTTTTCTGGAACGCTTTTTCAATGATCCAATGGATGTTGGCAATTTGATCTCCGGTTCCTCTGCTTTTTCTAAATCCAGCTTGAACATCTGGAGGTTCTCAGTTCAGGTACTGTTGGAGCCTTGCTTGGAGAAGTTTGAGCATTACTTTACTAGCATGTGAGATGAGTGCAATTGTGCGGTAGTTTGAGCATTCTTTGGCATTGCCTTTCTTTGGGATTGGAATGAAAATGGACCTTTTCCAGTCCTGTGGCCACTGCTGAGTTTTCCAAATTTGCTGGCATGTTGAGTGCAGCACTTTCACAGCATCATCTTTTAGGATTTGAAATAGCTCAGCTGGAATTCCATCACCTCCACTAGCTTTGTTCGTAGTGATGCTTCTAAGGCCCACTTGACTTCACACTCAAGGATGTCTGGCTCTAGGTCAGTGATCACACCACTGTGGTTATCTGGGTCGTGAAGATGTTTTTTATACAGTTCTTCTGTGTATTCTTGCCACCTCTTCTTAGTATCTTCTGCTTCTGTTAGGTCCATACCGTTTCTGTCCTTTATTGAGCCCATCTTTGCATGAAATGTTCCCTTGGTATCTCTAATTTTCTTGAAGAGATCTCTAGTCTTTCCCATTCTGTTGTTTTCCTCTATTTCTGTGCATTGATCACTGAGGAAGGCTTTCTTATCCTCCTTGCTATTCTTTGGAACTCTGCATTCAGATGGGAATATCTTTCCTTTTCTCCTTTGTGTTTAGCTTTTCTTCTATTCTCAGCTATTTCTAAGGCCTCCTCAGACAACCATTTTGCCTTTTTGCATTTCTTTTTCTTGAGGATTGTCTTGGTCACTGCCTTCTATACAGTGTCACGAACTTCCATCTAGTTCTTCAGGCACTCTGTCTATCAGATCTAATCCCTTGAATCTATTTGTCACTTCCACTGTATAATCGTAAGGGATTTGATTTAGATTATACCTGAATGGTCTAGTGGTTTTCCCTACTTTCTTTAATTCCAGTCTGAATTTGGCAATAAGGAGTTCATGATCTGAGCCACAGTCAGCTCCCAGTCTTGTTTTTGCTGACTGTATAGAGCTTCTCCATCTTCAGCTGCAAAGAATATAATCAATCTGATTTCGGTATTGACCATCTGGTGATGTTCATGTGTAGAGTTGTCTCTTGTGTTGTTGAAAGAGGGTGTTTGCTATGACCAGTGCATTCTCTTTGTAAAACTGTTAGCCTTTTCCCTGCTTCATTTTGTACTCCAAGGCAAAACTTGCCTGTTACTCTAGGTATATCTTGACTTCCTACTTTTACATTCCACTCCCCTATGATGAAAAGGACATCTTTTTTGGTGTTAGTTCTACAAGGTCTTATAGGTCATCATAGAATATTCAACTTCAACTTCCTTGGCCTTAGTGATTGGGGCATAGACTTGAATTACTGTGATATTGAATGGTTTGCCTTGGAAGCAAACAGAGATCATTGTGTCATTTTTGAGACTGCACACAAGTACTGCATTTCAGACTCTTATTGACTATAAGGGTTACTCCATTTGTTCCAAAGAATTCTTGCCCACAGTAGTAGATTATAATGGTCATCTGAATTAAATTCCCCATTCCGGTCCATTTTAGTTCACTTATTCCTGAAATGTTGATGTTCACTCCTGCCATTTCCATCTGTTGGACCACTTTCAATTTACCTTGATTCATGGACCTAACCCAATTTACTCTCTGGTAAATCAGTTACATCGATACATTCAGCCAAACCTACATTAATCTCTGTCCACCTGGACTGATGTCATAAGAATCCATTCCCCACACACTCCTCAAGTTTCTGATGATAAAGGCAGTGAGTATGCTGCAATTCTTTTATTGTGTCAACATCTCTGGGCTTTGCTGTTTCATCCTGGGGCATGCTGGGATCTGACTCCAATTACGGCCTGGAGTTAACGAGAGGCGTGTCTTGAGAAGGGTCAGCGGCCCTGTTCCAGGTAAGCACAAGTAAGCTCGTTAAGAGGACTTCAAGGGAGTGAGGGAGGGGTGATCTCAGGCAGGCAGAGGGGCCACTTTCTCTGACAGAGGCTCAGAGGGGTGGGGGGGGGGGGTTAAAGGGTTGCTAGTATCCTCCCAACTGTCCTTTTCTAAGTCTCAGGACCCCACTCTTCCCAATAAAGAGCCCAACCTCACAGAAAAGTCCAGGTGAACTTGTGACTTCAACTTCTGTGGTAATTTTGTCTCACGTAAGACTACAGGCAGGTCTGACTTTTAGCCGCATCAGCCCTGAGCCTACAAAAGATCAGGAAAGGCTGAAGGCTTGCTCTGAGAGTTTACAGTCAGAGCTTCCAATTTCCTCTCTGAAATCTCCCCATCTCAGGAAAAGCCCATCTCACAAGGCTCCACCACCTTGGGGCAGCCTTGCCTTCAGTGGGCTGTCCACCCAGGCAGTGGCAGGTGACAATCTAAATGACTGTTTGGCCAGTGCCTGCTGAAAAGGAGGTCATCTCTGCTCTAGCACAATCATATCATCAGCTCCAGACCCCTATTTCTGTGGGTCTGTTTCCTGTACCAACTACATATGTCTCAACGTTCAATCAGGAAAGCAGAAACTCCTTCAGCTATTTCAGACAGAGAGAGATTTAAAGCCAAGAAATGACTTCGAGGGTGTGGAAGGGCATGTGCTGGAGCATGAGGGAGCTGCCGCTGAGATGCAGCTTGGAGATGAAAAAGCTGCTGCTGCCCCTGGCTGGGGGCCGGGCCAACACTCCCCCCAGACTGCACAAGGTGCTGCCGCAGAGTGGAACCCCACCCCACTGTGCGCAGTGCAGGTGACTCCCTGTAACCAACCCCCACCCCAAATCCCCACACGCTGCCAACAACTTCACCCAACCATAAACGATGCTTCCTCCTCCATCCGTGCTGCACCCTCGCACCTGGGTCTCCCAGAAGCCAGCTGGCGGGGGGTCCTGGGAAGCGTGGTCACCTAGCGCCCGGGGTACAGGGCAGGTGCAGTGGGGAGGCAGCAGAAGCAGCAGGCACACCCGAGAGGCTGTGAGGATACATGGTGAACAAGAGCACCGCCGGCAGCATGATCTGCTGATTCATGTGCTGCTTCTCGTGCAGGGAAGTTCTGAGGACCTCAGATTCTTTCCTTCTCCCACTTGCTTAGGTTCCAAGCTTGTTTCCTTTTTTACAAATGCTGGGCACATTCCGTCTTTCTGCAGATCTCTGTCTTTGCCTCACTCCTTACTTCTCAAAACGGCCAAATACTGCAACGTGTCCTGCCAATCCCACAACCTGAGCTTCTCACCCTCCTTTTCTCCTTGAATTATTCTGGCTCTTTTCATCCTCCAGATGCTTGCCACACTCCTTCCTAAACTTAACCCATCCTGCTGTCAAATATGCTGAAAGAGGAGAAACCTGATTAACAAACAAACAATAACCTGATAGACAAACAAAACTTAAAAATGATGCCAGTCTGCTTCCTGTGTGGACCAAGGACCCTCGTGGTTAGCCTGTTTGCAGAGGAAAGTCTTTCCTTTGGCTCTGAGCTGAATCCTGCAGGCTGAAACAGCACCTCCTTCTCTGCTTGGCACAGGGCATGGTGCCAGTCAGTCACCCCTCGGCAATCAGGATGAGCTTTTTAGTTGGGTCTGCTCCCTAGCTTCAAGACTCTTCAGGCTCCCCACTGCTCTCAGAAAGCAAGCCTAGCTTCTCACCTGCTAGTGGAGTGGGTCCCACCTACCTGGCTCACCATGTCTCCTGCACTCTCTGCCTCACTTGCTAAGCTCCAGACACACTGGCCTTTTTGTTCCTCAAATCTGCCAAGGCGTCTTCCGACTCAGGTGTTTTCCCACACACTATCCTTTGAGTGCTCCATTCCTGCCTCCAAATCTGACCTCAGGGACTTTGCTGGTGGTCCAGAGGTTAAGGCTCCGCCCACTCAAAGCAGGGGCCCGGAGTTAGATCTCTGGTTTGGGAACTAGAGCCCACAAGCCCGTTAGGATGGGGAGCAGCCAAACAAATAAACATTAAAAAAAAAAACAAAAAAACTGACCTTAAGTTTCACTTCTCAGAGACACCATGCCATCACTCTCATAGCATTTACCACAGGGGATGTTACTTTTCTTATTTTCCTTGTTTTGAAACTGCTATGTGAGAACAGGGACTAGAGCTGTCTTGCTCACTGCCTGTAGCTTTCCTCTGTGCCTAGAAGGGCCTGCCATGTACTCGGGGCTCTTCCCCAAGACCTGAGGTCACACTGTCCTTGGGTTGTCAGCTTTCTCCTTCCAGAGACAAAGCACGCAGCAGGTGCTAAGGTGGCTGGGTCATCATGGCTGAAGGGAGATGTGAAGACTTATGGCACTGCAGACGTCAGTAATCTGGGGCATCTGTGCGCTCTGGCTTCAGTTCCTCTCATTAAGATTGAAGGGCAGTGGTTTTCAGAGCCTACGAAACTTGCAGAAACACGCTCTGCAAAGCACACATTTTATGTTTTGTAATCATTGCCTAAGTGATAGGCAGAATTGAATCAAAAAGGTTAAACAAGGTACACTTTCAATCTTCCGGACCCCTTTCATGTGAATTTTGGAACTGAAGTTGATTTGGGGTGAAAGGACCTTGTAGCAGGAACAGGGGAAAATTCACACAGTAGTTTAGGCTTCTGCAGAGTGCTGCACAGTTGGCAAAGCACTTCCTCCTTCTCGGCTCCTTTGACACTCACGGCTGACCTGAGAGGGAGGTAGCACTGGATGGATGGGGGGATGGCTTTGATCTTTATGCACCAGGCCATGTTCACACTTTTAACAACCCAAGACGGTGCGATTCTCCTGTTTCATCTTTGCAAATGAGGAAACAGTGGTTTGCAGACAGTCCTTTGTTGTGAGTGGAAAGACAAGTCTTATTCCACCTCCCAGCAGTATTCAATCCTGTTGAAACAGTATTTTTCAACTGGCTTTACAGACACATATAATCTGTTGGTTTTTCTTTTGCTCAATGGCCACTTTCGAGTTTCCTTTGCTGGATTTTTTTTCATCTCAAAATGTTGGGGTAACCCAGGTTATAGTCCTCAGATTTTTGTACTCTATCTACACTCTCCTCCCAGATACATTCATTCAGATCCTTGGTTATAATTATCACCTGGACAATGGTGGTCTGTATTTCGCTGCTCCAGCCTGAACTCCGGGCTGGAATAGCCAACTGGCCAGTCAACACTGCCACTAGTGTTTCAAGGAAATTGAGACTTAATTTGCTCTAAACCCAACCCCTGCCAAATTTGCTCCTCCTGTAGGCTTCCCCAGATCAGTAAACAGTACCACCATCCTTTAACTCAATCCTTTACACCACCATCCTTTCCCTTAGCAAGACCATGATGAAGTAAAATTTGTATTTTATGGCAAGACAAGGAAACAATTACATTTTAAATTCTGTTTGGGCTTCCTCCTTCTCTCCCTGACGTGTAGTGTGCACCTGTATTACATACTCATCACAGCTCCTCAAAGGCAGGAGTGCCTGCTCAACTGTGAAGATCAACTTTTTTTTTTCTTTCTTTTCATGCTAGTGATGGAACTTCTTATAAGAACACTGTGCTTTCTCAGCTCTTTAGGGGGTCACATGACTTGCTTTGCACGTGCTTACCTGGGTTGTGTATCCTTGGTGATCTCTATGTAAAACATCAGTATGTCATTTTGATGTACAATCCTCTGTCTTGAAAATGTACCTACTATGCTTTCAACTTCTAAAAGGTGTTAAGGGCTCTCAGAGCTTTCTGAGAATCTGCTTATACTTTATAAACCTCTAGCTTGAATAAAATCCCTTTTTCTTCTTGATAGTTAGTTGAATTTTCAGAGATTACCTGTTGGCTCTATCTTTAAATTAGGTCCCCAAAATCTTCAACCTACTATTTCCACCACCACTCTCCATCCCTGTAACAGCTTCTTACCTGAACTCTGCCTGCTTCCATTCTCACTCCTCTATGGCCTATTCACATATGGCCACCTGAATATTCCTTGCAAAACTTATGTGGGGCCTCCCAACTCTTCTGGAAAGAATTTCATGATTTACAAGACTCTATCTGATCCGGCCCGTGGCTATTTCCTACCATTCCTTACTCACGACACCTTCAGTCACATTAGCATCCAACTGCTCACTTGCAATCACCTTCAATTCTACAATCTCTTTGCCTCCACCTTTACAATCTATCCTTGCGACTCGTCTCTGGTCTATTCACGTTAAGCAGTCAGAGGCATCTTTCTGAAACTGCCCAGCCTTTTCCCTTTTTGCCCCGGTTTCTCTCTTCCCACGCTGTTTTCATTCACGCAATTTCTCAGCATCCCAAGGCCGAACCGCCACCCATAGCCGCCCCCGCCCCGCCGGAGCCTCAGGTCGCATTTCCGCTCCGCGCGCACGGCCGCAGGGGGAGCGCGGCATCACGGGATTTGTAGTCCGCCCTCACCGCCGCGCCACCCAACACTACAACTCCCACGGGGCAGTGGGACGTCGCTCCCCTACACCGACCGTGTAGGCCGGCCACCTTGCGGCTGGTAGGGGCTGCCGCCGCCGCGGGGGCGGGGCGCAGAGATGGCGGACGTGGTCGTGGGCAAGGATAAGTGCGGGGAGCAGCGGTTGGTGTCGCTGCCCCTGTCCCGCATCCGGGTCATCATGAAGAGCTCCCCCGAAGTGTCCAGCATCAACCAGGAGGCGCTGGTGCTCACCGCCAAAGCCACGGTGAGGCGGGCCGCGCGGGGAGGAGTTGAGGAGCGGGGGACCGCGGTGGGGGCCGCCCGAAACGTCGCGCCCCGCCCCGCCCACCGGGCCCTGCGAGCTGCCGTGCCCACTCCGGGCCCCTGCTCTGCAGCCTCTTTTCTTCTGAGGGTCGCCTCACGCTGCTCTCGCATTGCGCGCGCCCTTCGCCCCGCCCCCCGGTGCAGCTCCTGCCCTCCTTCGCGCGCCCGGCCGCCCGCTCTTTCCGCTCCCGCCCTCCTTCGCGCGCCGGGCCGCCCGCTCTTTCCGCTCCCGCCCTCCTTCGCGCGCCCGGCCGCACGCTCTTTCCGCTCCCGCCCTCCTTCGCGCCCTCGTCGCCACGCCCGTCCCGTTCCCGCCGTCCCTCGCGCGGGGGAGGTCTGGGCTGCGGCGCATAGGTGACTTTTGGTGTCCCCTCCTTGAGCGTCACTGTACCAGGGGCCCCACAGCCCCTCCTTTTGCCGCTTCCGGTCTTTTTCGTGGCTTTGTGCCCCAGCTCCTTAAACGGTTAGGGAGAGGGCCCGCGGCTTCCTCAGAAGGTGCGGCCGGGCTTGGCCGCTTGCCCACGCTGTCCCGAGTCTCCTGGGCCAGTTGTACAGTACACGAGTCGTTTCCGACTCTTGGCGACCGCGTGGGCTGCGGGACCCCAGCCTTCTCTAGCCCCCGTAGTTTCGTTGAGTCGGTAATGCCATCCAGCCATCTCGTCCTCTGTCTTCCCCTTCTGCCTTCAGTCTTTCCCAGTATCAGGGTCTTTTGTAATAGAGTCGGCTCTTCGTCTCAGATGACCGAAGTACTGGAGCTTCATCTTTAGCATCAGTCCTTCCAGTGAATATTCAGGGTCGATTTCCTTTAGGATCGACTGGTTAGACCTTCGTGCTGTACAAGGGACTCTCAAGAGTCTTCTCCAACACCACAGTTCTTTGATGCTTAGCTTTCTTTATGGTCAACTCATATCCATACATGACTAGTGGAAAAACCATAGCTTTGACTGTAGGGACCCTGGGCCAGAATTGAAGTTTTAGCCCCCTCTTAGGCCCAAATAATTGTCTCTTGCTTTGGTCTAGGTAGGCCAGAACCTTCCTGTTCTTAAGCCTTGGCCAGGTTTCTGCTTCACAGTCTCCAGCCCTGTTAGTTGGGTAGACAGTGTCCCTAGGGTATGTTGGTCAAAGCTGTAGCTAAAGGAAGTAGGAAATTGAGTGGTTTGGGGATATTTGTACCATTTCATTCTATAGATATTAAGGAGTTAAGAGTTTTGCAGTTACTTCTTTAATCCCTTACTAACTCAATTAGATGGATTTAAAATACAACAGAGAGAGGCTCATTTCAGATGGTTGCCTTAGGGAAGGTATCTGGGTGAAACAGGAAATTGATCATTTTTTGCCTTCAGGTTGTTGATTTAGGGCTGTAGGGGGACCACCCTACACAATGTACATTGAATACACAATGTGTGTTCTTGAGCGGAGAGAATTTTTGGATGGTCTCTTGCCCCTCTTTAACTGTAGAGGTTGGGCATTAAACAGTTATGATTTATTGTTATATATTTTTTATAAGTTAGAAATCTAAAATAAACTTTCAGGAAATTCCTGCTTTCCTGCCAACTTTAATTCAGCCTTACTCTCTTCCTGACCTCATATTTCTCCTTTCTCCTTTTATTTCTCCTATAATTTGATGAACCAAGATAATCTGCAATCATCTGAATTTAATGTAATTAAAAAGTGAGGTCTGGTAGGTTTTCAAAGCACTCCTTTCATTTTACTTTTTCATTTTGTTTTAGGAACTCTTTGTTCAATATCTCGCCACCTATTCCTATAGACATGGCAGTGGAAAAGAAAAGAAAGCCCTCACCTATAGTGACTTATCAAATACCGCAGAGGAGTCGGAAACTTTTCAGTTCCTTGCAGGTACTTCGCTTTTGAAACATTCTGGTCAAAAAATAGTAATTACAGCTTTTCCTCCGCTCTTTTTCTGCTTTCACTGAAATAGACATCCTGGTGCTTTCTCCAGGTGCCACAGTTTACCTGGCACAGGACTAGAGGTTTAGTTTTGCCTGAGTATGTTTGTAATGCGGTTTACCTAGAGCACGGATTAACTTGGCATCCTGCAAAGGGTGTCTGGGCAAGCCAGGCAGGCCCATCCCTCAGACTCCTCCTTACTTGGATGGGGAAACAAACTCATCATTGTTGTCACAGAACAAGCTGTGTGCACCACAGCTAAAAAGAGCTTAAGGTGATCCTTGGGGCCAGCGCTGGGTCAGGTGGGTTGGACAGGGTTGCTTCCTCTGGTTACCAGCACAGAGAAAAGCATAGTTTGCAGTCGGTGAAACAGAAACAGGCGCTTAGCATTAGTCAGGAGGCAGTTCTAGTTTCCTGCTATTTCTTCCCAGAAGTGCAGCCTGAAACTTGTCTCCTCTTGGAACCTGTTTCAGAGGTCATGGCAGGGACTAGCACGTTTTGAAGTTTGCATTTCTGACGTTAGTTTTATGTTTTTAAGATATATTACCAAAGAAGATTTTAGCTAGTAAATATCTGAAAATGCTTAAAGAGAAGAGAGAAGAGGAGGAGAACAACAAGGATGAGAGCGAGGACGATGAAGTGGAATCCTGACCCCGAAGACCAGCAGCGAGGAACCCCCGCATCAGCACCTTGGCTGTGAAGCGGCGTTGTCTGTCCACCCTTCAGAGACTGCACAGACATTGTGTTTTTCCCTGGGCTGAGACCGGGCATAATGCACCTCTGCCATAAATAGCCAACAGGAAAGTAAACAGCAGCCTCTCTCCCCCAAGCTCACGCTGCAGCTGGAGTGGGAGGGGACTTCGAACAGACTATGAACCGGAAGGCACAGCCGGACTGCAGTGCTGAGCTCCAGAGGCAACGGGACTCTGCTTAACTTTCTAGTTTGAAGATAGATTTTCAAGAACTTGTAAAATACCAGTTGTGTAGATTCACATATGTATATTTTGAAATTAGTTTTGGTAAACAGCTAGATCCTGTTTTAGCTAAATATGTAGTCTGTAGGTAGGATTTTTGTATTTCAAGACAGTCTGGCTTTGTATTCGTCCAACTACTGCATTTTTTTAAACTGTAAAATAAATTTTTCTTTTTTATTAAAAGCTGTTTTTTTTTTAATTTTATTTTTAATTGGAGAATAATTACAGTATTGTGATGGTTTCTGCCATACATCAAGATGAATCAGGTATACATGTGTTCCCTCCCTCTTAAACCTCCTTCCCACATCCCTCCCTATCCCACCCCTCTAGGTTATCCCAGAACACCAGCTTTGGGTTTCCTTTCAAATAGCAAATTCCCACTGGCTGTCTGTTTTACATATGGTGATGTGTATGTTTCAGTGCTACTGTCTCAAATCATCCCACCTCCCTCCCCCACATGTCCAAAAGCCTGTTGTGTATGTCTGCGTCTGCATTGCTGCCCTGTAGATAAGTTTATCACTACTATCTTTCTAGATTCCCTATATATGTGTTAATGTACAATGTTTCTCTTTCTGACTTACTTCACTCTGTATAATAGGCTCTAGAAAATGCATTCCTTTTTACAGCTGAGTAATACTCCATTGTGTATATGTACTTTATCCATTCATCTGTGGATGGACATCTAGGTTGCTTCTGTGTCCTATTGTAAGTAGTGCTGCAGAGTGTTGGGATGTATGTGTCATAGTTCCCTCAGCATATATGCCCAGTAGTGGGATTGCTGGGTCATATGGTAGTTTTATTCCTAGTTTTTTAAGGAATCTTCATACTATTCTGCATAGTGGCAATATCAGTTTTAATTCCCACCAACAGTGCAAGATGGTGCCCTTTTCTCCACACCCTCTCCAGCATTTATTCTTTGTAGACTTTTTCTGATCCATGTGAGATGATAACCTCATTGTAGTTCTGATTTAAAAGCTGTATATATTTTTATAGTAAAATGTGTTACGGAACTAGTTTCAGAACCCTCTCTTGCTTTTTTTTTTTTTTAATTAATTTAGTTTTGGCTGCCCTGATCTTTGTTGCTGTGCTTAGGCTGTGCTCTGGCTGTGTCCAGGGGCCTACTCCTGGTTGCAGTCTGTGGACTTCTCTTTGTGGTGACTTCTCTGCAGAGCAGGGCTCTAGGTGCATGGGCTCAGTAGCTATGGCTTAACAGGGTTAGGTGCCCCGAGCCTTGTGGAAACTTCCCGGATCAATGATCGAACCTGTGTCTCCTGCATTGGCTGGCCAACATGTGGGATCTTAGTTCCCCAACCAGGGATCAAACCTGAGCCTTCTGCAGTGGAAGCATACAGTCTTAACCACTGAATAACTGGGGAAGTCCAAAAACACTTTCTAATATTTCTATTCCTGGAGAAAAATTTCATATCACATTATTAAATGAAATACAGTAAGAAATATTACCTCTGCCTAAGCATGTCTGTCTTAAAAAATTACAAAGCACTTTGTATTATTGAAGACCTCCATCATTTTTACTATTCCTTCATAGTAATTGTTTTTGCTATCCACAAGAGAAAACCATAAGCCCTATTTCTATTCACATGGGGCATATTTTAGCTCTTGCCTTTTCAGTCTTTTTTTAAAATTGAGTTTGAAGTTTCATCCAGTAAAATCATCCTTTAATGTCCATTCTGTTGGACGTGTCAGCAGTCAATATATACAGAATGATTCCATCACCCCAGATGTTCCTCTGTATCCCCTTGAAGTTAGTTCCTTCCCTTATCCCCCGGCAGTCGCTCCTGTTTTCTGTCCTTCTTGTTTTTAAATTTTATTAACATATTTTAAAATCCACTTTTTAATGTACAGGGTTTTTTAAAGAAATTATTTGTTTTTGGCCATGCTGGGTCTTTGTTCCTGCATGGGCTCTTCTCTGGTTGTGGTGAACGGGGGGCTACCCTGTAGCTTGTGTGTGGACCTCTCACTGCAGTGGCTGCTTCTGCTGTGGGGCGCGGGCTCGGGGCTGTTTGGGCGTTAGTAGCCGTGGCTCCTGGGCTCTAGCAAAGGCTCAACAGTCGGGGCACATGGGCATGTGGGACCCTCCTGGGCCAGGGGTCAGACCTGTGTCCCCTGCATTGGCAGGTGAGTTCTTTAGCACGGAGCCCCCGGGGAAGCCCCGGTGTGCAGTCCCCGAGCTCTCACAGAGGCCACTGCCAAGGCACCGTGCTCCTCTCCTCCACCCTGGCAGCCGCCAGCCCCCAGAGCGGGAGCCACAGGCTTTTTCCAGAAAGGGCCACAGGGAAATACTTTTCAGTTTTGTGGGCTACAGAATCTCTCACTCCTAGACAACTCTATTACTAGTTCAAAAGCAGCCACAGACAACACATAAAGGAATGAGCATGTCTGTACTTGAGAAAACTTCTTTATGGACACAAATTTAAATTTTGTATTATTTTCATGGGTCACGGAATCTTTTGACTTCTTTATAATCATTTAAGAATGTAAAAGTCAATATTATTAGTTTATATGCCATACAAAAACATAGCAGGCCACATTGGACCCACAGACCATGGTTTGCCCACTCATCTTTCCAGCATGTCATATAAATGGAATCATATAGCATGCAGGCTGTTTTTTTTTTGGTATGCAGGCTTTGAATCTTTATTTTTAGCCTAGTGCACTTGCAGGTATCAGCAGTCCATTCCTTTTTACTGCTGAGTAAGATTTCTTTGTTTGGATGTACCATTTCTTTACCCATTCCACAGGCGAATGGGTAATTCACAATTTGGATTGCTTCCTGTTCTTTGTCCCCTCCCCCCCCCCCCCATTTTTTTTTTTTTTTAATCTGGAAAACTTTTTCTTGTTTCCCATTTTAATTGTTAGAAATAAAGCCCTATAAATATTTGGTACAGGTTTTGTGTGATTGTGATTTTTTTTTTACTATTTTTTTTCATTTATTTTTATTAGTTGGAGGCTAATTACTTTACAATATTGTAGTGGTTTTTGTCATACATTGACATGAATCAGCCATGGATCTACATGTATTCCCCATCCTGATCCCCCCTCTCCCACCTCCCTCTCTATCGGATTCCTCTGGGTCTTCCCAGTGCACCAGGCCCAAGCACTTGTCTCATGCATCCAACCTGGGCTGGTGATCTGTGATTGTGATTTTGTGTTGTGATTACTGTTAATTTAAAATTTCTATGTTTATCTGAATTTTTACATTTTCAATAGTGAATGCATATTTTTTTTTTTAAATACTGTTCTTAAAAATCAAAAAATAGCTTTAAAACAAAAACTTTGGCCTGCTTTAGCTCAATGTCTATCCTAGGGATTCTCAGCTATTTTCCTGTTTTCTTAACCTCACCTTCCTTATTTCTTAACACGACATATTCTTTCCAGTACAGACAGAAGTCAGACAGCCCAGAGGGAGGCCACCAAGCAGAGGGTAAGTGACCCACTAGGCTCAGACCCCAGATACGGTCAGCTGTATCCCACACAACATGGAGCTCGGGTTCACACTTGATTGGGGTTTAGCTGAATGACTTTTTACTTCACCCTTTCTCATGGCTGCTAGAGTAGGAACACCCACCTCATCGTAGATACCACATTTGTTCCATCCAGTTCAATCCTAAGGTTTTTATCCCCAGACTCCCAATTCTCAAGGGCCCCAATGTATAAAATAAGGCTCTAGGCTTCTGTCACCCAAGGTGTGCTTCTACCTCAGAAGCCTGGAATCTTAACCTGTGTTAATCTTAACAAATAAACACATGAGTAACAGAAGGTCTTTGGGAGAGGCAGCTGTAAATACAAGGAATTTTATTTTATTTTTTTTGCTGACATACTATGAGGCAAAACAAAATTGACACCATACAAAATAACTTTATAAAATATCATTCACATCATATTTTATGAGATTTACAGCATTCTGTGCATGTTAAAGGTTATGTAAGGAGGTGAAAAAAACACTATGCCAAACTTTTTAGTATTAGTTTATATACACACAATAAGAAACAAAAACAAATAACTGTTAGGTTTTCCATGGATTTATTGCAAAAATAGTGCAAACTACTTAATCTAGTAAGCTGTAAAACAAACTCGAAAGGACCCAGCTAAGCTTAAACACCACAATAGATGCTCAGTGTCTCAGCCTTTAGCTTTCTTCACCAGTTTAATCTTTGTCAATTAAGACCACTCCCCGTCTGTTCAGTTTAGGGTGAGTGCTGGGAACAGAGAAGTGTCAAGACCGGCTCTTCAGAGCCCAGATGGACGCGGCTGCCTAGCGCCAGCAATACCTTTAGGATCATGCTACTTTTCTCAATGGCAAGTTTGTGAGGTCTGTGCTGAAAACATTAAGATGCCATGATGTTTCAGTCTGACCTTAGAAGTAAGTCATCCAACCTCTTGGTGATATGGAGAAAAGAATTAAGAAAGCAGCATGAACAGAAAGGATTGGAAACATTATTGTCTGCTTATAAACATGGTATCCTTTTTCTCAGGTGTATTTGGGTAAAGTATAATCTCCTGGTGGGCAACCTTTGAACCAGATATTGCAGTAAGTTTAAAAAAAAAAAAAAAAAAAAAAGGATACTGTAACCCTACAAGAGTAACTTTAAGATCTCTTCAACAGCCTGTTGGGGTCCAAAAAGCATATATCTAAACAAAAAAAAATAAGAGCAGAACAAAATGCTACATATACAAGGTAAAGAAACAAAATGCAGCATATTCAGGTTTTTTTCTTGAGGTACCTATATAAATTTAATCACCTGCCCCAAAGTACTCTTGTTAGGTAAAAACAAAATGCTTACTGGTGAGCCAATTGCAGGGCATGTATTATTATTGAGAAAGTGCAACAACGCTGATCTTTACATGCAGCATACTAAAGGATGATTTACTCTTTACAAAATATAGCTTACGTATTGACCTGATGGAAGTTTAAAAATTAAAAAACATTTAACTAGAATCATCCCAATTTTTTTTGAGATCCTGCAGCAAAAAGCCTCCCAAATCAACCTTCAGAGTTTTGCCACTAAGGAATGTTGGTTCTCTTGTAAAATTCAGAGATCTCTTTAAAATAGTAAAACTATATACTACAGGAAAGATCCCTAGCTTTTATTTCTTATTGGTATAAAATCAAATTCTTAAGACTCCAAAATATTGTGTTACCTCCAAAGAATTAAAAAAGATTGCCATAGTAGGAAAAGTCTAGACTTGTAAACTGCCAAATATAAAAGCATGGAAAGTCATCGATCTCCTATCTTATTTTCTCACCTGCCAGAAAGCTTTTCTAACTCACAGAAATCCTGGGGTGCTGCCCAGCACCCCTGCTCCCCTCCCTCGCCGCCCAGGGCTCTCCCTTCCTCTGTCAATGGCTATCAGCACCCTCACCAGGAGGTCGGGAGAGACTGAATCGACAACAGCCCATCCGTTACTTATGAAAGGAACTAGTAAAATATGCCTGGGGCGGGGTTGGGGGGCACGCGTGATGAAAGCAGCAAGGACACGAGTGTGTGTGAGCTGTTTTGGCCGCCCCTTCATTGGCACAGAAAATGAAGTGATAGCTACAAATATATGCATAGAAGAGTTTGAAATTTGCTTGTAAAATGCCATATTTGCTCTCGGGCCTAATTTTTTCTTTTCACCAGAGGGCAGTTGGGGTTCCAGTATGTGTTAGTAGTTAGCTGGGATGATCTCTCAGATTCCATGGCCAATTGGGCTTTTCCTCCCACGTACAATATAAGATATTTAATTTCATACTGATTTTTTCAATGTATTAGGATTAAACACGAAAGGCACAAAATAAATAAAAATATTATTAAATAAACGGAAATTATGTTTTCAAGCTTTGTATGGAGTTATATATGTCACTGTTTTGTTACTTTTTCCAATTTAGTTTGACAGGCTTAGTAAATAGCACCCAACTGTTTAACTGAGGTAGATCCACATTGTAAAGAAAGCTGGGTCCCCTCCATTTTATGTCTAAATTTAAGATGCTTTTACAAAAACAAAAACCCATTTAATCGTAAGCAGAAGCAATGACAGGTGGCACTACCTGAAGAAAGCTTAGAACATGAGCAGGTCTGCAAAGATTAATACCCAAATCATACTCTCCATCAGCCATAAAAACATCTCAAACTGGAGGGAAAAAAAAAATCAAACATTTAAAAATAACCCTGACAAAGTCTCAAGACTTTCAGAACGGGTCTTTGACCGACTGCCACAGAAATGCACAATGGTCCGTTTTCATCAAGCAATGGCAGCAGCCAGACCAGAGAGCGAGCGAGAGCGCTGTGTGAGAGTTTCCCTTTGTAACTCCGGAGAAGAGACTTGTTGAATTAAGATAAAGCATCTTGATCTGAACAGTTTAAACTCATTCTGCCTAATATTTTTGCATACTCTGAAACTTACAAATTTAATATCCGATTAAGGCTTAATTTAAAGTGGCATTACCACCTAGCATCATGCAAGCATGGAACATCCTCAGAACACACAGAATGGTATTAAACTAAAAGACAAGGACAGGAAGCCTCAGAAGCGTATTTAGCAGGTACTATAATTTCATATTTAATTTTACAAATCATGTAGCAAATGAAAAGTCATACAGAGGCCAATGCATATAAACACTAGTTTATACAGGAACTGTCCATTTACACAACAGCAATGTACGGTCTCTATACTGCAAGCACAAGACACTGCCACGTAGACCCACCACACAGGTAGACGCGTCCGCAGACAGTACGCACAGTACCACCTGAAATGAGGCCCTTTAGCTGCTCAGCTTCTTAGAAAACAGTAAACTTTACATGGTCATATACATTTTGATTCAAAATGTCTTTCTAAATTTTTTTTTTTTTTTTTGCAGGGGGGTGGGAAATTAAGGGGAAAGATCTACCTATGGAACTTTTGAATTCATTTTTGGTTTTTTCAATTATTTTATAAAAATAAAATAAAACTAGAAAAGTTGATAAAACTCAGGGTTAAAAACCCCTCAATACATATTAGGTAAGCAATCTAAAGTGTACCAGAGGTAAGAAAAAATCTGGATTTAGACACTACATTCTTATGTTTAATGAGTAATTAGCCACTTTGCTGCACAGAAACTCACAATTATTCCCTTAAAACTCTTTAAAAAGTAAAAACTCACTTGCCTCTATAATTACAAAACATGAGTTGATACCTTGAACAACTACATTTAAAATCCACGATCAAACTCAGGAGGCGAACGTTCAGTTTAGTGCTAACCTGCAGACTTCCCAGGATTCTAGTCACATGTGCATCCGGTTTTGAAGAGGAACCCAAAGTCATTGCCATCCAGCCCCCCTGCTGGCTGGCACCTCTGCCTTTCAGGAGGGAGGGTGAGGGGAGAGGAGAGGACCAAGTGTGGCCACCAAGAAGGCTTTTTAAGTTTAAATAACATTGGGTCATTTCCCCCACTTAAAACCATCCACTGACAGAGAAGGGTGGCTTTTAACTGGACCATCAGCCAAGAAATCTGCTCAACTCAATACCTGGCTTGGAAAAGTCAGAGCTAAAACCTACATCTTCGAGGTGGCAGAGCCTGAGTCCTGTGTGCAGGGCTCCAGCTGACACCACTCCCCGCATGTTACAAACCACCACCAAGAACACTCCCGCGCCTGAGACGCACCTGACCTCCGAGTCTCCACATGCATCTCACAAAGACACAGTGCCGGCTCCAGTTCCTTCCTGAAAACAGTCTCGTTCCATTACACTCAACATTCTTGATGAGTGACTGAGAACAAAACCCCCAGGGTGGCCGGTGGTCAGAGTCAGCGCCTGACAGAGAGAAGTCCTGTGGACAGATGTGCTCAGGGCCTGGGAGGAGGCCCCAGCCAGAACCCAGCGGTTCCCGCAGGGGGCCGTCCGTAGGAGCCAAGGAGCAGAGGCGGCTTCAAGGGCAGAGGGCCAGCTTCCTTCCAACAACAATGCAGCCCTGATGCAATTCCGAAAGGACGCTGAGGATTGGACGTGAAAGGCACAGAGGCCGAGATGTGGTCTCCGGAGCGTGCTCCACTTGGCACCACCAGAGGCCAGGGCACCACGTGCCTCCTGGGCCAGAGGGGCTGCCCTCGCCCACACCTAGGGTTGTTGCCAGCATCTCCAGAGCCCAGAAGAGCCCAGCGCTCCCCAAATGAGCGCCCAGTTTTGTCAAGTCGATCCTGGGATTGACTTCCAGGTCTGAGGACCTTGAAGATTCCAGAAGTACTGAATGAGGTTGGCCTGAACATGAGGTTCCCAGAGACACATGGGGTTGGGGTAGTCAGTATTTGGTGTTTTAGCTTTAACTCTGAACTACTCACATCCAAGCAAGTTATAACTAACCTCCTCTGACTGAAGGTGAGGACTCAGCCCTCAGTCACACCATCAGGGCCATCTAAGGTCTAACTCACTGCATTTCTCACATCAACCAGTAAGACAGAAACATGTTAACAAAAGCACCAATAATCTTCTTCAGCTCCCTCATCTTTAGTGACCTTTCATGAGCGCAAAGGTGGCGAAGAGGGTGGAGGCCACCAGAAAACCCTGCCTGCAATTCCAGCTGCAAACCGAGTCACTGAAGAAGAGCCCAGCAGCTCTGGGCTGAAGCAGGTTGGTGGATGTGGCGGGCACCCCCGCAGGCACCCCCCATATCCACACCCCTTGGGGTGGTCTATGTCTACAGGACAGCGCGACTGCAGAACTGCACATTCTTAAGACCGCAAAGGGCACTTGGCGCTCTGGGCATTATAGCACAGCATGTGGCGCTAAAGGCAAGGGCTTCCTCCTAATGGTGCCCCTGGAATCTCTCTGGGCCAAAGTCAAGGTTGAGGTGTGTCCAGAGGAGCTCGGAGCCACCACCTCCCACCCAGACGCCTATCCCTCCAGACTTCAAAGCAAATGCTCACCTTCTGAAGATGAGAACACGAGGAACCTAAAGAAAAGATGCGAAGGAGCAGAGGGTGAGCCGGATGGTCCCACAGCAGTGTGTGGGAACAGCACACTTCTGACGGCAAAGTGGTAAATCCCGCAGGATGCCAAGCTCTCCCAGGCCAGCCGCCCCGCAGAGGGCGTCCAGTCCAGGGTGCCAGCAGCGGGAACGGCCGCCCGTTCAGGATGCTGCCGCCCTGGCCCCTGTGCTCCTCTCAGACAAAGGGCCTTGGATTTGAACAGAATATTTTGCTTTTGAACCTTGGCTCATTTTAAAGTATGGAGTGACAGCACTCAAGGGTTCCCAAGTCAGAGGTCAATGACACCTGCACTGCATTTTGAAACCATGCAGCTACTGTAGAAGAACTATTTGCACGAGAGTTGGTGTTTAAGCACCTTTGTGATTTTACAGAGTGTACAAAAAGGGAGAAGAGAGAAGGAGCAACTTTCAACCCATTCATAAGTAAAGCAGGAAAGAAAAAGTGCTTCCTTATATCAAACAGGACAGGGAAATGCCAGGACAGCAGGTCCCTTCCGGGTCCCGCGGCCGAGGCCCCGCTCCCGAGGGCGGCGCACAAGGGCCCTCGCGCGTCCGTCCTGCCGGCCACTGAGGGGCCCAGCACGTCGGAGCTGGGCAGCCCTGAGGAGCCCCTGGTCCACCCGGACAGCCGGGTGGGGGGAGGGGACTGCCCATGGGTCACAGTATGGCACGCAATGTTCAAGCCAGAACTGAACAGAGAGATGTTCACGATTCTGTTTATTCAGGCAACATTTTGGCTATTTTCAGTGTGAACAGCTACGCTTAAAAGCAAACATGAATCTATTGAGAATTCAGAGGTAGCCTTTATCTGCGTTTATTTATTTTTAAACTAAAAGGTACTTATGAGAAACCACCTTCTGTAGTGATATGGCTAAGCCAATACATTCACTTTAGACAACAAAATGGCAAAACATCCAAAAAAAAGCGTTAAGTGAAGGCGCCGAGATGGCGTCAACGTGACGGGAACACACACTCAGGTGACTGGCTGGCGTGGGTGTAGAAGCTCCTTTGTGTCTGCGACTGGGGAGCCTGCCCACAAGTGGAATCACACGCTGGGCTGGAGCCCCCACTTCTCGTCTGGCCAACACGCGAGGCCCAGAGGAATGGACAGCACTGGGGCTCAGGTCTGCCTGGCATCTGTGGATTAAGCCACAAATGACAGTTCTGACACAACAGCAACCTCACGGCTTTCAAATGACGGCTGACCGAAGAGAAGCAAGGGGGACCCTGACTCGCTAGTAACATTGGCCGTTCAGACACTTCCTCTCTGAGCTGTCAAACGCTGGACGGAGGTAGAAGCACATGCTTTAGGGAGTCATGGCAAATAACAAGGAATTAAACAGACCAGAAGTATTCAAGGGATTTAGAACTAATCCTCTTAGAATTAAATCTTCAGACTGCAAGGAGGGAGCACACTCTCCTTCCGATGCACCACAAACTTCCTTCCAGAAAAAGACGGCGAAGAGGCTAATTTGTCCTTCATGAATGGTCAGCACGCGCGCGCGCACACAGACACAGACACACACACGCACACACACAGACACGGCTGCAGAGGGGGAAGGGCAGCGGGCAGCCCACACAGCTCTAACACATAATACTGAAAACCACTGAAAACCATGGCAGAGTCACCGAAACCAAGCAACATGTTGTTTCACACCATTTCTGCTATCCTACATCTATTTACAATCGTTTCAAACAAGTACAGCAGATGCAAGGGTGGACATAATAAAAAGGAAGCTGTCAAAAAATCAGTGCAATTATTTTGAGTTGAAAATTTTCCTTACAAAAAGTTAGCATGTGTGTGTAACACGGACAGCCCTATTACACAGTCACACGTGCACTGTGTCTACACTGAGAAACATCACTGCAGCCGCAACTGCTGGCACGGCAGCTAGAAAGAATATTCTTGGTTGCTTTGGGGGAGGGCTTTAAATATAAATAAGGTATCTGCATTCTGAAAGTGAGGTGTATGAACACTGAGGAAGTTTCTATTTATTTGTACATTCCTTTTCTCATGAGCGTGAGAGATGAGTTAGAGAGAGGTCACAGGGAAATTCTATGGCTTGTCCGGGCCACTGGGATTGTCCACTGTCTCGATTATGTCAGCTTCTAAAGCTCCTCCTAATGGAACTGCCTTAGGTGTAGGAAAATGCCCATGAAAAAATCCTTTGAACTGTCCAAAAGATCAAAGTCCCACTCAAGGATTCCGTCAGATCCCGAGGGACGGCTGCATGAAATGAGCCGAGTGCTTGCCTGGCACCGAGCAGCCGAGAGAAGCCGCCCCGGCCTCCAGAGCCTCCTCAAGGCAGTCTGGTCTCCCCGCTGCAGGACGCTTGGCTGGCCTACCCTTAACGTATTGTATCAAATATATAATCTGCCTGAAAAACTGCCTTGTAAAAATAAAATTTAAATCACCCTGCAGATCAATGCAAAATTACACTGCTGCATATATAAGAAAAACAATTCATCCAGAAAAATTACATTTGTGGCTTTCAAAAATAAATCATCCAGCAAACTCGAAGGTAAACATCAGGTAATTTATAAAAGTTGGGGGAAATAATTTCTATCATATTCACCAGGTACCACATGCACGGTAATATCCATTGTCAGGCAAATCAAACCAGAGCAGAAAGGGAAAAAAATAAAATAAATAGCAACATTTGCATTTAACAACAATAACAGTAACGTACAATATACATCAATACCCACCCCCCACAACCCTGCTGTAGTAATTGAACTTGAACTGTGTCTTTTAAGGAGCGCACGCTGGGGTAAACCTCAGTCACAGCACTTCACACAGCACACAGAGGTCACTCCACCCCAACCAGCCCTCCCGGGGAAGCCCGCAGAGCGGCCAAGGGTCTCTTGTGGTTCCAGGGCGCAAACACCCGAGCACGGAGTGTGAGAATGCTGCCAAAAAGCAACACCATCTTGAAAAGAGGCAGACCCAAAAACGTAGCATCAAGTGTGTCTGCGAAGACTTTCTGAAGCAGAAAACCAAAACCCAAACACTCCCTTTCTAAAGGTACAGGTATGCCCAGTTTTATAAAGTGTGTCTGAACCGGGGACAGCTTATCAAGGTAGGTACGCCAGCAGCAGGATGGCACCTCAGCAGGGCCAGGGGGCTCCGCACGGCGACCAACGCCGCTCCCTGGGCTGCTTTCATCACTCAGCAATCAGGGCGAGAGCCCATCCAACAGACTAGGAAGTGGTGAAGACAGGGCCTACTTTAACTTTTCTCTGGGTGAATGTTACCAAATACGTTAGGAAGAGTACCAGGATAATAATCTAATTGAGACACCTCTTCTAAAGAGATGAGATAAATCCCAGTTTTCCTTTGAAATTAATCCAGATCTCTACATCACAATTTTCACATTCAGTTTGCTTAAAGCAAGGCACGCCTTCCTTAACAGTAGGGTGGGGCAAAGCCTGCACGGACCTCAGGAAACCCTTCAAACATGGG
The DNA here is from genome assembly GCA_020226075.1 of Hydropotes inermis. Classification (NCBI taxonomy): domain Eukaryota; kingdom Metazoa; phylum Chordata; class Mammalia; order Artiodactyla; family Cervidae; genus Hydropotes; species Hydropotes inermis. The sequence goes on along the minus strand of CM035278.1, from coordinate 12,340,561 downwards.
CAGAGTCCGGAGGTGCCCAGAGCCCATCTCGGGCCAACCTCAAAGTCACTCTTGGGGTGGAGGGGGTGGTGGGCATGACCTGCTCAGACAGGTAGGGGCCCTTCTCGGCTTCCACGTGAGCAGGGCTTGGACTCACTCTACTGTACTCTGAGGTTTCATGCTGTCTCAAAACTTATCCTAATAGTGGGGGGATTGGTAGGAATTTGGGAAAACAGTTCTTTACCTGAGAAATTATAACTACAGCCATTTGAATTCTGAACCATCAGACACGAACAAAGGTATGTAGCTACCTCAGCTGGAGACGTCTGGTTTATGAATGCTCTTAAGTAGTAAAAGTTTTATAAAACAAGCCTAGGGCTGTAAAAAGTACCCGTCTCAAAAGTACTTTGGCCCTCTAGAAAGAAAACTTTTCTTCAAAATCATTTTTTTTTTTTAAAGAATTTAGGTCTCATTTTCTGCCAGCCTGTAGTCTTCCCCAGCGCATTAACTCAGAAGACTTTGTCTTCCTGCATTGCCCGAAGGAGTGCCTGGGGGAGCATCCTCTCCAGAAGGTTCTAGATCAGAGGTTCTCAGACTCCAGGCAGCCCAAGCCCCCAGCTGATGGTGACAAACTCAATGCCCAGCCCCCGCCCTGGAGACTCTGACTCGGCAGCGAGTGTGGGAGACTGAGTTTTTTTTTACCACTACCGCCCCGACCCCCCAGAGATCCTGTTGCAAGTGGTAAAAACATACCTTGGAGACACAGTTCTACATGATACTGAACATGGTTGAAAACCAACCTCATTGAAGACTTTAAAAGTTTTTAGTGAGAAGATTCCCTCCTTCGCTTGAATGCTCCCAGTAATTTAAGCCAAGAGTGGACTGTACTGGTGTCCCTCAGAATAGGAGAAAGTGCCACTTGATAATAAAATGACAGGGAATTGCAACATTTCTTTGAGCAGAGGCTTCTGTCATTTAAAAAGAAAAAAAAAAAAGGTACAGCAAGAAGAGACTAATGCCATTAATAAGACACCCACATTGTGCGTGCACACATACACCACTCTGAGTATATACTGATACAAATAATAGTCATCCCTTGTCGCGGCTCCCAAAATCCAGGCCAAGCGACCCCCACAGTGTGTCCCCGCCCCTCCTGGCCCCTCAGAGCCCCCACACAAGACGGAGGCAGGCACTCACCCCAGCAGGAGACACCCAGCGCCAGAGGCCAGTGTTAGGCCTGGATGGGCAGGGCCATCGGCAGGGCCCAAGGGAACCTACAGACATGAATCAGCGCCAGGGAAGGCGCGCCTCCTCCCTGGCCTCTGCACTGAACGTGGACTTGATTTCTGTACCAACAGCCTACGAGGACAGAAAGCCCCCCTAGCACAACGGAGCTCGTCGAGCTGTCCACAGTACTACACTTAGTGCAACAGTTTCTTGATTGGCGAACCCACGTCTGGGGCCAGGATGCAAATCCCAACAGAAGGGCCTGCCTCTCCCACCACTCTGCCATCAGCCACCCGCCGAGGGCAGCACTCCTTCGCAGACCACTGGCCTCACATCTGGCAGAGGGCCACCACCGACAGCCTTCTCTAGTTTCAGTGCATAGATCCTATGACGCTTGGCTAACAAAACACACGCAGATAGATGTGCACGCTGCTACACGGACTCGCTCCCAGGAGTGGAAGGACACATACATTCCATTTGTGCTTAATCGGCTGCGCGACACACAAGGGTGAGGGGGCGGGGAAGGGGGCGTGACTGCCAGGAGCACACCCAGGCCCCCAGAGGGCCCAGGCTGTGCACTCAACACATGGGGGCGGGCCACGGGCGCTCGGGGTCAACCGCATACTCCTGCACTTCAGCACTGAGAACCACAAGGGGTGGTCCAGGCTTCAGAACACTCTTGATATGCTGAACAGATCACAAGAAGCACCCCGTAGCCAATAAAATGAAAAACAGCATCTATCTACCACATTAATACTGCAAACCAGATATATATATTTTTTCTCTTACATTAAAGACATAACAGTGAAAAAGGATTGTACTGTATTTATCACCACAGACCCGTATTCTTTAGAAACTTTGGAAAATAAATGTCACAGTCCTACAGGACAAATCTTATGATTAGACTGTCGGCATATTGTCTTTTTTCTTTTTTTAAATAATTATTTATTAAAATGGCACTTGTCTGCCAATCTCTCTGGACCTGTAAATGTTATAAACACACACGGCCCATCTTCTGCCACCACGTCCTCCTTTGAGCTGCGTGGAAGGCGGCTGGTGGCAGAACGAGAGACACCGGGCGTCTCGCCTGGCCCCTGCCCTCGGGTCCCGGACAGCTGGTGGGAGCCAGGTCAGGAATGCGTCGGCGTCACTCTGAAACAAACTTTAGTGACAACGTCAGAATGTTCAAGGCTTTAAAACCACAGCGTGTTTTGTGTTGCTTTCACTCTCATAGAACGTTCACAGCTAGTTTGAGCCCATCAATTTCATAGAGAATCACGTGTTAAAAACAAGTAAATTGAATGACCAAATAAATTAAAAATGTTTTAAAGCCCTGAGTTCATAAACTGGTTTTAGGAGATTTTTAGGAAACACGGGACTCTATTTCAATAAGCAGCTTATAAGATTTTGGCAAACCATATTTCCTACGACAATGGGGGTCTCATACAGGTCTGCAGTTCAAAATCCAAGTTTGAAGTCTGGGACGGAAGGCATTCTGGAAAACGGAGAATCTACCAAAATGGATGACGTGTCATGTTCGATGCTGGCTGTCACGGAAGGGCTGGGCATTGGTTGGTCTGAGTGTAGCTGGTCTCATGTGAATCCCACTCGGTACACAATCGTAAACACTGGAACATGTCAAGCAAAGTACATGGTGCGCAGCGTGTCCTGGTGGACCTGCACGGCCTTTGCCAGCGCCTGATGGTCGCGTCCGTTACTCTGCCCGGAGGTGTGGCTTCCTTCGGCACTGCGGGGATGGGGGACAGAGAGAGCACGCAGCCTTTAGTGCATCACGAGGCAGCACAGTGGCAGCTAAGTGACGACCACACACCAGCCCTCTAGCAAGGCGGCCACATAGCTAGCGCGTGGCGGCAAAGATGCTGGCTTTTGGGTGTCTGCGTCACAATCAGCTCCAGCCACTGGGGACCCCACCAAGTCCCTCTCTGGAAAAGCAGCTGCCAAAGCCTGTTGCAGAAACGACCCCGATCAGGAGAGGCATGCCACTCACCTGTCATGTTCTTTGTCCACCAGGTGGTACCTGGCCCGGAAGGCCACCAGGTGAGCATAGTACGCTGGGGCCGGGATGGACACGGAACGCGTGCAGCGCACGTAGGTGTGACACAGCTGGTAGGTGAGGATCTGCAGCTCGTCGGAGGAGAAGCGATTGTCATCCCACAGCACGTGGTAGTGGGAGGGCCTGCTTGTTCCCTGAAAGCAGGTCAGAGGGTGAGAGAGGCAGACCCCCACGAGAGGGTCCAGAGCCCCCTGCGCCAGCTGTGCTGGGAAGCCTCACGGAGGGCGCTCAGTGACGAGACGACCTTCATCTTACTTACAACGTACCATCAAGTGACCGCCTACTGGTCAAGCGCAGACCACACACACACTCACTTGTGCACAGGAAATCATAGGAAAGTCAGCAGTACGGAAGCAACTGTTTTGAGGACAATATTTGTATACGTTGGGTTCTCTATGATGTTTCATTTATAAAGACAAGAAGAAACCTCTGATAAGTTACCCATTAACGCCTTTTAAATCAGAGTTTGAACATATATTTATTTTATGCAGTGTGTGTAGTCTGGAAACTTCTGAAACTGAAGGAAGTGGGCTGGTCACTTGCCCCCTCACATCCCCCCAAAGTGGGGGTGCCCGAGGGCTGCTGTCCTGCCTGGCAGGGCACCCGTGCCCGGTCAGCCAGGGGAAGGGCTTTCTCCGGCTGCCACATAACCCAAGCCAGCCGGCTGGCCCTTCCTGACACCCCCGCTTGGGCGTTGCTGCTTCCACCTTCTGTCTGTGCTCAGGCTCCCAGAACTGGTGGGCGGCAGGCCCACTTGTCCTCTGAGGAGCCACGGCCTGTGCCCACTTTGGGGATTTAACTCTGGGTGGCCACGGGGCCCACAGGCAGCAGGGTATTAGCATCAGAGGGTCTGCTGAGGACACAGCGGGGCCAGGCCCCAGAGGCTCATCCTGTCACAGCACTTGTCTCAAAAGCGAGATTCCCTCAGTAGAGGGCCTGTGTAGGAAAGCAAGGGGAAAGGCTGGTCCGGAAACCGAATCCGAGGCCTTGGAGGGCCGGAGCACCACCCGAAGGCAGGAAGCCAGGAAACAGACAGTGATGGACTCTGGGTAGCGGGTATGGGAGAGGCGCCTGCCGCACACGGAAGCCGCCACAGGAAACGTCATGGGAGCCTCCGCATTCTCTAAGCCACGCTCCTCTTCCTGCTTTTCAACAATGCTTTAAAGATGCACAACCCACTCAGCCCCTGGCAGTGCCCACAGGCTGCAGGCTGGATGAGCCCATGGCCAGTCGGCCACGCCCTGTCCCAGGGCCTGGGAGGTGTGTGGTTCCCGCAGAACATCCAAAGTACAGAGTCCACAGTGATCCTCCCAATTTAGATCAGATCCCTTGGGAGGGGGCTTCAGCCCATCCTCCAGGAGCCCCCCTCCTGCAGGGCACAGCCTCGCATCGCGGCAGTGTGGCGCTGACAGTGGGCATGGCTGCATGGGGCATTGCTCCCCCAGGATGCCTGGCAGCCTGCGGGTCTCTTCACCAGGAGGGACAAGGCATGCCCGTGTGACCCTGCCCGCTCACCCATGCGGTGGCCACGAGAGGCCAACCCCGCCTCTCAGGGATGACCCTGGTCCCTGCCAGCCTGCCGGGCCTTTGCCCTTGCTGCTGGAGATGAGTCTCCCCTGTACCCCCGACAGCAGCAAACGGTGCTGAGCCCATACAGTCCAGGGGTCACCTGCCGGCCTCCCCGCAGGACTGCCGGAGCCCCAGGCTCACTGCTGACCACCACCACCCGAGTCCCTGGCACGTGGTCTGCACTCTGCAAGCGCTTGCTAAATGCATGCACGACGTCTCAGAGTCACCAAGACTGTCCATCCTCTATCCTCACCTGGATGCCAGCATGACTACACAGGTAGAAGTCAAACTCGGTCGGGTGGGTGATTTTCGTGTCCACGGTTGTGCCTGCTGGAATGTTTCCGCTCTTCCCAACCTTGAGCAACACAAAAGCCCATTAGACAGGCCAGGGACGGCAAAGTGACACAAGCAAGCAAGACTCGGCCACACTGTTGTCTATTCTTGAGACCTTAAGTTGGCCTATGAATTTGCTCAGGGCTATAGCATTAAAATTAAACACATACTAACAACTGAAATTAAACTAGTTCCTGTTCTGTTTGGGCTGGAGTTATTTTTTGCCATCTCATAAAGGCCCCTGAGGACCTTCACTGAAGCATCTGTGTGGACCACTTGAAGGGTCTTTTTTTTTACAGTTGAGGCCAAGATGGAAACTGTCACCAACACATAAACCTAAGACCAGACAATGGACATCTGCCCACCATCCCTCCTCTGCCCCAGCCCCCAGCCCAATGCCCAAGGCAGAAGAGCTGGAAAACCCAGATGGATGCCCAGGGCTTCTCCAGTCCACTGGGGCAGGCGAGCCGTTCCACCAGAGACCAGCCCGGCAAAGTTCCAATTAATCACAAAGTCACTCAATTTTTTTTTGTTAAGCTGTGCAATTTCAAATACACATACAAAAGAGAAAATCTCCTATATAACCCCTATGTACCTTCTGCAAGTGCTTGCTGAATGTGTGCATGATGCTTCAGAGACACGTGAAAAAGAAACTAAATATCTGAGAAGAGTGCTTACCTTTGCACCCCCTTCCATGTTGCAGTCTCAAATTTAGACTTCATTACTCTCACACAAACTCTCATTTTTTGTTACATATTTAAGCCTCTATTAGCATTACACTGTGTTACTCTGTACATTTAAAAACTGTATACATGTATCTTACGTATTTTGCTATTTGCTGTGTTTGTTCTACATTGTAATTTTGATAAATAGTCATTTGGTAGATAATGTTTATTACTTTTTTAAAAAAATTACTTTTCACTGCTATGTAAACGCCAATATATAAACACACCACAAACTCTTCTCCTGTTAGCAGGCAGATTTTTTTACTATTATAAACACTGCCAGAATATTCTTATACATGTCCTCCTGAATACAGGCATGTGGGTTTCTCCAGGGTAGATGTCTAGAACTGCCAAACTGTGCTCCAAGTTGGTTGTCCATCTCCACTCCTGTCCAAAGGGCAGGAAAATCCTCGGCCTAACAATGCACTGACCTTGCGCTGAGTGCTGGGTGTCAGCTCAGCCACCCTCCCAGCACTCTCACAGGGCAGCCCAGGGCAGAGGGGCTGACAGCTTGTGGTCAAGCAGCCGGAAGCTGTAGGGATGGACTGCAGCCAGGGTTTCTGGCTCCAGACCCTGTGTTACTCACCACAGTACCCACATCCTGGACAACGTTTGGTGATTTTATCAGGCTAACCTCATAATGTGAGTCCCCCAGACTTTTTCTGTCCTCTGAAATTCTTTGTACAAGATTATTCTCTGAAGGTTTATTAAAATTTGCCTATAAAAACCTGTGGACCAACTTCATCAAATAAGCAAAGTAGTTTCTTTTTCCTAGTCTGCACCACACGTTAAGATGGTCTACTCGTGACGCCTTGGTACAGCTTGCCCGTAAAACTCTCTGGGCCTGATGCCTTTGGGACGATGACTGGGACTGTCCTCCTCAGCTGATTCTGATAACTGAAGTCGTTCTACAACTGAATATTTGCATCTGTTTCTTCTGTTTTCCAACGTGCTATCATGAAGCAGTTATCCAGTATGATTCAAATAACACCCCCTCTGCAGCCAGCCATTATCGCCTTCTGCTCCCAACATCATCATGAGTATTCTCTGTTGTTCAGTCCTGATAGGTTTATATAATCTTCAGAGAAGTATGCCTCATTTATGTTAATCTGTGCTATGGGCGATTCATTTTCTAGTTCACAATTTTCTATTTCAAGAGAGAAAGTGGGGTGCAGGAAAAAGCTGAGTTTGATTCCCCAACTCCTGGCAAGAGAGGTCTGCAGGCTGAGGTGGCAGGGGGGCTGCACACACCAGCTCCTCAGCTGTCCCTCGACCCCTGGGGCTGACATCCTTCCTGCGGCTTCAGACTTACTGATAGCTCTTTTTCTAGTTTTATAACCAAGCAGCTGTCTCTATACTCTCATCCATAAGTGCTGCGGTAGCTGCACTGCACAGGGTTTGATACAAAATTCTCCTTTTGTTTATTTCTGATCAGTTCACAATTGATTATTCTCTTTACCTTTTTAGTGCAGGTGCTCCTTACAATCAATTTGAAATTTTTAAGTTTTCTTATGCTTTTTTCTACTACGGATTTAAAACTGTGTAATGGAGAATATGGTTTGTAGAAGGGTGAAGACTGGCAATCTTGTGAGACCTCCTCTGTGACCTGGGATGGGGCCAACTCATATTTCAGTCCCAGGCGTGAGCTCGGCCGTCACAGGCAGGGTTCGGTCTGCCCAGCTTGCTTCCTCCACTCTTCCCATGTTCAGTCTTGACTGATTTGTACCTGTTTCACTTTCTGACAGCGGTCTGTTAAAACAGACCTCTCTGGTGGTGTTTGTCAATTTCTCCCTGAAATTCTGCCTGTTGAGCTTCATCTTTTTTCCTTTACATATTTTCAGGCCACGGCGTGAGGCACATCTACGCTTAGAGCAGTCGTGTCTTTTCGGCGGACCGTCCCTTTTCCTCACTATTAGCTCTCAATTTGCGTTATGTCTTCCATTTAGGCCAGAAGCATGTTTGGTGCTGTGGTGCTGGGTGGCCTCAGGGGACCGCTCTGCGTGGACACTACCCCCAACGTCCAGCCCTGCTGGCGAGCAGTCTGACCTAATGTCCTTCTCTTCTAGAAGGTCTTTTCTCTTATGCAGCTACTTTGACACCATGCAGTTTTAGGACAATGTGTCTAGGTGTGGATTACTTTATTATCCTGTTAGGAACAGCAACAGTCTTTTAATCTAAGGAATCCTATCTCTCCCCAGTTGTGGACAATTCTCAGCAGTCACATCTTTAAGTCTCAAGCCTCCTGCTCACACACAATTCTTACTCTGGAGTAGCCAGGTGGCATAAGGGAGCCTGGACGCTCCTCCAGACGGGACTCCTGGAGAGCCCCCAGGCTCCCTTGCAGGAGCACCCAGCTGCCCTGAGGGCTCCCACTTCCCCGCATTCTACCTCACCCTTTACACCACGCTGTCTAGGACCACAGCTGCTCACCAGCTCTGAAGCCTCACCTTTGGTCATTTCCTTGTGGGATAAAAGACACCCCCCCAGAGGCGTTGCAGGCCTGTGGGGTTTACAGGTTGCAGCTGCTCTGCAAGCTGAGGAAAGACCTGCCCCAGCGCCTACACCTGGGCAGCCCGTGCCGCCCGCCCTGGGTGTGGCGGGGTGGGCTGGACGGGGCTGGGGGGGCCCAGGGATGCTCACCCTCTCGTTCTTGTCTGTGCAGAAGAGCCGCGTGTGGTGTCTCTTCTGGACCACGATGAATGTGATGCCTGGTTGGTAGTCCTTCTCTAGCTTAATGCACGCCTCACGGATGGCCAGCAACTCGTGGTGGAGAACCTGCGGAAAGGAAGCAGGACATGCTTGAGGACTGTTACGTTTTGGGGCCTCTCGTTACCTTAAAATGACTCCCTTTATCACATGTATGTTTGATACATACTTAAGTCTTATAGCTCCACTAGCTTGCTGTTAGCTGTTGTGATTCTGTCTCTTTGAGCCTGTTTCTTCATTTCTATCATGGAGCAAAGGGCTCCCAGGTTTCGTGGTTAAATGGCTTAGGTTAGATAATGCATAAATAGGCAGAGCACGGTGTCTGGAATGTTCTAAGTGCTACCATCCACACTGGACATGAAGGCATGATGGGAAACACACACACACACACAAATCAATCCAACAACTTATTTCTGGATTGGAGAGAATGTACTTAAAAACACACAAGCAAACAAGCTCCACTAGTTTAGGTGCTGAGCCAAGTTCAAATCCTAGCTCCACCACCAAGCAAGCCTGTGGCTATCACAGCCACAAAACCTGTGTGATCCCCAGTTTCCTCAGGTTTAAATCAGAGTTTTTCCCATAGTCAGTCTCTCCCATCAGGGAGCTTCTATAAGCCTCTTATCCTTCTTCATCAGAGGGCAGACAGAATGAAAACCACAACCATGAAAAACTAACTGAACTGATCACATGGACCATAGCCTTGTCTAACTCAGTGAAACTATGAGCCATGCTGCATAGGGCCACTCAAGACGGCCGGGTCGTGGTGGAGAGGTCTGACAGAATGTGGTCCACTGGAGAAGGGAATGGCAAACCACTTCAGTGTTCTTGCTTTGAGAACCCCATGAACAGTGAGAAAAGGTAAAAAGATAGGACACTGAAAGACTACCTCCCCAGGTTGGTAGGTGTTCAACATGCTACTGGAAATCAGTGGAGAAGAAACTCCAGAAAGAATGAAGGGATGGAGCCAAAGCAAAACAACACCCAGTTGTGGATGTGTTGCTGATGGAAGTAAAGTTTGATGCTAATATTGCATAGGAACCTGGAATGTTAGGTCCATGAATCAAGGCAAATCGGAAGTGATAAAACAGGAGATGGCAAGAGTGAACTTCAACATTCTAGGAGTCAGCAAACTAAAACAGACTGGAATGGGTGAATTTAATTCAGATGACCGTTATATCTACTACTGTGTGCAAGAACCCCTTATAAGAAATGGAGTAGCCATCATAGTCAACAAGAGCCCGAAATGCAGTACTTAGATGGACTCTCAAAAGTGACACAATGATTTCTGCTCGTTTCCAAGGCAAACCATTAACATCACAATATTCTAAGACTATGCCCCAATCATGAATGTTGAAGAAGCTGAAGTTGAACGGTTATGTAATGACCTATAAGAACTTGGGGAACTAACAGCAAAAAAAGATGTCCTTTTCATCACAGGGGACTGCAATGCAAAAACAGGAAGTCAAGATATACCTAGAGTAACAGGCAAGTTTTGCCTTGGAGTACAAAATGAAGCAGGGCAAAGGCTAACAGTTTTGCCAAGAGAACGCACTGGTCATAGCAAACACCCTCTTTCAACAACACAAGAGACAACTCTACACATGAACATCACCAGATGGTCAATACCGAAATCAGATTGATTATATTCTTTGCAGCTGAAGATGGAGAAGCTCTATACAGTCAGCAAAAACAAGACTGGGAGCTGACTGTGGCTCAGATCATGAGTTCCTTATTGCCAAATTCAGACTTGAAGAAAGTAGGGGAAACCACTAGATCATTCAGGTATGATCTAAGTCAAATCCCTTATGATATACAGTGGAAGTGATAAACAGATACAAAGGATTAGATCTGATAGAGTGCCTGAAAAACTATGGACAGAGGTTTGTGATATTGTACAGGAGGCAGTGATCAAGACCATCCCCAAGAAAAAGAAATGCAAAAAGGCAAAATGGTTGTCTGAGGAAGCCTTACAAATAGCTGAGAATAGAAGAGAAGCTAAAGGCAAAGGAGAAAGGGAAAGATATACCCATCTGAATGCAGACTTCCAAAGAATAGCAAGGAGGATAAGAAAGCCTTCCTCAATGATCAATGCAAAGAAATAGAGGAAAACAAAAGAAATAGAGGAAAACAACAGAATGGGAAAGACTAGAGATCTCTTCAAGAAAATTAGAGATACCAAGGGAACATTTCATGCAAAGATGGGCACAATAAAGGACAGAAACCGTATGGAAGCAGAAGCAGAAGATAATAAGAAGAGGTGGCAAGAATACACAGAAGAACTGTACAAAAAACATCTTCATGATCCAGATAACCACAATGGTGTGATCACTGACCTAGAGCCAGACATCCTGGAGTGTGAAGTCAAGTGGGCCTTAGAAGCATCACTATAAACAAAGCTAGTGGAGGTGATGGAATTCCAGCTGAGCTATTTCAAATCCTAAAAGATGATGCTGTGGGGAAAAAAAAAAAGAAGATGATGCTGTGAAAGTGCTGCACTTATATGCCAGCAAATTTGGAAAACTCAGCAGGGGCCATGGTACTAGAAAAGATCCGTTTTCATTTCAATCCCAAAGAAAGGCAATGCCAAAGAATGTTCAAACTGCACAGTTGCACTCATCTCACACGCTATCAAAGTAATGCTCAAACTTCTCCAAGCAAGGCTCCAACAGTACATGAACTGAGAACTTCCAGATGTTCAAGCTGGATTTAGAAAAGGTAGAGGAACCAGAGATCAAATTGCTAACATCCATTGGATCATATAAAAAGCAAAAGAGTTCCAGAAAGACATCATCTGCTTTATTGACTATGCCAAAGCCTTTAACTGTGTGGATCACAACAAACTGGAAAATTCTTCAAGAGATTGGAATACCAGACCACCTGACCTGCCTTCTGAAAATCTGTATGCAGGTCAAGAAGCAACGGTAAGAACTGGAAATAGAACAATGGACTGGTTCCAAATCGGGAAAGGAGTATATCAAGGCTGTATATTGTCACCCTGCTTATTTAACTTATATGCAGAGTACATCATGTGAGATGCTGGGCTGGATGAAGCTCAAGATGGATTCAAAATATCAGTAACCTCAGATATGCAGATGACACCACCCTTATGGCAGAAAGCAAAGAGGAACTGAAGAGTCTCTTGATGAAAGTGAAAGAGGAGAATGGCTTAAAACTCAACATTCAAAGAAACAAAAGGTGATGGCATCCAGTCCCATCATTTCATGGCAGATAGAAGGAGAAACAATGGAAACAGTGACAGACTTTATTTTCTTGGCTCCAAAATCACTGCAGATGGTGACTGAAGCCATGAAATTAAAAGACACCTGCTCCTTGGAAGAAAAGCTATGATCAATGTAGACAGTATATTAAAAAGCAGAGACGTTACTTTGCTGACAAAGATCTGTCTAGTCAAAGCTAGGGTCTTTTCAAAGTCATGTATGGATGTGAGAGTTCACTTAATTCAATTCAGTTGCTCATTGTTGTCCAACTGTTTGTGACCCCACGGACTGCAGCACGCCAGGCTTCCCTGTCTGTCACCAACTCCTGGAGTTTACTCGAACTGTGAGAGATAGACCATCAAGAAAGCTGAGCAACAAAAAATTGATGCTTTTGAACTGGTGTTGGAGAAGACTCTTGAGAGTCCCTTGGACTCTAAAGAGATCAAACCAGTCAGTCCTAAAGGAAATCAGTACTGAATATTTATTGGAAGGACTGATGCTGAAGCTCCAATATTTTGGTCACCTGATCTGAAGAACTGACTCATTGGAGAGACTCTGATACTGGGAAAGATTGAAGGCAGGACTGTTGCCCTAAAGGTCCTGGAGCAAGTAATGAGAATGAAAACAGAACACGAAATCTGGTGCAATGGGTCAAGGGACCTGCAGCCTCTTATTGGACTGAGGTGCAGAGTCCACTCTGAGTCCAGCTTTTATTCCTGATTGCAGACTACGAAACTTTCTTTGATCTATCTTTCCCAAGACACTACATTGACACAGTCCAGATCTTGTTTTTACCCCAGGCCATTCCCTTCTGGGATAGTCTTGGGAACAATCAGCAAGTGCATAGGCAGTGATCATACCTAACGCCGACCTGGTGTTCCAAAGTCCATGCTTTCATGATCCCAGTCATACTCCCTTCTAGATCTGGCCTTGGGGTTTGTAACAAGTCTAAGAAAAACATGAAAAATAATCATCAACACAGTTTCTTGATGTATGCTGTTATTCCAGGTGCTATTTCTATGAAATTTCTCAAGGCTGTGAAAGTACATTATTAGAAATTCCTTTTTGTTAAGGGGACAGAGGGTGAGATGGTTGGATGGCATCACCGACTCAATGGACATGGGTTTGAGTAAGCTCTGGGAGTTGCTGATGAACAGGGAATCCTGGCATGCTGCAGTCCATGGGTTCACAAAGAGTCGGACGTGACTGGGTGACTAAACTGAACTGCATTCAGTGTGTGTTCACTCCAGCAGCTGGGAGGGGCTTGATAACTTTGCTTAGCTAAGTTAGAGGCTCTCTGACTTTAAAAGACTACTTAAAAAAAAAAAAAAAAGACTAACCTCATCTGAGTGTGCTTCTTTGACCCCTTCACCAGATAACCCCACAGATCTAGGGCAGGGTGTCTTGGGCAGATCCCAGGAAGAGAATCCTAGAACAGACAGACTCTAAAAGGCATGTAGCAAAGATATGCTGCTGAAAATAACTATTCTCCATTTGAACAACAGCTCCAGATCTGCTGCTGGACACTGATAGAGACCAAATACCGGACCCCACAAGAGTATATGAGCTGAGCTGCATGCCTCACTCCACTGTCCAGGGGAGGTCGATGTGGACGATGATGCCAGCCTTGAGCAGGTCTCTGGAGCACAAGGAAGTCACATGAACAGGTGGCTGAGACTCCAGGACACCTCCTCCGCCCCCCAAGCCCCCTCACTCCCCACAGAGATGGCCTCAGGAGATTCTCTGTAGGCAGAAGAGTGCCAACCTAGGACCCAGGTAATAGACTGCTTTGTAAACGTGCTGGCGCAGGCATGCTGGGAATGCTATGCCAAGCAACTTCACCCAGTGTGCCTGGAAGGTAGAGATGAAGGAGCTCCCCTAGAGGGCCACCTGCCTGGGCAGAGAGAAAGCCACAGGTCCGGATCGACTCCAGTTCAGGGGCAGCAGCTAACAGATTGACTGGTGGTCTGGGAGCTTGGAAAGAACAAGATTGGAGACTTACAGACAAAAGGGTCTGGGCAAGGGGTTTGTGGGTGAACTTGCCAGTATGAGGAGAAGTGTGAAGTTAAGCGTAGCCTGTACGCATGCCCACTGAAGGCCTCCTACATGGGAGGCCTCTGGCAAACAAGTGGCAGGATGCCTCACTTGTGCACGTCAGTTGTTCTGTCTGCAGCCACTCTGGCGCTGCCCAGTCCACTGAGCTTGCGTACAGTGGCCATGGCCCCATCTGGAGCTGATGCAGGAAGGATATCATTACAGACCTTCCATCTTTCTGCTCTGTCATTCTTAGAATGTTGGTTTTAGTCTTCATGCTTATTACCTCATAGTTCCAAAACGGCTGCTGCTGTTCCAGACTTCACTGCATTAGGCAGGAATAAGGGGAAAGGGCCACGACCAAAAGGCTCTTTCCTCATTAGGTCTGAAGCCTTTGTCTTTTTCCTAAGGAAGAGAAGATCTACTTAGGGGTCTTCCTCTTACATCTCTTTGTCAGAATTGATTCACCCTGAGACCAATTACTGTCTGAAGAGAAGGAGACTGCTAGGATTGCTTTATACCAATTAAGATTTAACCCCTAGGGCTATCTTCCTGTGATCAAAGGATATCTTATACCCACTGACAAAAATTGAGGGACATGGGAGGTGAAGTTTGAGGCAAAGAATCATTGTGGATTAGAGAACAACCAGTATCTGCCAAAGTTGGCAACATTTAAAATTCTGGAGATTTCACTTGTAAATCTATCTCGAAGAGTGGGAAGGTCAGGGGACATGACCCCATGTTGCTTCATGGCAGAGTTGGTGGCTGTCATTAGATGAGTCACATGCTCTTGGGTTTGCCACAGTTCCCACCACTCTCTATCACTCACCTGTCTGCTTTATCATCTCCACTGCCTGCTTGACCCCTGCAAGCATTTGACTTTGTGATCCTGACTTAGGACATTGTTTTAGAGCCATCTGTTTGTGCATGTGTTTCTCCCACTGGACTGGCACTGTGTTTGGCCTGTAAGATGTAAATAAGGTGGAAAAGAAAGAAGCTCTTCCTAATAAGCCAAGCTATCACATTGCCTGAGAGAAGTGGTAAAGGCTTTCCCATCACAAGGATCCAAATTACTAGCTCCCCCAGTCTGACTGTCATGTTCCTCCCCTGTAAGCTGAGGGTGATCACACCTGCTCCCCAAGCATCACTGAGATGCTTGTATGAAATAAAGAGAAGCTTGTATAATATAAACTTTATATGCATGTAAATCCCCAGGAAAAAAAAAAAAACACATGGAAGCCCCCCCCCCCCCCCAAAAAAAAACACATGGAAGTTCCCTATGCCTCCTCCAAGAAGGAGGAAAACTGAAGTTGAAATGAATTTGGAATGGACTTAGGCAGGAAGATTTTTTTTAGAGCTGAAGCTACATCTTATTTTGCTTTGCATGGCTGGAAGTGCTTAATAAATATTGAATAAAGATAATAATGATCACTTAGCTCAATAGAATATAATTATACAAATTGTAAAAATATAATTATGCCAGGCTGTCATTACAGATAATGGCCTGAATACAGGGCTAATGTGGGCAAACCAGAGCCCACCATGGTGAGGGTTGCCAGCAAGCAGCTTGCAGAACTGCTCCAGAGATTCCTGTGGGGAGCGGAGGGAAGCGGGCTGGTATATGGTGGTGGGGGGAGCAGTCTGGGCCCAGAGGAGAGGCTGGTGGTCCAGCATAGAGTTGTGGGAAGTCATCAGAGGGTTTCCAGCAGGAAAGTGACAAGAGCTGACATATAGTTTTTGGGGGATAAAATTTTTATTATGGCAAAATATAAAATTTACCTTTTGAACCTTTTTTAAGTGTACGGTTCAGTAGCATTAAGTGCATCCACCCTGTTGTGCAGCCGTCATCACCATCCATTTTCAGGACCTTTTCATCTTCCTGAACTAAAACTCTGTCCCCGTCAAATACCCACTCGCCACCCCATCTCCCTTCAGCCCCTGGCCCCCACCATCCTACTTTTTGTCTCTGTGATCAAGCTTACACAAGGACCCTTATATAAGTGGAATAATACAGCATTTGTCCTGTTGAGACTGGCTTATTTCACTGAGCATAATGACCTCAAGGCTCATCTATGTCAGAACTTCCCTCCTTTATAAGACTAATATTCCATTGAATGGATGGAATTTGGTTTATTTGGTTTATCCATCTGTCCAAGGGTGTTTGGGTGGATTTCACCTTTTGACTGTTAATGCTGCTATAAGCATGGGTGTTCAAATATTGGTTCCAGTCTCTGCTTTTAATTCTTGGGTACATATATATGAAATATATGTATATACACACCCCCAGAAGTGAAGTTGCTGGCTGTTGTTCAGTCACTGAGCATGTCTGACTCTTTGTGACCCTGTGGACCGCAGCACGCCAGGCTTCCCTGTCCTTCACTGTCTGCTGGAGTTGCTCAAATTCATGTCCATCGAGTCAGTGATGTTGTCTAACCATCTCATCCTCTGCTGTCCACTTCTTTTGTCTTCAGTCTCTGCTGGCATTAGGGTCTTTTCCAATGAGTCAGCTCTTGGCAACGAGTGGTAAAAGTATTGGAGCTTCGGCTTTAGCATCAGATGTAGGTGGGGAGGAGAAAAGGAATCAAGAATGATTCCTTGGTTGTGGATTAGAGCAAATGGTGGTGCCCATTTCTGGGATGGAAAGAATGGAGAAGGGACAGCTTTGGAGGCAGGAATGTCCAGAGTTCCCTTGAGGGCACAGATGTCTGGGAAACAGCCAGCAGGAAAGAATGGCAGCCACACCATGGACACCCAAGCTTGGGGCCCAGGAGACTGCAGGGCTTGGGGGAGGAATGAGTCTCAGGACTGAATGGGTGACCTATGGAGCCTGGAGACTGGTTGGGCCGTGAAGGAAAGAGAGTAGCTAGAGAAGAGAGGTCCAGGGAGTCAGCCCACCTGGTTATTCCATGCTTGGGGCCTGGAGGAGGAGGAGCTAGCAGAGGTAGCTGTAAGCTCCTGGGGAGATTGTGCCCAAGCATGGACATCTCAGCAAACCTGAGATTGCTCAGGTGCACCCTGATTTGGTGCCCTGCAGCTTCAGGAGGAGCCAGGGCTGCAGGGGCCAACTGGGGAGCATCCTCCTTAGTCTTGGGAAGCCACAGCCCCCCATGCAGCCCACCCCATGTGGGGTGTCCCTGTCCAAGGAGCTAGAGCCGGCGGAGCCCTTGCAGACTGCCAGCATGTGTTTTTTTTTAATATAAATAATTTTTTTAAATTTATTTTTCCATTTATTTTTGGCTGTGCTGGGTCTTCATTGCAGTGTGGCCTTTTCTGTAATTGCGGCAAGCAGGGGCTACTCTCTATTGCAGTGCATGGGTTTCTCATTGCTATTGCTTCTCTTGTTGCTGAGCTCAGGCTCTAGGGCCTGTGGGCCCAGTAGTTCAGCTCCCAGGTCATGGGCTTAGTAGCTCCACAGCATGTGGGATCTTCCCAGACCACAGGAATCAAACCTGTGTCTCCTGCATTGGTAGATGGGTTCTTCACCACTGAGCCTTCAGGGAGGCCCCCTGTCAGTGTGCTTAATTCATCTCCATTTTCCCAGGGCCCAGTGTGGAGCCTGGAATGTGAATCTCTAGATGGAGAGAAGGGGTGATTTTAAAATTGTGTTTTTCATTACTGTTCTAATTTCTGTACCCTGATCCTGTACAATATGTGTAATTATTAGGACTAACAAAAGGTTTTAAAACACCCAGGGAAGTGGAAGTGGAATAAACATTGGTTTAGAATTGATAACAAAATGATAAAAGCAAAGTGCCTTCATACATGCATTTGATAAGATGGATGGGGTGCCCTTGGTGAGCAGCACTGGGCCAGGGGCTGAGGGTGCCGCTCTGTGTGAAGAGGCACGGTTGTGGTCTCCAGTGTTGGAGAGAGCATGCAGTCACTGCCACTTCCCCCTGCTGCTGCTGACGAGTTACATGGTACAGACTCTGGAGAGCAGGTTGGCAGTTCTTAAAAAGTTATTACACGTGACCCAGCAGTTCCAGTCCCAATATTTATCCAAAGAACGGAATGCTTATGTCCACACAGATGATTGTCCCTGAATGTCCGTATCAGCTTCACTCATAATGACTAAAGATGGAAACAGCCCAGATGGCCATGAACAGATGGAGTGTGTGACAAATGGTGGCGTGTCCATATGAGTGTCTTAGCGACCAACGAAGAACCGCCAAGACACGCAGCAACCTGGACGGATCTTGAAAGCGTTATGTGAAAGAAAGAAGCCAGACGCAGAAGGGGACATGCTGCGTCCTCCACCTATCTGAGATTCCAGACTGGGCGGAGTGAGCTTACACAGACAGGAAACAGACCCTCAGCGGCCTGCCAGGGTGTGGACGGGGCTGACCGCAGGAGGCACGGCGGAGACTTCCTGTGATTTGATTGTGGTGGTTGGCTACAAGGGTGTGTGCGTTTGCCAAAACTCATTAAGCTGCACACTCAAAATGGATGCCTTTTATCATATGAAATTATATCTTGATGAAGTTGGTTTTTTCAAAAAGGAAAGACGCTGTCCCTGCTCTTATGGAGCCAGTATGGGCAGAAGATGTAATTCAAGCAAACAGCAAATGTGCACACAGTCATGAACTGTGATGAGTGTCCTGAGAAAAGTGCACAGGGGCTCAGAAGGCACCCCACAGAGGGAACCCCCAAAAGCAAGAGGCCGAGACACTACACTTGGGGGAGGCAAAGTGATCCCTTCACAGTAGGGATGACTCTGACCTGGAAATTGGCATCTTTCTTTTTTTTTTTGGCCGTGTGTCACACCATACTGGATCTTAGTGCCTGACCCGGGATTGAAACTGTGCCCCCTGCAGTAGAAGTGCCAAACCGAAACCACTGGGCCGCCAGAGAAGTCCCACTTGGCATCCCTCTCATCATCATCACAGGTAATCTTTTTCTTTTTCAAAAGCAACACTTCTTGAGTTTAGAGGAAAATGAAAGGAAGACCCACCACACTGCCTGACACAGATCTCGGCCGCTGCCCCTCCAGACCTTCTGCCTGGAGCTGGGCCTTGAGGCAGAACGGAAAGGAGATCCCCAGCTGCCTAGAGAGGGAAAGGCAAGCTGGGCAGAAGGAAGAGCCTGTGTGAAAGACGGGGTGCCAAGTATACTCCAGGCAAAAGCCCCTCTAGGAGCCATGCTCCCGAGGCTGCCTGGGCTAACGCCCACACTGGAGAGGACAGGTTGGGCTCTCAGCTTGTGGTTGGGGCTGCAAAGAGGGAGTGGCCAGGACCCGAATTCCTGGCGGGAGGTGGGGAGGAGATGGAAGGGGGTTCAGGGTCTCACTTTGATGTGGAAATCTTACCATCATCCCATGGGTCCATGCCTTCCCTTGGGCATACAGAATTTACCTCTTGATTCACAAACCACAAAACTCTTCATTCCAACCATCAGCAATTAGACTTAGAAATAATTGGGGGACTCATGTCCCCCAGGGCACTCATGTGTTGCCCACATGGCCTGATTCCTCTCCAGGCGGGCCTGCTGTCTCTGGGTCACTAACACCCCTATTGTCTCTCTCCTTTTTGTGTCTCTCATCAGAACCCAGCACTTTTCCTGGGTCTGGGTTGCGGGCAGGCTGGAAGCTCAGGGTGGCTTGTTTTGTGGGTGGGCCCTAGGTGGGCCAGAAGGAGACAGCTGGGAATCTGTCTTGCTGAGAGCTCGTGTGAGGTTGGGGGATTTCTCCTTCAGTGAGGGTTGCATGGAGCTTTCAGTCACTCACAGATCAGCCTGTACTGCAAACCTTCTACCCCAGCTCCTGGGAACTGAACTCAGCCCAGTGGCAGGCGTTTGCAATGCTCTCGACCTCAGACCTAGAAACCTGCTCCAGGACCTGAATGCCTTTCAGTGCAGCGTCATCAGGGGCCCTAGCCCTTCCTGACCCCACCAGTGGCCTCTGGGAGGAGTTTTGAAAAAATTTTTAATTAATTAATTTATTTTTGGCCACACAGCTTATGTAATCTTAGTTCCTCCAGCAGGGATTGAACCCAGGCCCCTGGCAGTGAAAGCCCAGAGTCTTAATCACTGGACTTCCAGGGAATTCTCTGGGAGTGCTTTTTGTCCTGCTGCTCATTTGGGTGCTCAGTTTTATTATTCCCCAGGAAGGAGTATTTTCTGGAGACGGAAATGGTAACCCACTCCAGTATTCTTGCCTGGAGAATTCCATGGATAGAGGGGCCTGCCAGGCCTCAGTCCACGGGGTCCTGAACAGCTGGACACGACTGAGCGACTGTCAGGGAGGGAGGTGCTGGTCTGCGAGGCCTGAGGAAGGCTGCTCTGGCTCTCTGCCCATTCCACCCCCCAACCATGAATGAGCAGTCCCCACTGAAGCCGGGCGTGAGGCTCTAGAGAGTCAGCCCCAGCGCCTGGCACAGAGCAGGAGGTAGATAAATACCTTACCGTCCATCCATCCATGCATTTTGCCCTGTGATTCAGCTGCTAAGTGTTTGCATATGTCCTGGTTTATATAGAAGGTCCTGGTTTACATCATTTGAGTCAGAGTGGTAATTAACAACTCCCCCCTCCTCACTTTCAAAAGTGTCCTAACTTGGCTGAAAAATGATATTGTTAGCATAGCATTAGTCAACCACCTTGATCTTCTCATCTCAGAAGGAAAAGGAAGAGAGCTTGCTTTATGTCATTGTATAGACTGGGAGTGAGCCAGTATCCCACAGAGAGGGGTTCCGGAAAGGCAAATGGCTTTCAGGGCTGAGTTGGGGTTCTAGAGGGCGCGCGGATCAAGTTTACATTCCTTATGATCTTTGCTTTTTTTCCTTTTTAAAGAAGTCTTTTGAACAATATATATACATATGTATATTGTATAATATATATTGTAACAATATATATACATATATATATACTATATATATATGTATATACATATACATATGTATACATATATACATATATATGTATACATACAATGGCAACCCACTCCAATACTCTTGTCTGGGAAATCCCATGGATGGAGGAGCCTGGTAGGCTACAGTCCATGGGACTGCAAAGAGTCAGACATGACTTCACTTTCATGCACTGGAGAAGGAAATGGCAACCCACTCCAGTATTCTTGCCTGGAGAATCCCAGGGACGGGAGCCTGGTGGGTTGCCGTCTATGCGGTCACACAGAGTCGGACATGACTGATGTGACTTAGCAGTAGCAGCATATATTTATATATAAATATATTTATATTATATATATGTATATAATATATATACATATGTGTGTGTGTGTATATATACACACACACATATGTACACATAACTATATATGTTTGTATTTTTTTTTTTTGGTAAGAATCTCTCTCTTGGGACTCCTTTGCCTTAGTTTCAAGCAACAAGCAAACATGCAGGGAGCTCCAGCTAACACGGTGGGCACATTCTGGAAAAGCCAGTTGGGGCAGAGATGGCCCTGTTGCCCCTTAAGAGTTGGGAGGGCCATGTTAGCATCTCAGGCACCTGTGTCATCAGGTTTTCCCGTCTTCCCTTGGGATCTGAAGGAGGCCTGAGCCCCAGCACAGGGGGTGTGAACGCCATGAGACGCCACGGAACTCCCGTCAGCCTGGAATCCTGTCGGCTCAGTGTGGTCACCCTGTGGGAGGTCCTGCTGATCAGAGGCTCTCAGAGTGATTTTCAGAGGGTTTCATCAATAAGGATGATGAGATGAAGCAGTGGTTCCTTAATGAGCAAGGCTTCTGTAGAAAGGCTCTCAGACACACCTCGGGGATTCAACTGCTCTGACTTACTGAATGGCTCTCTTGTGTTTGTATCTGAGGCCTCCAAAGGCCTTTGATCCAAGAACTCTGCCCCTGGGAATGTCTCTAAGGAAATCACCTGAAATTTGGAAAGATCACTGTGCACAAAGATGTTCATAACAGTATGGTTTATAACAGTGAAAGTGGGACAGTTCAGCTGTCCAGTGATAGGTATTGGGTTAAACGCACTGTGGCGTAGCCTTGACAGGTTCAAGTACTGTCATGCCCTCCAGTACCTCTTCCCATTTATCTGGCTGAATTTGTTTTTAGGGGAGTATGGGAGAGAAGATGGAATTATTAATATCAGAAATAAAAACTTCACATAAAGTTTTTGGAAATGATGTATACACATAAGTGGCAATAGCATGGCAAATGCTTTTGTTAAACAAGAGCAAGGCTATGACATCATACACACACTGTGATCATAACCAGGTTGGCTGGAAACTTGGGGCAGAAAAAGCCTTGGGGAAATAATTTTCCATGATTACCCCCAAATTTCTGCGTGAGTTCAGTATCGTTGAATTGTTAGGTAGAATAGGAAAAAGGAGTCCAGAATGGCGGTGGCTAAAAGACAAGGAGGGAAAAGCCTGAGAAAATAGAACAAAGGGAGGTCCGAGGACCCGAGTGAGGACCTCAGGGAGAGCCAGCAGCTCTCCTGGCTAGTCCAGTTCGCATAGGGCAGGCCCAGGGGGAGGAAAAACATGAAAGAGGAGGCTGGGTCAGGAAGATCCCCTAGAGAAGGAAGTGGTGACCCACTCCAGTGTTCTTGCCTGGGAAATCCCATGGACAAAGGAACCTGGTGGGCTACAGTCCATGGGATAGAAAAAGAGTCGGACAGGACTGAGCGACTAAACAGAAACAGAATCATACGGCAAACAAAGCAGTCATGCTGTAGAGGTGAGGCTGCCACGCCCTACTCCAGGGCCCTCCTGTGAAACGGTGACAGCCCTCGACCGCCGCGTGGGACCTGCTCACCGACTGTGCGGCTGGCCATGCCCCGCCACATCCCCGGGCGTGTCCTCAGCTCTGTTGCCTCTCTGTGTCCTCACTTCTAAAATGAGATTCACACGCCCCTAGTGGAGAGACAGCTGTGTAACCACCCCTACCCCAGGTGCCCAGGTACCCACCTGTGCTCAGTTAGTGTGACCTCTTCCATAAAGATGATCCTGTCTCTCACCAGCCCTGGTGACATGAAGGTGCAGAGCAGCCCCACACCTTGCCTGGAGTTACATGACACAGAACAGGCAGGGTTAGGATTCAAATCCAGGGCCCCCTGACTCTGAAGACTGTTATTTCTGCTAGGTGAGTCTTCTTGTTCTTTCTGCACATTTTTTGGACTCACTCACATGCTACAGTCTGTGTAAGTTGGCTCCTGGAACACCCCCTTCTCTTTTCTGAACCGAAGCCATAAGGCCCACACCCCCATTGAGGAAAGTTTAGAAATTAAAAAAGTTTTTCTATATCCTTTCAGTATCCAAGCCTCATGATTTTTACTTGTGTAAATTCTCTCCAAAGTGTTTACCACGTGCACATGTATTTTATGTGTTGCCTTCTTGCCCTTTGCCCAATTCAGCATCCTGCATATTTGCTTGATATTAAAGTATTTCTTTTGCTCCTTTTGGACTTCCCTGGTGGCTAAAATGGTAAAGAATCTGCCTGCAATACAGGAGACCCAGGTTTAGTCCCTGGGTGGGGAAGATCCCCTGGAGAAGTGAATGGCTACCCATTCCAGTATTCTTGCCTGGAGAACTCCATGGATAGAGGAACATGGCAGGCTAGAGTCCATAGGGTTGCAAAGAGTCGGACACGACTGAGAACACACACACACACACACACAGGTAGAGATCAGGGAAAAAACAGCTTTTAAAGCTGAAACTATTTCTTTCAATCAACAATCATGTGAAAAATCCCAGGGCCACAGTGCCCGAGAGCATTCTTCTTTGAGTTACTAAATTGATTCACCTAGGGCTGCCTTCAGAAACCATCTCCTCCCATCTTACGAAATGAACTACCTGCCTTTTAGTGAGAAACCCTTCAACATCCAGACAGAGGAACACAGGGTCCAGCTTAGCTATGAATTTTCTGTGGAAATAACACTTTTTTTTAGTGCTCTCTTTTGAATCTCTATTGAAGATATTGACTGAAGTAGATTTATTTCAGGAGTGGAAAAATAAGAGCATAAATTCACCCAGACCCGGGATTTGGAGAGCTGCTGCCCGGGTGCTCCAGGAGGATGCAGGGCTGTCTGGGTATCAGGAGGTGCCTCTGGATACAAGTGGATATGCCTGCTGCATGTCTACTGGTTCTTCCTTACATGATGTGATCGACTGAAGTATGACCTCCAGAGATACTGCTATCTGATCCTGGGAACCTGTAAATACGTGAGCTTGTGTGGCAAAGGGGAACTCTCACTGCAGATTAAATCAGGCTTGCTCATCAACTGATATTAACATAGGGAGATTATCTTATATTAACCATGTACCCAATGTAATCACAAGGGTCTTTAAAGGCAGAAGGAGGACTCAAGAAGCAGAGCTCAGGGTTCAACTCAGTTCCACTCACTGTAGTCAAGCAAATATTATGATAAAGTGAGTCACACGAATTTTTTGGTTTCCCAGTGCATATAAACATTATGTAAAAAAAAACTTAAAAATTAAAAAAATTACGTTTATACTGTAAAAACCTATTAAGTGTATGGCAGTATTATGTCAAAAAGGGTACAATACATATCTCAGTTTAGAAATGCTTTACTACTAAAAAGTGCTAAATATCTTTCAAGTCTTCAGCAAGTCATAATCTTTTTTGCTGGTGCAGCTGACTGATCGTGGTACTGGTGGCTGAAGGTTGGGGTGCCTGTGACCATTTTTTCCAATAAGACAGCGAAGAGGTTTGTTGCACTGATTGACTCTTCCTTTCACAAACAAGTTCTCTGTAGCAGGCAACGCTGCTTGAAGACTTTTACCCATAGTAGAGGTTCTTTCAAAATTGGAGCCAGTCCTCTCAAACTCTGCCACTGATTTATCAATTAAGTTTATGTCATATTCTAAATTTTTTGTTGTCATTTCAGTCTCTCACTGTTTGCTGTCTTATATGGGAGCAGTTTGTGGTGCCCTAAAGCAATTATGGTAGTAACGCCGAAGATCACTGATTACAGATCATCATAATGAATATAATAATAATGAAAAAGCTCAAAATATTTTGAGAATTTCCAGAATGGGACACAGAGATACAAGGTAAGAAAATGCTGTTGGAAAAATGGTGCCAGTAGACTTGCTCTATGCAGGGTTGCCATAGACCTTTGCACAGACATTTGCAAAGTGTAATGAAGAGAAGCACACACAAAAAGAAGCGTGCCTGTCATCAAGATCAGAGAGACAAGTAGGATGGTGTTTGCCAGCTGTGGTGACCTGGAAGGTTGAGACTGGGGGGAGGCTCAGGAGGGAGGGGTATTTATGTAATTATGACTGATTCAATGGATGTGAGTTTGAGCAAACTCCTGGAAATAGTGAAGGACAGGGAAGCCTGGAGTACTACAGTCCACGGTGTTGCAAACAGACAAGAGTTAGCAACTGAACAACAGCAAATGATTGATTCAGGTTGTTGTATGGCAAAACCCAGCACAACAGTGTAAAGCAATTATCCTCCAAAAAAAAAAAAAAGAATGGTGTTTGCCAGGGGGAGGAGGAGTGGGATGTTAGTATGAAGTATGGAGTTTCAGCGTTGCAAGATGAAAAGAGTTTGGGAGCTGGATGGTGGGGCTGGCTGTACAACACTGAATATACCTAGTGCCTCTGAGTTGCACATTTAGAAATGGTTATATACTAAAAACTACTGACCCGCACACTTTAAAATGGTGCATTTATTTATTTTTTTTTTGCTGTCCTCCATGGCATGTGGGATCTTAGTTTCTGACTAGGGGCTGAGCCCCTTTTAATGGAAGTCCCAACCACTTGATCAGCAGGAAAGTCCCACTACATTTTATTTATGTGAATCATCTCTCTTTTTTTTTTTTCTTAAAAAACAAGGGGGTCTGAGACAACAATTCCTTTTTCCTGTCTCTGGGTTTGTTATATAAGGATGTGATGCCTGGTGTTGCTGCAGCCATTTTGCAACACTGGTCAGGCGGACAGAAGCCAAGCACAAAAATGGGAGGACCCTGAAATACTGATCTGCACCCGACTTTTGTAATGTGATGTGGTGGAGTTCCCGAATGTCAAAGCCGGCTGTAGGCTTTTCTGTTCCTTATAACAGAGAGGACCCTCCACAGAGCCCTGAGCACACCGCATGCCGTCAGGAGTCTCTCCCGCCTCACAGGCAAGTCTTGCTGCCACCGACTGGGAGGCAGCAATGTGCTCTCCTTGGTTTGCTCCTGCTGAGTCTCCTCTGTTGTTCCTCTTCCATCCACACCTTCACTCACCTAGAAGCCAACACTGCCTTCTTGGTTGGCCTTTCTGGCCTCTCTACGAGGCTCTGTTAAGCCCCAGGAATAGCGTTGACTAAGTGTCCCTCTTCCCCTTCCTGGGAGCATGGCCTGGGCCTGACTTATTAGGCCTCCTTGCAGAGACTAGCACAGGCCCTGGCACTTAACTTGTTCCCAGGAATTGCTTATTAAGAGTCTTAGTCAACGTGCACGTGATGAGATGAGATCAGCCTTGTCAGCAGATGGGAGAAGTTTGAGCTGGAGCATCTACTCCTCGGGCCCTCAGGGATTTTACCTCCAGGCTGCCCCACTGAGTTCACAGAAGCAGCAGGGCAGCTCAGACTCCACGGTACACAGCTGCTAGTGGGCAGACTGGGTTCAGACACGGTTCTTGCTGACTCTGAGCTCTGCAAAATAAAAATGACAGTACCTACTATGCCGTGTGCATTCGTCCCTATGCGCCAAGCTCTGCTGTCCCTCTTCTGCTCTCCCAACAGTGCTATGAGTCCGTGGTGTCCTCGACTCCACTGTACAGACCAGGAAACTGGATCCCAAGAGAGTTGAAGTCACCTAGCAGGTAGGTGGCAGCGCCCAGCACTGGAGGCTGGTCGGGGCTCCAGAACCCCTACCATCCCCAAATGAAGGGTCCTGGCTCAGGACCTGGAACCTTCAGAGTCTGAGTGGGGGCTGGCCACCAGGCTTCATGATGGGGGTGGGTTGTTGGCCAGTCCTACGCTCTGGCCTTGCCGAGGATTCTGGGGTGACTCGTGTTGATCTTACTGTTTGCTAACATGACATCTCTGGTCTTTGAAACCCGACAGACCTGGGCTCTGCCTCTAACCAGCTCTGGGGCGGGCCCTGGACACACTGCTTTGGGTCTCAGGGCGCAGCCTCCTGGAGGTGAAGGTGATGGGTACACACAGGGTGCTGCAAGGGTCAGGAGTCAACAGGGGCAGTCCCAAACCAGCTCCCTGATGGTGGCTGTCATCTCGTCACCAAATCTCTTCCTCCCCTCAGGGCTGGTGTCTGCCTATTCCTTGTGCTGGACTGGACACTGGTCCCCAGAGATGCCCCAATTCCCCCAGAATCCGCAAACATGCTATTTTATACAACAAAAGGGACTTAGCAGACATGATAAAGTTACAGGCCATAGGTTGGGGAGATTATCCAGGATTATCCAGATGGGCCCACTGTAATCATGCTGAGCCCTTAAAAGAGGAAGAGGAAGAGGAAGGCAGAGAGTGTCAGAGAATTAGGAGGACAGAAAAGAGGCAAGAGGGAGACTGAGCCAGGACTGCTAGCTTTGCTGATGGAGGACGCAGCCTCAGGCCTGGCCGACAGCCAACAAGGAAACGAGGCCTCAGTCCTACCATCGTGAGGAACTGGATTCTGCCAAGAACCCAAATGAGCCAGGAAAGTGGATTCCGCCTCTGAACCTACTGAACTTCCAACTACTGTGAACTGCAAGCTAATACATCCGTTCTGTTTTAAGCCTGTAAACATGTGGTTATTTGTTATGGCAGCAATAGAAAATGGCGCTCTCCTCCACCTCCTTTTCCACTGGGGATGAGGGTTGGTCCCCATCTCGGCCTTGAGTTGGTTCACAGCGTGGGGCTTCCAGCCCTGCTGGCCTGCATCAGCGTGCATGCTCACTTTCCGTGGTCTCCAGCTGGAAGGCAGGCCAGCAGGCCCGTGGAGCCCTGCAGGGGCCAGGCTCCCTTGGCTCTGTGCCCAAAACGAAGCCCTAGATATGAGTGCACTTAAAAAAAAAAAAGCCAAGTGCTGACCCACTTTTTCCTGACTGCTCTGGCTCAGACAGGTCCCTCTAAAAGGAAATTCACCTCCAGTACACACTGTTCCCAGGACTGACATCACCCACCTCAGCTGGGAGGAGCAGCAATACTTAGGAGAGCTCTCAGGGGCTGGCGTCCAATATCTGATAATGTAGCAAAGTCCTGCAAAAAGCTGTTGCTTTTTTTTTTCTTGCGTCAGCCTGGCGATGGCAGGGCTGGGAGTTTGGCCTGAGTTAGAATCTCCAGCAAAGAGAAATGCGTGTGGTGTTTGATCCCCAGCGCTCCAGCCCTCCTGCACAAACCCCTCGGAGACCACAGCTGTGGCCTGGCCTGGCTTCCGGCAGAGGTGACCACCCTTGCAGCCTGGCAGGGGGCTGCCTTGACGGTAGACCGCCTCCTCTGGGGGACTGAGCCTTCCCAGTGACCACGTGTCTCTCAGCAGGTTCTGCGTTCTGTCAGGGTGGCTCCGCTGGTCCCCTGTCAGAGGCTGGCACTGGTGCTGGGATCCAGAGATGCACCAGGTAAGGTCAGGGAGAGGATGTGGACTTTGCAGCTGGCTGGCCCTCTGCTCACTACCTGGGGACCTGACAGTGAGTCTCAGGTGCCCCATCTGTAAAATGGGACTTATGTTAGTTTCTTAAGTTTAACAAATTACCACAAACTTGGTTGCTTAAATGACATGTTTTTTCTCTTAAAGTTCTGGAGGACAGAGGTCCGGAAATCGCAGTGTTGACAGGGCTACGCTCCTCTGGGAGGTTCTAAGGGAGAATCATTCCTTGCTTTCTCCCACTTTTACAAGTGCCTGCATTCCTTGGCTCACAGCCCTTTCCTCCATCTTCAATATTGGATCCTCTCTCTGACCTGTTTTCATCATCACAGCTTCTGTGACTCTGATCCTCCCGGCTCCTTTTATAATGACCCTTGTGATTCCATCGGGCCCACACTGTCTAGTCTCCATCACAAGATTCTTAATTGAAGGACATTTGCAGAGCCCCTTCGGCTGCATAAAGCCACCTGCTCAGGAATTCTGGGAATTATGGTGTTGACACCTCTGATACCACTGTGCTGCCTCCCACAGGGATGATCACGCACATTTTGAAGGTTGTTGGAGGGTGCTCATGACACATGGTCTATTAATTGGCTGGGATACCTTTTCTTAGTCCCCATTCACAAGGGGGAAGATCCCACTCTGAGTCTGGACTCCATGCCCTGGTTCTGTGTCCTGTCATATCTGACATGGTGAACTGTTAACACCTGTTCCCCTCCTGGGTTTTAAGTTCCACCCGTCACCCAACCTCAGTCTTATTTCTTCTGTCTCTGATCAAAAGGATTGTTTATCTTGTTTTTTTCTGCACTGTTATTTTTGTTCATTGTTCAGTCATTAAGTTGTGTCTGACTCTTTGCAACCCCATGGACTGCAGCCGATCAGCCTTCCCTGTCCTTCACTATCCTGGAGTTTGCTCAAACTCATGTGCATTGAGTTGGTGATGCCATTCAAGCATCTCATTCTCTATTGTCCCTTCTCCTCCTGCCCTCAATCTTTCCTGGTATTAGGGTCTTCTCCGAAGAGTTTTCTCTTTGCATCAGGTGGCCTAAGTATTGGAGCTTCAGCCTCAGTCCTTCCAATGAATATTCTGGTTTGATTTCCTTTGGGATTGCCTGGTCTGATCTCCTTGCTGTCTAAGGGACTCTCAAGAGTCTTCTCTAGCACTGCAGTTCAAAAGCATCAATTCTTCAATGCTCAGCCTTCTTTATGGTCCAACTCTCACATCTGTACATGGAAAAACCATAGCTTTGACTTTACAGACCTTTGTTGGCAAAGTGATGTCTCTGCGTTTTAATGCACTGTGCACTATTTTATATATATAAAATAACAAACATTTATATAACTTAAAAAATTAAAAATAGAAATTATTGTCCCTGTCCAGGTGCCAAATATATATGGCACCTATATATATGCGTAGGCCTATAGGCTGTAAGAATTACAATATTTTCTTTTTCATTGATTTCTCATTAAAGTTACTATATTTTCTTTTTTCTGTATTTTTTTTTAATAATTTTATTTATTTCTGGTTGCACTGGACCTTCGTTGCTGTGCAAGGGCTTTCTCTAGTTGTGGTGCTCAGGCTTCTCACTGTTGTGGCTTCTCTTGTTGCAGAGCTCAGGCTCTGAACTCAGGCTCAATAGTTGTGGCACCCAGTCTTAGTTGCTCTGAGGCATGTGGAATCTTCCCAGACCAGGAATCAAACCTGTGTCCCCTGCGTTGGCAGGCAGGTTCTTTTCCACTGTGCTACCAGGGAAGCCCTTTTTTCTGTATTTTTATATATTTTCTATATTTTTCTTGTTCATTGATTTATCACTAAAGTTACTATTGGTACACAATTGACTAAAACCTTATAAATGTTAAGGTTGATAACTATTAAGTTAATATAAAGGTAAATTTTATTGGAAATCTCTTATTGAAATAAATATTTTAAAGTTATTTTATGAACCTAAAAAATACTTATTGTTGCTTGAATGGGAGAGGTTATGCACCAGTCATGTCTCTAGTTTTATCTTTTGTATGTAAGTGTGAACTTTGTTCACATAAATGTAGATGAGGATAAAGAAAATTGTTATAGCAGTGTCTCTCAATTCTCCACACTTTTTTAACAAAAAATCAGGTGGTGATATAAGATGAAAAATCATTTTTAGTAATTTTCAGCTAACAACTCAGCTTTGATTTTGCTGAAAGAAAATAACTGAAACTATTAATTTGCAAAATGATTTGTTACCAGTAATCAGAATCATTCATGTTCTTAATTTCTGGAAAGTGAAAGTCACTCAGTCCTGTCCAACTCTTTGTGACCCCATGGACTAGTCCATCAAATTCTCCAGGGCAGAATACTGGAGTGGGTAGCCTTTCCCTTCTCCAGGGATCTTCCTGACCCAGGAATTGAACCCAGGTCTCCCACAATATAGGCAGATTCTTTAGCAGCTGAGACACAAAGGAAGCCCAAGGAAACTGGAGTGATAGCCTATCCCTTCTCCAGCAGATCTGCCGACACAAGAATCAAAACAGGGTCTCCTGCATTGCAGGTGGATTATTTTCCAGCTGAGCTATCAGGGAAACCCAAAATTTATTTGGATATAAGATGTAGGAGAGGTCTAATTCCAGGGCAGTAATACCAAGAATTAGCACATGACTCTTAGATATACTTGTTCCTGTTTAGCTTAGAGACACTTCGTTCAACCCAACATACTCAGAAGAGGCTGAGAAAATGGAATTATTATTAATTCCAGTTCACTTCTGCCAAGTTAAAAAAAACTAGTATAAATATACAATATCCAATGATATTTAGGGAAACGTTAATGAAAATAATTGTCTTATGAGTCTGAATAACAGTCATGAAAATTTTCTTAAAGTGAAAGTACATATACCTAACAGTAACATTGACCTGTCAAAAGCAAAATGAAATCTTTTATTTTTTCAAAAGGAAACTTTTGATCTTTTTCCCTCATTGAAATCATATAAAATATGCAACTGAGTTACAGACTGAGCTTCAGGAAATTGAAAATACTCATGAATCCTTTCTCATTTCCGAGAATGGTAAAAATGGAGAAGCTTCATGGAAGGCTGGTTTTCCCCAGCATACTTTTTTACATATCGAAAGAATTCTAATTGTAAGGAAAAATCATTCAGAACTTAGAAATCAGGCAGGGAGATGACTGTGTCCTGCTGACTATTTTGCAGGGCTAGTCTGGTGGTGTAATTTGGGGCTTTTATAAAGTTGTAAAGGTGGGTGTTATATTTTAGAAAACTGATAATGATGCAAGATTATTGAGCTATAGCAAAGCAAATGAATGCTGTCTTATAGAGATGCAAATGAGAAGATTACAATCCAAGCCTCACAGCTTTATTTTGTATTCATTTTACAGTCTTATTCCTGTATTATTTTTTCAGAGAATAATACATTCACTTCTTTCTCTTATATCCTTTTTTTTGGAAATGGTTTTATTAGCCTGCTGTTTCCTTTATTAAGGAGTTAAGTTTGATGTGGATTCATTTTATATATTTGTTATCAATTTTATTGAATACATTATTACATACCTAAAATGTATCCATTTTAAGCATAGAATTCAGCTGGGTTTGATAAATGTATATACCCATATAAGCATGCCATAAAGTATCAACCCAACCACCATCAACCCAAAGTCTCTTACCTCTTCCCAGTCGGCTTCAATCTGGGCCCCAGGCAACATTTGATTAGATCTGCCTTTTCTAGGGTCTCATATAAATGAAGTCATTTACTCTTCTACATCTAGGGGAGTGGTTCCTATTCAGTGCTCTGTAGTATTCCAGATTTCCTACTGAGGAACTTTGGCTTATCTCCTCTTTGTAAGAATTCCGAATGAACTGCTATAAATACGTACAGATATATATTTCTGTTCCTCTTCCTAAGAGGGGCACTGCTGGGTTATACACTGCAAGGAGATGCGGAGTGAAGAATGCCAAACTTTAATCCAAAGCATTGATACCACGTGATGCTCCGGTTAAATCTTCTGTTGTGTGGAGGGCCCCAGTGTAGAACCTGGAATGGGAGGAAGATCTTTTCCTATCCTTTCCACGTGCACACGTGGGTGGGGAGCCCAGGAGCTCACGCATAGCTTTGTGGGTTAGTCCCGCCCACCCAGCTGTCTCCTTTCCAGCCCCTGTCTCTTCCACCCAGTGAACCTACCGGTCTTTGAGTGACCACTCCCTGTGCCACGGACCAGACCTGGGCACCCGGGACAAAGCCCAGGGGCTGCAGGGCTGACGTCACTTGCTTGTCTTCTGTCAGGACACAGTTCTGAGCCGGCTGTGGTCCAGCGTCTGAAATCCACTTTCTTCTTCCTCCCAGTTATGTAGTTGTTCACAGTGGGAGGGTCAGTATGGATGCTCTTCTTCTCCCTATGTATGTTATTCACTTTTTGAACATTATACTTTTATATAATTTTAAGGTAGATTCATTAGTTAAGGCATGGCTGGGGCTTTGACATGAAGTGCATGGGTGAAATTAATGTCTCTTTTGATATTACCTGCAGTTTCTCCCTTGGCTCTTAACAGACACTTCCTTAGGTGAGTAAGGAGATTCTATGCTCCACTGCAGATGGACTCTAAGGTGGATCAATTTTTTTTTTAAGTTTTTTTTTCATGTGGACCATTTAAAAAGTCTTTATTGAATCTGTTACAATATTCCTTCTGTTTTATGTTTTGGTTTTTTGGCTTCGAGGCATGTGGGATCTAAGATCTCTGACCAGTGACCAAACCCACACCCCTTGCATTGGAAGATAAAGTCTTAACCACTGGACCATCAGAGAAAGTCCCTCAAGTGGATCAATTTTAGGAAAGACTGCATGTGGACACTGGGATTTTTGATGGAGAAACTGAGTTCCCTAAAGCAATGAGACAGTGCATACAGTTCTTAGAATAGTGTTTGTCATATGTTGAGGGCTTAATAAAAGATAACTGTCATTAGGACAATAGAATAAAGGAGGTGAGTTTACACTGAAGTTTGCCTCCTTCATAGTAGCTACTTGATCCCTTGAGTCCCTGGGATCCTTATGTTATCCTTGCCAGTGCAGGGTTCTGACTGTGAGTGGGTCAGATAGGTGAATAGGGTAGAAAGTCTTAGGACAGAGAGATGTAGAGAGGAGCTGAGGAAGCTCCAAGGACACAGGAACTCACTCTGCCTGGGAAGTTGGGTAGCTTTGTAGAGGATGAAGGACTGAAATGCAGATTCGAAGAGTGAGCAGAAATTTGCCAGATGGTCATGGTAGGGGAGACAAAGGGAAGAGTGTCTGCAAAGTCGGAGGCATGGGAAGAATGGGGCTCAGAAAACGGCAGCAGTTCAGCCAGGCTCAACCACAGCAAGAGTCGGGTGACAGCAGCAGGGGAGGCTGGACTGGGCAGGGAGCAATTTTTAAAACAACTGCATTGACCTGTAAGTCACACGGCACACAGCTCGCCCATTTGAAGAGTACAAAGCATTGGCTTTTAGTATGTTCCGAGTTGCCTGCAATTTTTGAAGCTGTAGGAAGCAATTTTTGAAGCCCTTGTACATCCTATTGAAGGTGGCCTTCTTGGGGCATCCTGAAGTGTCTTTTGGGGGTTGTGTGGGTTCATGAAGTCTAGGGGAAGCTGGAGCAGAGGTGGGTCCAGGCAGAAAAGAAAACAGGCAGGAGTCCTTGTGCTGGGCAAGGTTGAGCTCCATCAGGTTTCCTGTGGATTGTGAGGGAGGCAGAGGAGGACCCCTGCAGAGCCCCCCTCCCCCCCCCCCACAGCAGCCCCCCTAACCATGTGTTTTTTTATAATAGTCAAAGCAAAGGGAACCATGAAATGCCTGAGTGTGGCCCTTGACCAGGCTGAGGCTCCCAGAAGCCCTGCCTTCCTGACATATCACAAGGAGGCCAAGTGCCCACAGCTGATTTGAGAAGTGCACTGAAATGAACACTTTTTAAAAAGTTCTTAGCTTTCTTGTCAGAGGTGGTACTTTTTTAAATGGAAGAGTCTCAAGTTTAATGTCAGGAGTAGAACACAGACAGCTCAGAGATCCACGGAGGCTGATTTTGACCAAGAAGCTGGGTGGAATAGTTTTTTTTTTTTTTTTCCCTGTTATTCTCTTTAAAAATATGGAACGCTTCACGAATTTGCGTGTCATCCTTGCGCAGGGGCCATGCTAATCTTCTCTGTATTGTTCCAATTTTAGTATATGTGCTGCCGAAGCGAGCACGGAATGGTTTTTTTGACCTGCCCAGTGATGTGATGGAAGGATGAGAGGAAACAGGTCTGCATGAACATACTGGTTGTTCTTCCCCTTCCCAAGCCACAGGAGTAGCTGCCTTCCAAACCTGGCAGTGTTTTCACAAGCACTCATCACAAGGCCACACCTCCAATGTTCTCATTCAGTACCTTTGAGTCAGGCCAGGAAATCGTGGTGCATTTTTAACTGCTTGGACTTTTTTGGGAACTCTCTGTGTGATGATTTTTAAACAACTGAAAACTTAATTTTCAAGTACAGTACAAATACTTTATCTTCCTAAACTGTTTTACAGTCAGTGGCTGCCCAACACCCCTAGCTTAGTGTGGATCTCCCACAAACAAGGGTCTTCTGTTGTAGTCCACCACACAGCAATCCAAACTGGGAAATTAGTACATTATTACCACCCGGTCCTCAGGCTCCACTCAGGTTTCACTAGCTGTTCCAGTTTTTTGTTTTTTAAAGCAAAATGATCAAGTCCAGGGTCACAAGTGACCTTTAGGTGTCCCGTCTTGTCAGTCTTCTTTAATCTGGAACAGTTCCTCAGTCTTTCCATGATTTGCATGAACTGGACACCTGCTTTTGAAGACTTCAGACCAGCTACATTGTAACATGTCCTGAATTTTGGTGTCTTTCTTATTTCTTAACAAATCCCAGTTGCACATCTTTGGCAGGAATATCACAGAACCCGTGATTTGTCCTCTTGGTTACATCCTATCAGGTGGGGCCATGATGTAGATATGTCCCGTTACCATGAACTCAGTTTGGTCCAAATCCTTAAAAAAAAAAATTAGATATAATATTGAGATATAACACTGTATAAATTTAAGGTGCACAACAAGTTGATTTGATACATTTCTATATAAAAATATGATAACCAGCTTGGTGTTAGCTAACACCTTCATCATTTCTTTTTGGTGGTTAGTGCATTTAAGATCTGGTCTCTTGGGAATTTTGAGTATTGTTCACTATAGTCATAATGCTGTGCCCTAGATCCCCACTTCAGTTCAGTCCCTCAGTCATGTCCGACTCTTTGCCACCCCATGGACTGCAGCATGCCAGGCCTCCCTGTCCATCACCAACTCCCAGAGTTTACCCAAACTCATGTCCATTGAGTCGGTGATGCCATCCAACCATCTCATCCTCTGTCGTCCCCTTCTCCTCCTGCCTTCAATCTTTCCCAGCATCAGGGTCTTTTCCAATGAGTCAGTTTTTCGCATCAGGTGGCCAAAGTATTGGAGTTTCAGCTTCAACATCAGTCCTTCCAACGAACACTGATCTCCTTTAGGATGGACTGGTTGGATCTCCTTGAAGTCCAAGGGACTATCAAGAATCTTCTCCAGCACCACTGTTCAAAAGCATCAATACTTTTGACAAAGAAAACGCTGAGCTTTCTTTATAGTCCAACTCTCACATCCAAACATGACTACTGGAAAAACCATAGTCTTGACTTTATTGGCAAAGTAATGTCTCTGCTTTTTAATATGCCATCTAGGTTGGTCATAGCTTTTCTTCCAAGGAGCGAGCGTCTTTTAATTTCACAGCTGCAGTCACCATCTGCAGTGATTTTGGAGCCCCCCAAAATAAAGAATCTCACTGTCTGCCACTGTTTCCACTGTTTCCCCAACTATTTTCCATGAAGTGAAGGGACCAGATGCCACAATCTTAGTTTTCTGAATGTTGAGCTTTAAGCCAACTTTTTCACTCTCCTCTTTCACTTTCATCAAGAGGCTCTTTAGTTCTTCACTTTCTGCCATAAGGGTGGTGCTATCTGCATATCTGAGGTTATTGATATTTTTCCCCACTTATTCATCTTCTAAATGAAAGTTTTGTACCCTTTGGCCAAATCTCTCCTTTTCTCATACCTGCCAGCCCCTGGTAACCACTATTCTATTTTGCTTTTTTGGGGGTGATCTGAATCTTCTTTCTCTGTTTTAGAAAAAGAAGGAAAGAAATGACAAAGGTATGGATAATTGAGATTTTAAAAAACGCTTCTTAAAAAAAACCTTCTACTTAATTAGTTATTTGAATTATCTGATCTATGTTATTTGAATAATTCAAGTAAATACTGTATTGAGTTGGCAGATACTGTCTCGGTCTTACCTTTTAAAAATTAGCTTTAATACTGTAATATTTGACACACAAATGATATAAAGAATAACATAACTCGAATTGTAGCAACTTGATATGTAATATACAACATATATTTCCAATTGACTTATTTATTACTTTAATGTAGCATATAAAACATATTATACAGTAAGTTTAAGTCTCAAGAATTGTCACTGCCAATTTAGCCAATTCTTTCTTGTAAATTCCTTCCTAACTTCAGTCTATGCTGAATTTGCCCAGGACTGACTGACCCAGGCTCACCCTGGGGAACTGACAAAAACTCAGGTCGTGGAGGCAATTGTTGAGGCCATCCTCAACAATTCAACAGTTCAGACCAGACAGGAATGTTTTCCTAAAGTAGCTACCTAGCTTATTCTGGCATCTGGTGGTCAAACATGGGATTGCAGCTACTCATATTTTACCCTTCTCGAGACTTTTCTTTTCCTTTTTGAATATTTTTTTTTCCTGTTTAAACTTAATTTTGAAATGTAAAATCCAATTTTTTAAAGTTGGATATACTAAAACATATTTACATGTTTTTTGTCTCTGTAAATAGCCACCATGCCCGGATGGGAACTCTTCTTAAGTACTGGCTGCTCACATTTATAATCTTTCAGTCTTTGATACAGCTTCTTGGGGTGTGTGTGTATGTATGTGCATTTGCAGATGTTTTTCTTTCATTAATTCTAAAATTTTGTTGCTAATATATGGCAGGCACTGAGATAGATGCTGGTAGGAAATAGAATAATCAGAATGGCAAATTAAGCCAGTGCTTCTGATTATACTCTCTGAAACAGGAAACCTCTTTATTAAACTTTAAAGGGAGGAAACCTAACATTGTAAGTAATATTTAGTGACCACCTGTTATCTGCTAGATGAACACATTACTTCCCAGAAAATGTCACAGTGCATGTGCATCGTTTAAAATGCAGTAAATAGTAAATTACAATCATTACTAGGCTGTTAGGTAATCATTCTTGAGATGCTTGTGGACTTAAATTCACAGGTGAAAGTCTTATGAAGAACAGATTATTTATGTGATCTTAATGAATCTTCAAAAGATCCACAAGTTATTTATTTATTACAATAAGAAAAATAGTAACGTTATAGTGGAGAAACTTAATCCACTGCACGTGAGCCAAATGTTCATAGTATCACAAACAAGACAATCCAACCTCGTGTTTCTCCTGAGGTGATACACTAAGGGCTCATGACACTTCTGTGGTCTGTTTTGCAAAAAACACATAGCTTGAATCTAATCATGAGAAAACGTCAGACAGACTCAGAATGAATCTACAAATAATAGTTCTACAAAATAACTGGAAATATTCTTCCAACATACTAAAGTCATGAAAGACAAAGACTTGACAAACTTCCAGATAAAAGGAAAGTAAAAATGAAAAAGGTAACCCAAAAGGGTAACAAGTTCTTTGATGACAAAGAACTGGTGTCTTTAAAAATGATTTATTTTTGAAATCAATGTATACTTTTTAAAGGAGGAAAAATATGGCAAAGTTAAAAGGAAGAAAAAGCATTTATCAACCACACATCTATCAGAGACCAAGGCTGTCTGGGGAGACTGAAAGGAGTGTCATTTCATGGTGCAGGGGTGTGCTAGGTGGACGGCATTCTGAACTGAAAGAAACAATACAGAAAAGACAAGCAATCGTGGAAAGGCACAGCTCAGGGAAAAATAAGATCGCAGTGGTCTGCTTTGAGGTCAGGAAGCTGGAGCTAGGAAACTGAGATGAATAGGTGGCGGTAGGACTTCGCAGGAGGGGGACCAACACTGGAGGTATTGGAGGTCCGACTCTCCCCCCGACGCCAGGGTCCGCAGAGCCCAGCACGGCTCGGGACTGAAGAACAAGTGCACGCGAGAGCCGTTCCCGCTCTGTCGCGTCTCCTCACAGCGAAACCCCCACCTTCACACAGCCGGCCCTCCTCACGCCCCACCCCCTGGGGGCAGTTGACGCAAACGGGCTCGGTTTCCAGGGCAACCAGAGATGGGCCTCCGTCTTTCCGCTCGCCCGTGTGCGTCACTTCCGGCCTCTAGCCGCCAGTCCCCTGGGGCCTGTGGGGAGGCCCCGATTGGGACAGCCTTAGTTCCTCTGACTGGGGCGTCGTGGTGGGGAGTGGCGTTAGCTGAAATGATTTTTCGGTTCTGCGGGAGGAGCTGGCGGGGAGGCAGGCGGAGCTTAGTTTCCGTCCCCGCCAATCGCTTTCAAATCCGCTCCCTGAGCGCCGCAGGAAAATGGACGTCTAGTCACCGCCAGGCCTAGAGCCGAAGAACTCGCACCGAGGCGGCCGGGGGCGGGATCCCGCGCTCCGGGGTTTCCTGGCAGCCGGAGGCGGGGGCGGGGCATCGGGGGGCGGGGCGGGCGAGCGAAGGCGTTGATTGGCCGTTTCGTAGCCGCGGTGTAGCCGCCTGGAACCCTGCGGCCGGCTTGGGTGTTTCATTCACTCACTCACTGAATGGATTGGTTCACTCGGCCTTCCCTGAGAGGACGCGGAGTCTGAACTTGTGCTAGGCGCTAGGGGTTCAGAGAGGAGTCGGTCTCCAGGATTCCAGGGTTTGGTTGACAGTCTGCGGCATCCCCTCCTTTCTTCCCGCGCCACCTTAATCGCCTCTCTTCACTCAAGCCTGGTGTGATGGGCTTCTTGAATGGGGAGGCGCCACCCGGCCTCGCTCAACTCCAGGGACTTTCCCTGAAGGGTCCCCATCCCTGAAGGCAGTCTTTGAGCACTGGAAGGTGTGAGGTGGAGCTCTGGTTAACCGGTCAGTTACTGAGCCACGTCCATTACTTTACATTCACCTCTGAAAAAAATCGCTTAGTCGCGTCCGGCTCTTTGCAACTCCATGGACTGTGCCTGCCAGGCTGCTCTGTGCGTGGAATCCTTCAGGCCGAGAGTAGTAGACTGGGTTGCCATGCAAACAAAATATAGTTATTTTCCGGAGGTGGGGGTGGGTGGGAGGTTTGTGAGGTTTAAAATGACCTTTGCTGCTTAGTTTGGGTTTGAATCCCGGCTTTGTTCCTGATTAGCCTGTGTGACTCTGGGCCACTGAAGAGGCCTCTGTCCAGCACTGGGTGATACTCAAGTGGCTAATTCTTTTCTGTTGATTCACAATACTATGTAAATTACTGCTCTAGAGCCAAGTGATTAAGTTATATATTTACAGATTCTTTTTATAAAATATTCTTTTCCATTATGTTTTATAATAGGGTATTGAATATAATTCGCTGTGCTATACTGTAGGGCCTTGTTTATCCATTCTGTATATAAAAGTTTAAATCTGCTAACCCTAACCTTCCATTCCATTTCTCCCCCAACCCGATTCTGTTGTGCTTCACTTAGTATGATGATCTCTGGTTGCGTCCCTGTTGTTGCAAAGGGCATTATTTTCATTATTTTTATGCCTGAGTAATATTCCATTGTATACATGTACCACATCTTCTTTATCCATTCCTTTGCTGATGGATGTTTAGGCTGTTGCCATGTCTTGGCTATGGCGAATAGTGCTGCTATGAGCATGGGGGTGCATGGATCTTTGAATTTTGGTTTTGTCTGGATGTATGCCCAGGAGTGGGATTGCTGGATCAATCATATGTTAATTCTAGTTTTAGTTTTCTAAGGACCCTCCATACTGTTTTCCACAGTGGCTGCACCATCATACATTCTTACCAACAGTGTAGGAGAGTTCCCAAGGCTGGCTAATTCTAAGGTGAAGGATTTAGTAAATCTAAACCAAATTTTTGGCTCCAGATCTACAGCACCCTCTTCAACTGACATATTAGTAATAAAATTGACTTGTAAATATCCATTGTCTGATTCTTTTGTCTTATTTCTCAATCGTTCCACACTCAGAGGAAAAAGGAGTGTTACTGCTTAGTCTCCAAATTAGAACAACCAACCTTATAGGGCTACTGTCAGGTTATGTGAGAAATTTGTACCAAGCACATTGTACTTTCCCTGCTGGGTAAATGGTAGCTACCCTGACTGTGTTATTTTGATGGAGTAGATGTGGAAGTCCCACTCAAGTGGCTGATTGTTCATGGTGCTAAATAAACAAACATCCTCTTTCATGTCCTGGGCCCTAGAAAACCCAGGTGAGACATGGCCCTGTGGGCAAGTATTTGAGTGGGCTCTACAACATGAAAACAGTATTACCATACTGTTGGTGGATCAGGAAACCTGAGAGGTGATGGGCTTCGCCAAAGTGGGATGATCATATCACCTGACCAGAATGCTTTTAGCCAGGACAGTAGCATAAACTGGGACTGTCCTAGGTAAGTCAGGATATATGGTCGCCCTATCCTAAGGCCATACAAGTAGCACATGAGACAACTGAGATGAAACTTAGGTCTATCCCACTCTATCTCAAAGTAATTTTTTATACTTGGTTTTACACCTTACAAAGTAACCACTCCCATTTTGTAGATGAAGACACTGAAGTTATATAGTTAGTAAGTAATGGAGTTTGTGCTCTGATCTTCGCTTTTGACTGGTTTCAGAGGTAATTCTTGGAGAAGGCAATAGTACCCCACTACAGTACTCTTGCCTGGAAAATCCCATGGACGGAGGAGCCTGGTAGGCTGCAGTTCATGGGGTCCCTAAGAGTTGGACACGACTCAGTGACTTCACTTTCACTTTTCACTTTAATACATTGGAGAAGGAAATGGCAACCCACTCCAGTGTTCTTGCCTGGAGAATCTCAGGGAAGTTGGGGGGGGGTTGCTGGTGGGCTGCCGTCTATGGAGTCACACAGAGTCGGACATGACTGAAGCGACTTAGCAGCAGCAGCAGCAGCAGAGGTGATTCTCAACACCACCAAGCCTCACTGGGTATTGGGCTTCATCTTTGAGATCTTGTGATTGGATATTTCAGGGAGGCAGACTTGCTTCACTTGAGAACTTTCTAACAGGGCTCTGTATCATTGCATGAAACTTTCCACCCTCATTAGGACTTCTGTTCCAAAGCCTTTGACTGTGTGGGTCAATACCAGGCCACCTGACCTGCCTCCTGAGAAATCTGTATGCAGGTCAAGAAGCAACAGTTAGAACCAAACATGGAACAATGGACTGGTTCCAAATTGGGAAAGGAGTATGTCAAGGCTGTATATTGTCACCCTGCTTATTTAACTTATATGTAGAGTACATCATGGGAAATGCTGGGCTGGATGAAGCACAAGCTGGAATCAAGATTGCTGGGAGGAATATCAGTAACCTCAGATATGCAGATAACACCACCCTTATGGCAGAAAGCGAAGAGGAACTAAGAGACTCTTGATAAAGGTGAAAGAGGAGAGTGAAAAAGTTGACTTAAAACTCAACATTCAAAAAACTAAGATCATGGCATCCGGTCCCATCACTTCATGGCAAATAGTTGGGGAAACAGTGGAAACAGTGGCTGACTTTATTTTCTTGGGTTCCAAAATCACTGCAGATGGTGACTGCAGCCATGAAATTAAAAGACGCTTGCTCCTTGGAAGAAACGTTATGACCAACCTAGACAGCATATTAAAAAGCAGATATTACTGTCGACAAAGATCTGTCTAGTCAAAGCTGTGGTTTTTCCAGTAGTCATGTATGGATGTGAGAGTTGGACCATCAAGAAAGCTGAGCACGGAAGAATTGATGCTTTTGAACTGTGGTGTTGAAGGAGACTCTTGAGAGTCCCTTGGACTGCAAGGGGATCCAACCAGTCAATCCTAAAGGAAATCAATCCTGAATATTCATTGGAAGGACTGATGCTGAAGCTGAAGGTCCAATACTTTGGCCACCTGATGTGAAGAACTGACTCATTGGAAAAGACCCTGATGCTGGGAAAGATTGAAGGCAGGAGGAGAAGGGGACGACAGAGATGAGATGGTTGGATGGCATCACCAATTTGATAGACATGAGTTTGAACAAGCTCTGGGATTTGGTGATGGACA
Source organism: Hydropotes inermis (assembly GCA_020226075.1). Lineage (NCBI taxonomy): Eukaryota > Metazoa > Chordata > Mammalia > Artiodactyla > Cervidae > Hydropotes > Hydropotes inermis. The sequence goes on along the minus strand of CM035278.1, from coordinate 12,297,906 downwards.
GGGAGGCCTGGCGTGCTGCAGTATATGGGGTTGCAAATAGTCGGACATGACTGAGTGACTGAACTGAACTGAGGACTTCTGTAGAGGGTCTCTGGTGTGGCTGGTGAGGTTGGACTTGATGATTTCAGATGATCCTTCTAATCCAACTTTTAAGAGTCTAAAATTCCTTGAGAGCAGATTTGGTGTATTCTTTGAACTCTCAACGTTCAGGGGAGATGCTCAGGAAATGTTAAAACTATGTAAGGACTATAACTGCAGAAGCAGGATATACCTGAAACAAGTCTAGGCACCTCCATTTGATGGCTGGGGTGCTGTGGCAAGCCTTTACAGTCTCTGAACTTTGGTTTTCTCATAAAAATGCAGAAGAGTTTCCTCCCTCCCTCACAGATTTGATAGGACAATAAAATTAATGTGAGTACATTGAAAACAGAACTCTGTACAAAAATAGCAATGTTTCCTCTTGCCAGCATTCAATCTTGCTTTCCAAACTGCTTCTCTTATCCATTTATAGATAGAATGAGAACAGAAGACTATGGGAAGGGTGCAGACAAGTCAGACAGCCTCCGATTCCAATCCTAAACAGCACTAGCCACTTGTGTGCCAAGTAGTGTTCTTTCTGGACCTCAATGCTAAGAATAGCTACCTTGCATGGATCTTATGAAGACATTGTGTGCTAAACATGGATTTCTATTCCTGGCACATAGACATCCAATAAAGGGTGGCTTTTTTAAAGGTCTGTTTCTGTGTTCTATAACTGTCAACTTGTGCTCTCAGGGCCAAGCAGAAGCCACTCTGGGTAGCTTTATGCAGGGTCCTGGAAACGTACTCTCAGCCTCTGGGCGCCTGTGTTGAAAATCCTTCCTGGCTGGTGTGCTGGAAATACACTCCATGGGTTTTGCCCTGAAGATGTATTCTGTTTATAATTCATTTCCATTCCTTGGAAAACAATTCAATAAAATGCAATTGGTTTTCCACTGGCCCAGGGCAGGGATGAGGGATAGCATATTATTATTTAAAAAAAATATATAAATAATAAGTCATAAAACAGCACTGGGCACACAGCAGAGTCAATAAGTGTTTGCTTGGGTAAAGTAAGTGATGGCTCTGTTTTTCCACGGCTGCTGTACAGGCTGAACTATTCCCGTCCTCCATTACAGTTTTTTTTTTTTTCGTTAACTGAAAAAGAAATATGCATACGGTAAAAAATTCAAACTCAAAAATACACAGGGAAAGAAGGTCTCCCGCATCCTCTTTTCTCTCAACCCTACAACTGCTGATAATTTCTTGTGTATTTTTCAAATATGCTATCCACATTCCAAGCTATGTATGTAAACTCCTTTTAAAGTTTTGTTTATTTTTTAACCTAGAAGGGTTTAAGTTCGTAAGTGGCTTCTGCCCTACCTAGTCAGCTGTGTGCTGGAACTATGACAGCCGTTCCACACTTTATTCCGAGCCCTTGACGGGACCCCTAGAGTCGAGAGTAGTTTTCCTAGGACGAGTGGGGACCAGGCACCGGCCCTCGGGCGGTCTGCTCCGGGCTCCGGCTCTGACTTCCTCATCCCCGCCCAGCCCCGGTGTGTGACCTAGCAGTTAAGCGAGGCTCGGGAGGCACCCTGAGATCGTCTCCCAGCCAGTAAGTCTCCCAGGGGAACTTATTCTCGCCCCAAGGTAGCTCTAAGCATCGCTACCACGCCTGCTGGTGCTTGATCCCGGGAGCTACTGGAAGCCCGGCTCGGCGCGGGCGCTGGGATCTAGATCCGGTGGGAGCTTTGCAGGAGCGGGGGCTGCAAAGGGCTCCACCCTCGAGCTGAAATTTGAGCTGCGCGCCCAGAGAGCGGGGAAAGGGGCGCAGAGGCAGGACTTGGCGCCTCCTTTTGGGTGCGGGGCGCCAGGAGTCAAAGTTCTCTCCTTCGCAGCTGCTCCCCTCCCGCCCTTCTCCTTCCATCTCCCTCCCCTCCCTGCCCCCAGCGACCACCTCGCTCCCCGCCCCTCCCTCTCGGGCCCCGCGTCGCCCCTAAAACCTGGCGCGGGTCTCCGGGCCCGGAACCGGCTCCGCGCATGCGCAGGGGCGGCGCCGGCCCGGCCGCCAGTCGGAAGCTCCAGCTCCGAGCCCGGGGAGCGGCCGCAGAGGCTGCCCGGCCCCGCCGCCCCTCCCGCCGTTGGCGCCTGCTCCGGGCCCGGGGGCCCCGGACGCGTAAGTGCAAGAAGGGGGTGCCCTGGGCAGGGAGCCGAGCCGGCCTTGGCAGGGCTGTCCGTGGGTCACGGCGCGCGCGGGGGCGCCGGGCAGTGTGTGTCCCGCGGAGGGGCTCGACTCCGCCCGCACCTGCCGCGGCCACCTGCCCCTGCCCGGCGGCCCGGTCCCCCCGTCCGCGCCCGCGCCGGTCTCGCCCCGGCCCGCACCTGCCGCCTCTCGGGCCCGGCCCGGCCTCCCCTCCACGGGCGCCGGGCGTCCCCGGCCCCTTCCCGGCTCCTGCCCCCGCCCCCCCCCCCGCCCCCGTCCCCGCCCCGGGGTCTGCGGACGCGGCTGGGACCGGCTCTCGGTTTCCTCTCTTCTTCCATCTCCTCTGGGTTCTAAGTGGCTCAGACCCCGCGCGGCGGCGACAGGCACAGTCTCCTGCGGTTGAGCTCCCGAAATTGTTAAGTCCAGCTTCTCTCGGTCGAGTCTCGGAATTGCAGAGCCGGTGCCCGCCTGGGTCTCCGCCCCTAGTCCATCTGTCCCGTGCGAACGCCTTTCCACGCGGAGTGTGCTGGTGTCAGGGTGGGATGCCTGTGGATTCCACTTGTTTTTACAGAGGGATCCATAGTGCCGAAGGTAGGCTCGAGTTAGTTAAAAATGAGCCGAAGGCAAGAGGCTGTGACCTCCTCCCTCTGCTCCTCCCCACCCAGTTTAAAGGCAACTGGCGACTTTTAGAAGGTAGTTACCGTCTCTTCCTAGTCCGGCCCAGCTGGTGTTCCCTAGTATGAAATAACAGCACTAGAGACCTGATGCTGGAGAACCAGGCATCTTGCAATCCTTAAAGATCCCTTGGCAAGGTTTTTTCTTAAATTGTGGGGCTGTCAAGTGGAATAGAGGGAAAAATAGTTAAGAAATATTTTATCAAGTAACAGCTTCATTGAGAGAATGTTCACATATGGTAGTGTACCCATTTAAATTGTACACTTAAGTGGTTTTCAGTGTATTCCCAGTTGTGCAACCATTATTAATCCAGACAATTTTCATCACTTCAGATAGAAATTCCATACCCATTGTCAATCTCCCCTCCTGCACCTGGAACAGCCACAAATCTACTCTCTGTCTCCAAGGAGTTGCATGTTTGGGGCATTTCATGTAAATAGAATCATGCAACATGTGGTCTTTTGTGCCTGGCTTCTTTCACTGAACATCATGTTTTCAGGGTTCACCCATGTTGTAGCAGTGTCAGTACTGTTTATGGCTGAGTAGTAGTCTGTTATATGAGTAGACTGCATTTTGTTTATCCATTTATCAGGTGATAGATGTCTCTGTTGTTTCCACTTTTTGGCTATTATGAATAATACTGCCATGAATGTTCGTGTACTTTTTGTGTGGACATGTGTTTTCAAATCTCTTTGGTATATACCTAGGAGTAGAACTGCTGTTTATATGGTAACTCTATGTTTAACTTTTCAAGGAAATACCAAGTTGAAGAAATATATTCTTTTTTAAAATAAATATTTATTTATTTGGCTGGAGCTCTTGGTTGCGGCCTGTGGGATCTAATTCCCCAACTAGGGATCAGACCCAGGCTCCCTGCATTGGGAGTGCAGAGTCATAGCTACTGGACCATCAGGAAAGTCCCTGAAGAAATATATTCTTAACATTTTAATATTCATATTAGATTAGTCTCAGACTAATTGGTGATGGACAGGGAAGCCTGGCATGCTGCAGTCCAAGGCGTTGCAAAGAGTCGGACATGACTGAGCGACTGGACTGAACTGGAGTCTCAGACACCAGAGCTGGCTCAATGCCAGGGCTTGTTTCATTAGATTCTTTCTCCCTTGAAGAAACGAGTGGGAAAGCATCGACTCTGGAGCCAGTTTGCCACTTACAGATTAGGAGACCTTAAGCAAATGACTGAGCCTGGTTCTTTATCTGTAAGGTTGAAGATAGGAATGCTGTTTCTTAGATTGTTGTGAAGTCTGAATATGATATAGGTTGTAAAGTGCCTAGTGCAGTGTCCTGTTCCTACCTTACATGAGACGTTTATTCTAGTGCTAGTTGCATATTTTGAATCCGGGGCAAAGGTGAACAGGAACTGTGCTGATAGTGAGCTCCGTCAGGGAAAACGTTTCTCAATTTTTATTTTTGCCCAGATAGTATGATGGAAAACTGCTGCCATCTCCTCTCACTATTGTTTTATAAAAGCAAGAAGGTTTGGGAGTTCTTTGGTGGTCCAGTGGTTAAGGCTCAGTGCTTTCACTGCCATGGCCCAGGTTCAGTTTCAGGCTGGGGAACTAAGATCCTACAAAGTCGTGTGGCTTGGCCATTTTGGGAAAAAAAGAAAAAAAAATTAGAACTTTTTTTTTTTTTTTTGGCTGCAGCCCGAGGCAAATGGGATCTTAGTTCCGTAACCAGGGATCAGACCCACACCCCCCTGCCTTGGAAGTGAGGAGTCTTAACTACTGGATCACTAGGGAAGTCCCCCCACTTCCCCCCAAAAAGAATGTTTTAACAGCAAAAAAATGAGAAAGTTCGTAACCTAAGAATGTGCTCAGTCGCTCAGTCGTGTCCAACTCTTTGTGACCCTGGGGTCGCATAGGATTCTCCAGGCAAGAATACTGGAGTGGGTTGCCATTTTCTTCTCCAAATCTAAGAATAAATAACAATAATAGTTAACATTTATAAGACACATACTAAGTTTACTTTAGTTTTGTGGAGCACTTAAATATTATTTGTATTTTTCTCATTTTACTTTAGACCAGGGAAATTGAACACCTCCTTTCCTTAAACTGTCTGAGATCCACAGACCACCTGTCTTCAGGCAGATCTGCATCTGTAACTCACGTACCTTTTTTGTGCAGCAACTTCTTTGCTCATAGAAGCAGGGTGTTTTGGGATCAGCAGCATCATCTCCTGATAGAGGAGAAGGGCTGGGGCCAGGCCCTGAAACCAGCCAACCTGCTGAGACCCACCTTGTAAGCTTTTTGAAGTTGGATCTTCTTCCTTTTTAAGAAAATTTTATTTATTTTGAATTGAAGGATAATTGCTTTACAAGATCGTGTTGGTTTCTGCCATACATCAATATGAATCAGCCACAGGTATAGATGTCCCCTCCCTCTTGAACTTCCCTCCCAACAGGATCTTCTTCCTTTTTTAACTCTTCTGTGAAACGTTTGATGTTTATGTACAGTTTAAAGAAGGGCAAGACGAGCACCCCTGGGTCTGCCATCCAGCTTAAGAGACAGAACACAGCTGCTACTTCTGTGGCCCCGTGGCTTTGCTTTCAAACTGCATCCTCTTTGCCACCCAAGTAACCACTGTCCAGATTTATCTTTTTCTTTATAATTTTACCGTATGTGTAAACAACATATTATTTAGTGTTGCCTGTTAAACTTTACGTAAGTGGAATGGTGCTGCTTGTGTTAATCCATAATCTGCTTTGTTCGCCTATCATGTTTTTGAGACTCATCATTGTTCCTCTAGGTCGTTCTTTTTCACTGTTCGAAGTATTCCGTTGTGTTAAAAGAGCACAGTTTAGTTATCAGTCCTGCTAACTGGACAGCTTTGTTTTCTCCAGTTCTTGCTTCTGTAAACCTGCCCACCACATGCCAGAGCTCCTCTATCAGGGCAGTTGCTGGGCCCTGGATGTACCAGTCTACACGCCCACCTGTCAAATAGGAGTTACCTTTGCATCTACATCTATATCTACATCTTTGCAAATGTGGTGGTTTTTATACTTAAAACATTTTGTCTGTATTTATAATACTATTATTCATAGTAGCCAAAGCTAGGAACAACCCAAATAACCTTCAATGAATGAATAAATAAAATGTATTATATACCTTTATACATAAATATATATAATATTCCAGGGAATATTATTCAGCATTAAATAAGGAAATCCTGATACATGCTACAACACGGATGAACCTTGAAGACATTGTGCTAAGTGAAATGAGCCAGTCACAGCATGGTTCCACTGAGTTGAGGTGCCTAGAGCAGTCTGACTCATAGAGGCAGAAGATAGATGGTGGGACTGGGACTGGGGGTGAAGGGATGGGAATTAGTGTTTAATGGGGACAGAGCTTCAGTTGGCAAAGGTGAAAACATTCTGGAGATGGTTGCATAACAGTGTGAATGTTGAGAGAGCTTGTGGACCCTTTGCCCAATTTCCCTTAATGGTACAGTCTTGCAGCGGATGAGATGGTTGAATGGCATCATTGACTCAATGGACATGAATTTGAGCAAACTCTGGGAGACAGTGAAGGACAGGGAAGCTTGGCGTGCTGCGGTCCATGCAGTTGCAAGGAGTCAGACATGACCTAGCGACTGAACAACACTTGCAAAGTACAATATTGAAACCAGAATATTGACTCACTAATCCTTTGAGGTTTGTCTTACTATCCACATTTTTATTCATCATTAAACTTGGGCTTAGAGAAGCACACAGGCCTGTCTGGGTCACTGACATGGCTAGTGTGAAGTCAGGGTGGAAAAGGGCTTCAGATTTCCAGGCAGTGCTATTATGATGCTCTGTGGATGTGGCAGCATTCATCTGCTTGTTTGTCCATTCATTTAACAAACATTTATTAATTCCTATGGGCCAGATGCTTTCGTATGGGTTATCTAACTGAATTCCTCAACAGGACTGAGAATCAGGTAATATTGTTTTCTTCCTCTTTAAAAAAAAAATTACTGGAGTATAGTTGATGCTATTTTCTTTTTATATCTGACAAATTTGGCACAGCGAGGTTATAAAAACTCTCCCAAGGAAACTCGGTTCATAAAATGAGGGATGGTAATGGCGTGTAGTTCCTCCTTCTATCTCACACTGTGCTTGGCACTTTGCAGCCTTCCTTAATCCAGCTATCTTCTTAGAAGGCAAGTTTTATATTACCCCCATTAGTTTTCAGCTCAGGAGCTCAGGTGGCCTGCAGTAGAGTCCTGGTCTTCTGATTCCACTGTGGAATCTTCATTATTTCTGCTGAGAGGCTGAGGAAGCACTTCCTTCCTTCCTTCCTTCATTTATTCAGCCTTCCTTGAGCACTGACTCCCCATAAGTGTCTGGTGAGGTACTGGGGATAGAAAACCTGAGAGGCTCCTTTTAAACTGCAAGGGCTCCAAGCTTGCTCCAGGAGCCGGGTGCTGTGATAAGATCTATGGTAGCCGCACGCAGAACCCCCGAGGACAAAGGGTACCCCACCGCTTGGCTCGCGGGGCTCACCCAGCCTTCCAGCTGGGGGACGCCGCTGTTCCCAGAGTGGGATGCAACCTGCAAAACCCCTTCTTCTCCCTGGGCAGGGTCCTCACCATGAGTGTCCCTGACTACATGCAGTGTGCCGAGGACCACCAGACTCTCCTCGTGGTGGTCCAGCCCGTGGGGATCGTCTCGGAGGAGAACTTCTTCAGGATCTACAAGAGGATCTCGTCGGTGAGCCAGATCAGCGTGCGTGACTCGCAGCGCGCGCTTTACATCCGCTACCGGCACCACTACCCGCCCGAGAACAGCGAGTGGGGCGACTTCCAGACCCACCGCAAGGTCGTGGGCCTCATCACCATCACTGACTGCTTCTCAGCTAAGGACTGGCCGCAGACCTTCGAGAAGTTCCACATGCAGAAGGAGATCTACGGTTCCACGCTGTACGACTCCCGCCTCTTCGTGTTTGGGCTGCAAGGGGAGATCGCGGAGCAGCCGCGCACGGACGTGGCCTTCTACCCCAGCTACGAGGACTGCGCGACGGTGGAGAAGCGCATCGAGGACTTCGTGGAGTCGCTCTTCATCGTGCTCGAGTCCAAGCGCCTGGACAGGGCCACGGACAAGTCCGGGGACAAGATCCCTCTCCTCTGCGTCCCCTTCGAGAAGAAGGACTTCGTGGGGCTGGACACAGACAGTAGGTAAGTCGGCCTGGAGCCCAGGCTCCAAAAAGGGATGAGCAAGCAGGAGGGTTTCCTGCAGTGGTGGCGGGGGAAGGGTGCAGCCCTTTCTAAAGTTTAGAAAGGGTGCAGACTTTCTGAAATTGAGTGGAACAGACTTTGGTTGGGGGAGATCCTTTTAGGGTTCGTGTGACAATTAACTGCCCCTTTTCAGCCCAGACCCTCAGGTGGGACCCCTGGAGCGGCTGTCCAGAGGGTAGCCACTGTCACTAGGGCGGTAGAGGAAGCTGAAACAAGATGCGCTGCAGGTAAAAGGCAGGACTTAGTCTGGGAAGAAGAATGTGGACTATCTTAGTGTGGTTTTTTTTTTTTTGATTTATCGGACGTCAAAATGATAACGTTTTACATATATGAGATCGAACAAAGGACATTATTAAAATCAGTTGCGAGTATTTGTTTTTTACCTTTTTAAATGTGGCGACTGGACAGCTTAAGTCACGTGGTTTGCGTCTTGCTCCTATTGGACAGTGCTGCCCCAGGGCACGTTGTGAAGACTGTTATTCAGCCTCACCCCTTTTGTATGTAGATGGGGTGCTGAACCCCAGAGGCAGCAGAACTCCAGCCTGCTGGGCTGGAGTGGGCCTGAGCCTCCTGCCTCCCTGGCCAGGCCCCTCCTCCTGCCAGATGCCCTGGCGCCAGGGCCCCCACTTGGGATATCAGAACCGCTGCAGAGACCCCTAAAAGAGCTCCTGGGGCAGAGAACAGCGTGTTCACGGTCTCTGTGCCACAGGGACCGCTCAGTCCTCACGTTAGCCCCGTGATGCAGGCATCAGAACCGCAGACGAGCTCTGCGGGGCCCTGCTGGCCCTCTGCTCTGTTTCCCCGCGACCCTCCTGCAGAAGAGAGTAGGGATGTGCCCTCGCTGGTGGGAGCACTGCTGCCTGGGGCGCTGAGCCTTTCCGGTCCTCGGCAGAGCTCACGTGCTGGTCCCGCAGGCGAGGGCGGAGGACGTGGTGTGGGTGCCGCCCTGTCTGCTGCAGAGTAGATGCTCAGGGTTTCCTGAGTTCACTGAGGTCGAACCCGACTTTCTGGTTGTTGATAAGTTAGAGGAAAAGATGTCAGAGACCCAAGGGAAGAAGTCCAGGCCTGCTCTGCGGGGAGAGGCACAGAGGCCCTGAGCCACCCCTGGAGCTGGTGCCTGGCAGGGTCTGGAGAGGTCTCCCTCCCGACCTGGACACTTTCTGTGGCCTCAGGAAGGGCAGGGCGTGTCACACCCACAGCCTGTACTTGCTGCTCGCAAGACCCTGTGATCACCACACCTGCCCTGCCCTCCTGCTCCTTGCAGCCCAGGTGGCAAGGTTTAGGAGTCTGGGCACCACCGAGGGGCAGAGCTGCCCGCACTAGACCCACCAGAGCCACTCAGACCCACTCAGACCCACCAGACCCACCCAGACCCACTCAGACCTACCCAGACCCACCAGACCCACTAAGACCCACCAGACCCACTCCCACCAGCCCCTCAACTCACCTGTCACCTCCTGCTGAGCCCCCGGTGTCAGGCAGGGTCTGTGCCGAGGTAGTGGTCCCAGACAAGGTGGGGCCATGCGTGCCCCTGCGTTCCCCAAATCTTAGCGCCAGTGGCATCAGCAGGACAGACTCGTGCATGAGCGACTGAAGTTGGGGACCCCGACCTCTTGACTGCTGCCTTCTCCTTGCCACATGAGGCCCCAAGGGACATTTTTGATCATCAACTTCTTGAGGTTGCGAACCCAAAGGTCTGCAGACCGAAATGTTGAGAATGCCTATTTTGCCTGTTGAAATCTCTGCTCACAGTCTGGCGGGAGGAACTCGATTCAGGACATGGTGCTTGGCTCATGGTGGCCAGTCCTATCCCCAGGTGTTACCCAGAGCCTCCGTGTGCCGGAAAGTCAGCAGCGAACGAAACCTTCCTCCGGGTGGGTCCATTTGGCTCTCACTGGCCCCATGAACACTCAGCCATCATGTGGACTCTGGTGAGATAATGACGCCAGCAACCTCAGCGGAAGCGCTTACCTCCAGCCCCTGTGTGTCCCTTGTCTCATTTTCAAAGTAGTGATTCAGTCCAGGATCAGAGCCTACAGCCACACTGCCTCCCACAGCTCCCAGTAGGGGTGATAGAAAGAGTCCAGCCTGAACGGGATCGCGTTTTGTGCCTCAGAAGGAAATGTCCAAATGTAGGTGGAGTTTTGGTCTGAAGTGTGGACCGCTCTGGCTGCATGGACAGGCTCTGTGGCCGGTGCCGCCAGCCGCAGGCCCAGCCTTCCCGGCAGCCACGGGTAGGAGGGTGCGGGGGGCGTTTACTGACCGTCCACATGTGCCCCTGGCCTCATCAGAGCCCACGTCAATTCTTGAACATGCTGTCAAAGTTGTTTTTGTTCCGGTGTGTTTCTAATTTTCGCTTGTTCCTCTTTCTTTTCTTTTCCTTTGTTCTTTTTCTCTCATACCGCCCTGTGAGTGTGTTATTGGGTCTGAAAAGGTAGGCTGTGCACGGGTTGCCCTGAAAATAGCTGGATTCCCCCTTTGCTGCCTCCTCACCGCCTGATCGCTTTAGAAAACAGAAACCTAACTGCTGCCTTGATCATGTCTCATCCCGGTCATTGTTTTATTTTCTAATTCTTTTTGCTTTTTTAGCACATAACCCACTGGCCTTAGATAGCTGTCCAAATTCTTGCTTTGGGGAACCTGTTTGGTCTCACATTTGGTGACAAATGAGCCCTTGTTAATTTTTTTTTTTTTTGGTTTGAGGAAGTGAGATGCTAGTTGATTTACGTGGCTGCGAGGGGTTTTTCCTGGGATATTTTAACTTGGGAAGACAAAGTTTGCTGCACCTTGCTTGATCCTGGCTTTCAAATAAACGTACCAGGCACGCGATTCTTGGCTGTCGCTGCGTATGCATGACGGTGCTTACTGGCCAGCGGTTGCCCGTGAAGACACGCCCGCCTTGGACAAAGCTGGCCGTGGAGGGATGCTGTTGGAGGGAGCAGTCACCAAGTTTTTTTTTGCTCTCACGTTGCCCGTCCCATTTACTTCGTCCCAGTGACTTTCCATCATAAAGGGGCAGAGGCTAGTCTGCTAAAAGGCGTTTGCCTTTACAAGGCAGTTTTCCTGGGGATCAGGGAAATATGTCCTTCTCTTAAATTGCTGGCTGGTTTGGATCTGGCAGGCACAAGGACCTGTACAGGTGACCATGGCTTCCTCTCTGCTTTAGCCAGGTCTGTGGTTTAGCTTAGCAGATGGACAGGCCCTACCTGTACCAGCCTTTACTTTTAACCCATGTTGGTAAGAAATAGCTGGTTGTGTATTTGTTGAGGCTAACGGCCACCACCTATGGGCATGTCATTAACTGGCGGTCAACCTCCAGCACACACGGTCAGCCGTGAAGGGAGACGCCTGGCCTGATCGAGGACCTTGTGTTCTCGCCCTGGTCATCTCACCTCCGGAGGAAGGGTTTGGCTGCCACCGCCGTGCTGGCCAGGAGTCCTTGTTCCTCCTTCAAGGGTCTGGTCCAAATGTGGACACTGTCATTTTTTGTTAACTTTGTCTCACTTGAGACAGGCCAGATTCCTGAAAGGGTCCAACCTATCCTGGGGTCGGGGGGCTTTAAAACAGAAGGAAGGATGGCAAGGACAGGTCGAGGCCGAGTGGTTGGGAAACGTAGGGTGGGATCCTGTGATGGCTGGGCGGTGCCCTGGATGCAGGGCCTTACCTGTGGCTCCCAGGTCCCAGGGATGGCAGTGACCGAAGCCTTGCCTCGGCTCCTGCACTCTCACCTGCTCACTGGCGGGTGTGCCGGCTAACCAGGGGCATGGACCTGGTTCCCAGACCACGGACCCTTCAAAGTTCAGACCGTGGGAGAACCATGAGTCCTTTTTCCTGGGCCCCCTGTAGGAGACTCAAGGGCCTTCCTAGGTGGCCGGTGCCAGGGAACACGTCCCTCTTCAGGGACCACCCTTTGGAGGACTGTGACTCAGCACGCACTTGCTGTGAGCTGGCTGGGTCTGTGCCGGGTCCCTTGGAACCAGAGCTGAGATATACTTTGAGATAGAAATGGCAGGACTTATGATGGCGCCGGGGTTGGGTGAGGAACAGGGGAAGTCAAATGTGATGTCAGGGTTTTGACTCAAACAGCTGGGCATGTCCTGGGCTGTTAACTAAAATGGAAGTTTGAGATTGTTACTGAAACTGGGAGTACCTGCTGGTGGTTGGGTTCCAGAGTAAACGGTAAATGTGTTTTTCAGAAGCCAGTCAACATTCAAGTGATGGTTTCAAAGAGCCTGGGGCTCAGGTGACAGAGCTGGACTCGAGGCATGCATTGGGTGTTGTCAGCTTCAGCGTGTGCTTACAACTCTGAATGGGGGGAGTGCATCCAGAGAGTGTAGGCTGAAGGTCCAGGGCTGAGATGAGGTTGGAGGAAGGCCTGGGTCATGGAGGTTTTGTGTGATGGGCTTCCCTGGTGGCCCAGCTGTTAAAGAATCTGCCTGCAATGCGGAAGACCTGGGTTCAACCCCTGGGCTGGGAAGATGCCCTGGAGCAGAGAACGGCTACCCACTCCAGTATTCTGGCCTGGAGAATTCCATGGAGTGTATGGTCCACGGGATCACAGAGAGTCAGACATGACTGAGTGACTTTCACTTTCTTTTTGCGGTGTTTGGGGTTTTAGTAGCAGCTGCCATTTACCCTTAGGGCCTGGGAGGTGGGGCAGACTCTTAAGAAGTTCGAAGGGAAAGACATGGTCAGATGTGCATCTTAGGAGGATGCTCTGGCAGTGGGTGGAGGAAGCTGGAGCTGGAGTGGCATGGGGGGTGGAGAAGGTGGGTCACATGCACCCTTGAGGTGGGGAGGAAGGCCTGGGGAGGTGCAGAGCCCCCAGCAGGTCCAGTGGACACGAGTACCTCACACCGGGTATCTGAAGACAGTGGATGCACACTGGGAGGAGGGGCTGCCATGCGGAAGGATGGTTGGGTAGTTCTGGAATAGTCTTCCCCCTCAAAATAGACTTAAACTCAGATCTCTTAAGAACACTGATAGTTACTATGGAGGAAGCAGTTCTTTTTTGATCCTACTGGTGGATACAAAGATGAATAAGACTGTCTGTCCTGGAGGCTTGATACTTGTTAGGGGGAGTATGCCAGTTTAAAAGGGGAGAAGGGCGGGGGAGGGAAGCTAGCAAGGTTCTATGTCAGGCACTCCCCCGCCCCCATATGCCATTCACGCCACATGGATGCCATCTGAGGTGGGGGTGGCAGCCACCTTTTGCAGAGCATGGAGCATTCTCAGAGAGGTGAAGCCGTCAGCTCAGCATCACAGGGCTAGTGAATGCTAGAGTGGGATTCAGGCCTTTTCAGCCTGCAGGGTGTGTTCTCTCTCCTAATCCTCTTACCTCCCTGTTGTGTCTGGAGGGTCAAGTGGACCAGTTTGGAGCCTCTCAGAGAAAGCGTCAGACTTGCGGGCTGCAGGTCTGTCTCACGAAGCTCAGCTGTGTCTGACGGTTGGGCAGCACCAGTGTACTTTGCCTTCCAGAGGCAGGTGTTGGTCCCGCTCCTCCAGTGATGACGTGCTTGCAAAGGATGCACATGTGCAGTCATCCTTCGACCATTCTGAGTGTGCGGTGGAAACTGTTCAAGCCTCCTTTGATCAGCTTTCCTCAGCAGAACCTAACTCTTCTGCAGGGTAGGCTGGGGCTCTCTTTATGGAGCGAGGGTTTAATATCCAGTGTTAGCATAAAAGAGTTCAGATGGAGAAAACCGACGTTAACTATTGATGTTTAAGTTTTGTAAGGCGAGATGCCGTGTCAGTTAATGGCCCGTGCAGCACCTGAAATCGAGTACAGAATTCTGCGTTTCTCATGTTCTAGTTAGAGCTGTCCATGGACAGAGGAGCCTGGCAGGCTGCAGCCCACAAGGTCGCCCAGAGGCGGACACGACTAAAGCGACTTAGCATGCATTGTGTAGAGTTGTCTACTTTGCAACTTCACCTCCACCAAAGGGGCGCCTGTCAGTGTGTTGATGTGATTGCATTTACACAGTGCACGTAATCTAGGCTTTTTCAGCCCCTAATATTGTAGTGCAGGATCATGGGCTGTAGCGGTCACTTAATTATGCAATGCTTGTAAAACTACATAATACCAAAAGCAATAAGAGATTACCTTCATCAGAGTTCCTTTGGGTTTTAGTTGCAAAGTGTGGTTGAGCAGCTCTGGTTTCCCTTTGAATATGTAGTTCTTTGCAAGTAAATTGGACTTTGGATTAGAATGTACCGTGAGCCATGTAAATAGTACCCAGAGCACACAATAAGACACATTTTCTTCCTCCTTCTGATCAGAAGTAATGGGAATCACGCAGTGTGTACTTTAGTTGAGCTGTCCTTAGTGTTAAGTGTGGTGTGAGCGTCTCCGTGGCAGTGTTCATGGCTGTGTTAGGTGCTTCCTGAAAGGATGCATCTCCCTTTATCTGAGGAGGCCAACAGCTCTGTGGCTGTGCTTTAGCCATGATTGATTTGAGGCCTTTATGACTTAGGGCTTATTGGGTTTTTATTATTTTTCTATCAATCCTCTATTCCAGTTCCTTTAGCCCTGGTGTTTATAACTCGTTAAGAATAAGGAAATAACATGAGTTGCTCTTTGAAGTGTTTAGAGCATATTCACATTTTTGGCTAAGTTCTGTTGCTCCTGCCTTTAAAATTCACCATTAGTTTTAAAATTTGCAACAAATTACGACCTGTTTTGAATATTTGCATTTTGCGTTAACTTTACATTTATTTGCTGCTGTGGCTTCACATTGCATTTTTCTTTGCCACACTGTTTGCTTGTATGTTTTGTTTTTCCATGTCCATGAGCAGTGGTCACACAGTGTAACAGTGCTAATAATGTATTTTTAAGAACTCTGAACTTCCATAGAGACTTAAAAAGAAAACAAACCTGACATCATTTTCAGATGATCCATGAAGAAAGAAAGGATCCATGTCTTTTTGGAAGGAGAATTTTATTTTTAAAATTTTTTTATTTTATTTTTTCATGATGAGCATTCCCATTCATAAAAATATGGACCGCTCCACAAGTTTGCGTGTCATCCTTGCGCAGGGGCCATGCTAATCTTCTCTGTATCGTTCCAATTTTAGTATATGTGCTGCCGAAGTGAGCACTGGAAGGAGAATTTTAATGAGAAAGCTTATGTTGTAAATTCTGCCAAAACTGGCTTAAAATATTTTGGTTGTCCGCACCGTAGCTAACTAGAAATAGAATTGTCTTAATTCCTTTATCTGTTTCCTACTGTATTTTCAAAGGATTATGAACATGATTGCTCATAGTCTCGAGATGACCCAGTCTTGGGGCACATAGCATCCGAGACTGAAATAATTTGTGTCCGTCTATGCTAGAATTTTATTTGTGTGGCATTTTGGAGACTTCTCCCGAGTATTAGGATTCATTCTATTTTTATATAATTCAAAATATTTTATATTGTTGTGTTGCATCATGTAACCTTTATATGAAAAACCGTAAGCATATTTAGATGACTTCTTTTTGTAAAAATCCTGTGTTTTCAAAGCCAGCTCTTTCTGATCACAGTGATTGCACTGTTTATTTTTAAAACTGTCCTGGGCTATATTTTGCTACAGCAGACGTGCACCTTTGTAAGTTTGTACGGAGATGTAATAATTTACTTTGTTCAGAGAGGTGAGACAGGATGCTTTAAAGCAGATTTTAGTCTTAAGAGGAAAGGAGTAAAGTCTCCTAAGAAAAAGTGTGATTCACAATCTGTTAGTCGGTATCGTGGTGGGATCTGTAAACCGCCATGTGTTAGGAGTCCACAGTCATGTGAGTGGAGGAGGTGAGTGTGCTGCATCCTTTTCTGGTTAGAACAGGAGGCACTGCAGGGAATGGGCCATGCGCCGCCCACCTTTGGGAGGGAGACGCCCCACAGGTGCAGAGGCTGGAGGCAGGGAAGGCTTCCTGGAGAAACTGAGTCAGAATGAGTCCTATGGCCAGTGGGAAGTAGCTTGGCAGAAGACCCAGGCCCCTGGGGTCACTGGGGAGGCTGGGGAGGGCAGGGGTAGGAGAGGGGGGCTGGAGCTGTACTGGGGAGCCTTGGAAGGCTTTGAAGTGGGGGGTGACCTAACCAGACGTGTGCTTTGGGAAGGCCCCTCTGGGTGGGGGGTGGTGTGTGTGTGTGTGTGTGTGTGTGTGTGTGTGTGTGTGTAGCAGGATGGAGGTGAGGGTGCTCCAGAGCGGGAGGGGCGTTGGAACACCGCTGAGGTGACCAGTGGGGGGCGATGTGGGTCTGCTGGGGGCTGGCGGGTGGTTTAGGTGCAGCCACCTCCTAGGCGGAGGCCTGTCGGCGGGGGCTGTCCTGGCAGAAAGGTGGGGATCAGGCTCACATAACTCTTCTCTCCTTCTCTGCCTTATGTGATGGTCTTAGTTCAGCCAATGTTGGGAACAGAAAAGCTCCATTCCAGAGTTAGAGAAGATGGGATTTAAGTTTGTCCTGGGATCTGTACATTCATTTAGCCACAAGCCTCACATCTTTTGGATTAACATAGGAGTTTTTAGTTCTTGATCAGATTGCTTTCTTGGTGAGAGGAAATTTAATATAGCTGCTGTTTTGCTTGAAAAGAAATCTTATCTTTAAAGAAATTTAATATTCAAAAGAACAGGAATATTTAAAATGGTGAAGTAAGATATTGGTATGGTTTCTCTGGTTTCTGAGTTGATACGGAGTTAGAAGCTGTTGCATTATTTAGTAGCACATCCTTGCCAATATTTAAAGAGCTGTTAGCGAGTGTTCTGGGCCCCACCATTCAAAGCATCATTAAAGCTTGCTCTGAACTCGTGAAGATAAAGGTCTTGTTTGCAAAAGCCAAATAGTTGGCTTGTAATGTGCAGCACAGCTCTCTTTATAAAATAATAATAGGTTTGAAGTTAAGAAAGTGGAAGATAATTGATTTTTTTTAAAAGGCCGAAACAAACTTTCTTGTGCTAATGTTATGATTGGAAAATTTGAAACGAAAAAGCCTCCTCTAATATTATCCACATGAAATACATGTACTGTGTTACATTTAGAAAACAACTTGGCTCATATACTGGCAATGACGGTGGCTGGCTTTCAACCGAAGAGCCTAACGTTGCCTTCTTAGCATTTTCTGTAGTGAGAGAGTTGAATAGCGCTTGGCCAGCATGCTTTTGGGGCCACACCGGGCATTGGCAATGACACATCTCCATGCACCTTACCTTTCAGACATTACAAGAAGCGGTGCCAGGGGCGCCTGCGGAAGCACGTGGGGGACTTGTGCCTGCAGGCCGGGATGCTGCAGGACTCCCTGGTCCACTACCACGTGGCGGTGGAGCTGCTCCGCTCCGTGAATGACTTCCTGTGGCTTGGAGGTGAGAGGGCCTGGTGAAGACCGCCGCATTCGCCGCGCTAGCAGCTGATACGTGGAGAAAGAGAAAGCCTCGGAAAGATGGCTCTAAAACATAGAGTGAGGGCGGGAGGGCTGTCCGCTGAGCTGGCTGCAGTGGGGAATCTTCGGGGTGACCACCTCACCCTTTCCCACTCGCACCTGCATTTCCGTCCTGCTGAATCCAGGATGGAGGCGCTCCCTAAGATGCACCGAACTTCCTTGTTGCTTTGTTTTTTTTTGCTTTCTATTTATTTATTTTTTAAAGCTTCCTTGGTGGCTCAGTGGTAAAGAGTCCTCCTGCCAGTTTAGGAGATGCAGGAGACATGGGTTTGATCCCTGGGTCAGGAAGATCTCCTGGAGAAGGAAATGGCAACCCACTCCAGTCTTCTTGCCTGGAGAATCCACGGACAGAGGAGTCTGGTGGGCTACAGTCCATTGGGTCCCAAAGAGTCAGTCACAACTGAGTGACTAAACAACAATTTTTTAAAGCACATCTTGCCCTCTGCTTAGAATGCCACTCCACACGTTAGTCACCTCTTACATTCATTCTTCAAAACCTCATCCGTAGGTCAGCTGATGGACTGATGAACAAAATGTGGTGCATGCATATAGCGGAACACTGTTCAGACATAAACACCAGTGAGATAGTGATACCACCACCACAATGACAAACCCTGATAACATCATGTCAAGTAAAAGGAGCCATACACAGAAGGCCGCCTAGTGTGTGACTCTGATGATCTGAAACGTCTGCAAAGACCTGAGGCTGAGAGCAGATGACTGGTTGTCTGGGCTGGGAGATGGGCACGCAGAGGAAGGGGGAAATGGGGATGGGGAGGGTCTGCTGATGGGAGTGGGCTTTCTCTGCAGGAGGTGGAAAGGTTCTGGGATTAGACAGTGGCAAGGGTTGCACAGCAGTGAACTCACAAAACTGCTGAATTGTATACTTTTGACTGGGTGAATTATATCTCAACTAAAAAAACTTAAAAAAAAGCTGCTTCGAAGGACAGCCTCTTCTGACCCCTCCACGCAGTGGGTGCAGTGGGTCTTGTACAGAATCCCATCTGCACGGGGTTTACTTTCCATGCTGGGGCTGCCTGTTAGGGTGTTTTTGTCCTTCAGGGACTGTCTCCTGCAGGCGGGAGTGGGAGGTGTGGTCTGTGTGTGCCTATCAGCTAGTGTATTGTAGGTGTTCCGAAAATGCTTGTTAAATGAGTGCAGTGCCAGTGAGCCCTGAAATAGGGCTCTTTCCTGGAAGAGGCCAGCAGCTCAGTCAGAGGGCCCATCAGCCACTTACAGTAAATACAAGTCAGAAGGAAGCAGCGAAGTTCTTCAATACACGATTAGCGGCGTCCCATAGAACACACTTGGAGAAGGAAATGGCAACCCCCTCCAACATTCTTGCCTGGAGAATCCCACGGGCGGAGGAGCCTGGTGGGCTATCATACAGTCCATAGAATGGCACAGAGTTGGACATGACTGAGCAACAGACATAGAACACAGTAAATGTAAATTTTAAAATGGACTTGAATTTTGTAATTTGGCTTCTTAAAGGAGATAGGGAAAGAGAAGGAATAGATGGAAAAAAATGAGAAACTGCTAAAGGACTAAGCAGGAGGAAGATGGCGAGTCTTCCTGTCTCCTGAAGGAGAGGCCTATACCGAGTTGTTCTGGGCTGGTGGAGTAGGGTTGCCGCCTAGGCACTTGCCCCCAGAGAATGCCACTGGGCCCCTGTCCCACCTAGTGAGGAAGGCCGGTCGGGTTCCGTGAAGGTGGTGTGCGTGGGAGACCCCGGCGCGGGTGGCCTTTTCATTCTGGGTCCCCCAGAAACACGCGGGGGGGTCTCGTCTCCCAGGGACCCCGGGACCTGTGATGTCACAGCAGATTGACCACAGAAGCAGGTGTGAGAATCCAGCACACTTGTCTCCAATCAGACATTAAGGAATTTGTAAAAAATGCAAAGCAGTGCCACCCTTTCAGCATATCGTTTTTGTTCTGAAGCATAGTTATTGTTCATTGAAATTTAGCATGTAATGGGCTTACTATTTTCTAAAATGTTTGAACACATAAATGTTTAAATCTGCTTCCAGTTTTATTTTCAAACATGGTAAGTATCTGCAGTTGTAACCTGCACAAAAAAAGCACCTGGGAGTTCTGAGACCAAAACGTCTGAGACCCTCTGAGCTGCTGGGTGAAGACGAACACTGCACAGGACTTGTGGGGTGGGAGGCCCAGCCCGAGGTTATTGGGGTGTGACTCCCTGCAATGGAAGGTGGGCACGTCACAGCAGCCCTGCGGGGCTCGCTCTGAGGAGGAGACGGCCTGCCAGGGGTTCGCTTCAAATGGGTGGATGCTGTCAGGGTCAGTGATGCGGAGAGGTGTTCTTCTGGTCCTGCGGTATGGTCCACTTGTATGGTTTCAAGGATACTTTTGACGTGGGGCACTTTCCGCTCCACCCACCTGCAGTGTTGTTCTCTGGCACAGAGCTTGCCGCACAATGTGAACTGGACTGACTGCTGGTGAAAGGAATGAATGAACGGCCTGTTTGGCTTGTGCTCAGCCCCTCACTGAGACCTTGAGCATCATGAGAGCTTTCTGTGCTGCCAGCTCGACCCAGGCCCACCAGACACAATAGGGGCTCTGGTCCTGTTTGTAACAAAACCAGCCATCTGTAGGTTTGACTTGTGTTTTGGGGGAAAGCTGGCATTTTCCACATCAAACTGCTCACATCATTCTTAGCGTAATTTTTGGCTAATGATGGGCTGCGAACTTTATTAACTGAACCCTTTGTTTAATGCCCAGCTGCTCTGGAAGGGTTGTGTTCGGCCTCTGTCATCTATCACTACCCTGGTGGAACTGGCGGTAAAACTGGAGCTCGCAGGTTCCCGGGGAGTGTGCTTCCTGCAGAAGCGGCCAACAGACATCGACCAGGTGAGCTCCGCCCTTGCCCTGTGCTGGGCCCCGCGTCCTCAAGCAGGAGCAATTTCTGCAGTCCCCTCTGAGCGAAGGCTGCCTGCTGTTTGAATAAAGAGTAGAATCTGCTGAATCAGAAATCCTGCAGTGAGACCTTGTCTTCTGATCCTGTTAAAATACGTATTGATCTTATTAAGTCTTATCAAATGATATTAATGGATTGTAATGATGGGTTGATTTCTGGAGCAGCCACATGAAATTTCATGGTAGACCGACTTTGAAGTTCTGTGTCTGGGTCCTTGTCATTATTTCCGGGTATTTGGTGAAGGGAGTCCTTGATGTCAATTTTAACAGGTAACTGAGGGACCAGGGGCTGTTTTTTTTTTTTTTTTTTTCTGGTTGATGGAGTTCTCTGAATCAGTGAAGTTTGATTTGCTGATGTTTTGTTAGCATCTAGAGAGAGTAAAAAATCATCTTTGGAGGAGCACACCCACAGACGCTTGTTCTGTGAACTTGACTCTCTTGACCCTTAATGAATGAATTTGCCATAAACATTCAGGATATAGTTGTGCTACCTCACAGGTTACAAAGATAGTAACAGAATGCAGAGGTCAAGGCTATACATAAAACTAATAGGTGTTTTTTGATCCATGAGATTTTTATAGATTTTTTTTTAACCCTCAAAGAGAAAGCCAATGACAGTTGATGAGTATTGGAAGGGAAATGCCTTACATTTCTTTTTCCCCTCAGTTTCAGTTTTCCCCGACACCAGCAAAGACTGCGGAGACCACCTTTATGAGTCAGTCTTTGTAGCCACTTGGTCTGAATTCTGTGTCAAACTGCTTAGATAAGGCTCTGATGGCTCTCGAAGATGTTTTACCATCCTTCAGCAGACCATTCTTAACTGGTCTAGTGGGGGCTCAGTCACTGGAGAGCAGGGTAAAGCAGGTGAAGTGATGAAATCTGAGGTCTAGAAGGCCTCTGCTCCCCACTTCCCCGTGTTCTGGTTCTGACTGGGGATGCTTCTGGTCGGTGCTCACCACCTGTGTTTTTCCCGTGTTGGTATAACTGCAACAAGATTTCGGCATTTCAACCAGTAGCCCAGTGCTTAAATCTCCAACCCAGGGGACAGCCGACTTCTCTTCTCTGCAGAGAGTCTGCTCTCTCTCTGGCTGCTGCTGCTGCTAAGTTGCTTAAGTCGTGTCCAACTCTGTGCGGCCCCGTAGATGGCAGCCCACCAGGCTCCTCCATCCCTGGGTTTCTCCAGGAAGAGCACTGTCTCTGGGATGCCTTTTGTTTTATCCTTTCCCTGAGATTTGGGGAGAAAATGTGGTACGACTGTGCCACTCACATGACTAGTGAGATTCTGGAGACCTTTTAGGGTAATGTTTCAGTCTCTCCTGCTGAATAAAGGCAAAAAAATGTCTTAAACCTGAAAAGTGCTCCGTCTGCAGTAGAGAAAAGTCTTTATTTAGCCTTTCGTGGTGTACAGCACTTGAGAACTTTTATTGTTGGAGGCAGTCGGAGGAGAAGATCACACAGCGAGGCTCGGATGGGAGCAGAAAAGCCACGCTACCCTTGTTTAGATGGGAGATGGTTTCAACACCTTTCAGGCAGTAAAGGGTCCAGAGCTGTGCACGCATTTGATATCATGAGCATATATGTCCGTGTTACTTCATCTTGGATACAAATTTCAAGATTAGTCAGTTTGTAGTGGTCGCCCCATCTCATACTAGGAGTTTACGGATCTACTCTTTGAGATGAAGATGAGACAGTCTGATTGTTTAACATTCTTCCTTGAATTTCTGTCTCAGGTTCCTCCTTTACCAGCAAAGCAGCAAAAATACAGATGTCCTTTAATGCCGATGTGACCTGGAGCCAGTTTAATCTCTGTGCCTCAGTTTCCCTACCTGTGAGATGGGGGAGATAACAGTTGTATTTCCCTCAGTGGGTCCTTGTGAAGGCTGAGTGAGACACACATGGAAAGGACCTGTACAGTCCCAACCAGTCCTGGATAAATGTTGGTGGCTGTTATTATCAGTAGTATTATTGTTGATTGTCAGGTAGTTTTAAGACTTGGTAATATGAATCCATGAATAAAGTTAAAAGACTCTAGATACCTCAGATCTGCTTTATGTACTTTTCAAGATTTCACTTGAGAAAAGGGATTTTTTTCCCCCCTTAAATTTGAGTTTAGTTTCAAAATGCATTCTGTAGTCCCTCTTTTCACTTTAATTCTCCTTCCATTGATTTTTTTTTTTTTTTTTTGACCAAACTTCACTTTCTTGTATTCAGAGGTTAGAGGCCACTCATTGTTTTTCTGGAGACTTGTTCATGAACCTTTAAGCCTATAATTAATGGACAAAACTTGCTTTATTAAAAAATCAATAGGACATCATACAGTCAGTCCAAAAGGAAATGCTTATTGACTTACAAATATTCCTCCTTTTTGGACTAGCTTAAATTACTAACAGCAAGCATCATCACCCGTAATTACCAAACAGCCAGGAAGCATTTGGCACCTCCCCCCAACCAGGCTGTGCTAACTGCTTCCTTAGGTTTTACCTCATAGCAAGTATTTGAAGGTAGTTAGCAGTAACTCCTTTTTGCAGGCGAGGGACTGAGGTTTAAGCAGATGGGTCACTTGGTCTGAATCACGCCGCTTTCAGGGGCAGACTTGGGGCTGGAGCCAGGCTGGCGTGCCCACCAGTGTGCGTCCTCAGTTGCTCCTCTAATCAGCCTCCCGTTGACTGGCTTCCCAAACTGCAGCGTGTTCATAAATGACCGGCTTTAGTGATCTCTGCCTGATGAGGCCTTCAAAGAAGAGATCCTGGTGAGAACACCAGACAGAGCGGCATAGATTAACATTATATATTTTCGCAAATGTTTTATTCTCAGCTAATGACCTAAAAAGTTAGGATTTTTCTAACTCTATAAGCATGAAAAACAAAACATTGAAAGTGATTACAGTGCAAAGGATAAGTGGGCTTTGAAAATGCAAACCTACCACTTGTTTTTCTCTAGTGAGGCTTGTTGAAAGGAAAAGTTATAAAGACTGAATTGGTTTTATGTAGTCTGTAGTATGGAAGAAAGGATTAAATCACTGAGTGTTGAGGGAAAGTTAAATTTTTATTGTTTTCTCTCCTTATGATGAATATGCAAGATGGTTTTTTTTTTTAATGGCTTAAGTATATTTCCTCATTTGTGAAATTTGGAGAATGTTATTTACCTTGCCTGACTGAGTCAGATACCTTGTACTAAGCCCCCAAGAGATGTTCAGTAAAAACTTGCTGTCACAATGACAGATAATTTAGAAGCATCAACTGAAATACTGATGCATATTCACTGTGTATATACTTTATATGAATGTGACTTAAAGTGACAAGGATTCAGTTACTTCTTTTTTTAGTGTAGTAGGAAGTTTTGATGAAATGAGTGCCTTCCTTTAGCTAGGGACTAGCTAAATTGTCAAAAGCTGAAGAACTTGAAGATTATTTGTATAGAACATACATTTCTTACAACTCATAATCCATATTGCTGTGTAATCATCCACTAGAACCTCTTAATTGCTAGGAATTTGACCACAGCCACGGGCCCTTAGAAAAATCACTATTGATTACTTTGAGAGAATAAGCTTATTTCTTTGGTAGTTAAAATTCTGATTTTTTTCCTGTATTCTTAATCGGTTTTAAGTAATCAAAATGTTGATTTGACATCTGTCACTTTTCTTTTATAGAGAGAATAAAAGTAGAGCTCATAGTGTTTTGATATATAAATAAATGTTTAATTTATTTCAACAAGATTGTATGGTTTACAGTTAACCACTCTTTGGGAGTGGCTCGAATGGTAAGCAGTGCAGAAGATCCAGGTTCGATCCTCGGTCAGGAAGATCTCCTGGAGACAGGATTGGTAACCCACTCCAGTCTTCTTGTCTGGAGAACTCCATGGACAGAGGGTTCTGGTGGGTTATGGTCCATGGGGTCGCAGAGTCAGACATGACTGAGTGACTTTCACTACACTCCTGCTACTCTTGGGGAGATGCTTTGCCAGACCCTTGGATGACCTGCTGGTGGAGGCCTGCAGACCGCCTTCCATGCATGCAGAACTGGCACAGCTAGTGCAGAGCCTGAGGATGCATGGAGCTTCCCAGCTGCCTGCTGGGAGGATGGCCTGGGTTCAGCCTCCCCGCCTGTAGCATGAAGAGGCGGATTCCTTCTTCTTCTAAGATCAGTTTCCACGAGCCTGTGTCTTTTGTTTATGTTCAGGAATGTTGACAATTTCAGATTAAATACTGAATCCCATTCCCTCCCCTGAAGCAGAATTCAGTGTATGCTAGTAGTATATAAGCTTTGAGTTACATGCTCTGAGTCTCCTACTTTTGAAACCCTTTTATTAATCCTTTATTATACAGAAAGCCTTTCGGGCCATAGGTGGCGCTGTTGCACCTTTAAAAAGTCTTCATTTTCCTGTTTGTGGAAGATTTAACTGACAGTCCTTTAATTTGACTTTGTTTAGTGCTTCAGGATAGCACATTGTCCACTATGTCTGGTTACCTGGAAGAAATATTCTAGTTATTTATACCTTATTTTTATTCTGTCATCTCAGTGTGAAAATTTCAGGCTTGCTGTGCAAACAATGGTGAAATTGGACTTTTCTTCCAATATTAGAAACCAGTGAGCCATGACTTTATAAAACAGAAGTGGTCCCTGGAGCACCTTAAAGCAGAAAAATGTGTTGAACTCTCTGAGTATTGAACCCTCTGCTGTGCATTAATAAGTGGGACGTGATTTGGTTGGTGTAGGAGGGAGGGTGGTTTTTTGACTTGGGTTGAATTCACATGCTATCCCTTTGGCCATGCCAACTTGAGTCAGTTCTTTCTGAGTTTCCCGTTTGTGTGTAAAATAGAGATGCTACTGCCTGCTTTGTAGAATGGTGAGAATTAGAAGTTAGGTGAAGTGTTTAGCATGGTGGTTATCTCAAAAGAGCACAAATCCTTAGCTCTTCTTTGGTATGAAGCCATCATTTTACAGTTTTTAGCAATTACGAAGGAATTAAAACAGGGAAAGCTGGTTTTATGATGAAAGATCCAATTAAGAAATGGGTAAAATATTTGAAGAGGGTCAGTAGTTCCTGTACTCATAATTTTGCAGCAGCATCGGAATGAGGCTGCTATACAGTCACCCTGAACATTAAGCCGCACCATTTTTGGCTAATTAATTCATGTTGGGGCTCAGGTGGGCCCAGTAATTACACTCCTATTTTCTCCACCAGCCAACTGAGAGATGGGGCAAAAGTGTAGAGGCTGGAGGAAATGTCCTCTTTTTACCGATAAGGCCTCATTCTCCGTGCACTTCAGGCCTTCTTAATATTGTGTCCTGGAGCTGGAGAGGCCGCCCCGCTGTGCTCGGGGCTGTCATGTCATGGAGCTGAGCATCCTGGGCGCTTCCCGAGCGGGGCCAGCAGCTGGGCTAGAAAGCTTTCCCGTGTCCCCCTTGTCTCCCAAACTCCCCAAGCCCACTCCTCAGCCCGTTTGTGTGAGGAGGGCTGGCCGTAGGTCAGAGGTCAGGAGTGTGGAGGACGAACGAAGCCCGTGGGGTCACAAAACAGTTGGTCACAACTGAGCACGCATGCACGCACGCTTCATAGGCTCCGTTTGTGAGCACCTGAAGTGTGCTGCATACTTTCTAAGCATCTTACAGGCACCCGTCAAGTGAGGTGGGTTTGATTATGATCCCAGTTTTACAGATGCGGGGATTGAGGCACAGAGAGATAGGATAAGTGATTTGACCAAGGTCACAGAGCTGGCAAGCAGCAGAGCTGGGATTCAAACCCCGGCAGTCTGGCTCCAGGCTCTGAGTTCAGCCCGTCTGTGGATCTGTACATACACCTGTCCACCCATCAGCCTGGAAAGGGAGAGTTACACAGGCGTTCACAGCTGTGTCTCAGCCAGGGTCCATGCACCGTGACCCTCATTTTTCGTGGTCTAAGCAGCAGGTCTGTTCGAGTTTGGTTAATCTGAAACCTGTCCATCGGAGGCGGATGATGCTGATAATATAATTTCTGAGCACACTAATGTACCCATGGAGCTCTGGCTGGACGATGTCCTGTTTCTCATTGTGATTTCTTTAGACAGTGCCAGTTATTATCTCCACACCCCCTCACACACGGACATGAGATGAGAAGCTTCTGAGTAGCCCAGAGTTAGCAGAGCCCACCAATCAGAAGACTGGCATGTACCTAGAAGTGGGTTTAATGAAAGGAAAGAGATTCCAGGGAGTTCAGTTAAAGTCCAGCTGGTAGAAAGCAGTCCATTTTTTGTGGCTGAGCCTGTTCTTTGTTGTTTGAGAAGATCGGATTAGATGAATTAGCTTAAAAGGCAGAAAAGGGTCATTTCAGGTGGTACATTCACACCAGTAAGAAGTGATACTTGACCGCCTGGGTGAGTCATGAGATAGAAAGGTTTTTACAAACTTCATAAAACAGTCTGAAAAGCTCTGCAGTCTCAGTGCAGTTAGCATGGGACCCCCTTCATCCCTGGACGCCTGTAGGGGTTGAGTAATTGATGATTGTGATAATGACTCTGAGGCATCAAAAAAAAAAAAAGTCTCCTATTTAAAGGATGTGGCACAGGATACTATATTTGACCAGAGTTTTCACTGAACAGGGCGTTTTTAGCACCATCTGGAAATCCCCAACTCCCCGAGGTGCCCCTCAGCCAGTACCCTCTTGGTGCAGACTTGGTGGTGCTTGTCGGGGACCGTGATGAAGTAGCTCCCCTGGCTCCCTGTCCGTCCATCAGTCCATCCACCCCACAGCCTTTCTCATCCCCACCTGCCTTGTAGGGCTGCCCTGACAGTCACACGTGATGGTTGTCAGGCGTTGCGTTTGGTGTATAGTGTTAATGATGGAAAGCACCTGTTTCTTCTTATAATGGTGGCTTCTGGATTGCAGTGATTTTCAGTCTACATTTAAAAATAAAGATTGCAGTACACAAAGTCACTCTTAAGTAGCATCCTGGGAGAGGTTCTCTGTGTGGACAGTTGAATACATGTGCTATTTCAATACAACTGTGTTACTGGGACACAGCTTTGTGAATCTTGTTAATGTGTTTAAAAACTGTCAGAGCTGATGATCGGCAGAATTCTTGGATCTAAGTGCCTCTTACAGTGTGATTTGCCATCGTGAGAAATTGCATTCTACGGAGAAGGCTAACTGGGTCTCACTGATATTTGGATGATTCAGCAGATGATCAAGGCTTTCAAAGCCTTCTTGATAATTAATGAAGTTAACAGTTTTGTGTTGTAGACTGACTACAGAGCTACCTTCTAGAAGTTGAAAATCCTCAACTTGTTTCCAGTAATTCAGTGTGTGTGTGTGAGTGTGATTTCAGGAAAGGAGAAATAAGTTCCACTTAGCCATCTGATACCTTTCTCCTTCAGACCAAGGTGTGGGCATTTATTTACACAAATAAATTGGTAGTTCACTTTCACTTCTGTCATTTGGCATATTTGTGGGAATAAGAAGTTGTCATACTTGTTTCAGAGGAGTCGGGGAGTATAAGGTTAGGAAGTGGGGCAGGAAGCAGACAGGGAGGCACATTATGGTTTGTGCAGGGTATGAGAACCATTAGCTTTCCTTTTTTCCTTCTAAAGCATGAAGGCATTGAATTGTAACATACTGTTACTCAAAATTGTTTTTCTGATCAGACAGAAGTGTTTCAGATTTTTCAAGGCTATGCAAATTATGAAATGTGATTTAGTAGTTATCTTTAAAAGTGGTTTTGTTTTTCAGATAAAAGATCATAATCTGTTCTTTCTTCCAGGGGCCCAAGAAGTTCTCATTGACCCAGGTACATGATCTATGTGCTTAGTTTCTCTTGGTTATTTTTTTTAAGTGCTTGTTTCATGGTGGTGTGAATGAATGGTTAAAGTTTCTGGACTGTGATCTTTGGAACCTGCTGATTTAAGTAACTTTAAATCAGAACAGTTACAAACGTGATCGCTGTTTGTTCCTTGTTTGATGGGGCACCCTATTGATTTATGTTGTCTGTCCAAGAGGGGAAGTCCTTCCTCCAGCATGGTTAAGTGAATGATTTGCAGTGTGCCTTTAAAATTCTCTGAATGCATTGAGCATGCCTGTCCAGTTAATTTTGAAGTCATGATTCTGCTCTGATTCTGTGGCTTATGCTCCTCTCAATGTGAATTTGAACTCTCTGTTGCATTGTGTGTGTGTGCTAACAGGGAAAGCCATTGTGCTTTTTTTTTTTTTTTCCTGCAGAGGTGGGTTTTCCTTTCCCCTCTTAATGTCTTCTTTAATTAATATAGCAAAAATCTCTTTTGTTGCAGTGTGTAAGTATTTCAAAATGAGATCTATTATTTTCTGGCTTAATTGGAAACAATGACAGAGAGTCATTAAAAAAAAAAAGAAAGAAAACCCTCCCATCCTTTGAAGGATAGAAATCAGGTGGTCATGCTTACATGTGCTTTGTGACCAACACACCTTCTTTCATCTCATTGTATATCTTGCTTCTGAGATGAAACTGCTTCAGGTTTGTAGATTTTTGTTTTAATGTTTGTGTTGCATTCTTCCTCTAGGCTGATGTTCCTGATGGAGTTTGTGGAAGTGTTTCTCTTCCTATGTGTAGGAAGGGAAGCAGATGCTTTGTAGTGTTTTCAGGAGACCCCAGTTGCTGATGAGAAAGCAGCTACGGTTGGGCTTTGTAGCTGGACACTCCTGCATCTCCTGGCTGAAACTGATGAACAATGAAATCAGTGTTAGACGTGTTGGTGTTCGACCACTAGAAGTTATCAAGGCCACACCGGCTGATTTCGCCTGACGGGAAGTCCTGGATTCAGTTGCAGGGGAACTGGGTGCTTTACTAAGTAGAAGGAGCTTAGAGATGTCAGAAAAATGAGTCACACGTTGAGATTAAAGGAAGAATGTAATATGTTTTACTTCTGCAACTTTCCAAGATAAGGTGGTATTGAGATGAAAGTGAGTCTTGAGTGGTGAGAGTAAAGTGGGGGTGTTTCTGTGGGCTCTGTTGTTCAGGTGCATGTCAGGATCCCGTGGGAGCGCTTGAAGCTGGCCTGAGAGCTGGGGTCTGGTGTCCCAGGGTGCCCTCTGTCATGGTTCCAGGCGAGAAGGATGCAGCCTGGGCCTTTCCTCCCCCAGTGAGAGCGAGGGGAGATTGAGATTCTGTACCCACCCCCCAGTCCTTTCATGCCCCGGGCCACTCCAGTTCACCAGGCGCCTTCTAGCTTCTGCTCACAGGGCTTTTGTCCAGGGCTGGCTACGCCCTCTCTTCACTCGCCAGCATCTCCTGTCTCAGACGTTAGTCTCGTCTCCTCTGCCCTCAGAACCCGTGTGGGTGGGAAGCCTGCTGGTGGGTAGCCTTGCGCTCCACCTCTGCCTCTCGACAACTGGTGTCCTCTCGTTTGGATCCATAGGAAACCCAGCCCGAAGTTAGATCACTGCCTTTTAATCTTTGAACTTTCAGGGAATGAGTTATGTGAAGCAGACTGTCTCAGGTTTTCACTGCCCTCTTTCCGCACAGCATCGCAGGCTGGAAGGAGGAGTTGGACAGCCCCTGGCTGCTGGCTCCGGTGCATGTTTGGTGGGGCGCAGCAGCAAGAGCGAACCAGGCTTCTCCTCCAGCTATTTCTCACAGCTCAGCTTCCGAGCCCTTATTGGCATTTGCAGCAGAATGCTTCGTGGTGTCACACTGTTATTTCTTGTCATATCTGAGTGTTTTGTGAACATTCAGCCCCCGTTTCCACTGATGTGATTTTTTGTCCAATTCAGTTAACTCAAATTTGCTTTTCCCATTTTCACGTTGATGGAAGTTTCTTTTTCCTGTAATAAAAGTGAGCAGTTTGCACTTAGAATGTCAAAGAACTGGTCCAAGGGGCTTTTTTACTCTTAACAGTTTTCATGCAGTTCACCCACTAAAATATACAGAGGTTCCACTGGATGCCCAGAGTGCTGTGTCACCATCAGTCTTGGACGTTTCATCGCCTGAGTCACCCCCTTTTTCCCTGACCTCCCCCGCCCCAGGCAGCGACTCTTCTGTCTCTCTGGATTTGCCTGGTCTAGACATTTCGAATAAATGGAATCCTACAACTTGTATTCTTTTGTGACTAACTTCTTTAGCTTAACATAATGTCCTCAATGTCCATGTTGTAGCATGGGTCAGTACTTCATATTTTGTTTTTGCTGAATGATATTTCAGCTTATGGACGGACTTTTTACTTACCCTTTCATCAGCTGGTGGACATTTGGGTTGTTTCTACTTTTTGGCTGTTGAAGAGTAATGGTGCTATGAACATTCACATGTAAGTTTTTACGTGGACATGTTTCCAGTTCTTGTATGTGCCTAGGAAGGAGAAGTACTGGGTCATGGGGTAGCTAACTATTTAACTGTTTGAGGAACTGCCAGATTGTTTTCCAGAGTGGTTGTACTAGTTAACAGTCTTACCAGCAGTGTGTGAGAGTTTCAGTTTCTGTATCCTCGTCAATGCTTGTTATTATCTTTCCTTTTTTTTTTTTTTGCAGTTCTGTAACTTTATTTGACCGTTACTGGTTAGTTTTCATCCACAGTAACCATCTGTAGATTTTTGATGATGGTGACAGATACGTAGGTAACCAACATACAGAGCTTGTGTGGTGAGTCTTCATTATGTTTTCTGACAACGCACACAATATGGGAGATTCCTTATTCCTTTGGCCCAGCAGCTTTGTTGATCCTGGTGTCAGCGCACATATCTGGAGCTCCCATCTCCTTCGTGACAAATTTCAGCATTTCTTTGAGTACCTGAGGGGCACGCTTCTCGAAAGCCGCTCCATGGGAGCTCCTGTGAAGGCTGGTGGTGTATTTTCTGGTCACCACCTTGTTGGTGGCGGACTGAGCCGCCTTCTCGCCACCCTTCTTGGCAGGAGCCACCTAAGCCCAGGTGACAAGGAGGCTGTGAGTGGAGTGGGCCAGACCCGAGCCCAGCCCTCTCTCCTGGCCAGCTTCATGCAACCACCCCCGGGGCTCTTGGAGTCCCAGGTCTGGGTGGTGTTATCTTTTTGATTATAGTTATTCTTATGAATGTTAAGTGGGTTCTCCTTGTAGGTGTTTTTTGTTTGTTTGTTTGTTTAAAGTGTAAGTGTGGTTTTTATTTGTCTTTGTAAATATCTGTATAAATAAATGTATTACTAAATATATTTAGTAATGGTAAAATATCATAAGTTTGCTGTATTAGAGATATATATGGACTATGGTTGATTTACCGTGTTGTGTTAGTTTCAGGTGTATAGCAGAGTGAATCAGTCATACTTATACTACATAAAATTCACTCTTTTTTTAGATTCTTTTCCCATAATAGGCCA
The DNA here is from genome assembly GCA_020226075.1 of Hydropotes inermis. Lineage (NCBI taxonomy): Eukaryota > Metazoa > Chordata > Mammalia > Artiodactyla > Cervidae > Hydropotes > Hydropotes inermis. The sequence continues at coordinate 12,266,135 of CM035278.1, read as the reverse complement.
TTATGGAGTGCAGTTCCCTGTGCTATACAGTAGGTCTGTATTAGTTATCTATTTTATATGTAGTAGAATGTCTGTGTCAATACCAGTCTCCCAAGTTATCCCTCCCCCCTTTGTCCTCTGGTGATCATGTTTGTTTTCTGCATCTGTGACTCTGCTTCTGTTTTGTGAGTACATTCATTTGCACCCTTTTTCAGGTTCCATGTATAAGCAGTGTCATTCATTTGTCTCTCTTGTGTCTCACTTCACTCAGTATGACAATCTCAAGGTCCATCAGTGTTGCTGCAAGTGGTATTTGTTTGTTCTTTTCTATGACTGAGTGATATTCTATTGTATATGTGTACCACAATCTTCTTTATCCATTTCTCCATTGATGGGCGCTTAGGTTGCTTCCATGTTCTGGCTATTATAAATA
>CM035278.1:12215316-12265323 GCA_020226075.1 Hydropotes inermis | reverse complement strand
TCAATATTCTGGGAGGTGGGTCATAGAGGATCCTGCTGTGATTTATGTCGGAGAGTGTTTTGCCTATGTTCTCCTCTAGGAGTTGTATAGTTTCTGGTCTTACATTTAGATATTTAATCCATTTTGAATTTATTTTTGTGTATGGTGTTAGAGAGTGTCCTAGTTTCATTCTTTTAGAAGTAGTTGACCAGTTTTCCCAGCACCACTTGTTAAAGAGGTTGTCTTTTTTCCATTGTATATCCTTGCCTCCTTTGTCGAAGATAAGGTGACCATAGGTTCGTGGATTTATCTCTGGGCTTTCTATTCTGTTCCATTGATCTATATTTCTGTCTTTGTGCCAGTACCATACTGTCTTGATGACTGTGGCTTTGTAGTACAGCCTGAAGTCAGGCAGGTTGATTCCTCCAGTTCCATTCTTCTTTCTCAAGATTACTTTAGCTATTTGAGGTTTTTTGTATTTCCATACAACTTGTGAAATTATTTGTTCTAGTTCTGTGAAAAATACCATTGGTAGCTTGATAGGGATTGCATTGAATCTATAGATTGCTTTGGGTAGAATAGCCATTTTGACAATATTGATTCTTCCAATCCATGAACATGGTATGTTTTTCCATCTGTTTGTGTCCTCTTTGATTTCTTTCATCAGTGTTTTATGTATAGGTCTTTTGTTTCTTTAGGTAGATATACTCCTAAGTATTTTATTCTTTTTGTTGCAATGGTGAATGGTATTGTTTCCTTAATTTCTCTTTTTGTTTTTTTCATTGTTTTTTTTTTGTTTGTTTTTCTCCTTGTAGTTTTGATTTGATTTTCTTTATAGCTAAAGATCCCAAACATCTTTTCATTGTGCTTATTGGCCATTTGTACATTTTGCTTGAAAAATGTCTTTTCAGATCCTTTATTTTTTTCCTATTTGTTTGTTTATTTGGCTGCTCAGGGTCTTAGTTGTGGCATGTAGGCTCCTTGTTGCAGCCTGTGGGATCTAACTCCCTGGCCAGGGGATGAACTGGGCCCCCTTCATTGAGAACAGGGAGTCTTAGCCACTGGACCACCAGGGAAGTCCCCAGATCCTTTATTTTTGATTGAGTCATTTGTCTTTTTACTGTTGAGTTGTAGGAGTTCCTTTTATGTTGTAGATGCAAGTGCCTTATCAGACGGTTTGCAGAGATTTTCTCCTGTTCTGTGTGTTGCTCTCCCATTTTCCTAACGGTGTCCTTTGAAGCATACCAGTTTTAAATTTTGACGAAGTCCACTCTATCTAAATTTTCTTTGTTGCTTGTGCTGTCAGTGTCATATCTAAGATCTGAGCTATTTTATGTAAACTTTATATTTAAAGCAGTTTAATTCTTACAATGGATCTAGGAGAGAGGTACTGTTGTTATCCCGTCTATAGGTGAGGAAACTGAGATGCAGAGAAGTTCATTGACTTGTCAGGGTTATAGCTAGTGAGTGGGGATGTGGGAATTCAGACCTACACATTTGTCTCCAGCATCTGTTCTCTTAGCCACCATCCTCTATTCCTTTCTATAGGACTAGTTAATTAAAGTTTTTACTTCTTTGAGTTATTAATTTTTTTTCTCATTAGGGATCTCATCTCTTCATTTACCTTGCAGAGCTTGGTGTAGTTTTATTTTAGTTGTAATGTAGGTGGAAGCATTGCTATCAGTTAATTTTTGTACTATCATCCCGTGATAATTGTTGCTAATTGACCTAATAAAATCATACTTAAGTCTTTTCTGGTCATTACATTAGAAGTAGAGTCATAGCTGTAGAACATTCAAAGAAAGTATTTGATTTTATTTTGCTAACCAGTGAAATAAAACCTCAGTGTTGACGTAGATTATAAATTTTCCAGAATAGGGTCATTGTCTTCCTTGTATTTCATTTTGTTTGGTCACGATGTGTCTAGATAGTGCCCTGTTGTCCAGCAGATTGGTTAGAACGTGGTGCTCGTGAATCATTGTAATGACAGAATTTTGACAGCAGTATCTGCTGTTTGTTTCACAAGGAAAAAGGTAGTATAGAGATACTGCTCAGATCTATTTTAAAAGCCTGGAATTTTGAGAAGAGTTTCACAAACCATAAAAAGGTATTTTCACTAATTTTAGGTCTATCTTAGACACATTATGGTTACATAACAGAGTCAACTTATTAACTAGATTTTATGAGAGAAGTATACTATTGATTATTTGTTTTAATTAAAATATTCTGCCTTGAAAAAAATAAAATATTCTGCCTTGGATAAAGTAATTAGTGCTCATGAGTGAACAAAAATAAGTTTGCATTTATATATGACATGGGGGCAGGCTTCCTGCATATATATACATGTTTTGATCTGTTTTTCAGAATACTTTTTGTAGCTTTTCAGCTATGTTCTAACTTTAGAATTGTATTTAAGAGAACTATCACTGTGTCTGGTGCAGTTTGCACTGAGTTTATCCTGTCTTATGCACAGAATTCCACTATCTCCTGGGTGAAGATTTTCCTCTTATTATATTGAGTTAAAGTCATAGTTTTAGGAACTGTGATTTCTAGGCCTCTGCTCTCCATGCTTTTGAAGTTGGCTTTGTTTCTTGGGTTAATTGTTCAATTAGAATTTTTGAAGATGAATGTATTTTAATATTTTGTACAGATTTCCCTAGAAACTTGATGTGTTTTCAGTTTATGAAAACTTAAATATACTCTTGTTTTTATTTTCTTAATTTAATTTTATTTTTAGCCACACTGCATGGCTCGTAGGATCTCGGTTCCCCAACCAGGGATTGAACCCAGGCCACTGCCATGAAAGTACCACCAAGTAACTAAATCCTTGCCACTGGATTGCCAGGCAATTCCCTACTCTTTTTTTTAAAGTAGTTACTTTTCACTAGGTATTTGTTTCTCTTTATAGTAAAGACTCTTCATTTATTTTAAAATTTATTTATTTTTAATTGAAGGATGATTACTTCACAATATTGTTGGCCTCTGCCATTCATTAACATGAGACAGCCGTGGGCACACACGTGTCCCTTCTGTCCTGAAGCTCCTTCCCGCCTCCTACCCCTTCCTACCCTTCTCGCTGTTACAGAGCCCCCCGTGTAGGCTCCTGGAGTCACATAGAAGATCCCCACTGGTTATCTCTTTCACATATGGTAGCGTATATGCTTCCATGTTACTCTCTCGGTGTGTCCTACCCTCTCCTTCCTCCCCCGCCCAACCTGGGTCCATGGGTCTGTTCTCTATTTCTTCGTCTATATTGTTTCCCTGTAAATAGATTCATAGGTTGTCCTGTGAAAAAAGGTAGCATATTACATATACCTTTTACACTTGGCTTTTTTTGGTTTTAGTTTTAATTTTATTTTGCTGTGTCTGTTTTTACCATCTTTTTACGGACTGGAAATCAGTCCATATCAGCTTGCGGACATCATCCTGCTTCCCTCTCCAGGGGATCTTCCCTGACGCAGGGGTTGAACCTGGATCTCCTGCACTGCAGGCAGATTCCTTGCCATGGGGGCCCCCCGGGAAGCCCCGTCCATTTTCTCTACGTGTCTTGTCTGTTTTACTGTGTTTTATTTAACTAGCCTTCTACAGGTGGACCTGCTGGTTGTTTCCATGCTCTGTAAATCACAAAGGGCGCCGTAGTGAATAAGCTTGTGCATGTGTGTTTTGTGTTGTTGGAGTTGTGTCTTTGGCATAAATTCCTACATAGGGAATCACTGGATCAAAAGGTAATTATGTGCGGACTTTTATTCAGTTTTGCCAAATTCTTCTCCGTCAGGGTCACACTGTTTGGTGTTCTCAGGGGCAGTTTATGAGAATGCCTTTTCAGCACAAGTTCACCTGCAGAGCCTGTTGTTAAGCGTTTAACAGTTGAGAAATGGTATCTCTTACTATTAGTGAATTTGAATTTATTTTTAATGTTTAAGGGCTATTTATAGGTTTTTTAAAATGAATTATCTGCTCATATCTTTTGCTCATTTTGTTCTTTTGGATTTTTAGATTTTTTTTCCCTCTCAATCTTTATGGCCTGTTTATATATTAGGGATATTAGCCCTTGGTGATGTATGTTGAAAATACTTTTCTCTTTGGTCGCTTATGTTTTGCCTTCATTTATAGTATTTTCCCTGTGTTTTTAAGTAATTGAATTTATTAAATTTTAAAATTGCCTTTGGATTTAAATCGTATTTGGGCTTCCCTGGTAGCTCAGCTGGTAAAGAATCCGCTTGTAATGCAGGAGACTGTGGTTTGGTTCATGGGTCGGGAAGATCCCCTGGAGAAGGGATAGGCTACCCACTCCACTATTCTTGGGCTTTCCTGGTAGCTTAGACAGTAAATAATCCACCTGCCATGTGAGAGACCTGGGTTCCATCCCTGGGTTGGGAAGATGCCTGGGTTGGGACAATCCCCTGGAATCATCCTTAGAGAGCCTTTCCCTATATTAAGGTTTTAGAGGAACTTACCCAAGTGTGTTGAGCTTCTTTTATGCTCTTCTGTTGTACATTTAGATCCTAGACCATTTGGAGTTTGTTCTTGTGTTTGGTGTGAAGTGTGGGTCTGGTTTTATCTTTCCCCAGATGGCCTTCCAGCTGTCCCAGTGCTGTTTACTGACAAGTTCATCTTTGCCCCAGTCATTGGTGCTGGAGGAGTTTATCCCGCACTTGTCCGGGTTAGCATCAGACTTCCCAGCTGCCCTGTCTTCCTGCCGTTCCCCCGAAGGTCAGGGCTGGTGGTGCCCGTGTGGCAGGGTTTGTGTCCTCATTAGGGAGCAGATGCATGTGACCTCCTGTGGTGCCAGCCTGCTGGTCGTTGCTGGGGTCACCACCCCACTGGTACCTGCCTGATCCAAGCCCTTGTTGTTCCTGTGGTTTTGCCTTCTCTCTCTCTGCTGCCTCACGTGTCTCTGTTTTATTCCCTCTCGTTCCTGCTTCTCTTTGTTTCTCGCGTTTCCACCTTGTGCCTCCTGTATGCTCTTGCCTGTCCTAGGAACGCCATGTCTCCCTCTCGACTGAATGACTGAACAGTCGTTGGGTTGATACTTGAGAGCCCTTGTGGTGATTTCCCCCCCAACTTTCCCGTCCTTCTTAACTGCGTGCTTTCCTTTCCTTTGCTTTAGCCTGGGTTTCAGCCTGCTGGTGGCACTGATTTTTCCTCTCTGTAGACTCCTTGTTTCACTAGTCCACAATAATGTTACATGTGGGCTGTCAGAGCTTTATAGGTGTCAAGAAAGATCAGATCCATTGCATACCAGTATTTTTAGAGGATGTTATTCTTTTATTGAGTGAAATTAAATCATCAGCCCCACTAAGCTCTCCTGTGAGCTGTGTTCTTTTTATGTTCCTACAGATTATATTTTTCTGGGTTGCTACCTATGCCTTTTCCCCCAGCCTCACTGCTGGAGTTCAGTAAATCATTAAAATTGAAGTAAAAGTCTCTCAGTTGTGTCTGACTTTTTGCAACTTCATGGACTATGTAGTCCATGGGACTCTCCAGGCAAGAATACTGGAGTGGGTAGCATATCTCTTCTCCAGGGGATCTTCCCAACCCAGGGGTCAAACTGGGGTCTCCTGCCTTGCAGGCAGATTCTTTACCAGCTGAGCTACCACAGAAGCCCAAGAGTCCTGGAGCGGGTAGCCTATCTCCTCTCCAGGGGATCTTCCCAACCCAGGGATCAAACTGGGGTCTGTTGCCTTGTAGGCAGATTCTTTACCGGCTGAGCTACCAGGGTAGCCCCTAAATCATTAAGGGAACCCTCATTATCTTGGTTCCCCCCCCCCTTTTTTTAAAGGACAGGGGGAATGTTTGCTCCTTCTCCCTTGTTGGGAGCTTCTTGATGAGCTGAGGTTCCATAGGGAGAATGAAGGCCCACCTCGTGCTGACCCTCACTCATCCCCTTTCTTCAAGGGAAAAGGGTCAAATTTGACAATATAAAGACAAGTTGTTAGAGCTATTGAGATGAATGAAGACGACCTATCAGCTATGAAATATTACGCCACGCCAGAATGCGGTGTGCCGTGAACGTGGAGAGCACGTAGGGCAGGCCGAGCGCTGCAGCTAGAAACGCAGGCCTGAGTCCACACCCTGCTCTGGAGAAATGGCTCTGAGATCTGGAGAACTGGTCGTGCTTGGCCTCTCTAGGACCGTTTCCTGTCCTGCAGACACAGGGCTCACTAGGAGTTGCCCCTCGTAGCCTCGCTGTGGGTTGTAAAAGAGCACACGTGTGGACACCCCCACACAGGTCCTGATTCCTCGTAAGTGCAGAACAACAGGTTTCGCTGTGATGGAATCATGACCACCCAGAGTGGCCCCTCAGGGCTCCGAGGGTGCTGTGTGCTTTGGAGATGGACTTCTCAACTCTGCAAGGACCCAGGGTTGTGTTGTTGGGCCTTGGTGATTTGAATCTATTCTTTAGAAAGTATAGATTTTAGATATTTTTCCAAGCGTGCCTGCCCTCTTATTATTTATAGTTCTACCTTCTCATCTCTTGTTGGGATTTTCACAAAATCTGTAGAAACATGAAACCCGAGGCCACCTGCCTCCTCCCGTCTCTCTCGTGCTTTCTTTGTCCCCTGATTGAAGGGACCTCTGTGTAGGGAATGTTCTTTGTTATTCTTTTCCTGGTGTCTCTCTCTTCATCTGCCCATCTTTCACCTGTCCTCCTATCTGCTTACCTATCCGCTTACTCTTCTGTCTTGTTCCAAAAAGCATTCGAGGCAGCTTACAGAATACCAGAATACCAGATGAGTTGGTGAGAAATGGGGCCCGGTTTAGACAGCAAGGCAAGCAGACGAGCGCGTGTGAGGGGTGCGGGCTGTGTGAGGCATGCGCCTTTGCCCCGTGAGTTCCGAGATCGAGAGCGAGCATGTGCCTGCCCGAGCCCCCCCCAGCAGAAACACGAGGGAAACAGGATTTGTGGGAGATGCTCACTGTCCGTGAAATAAACAAGGGGCTTAGGAGAAGCCAGCTTTTCCTGCTCTGAGGCTTAGGAGAATAATTTTTGAATGTTCTCTAAAATCAAAGAGTATTTCATCTTTTTTTCTTTTTTGTCAGAGTTCTCTGTGTTGGTTACATTCTATAAATGGAAATGTCTCCAGAACTCTTCCCCCTGTGTGTATGATGGCTAGGGAATTAGGTGGTTCTGCTTATTGACAGGGCTTGGCCAGAAATAGAAAATGACAGCCTTGGAAAGGATGTCAGTATTTGCAAGTTATGTTTTTTTTCAGTGCTCGGTTCAGGGGACATTTTCGCCTAGTTTATCTCCATTTGAGAGCGCAGTGTGGCCTCTCGCTGGCATTAAGAGCTTTAGTGCTGGGAGATGGTGCATGCTGACTGCATTGCCGTCAAGACGACTGAGCTAGTTATTGTAGACGTGTTACTTTTATATAATGCATTTCATGTTCTTTAATAAAAAGTTTCAACAGGGAGGAAGGCTTTATTCTGAGTTAATTAACATTGAATACAGTGCTTTGACCATTTAGACTGTTAAAGGGAAGGTGTAAGTGGTGAAGACTTTTAAAAGCGGTGTCGTTGTTTAAATTTCAGTCGGGAATACTCAAGCTTTATCTTATCTGTGCCCCTCTTTTAAACTAACAAAGCAACAAGACGGAAAAATCGAAAGGTTATTTCTTGTCTTCCTCTCGGTGTGCAGGTGCGCTCACTACCAACGGCATCAACGCCGACACCAGCACGGAGATTGGACGGGCGAAGAACTGCCTGAGCCCCGAGGACATCATTGAGAAGTACAAGGAGGCCATCTCCTACTACAGCAAGGTGACGCCGCCCCGCAGGCCCTCATGTAACCACGCTGCTTCGGGCAGGAGGCCCTGCCGCACGCCGGGCAGTGCTGCCGCAGGGTCCTCTGCTTAGCTGTTTCTGTAGGTGTTCGTGTGTCGTTCCTGGGTGCATAACACCATATGCTTGAAAATGGTTTTTGTTGATTGAAAATGCTGTATATTTAAGTTAGTGTCTGGAAAAATGGGGGAAAGAGGCTATCATAGCCCCAGTACTCGAGATAACATCTCAATATCTATTTTCTGTCCTTTTTGGGCAGTGTATATTATCTGTATCATAAAAATGGTGAGATTCTGTACTTATTTACTGCATGGAGATGTACATTTTTCATTTGGCATATTATGAGTGTTTCTATATTATCGAATTTTCTGTGACATGGTTTTTAATCAGCTGTATAGCAGTCTGTCTTGTGGATTCACCATTTTCTTTCCTTTGGACTGAAGAAAAGTTTAAATTTCAAATATATTTAACTGAAATACTGGAAAAGGGCCTGGGGTTGTACAGAAGAGTGATAGTGAGTGAAAAATGAACGTCCCCTATTTCTCCTCCCCTTATTGCCTAAGAGTGAGTGAGTGCAGTTGCTTAGTCATGTCTGACTCTCTGCGACCCCACCAGCTGTAACCTACCAGGCTCCTCCATCCGTGGGATTTTCCAGGCAAGAGTACCGGAGTGGGTTGCCATTTCCTTCTCCAGGGGATCTTCCTGACCCAGGGGTCAAACCCGGGTCTCCCGCATCGCGGGCAGACGCTTTACTGACTGAGCCACCAGGGAAGCCTGAAGAGTAGCAACTATTAACAGTTTGGGCTTCCCAGGCTGTGCCAGTGGTAAAGAGCCCGCTGCCAATGCAGGAGAGGTAGGAGACTCAGGTCTGATCCCTGGTCACCACGACTTACCAGTTACCATCTTGTGGATTGGACACTTAGGTTTTTGGTTTTCTCACTTTTTCTCTTAGAAAAAATGCTTGACTGAACATTCTCACTCTTGTCCAATAGATTCTTGTGTTCTTGTATGTTCTTGTGTTCCTTTAGTTAAGATTTCTGTAAGTTTAGTCACAGGATATGACATTTACATATATCGTTGGTTACTTTCAAGTTACTCTCCAGATTTGTTCTCCAACAGGGGATGAAAAGATGGAGAATTACTCATTTAACCAATTCTCTATTACTGAATATTGTTTCATTTAAAATTTCCTTTCCACCATTGTAGACAGTGCTGTGATAAATTTACCTGATGGATAAATCTTCTGGACTGATTTTTCTTAAAGGAAAGAATCCCTGGAAGTTGACTTCAGTCAAAAAGTGTGCATATATTTTTTAGAGTTTACGTATGCATTGCTCTGTTGTCCTCCTGAAAAGTTGCTGACAGTTTGTTCTCCCACAAATGGACACTCTCCTTTTAAAATATTTGCCAATATGATGAGTGAAAGTAATTTTTCATTATTTTGGTTTGCATTCCATGACCAGTGTGGTATTGAACATTTTTCACTCATTAACCAATGGCATTTTTTAAGATGAATTATCCATCTTGTCATTTGCACACATTTAAATTAGGGAGCATTTCTTACTGCTTTGTGATAGCTCTTTGTAAATTGTGGGTGTTAGCTTCGTGTCTGTCATGGACATACATCGCAGATCTTTTTCTTGGTGTTGCTTGCATTTTGTTTATGTGGTTTTTCATTTAGGTTGTGGTCAAACTGTTTTTAATATAGTGAATCTTTTCCTTATGGGTTTTTTCTTTGGTATTTTCTTAGAATACTCTCTTACAGAGCTTTCCTGGCAATCTGCTGACACTTTGTAAACAAGACCTAAGACATTATTGGCTGTTAAGTCCTTACTGTTGTAGTTTGCTCTCAAGTTCCCTATGTTTAGGGTGTTGTCTAGGCTGTATACAGCTTGAGCCAAAGAAAGGGAGGGTGATAAGTCTGTGGTGCTGGGCCTTCTCTGATGCAGGGGGATTTCCACCTTGGTTTTGGAGTCAGGCAGACCTGACTTCACATCCTGCGTTCACCAGTTGCTAGCTTTGTGACCTTGGGCAAGGTACTGTACTTTTGGGGGGCCCTATTTCCTTTATCTGTAAATAAGCTCAGTATTGATTTTAGGGTTTTGTATTAGAGGTGAATGAGATAATTCCCTCCTGTATTTCTAGAAGTATTGATCACATGGTTCTGTGCTGAATGTTGGTGCCTTGGTAGGTGGTTACTAGGGAATCAACAGTGAAAAACAGGGGCATGGCCCCTCAGCAGAGAGCTTACGTCCCAGGATGAGGCTTGTAAGCCCAGGTATGGAGCAGACTTCTAGGAAACGTCCTGTTTGTTATGATTGCAGTTTAAATTCTCATTGTAATATTTAAAATGTTGTTGTTGTGGTCAATCATGTCTGACTCTTTGAGCTGCCATGGACTGTAGCCCCCCAGGCTCCTCTGTCCGTGGAACTCTCCAGGCAAGAATACTGGGGTGGGTTGCCATTTCCTTCTCCAGGGGGTCTTCTTGACTAAGGGATTGAACCTGCATCTCTTGCGTCTCATGCATTGGCAGGCAAACTCTTTAGCTCTGTGCCTCCTGAGAAGCCAGTGTTTAAAATGTGTAATATAGTCAAAATACGTGGGAAAAACTGAGATGACCTCGTTTCACTTCAGTAGTTTCCTTCAAGAGTTTTGTTGGAAAGGAAATAATTTTATTTCAATGGAATCAAGTCCCTATTAGATTCTGTTGTGTCGTTAAGTGGTATATGAAACTGATATAATTTTTACATCCGTATTAATAGTTAGGTAAGCACAGTTCCTTCTTGTGCCATCTTCGGTAAATCACGTGTAACCTGTCACAGGTTCTGTGCATGTTATGTTTTAGAAACGAGGATGTAGTGCAGGCCTGCTCCTTTTGGGACAGTAATTTCGTTTTCTGCCTTACAAATAATTTTAGTAAGGAACACGAGCAACTGTGTGTCTCTGCTTCTTAATGATCCGTAAGTGGGCAGACTGCATTTTTATGAGCAGTTATACCAGGCAGGCCTTGGGGTCTCAGCTGATGCTCGTTGAGGGCGTGGCCAACTCTGTGGCACATTTGATGCCTTACTGGGTGTGGACAGGGGTCTCCTGGCCTAGGGTTCTCTCCAGGCACCAGGATACATGGGCTTATTCACCTTTGGAAGCCTCTTCCCCAGCTGCAAGAAGTCTTCAGAAAACTTAGTTGAAAACTGCTCCAGTTCGGGACCGTCAGGAAAAAGAGAAAAAGGGTAGAAGGACAGGGAGCAAGCAGGGTTCATGTTGGGGCCTTGGGAAAGAGGAGGGTGCAGGAGGGGGGCCTGGCCTGGCCCCACAGTTTTCCAGCAGCTCTCCTTGCCAGATGTCACCTTAGGCAGAACCTGAAGAGCTGGAGGTGAGGTTGGAGGAGGACCATTACTGAGCAGCCAGCCGAAGTCCATGTTGCCTTCTCTGTTCTCGTGTCTTCACTTGTCCTTCCTCTTAAGACCTGAAGAGCAGGAACAAGTAACTCAGGAGAAAACCAGACACACATCAAGCGTGCTGAGTGGACGGACACAGTGACACAGGGAGCTAGGACTTTGGCGACAGAGGGCAGGAACTGACAGCTCCTGCCTCAAAGCTGCGGGCGTGAGAGAGCCTAAGAGCATAGGAGCCAAGCGGAAATGAGCAGCAGAGTCTCCATGGGCCGTGTTTTGAAATTCTATAAAATAGCCAGCTACTGTTGGTTGTATCACTCGAAGGAATGCTAACATATATATGTGTATGTGCGTTTATAGGCTCACTCAATCCCTCCAGCCTCTGTTGCCCCCAGCAGTTGGGATAGACTTTCTAAAGCACAGACTTGGCTGGGCTGTGCTGCAGGTCCTCATGCTGGGGAGGTGCTGCTCAGCGTCACCGAGTCCCCGGGTGCAGCCTGCACGATGCGACGGAAACCTCTCTCTGCTCTTTTGACCCTACAGTATAAGAATGCCGGGGTGATTGAGCTAGAAGCGTGTGTCAAGGCCGTCCGCGTTCTCGCCATTCAGAAGCGGAGCATGGAAGCTTCGGAATTTCTCCAGAATGCAGTTTACATCAACCTTCGGCAGGTGGGTGTATGTCCTCCGTGTGGAGGGATTAACGCAGTTCTCCTGGAGCTTTTTCTCCACGAGTCTGTCTGGTTTTGCTGTGCTGGGATTCAGTGTGGTCAAAATCCTGGAGTCAGAACTTGGAACCCTGATTAAGGGAGCTGTTTTACTTCTTTATATTATGGTCTTTTACTTTCAAAATTCAGAATTTTGTTTTTTCAAAACTTTTTTTTTGATTGGAGAGAGAACTTTGCTGTTAACACTTTGAGGCCTTGGCCAAGCTTTAATGCCTCTTTTTTGGTCAGTTGAAGCGATGTCATCTGTGATCCTGTCTGGGTTGTGCCCGCTGTAAAGCATGAAGTGTGTGAAAGTACGTCATACAGCTTGTTACACCCTGCAGGCGTCCCGCACACATCACCTGGATCTGGACCTGTCTTCAGTAGGCCAATCACCAGGACATTTAGTTGCAGGTTGCTAATGCAAAACCTCCAAATCAGTAATCCAGCTAAACATCTATGGTCTTTCTAGTCCACTTTAGATTTTTATGGCCAGGGCTGCCAAGATGGAAAAGTGAAGCAGTTTGCTCAGGGGCCCGGGGCTGGGGTTAGGACACAGGCGACTGTCCTTGAGCAGATCTCGCTCAGTCTGGCATCGTGCTCTGAGTGGGCCTAGAGGTGGGGAAGGCAGAGTCTGCTCTCATTGTGCCGACAGTTTCATGGCAAAGGTGGACACTCACCAGGTGAAGAACTTGGGAGTTTATTCTAACAACAGTGGGTTTAAACAGAAAGGCCTTAAAAGCACAGGAATGATAGGGCCCCCCTTTGTCTGGAGCATGGTGAGTGTGGTGGGGGAGACCAGGTGGGAGCTCTTGAGGGGCCCAGGTAGGCGGTATAGGTGGCTTCACCGGAGAGGTGGTGGGGTGGTCAGTGGGAAAAAGTCAACAGATTGAAGACATGTGTTTAGGTGAAAAGGAAGGAATTAGTGACCTACATGAGGGCCAGATGGAGTAATGCCCAGGTTTCTGACATAATGAATCAGGTAAGTGATGGCTATGCTGTGTTCAGAGAAGAGACTCTGCAGAGGGACTCTGGGGGCCAAGCTGATGGAGTCAGATGTGTAATGAAAAGGCTTAAATATGTGGGTCTGGGGGACTCAGCTGAGAGAGGGAAGGGAGAGAGACTTCACCGTCATTTTGCATTCCGAACACATAAGAGAGAATGGCAGGCCTCTGTAACAGAGGCTTAGTACGTTAACGTTTTGCCATATTGACTGTGGAGCTTCTTAATTTTTAAAACAGAAATAAAGCCATGGAGTTAATGAACGTCTTAGAGTTGATCTGTATCCTGCTCATACGTATTTTGAGACCTCATATGTTTATAACCACAGTCTATAAGACGTGGACTACTTTAGCGTGAGAGTTAAGCCCAAGGGCTGGGGATGCATATGGCTGGGCCTTGAGCCTGACTTCGTCGCCTCGCGTGACTCACTCAGCCTCTCTGTGCCTTACCAGAAAAGGCTGAGGTTTCTGGTAAAGACGGGCAGGAAAAGCAAAAACCCACCGCTTGACGGGGAAGGGTGGTAGCCAGCGGTCGGCAGTGCTGGCAGATGAACGGACATCTGGGTTGGGTGACCACTCACCGCGGTTTCTGGGTGACCTGTGGGGTGTGAGCCCTGGGCGGCGTGATTCCTGGCTCTGAGGCTGCCATCCAGGGAGCAGCCCCGGGCACACGCAGCCCCAGTGGGCCAGCTCAGGGTGCAGTCCTGGGACCTGTGCTGAGGGCAAGATGAGGGCTCCCCCGAGGGGTCTCCCTGTGAAGAGAGGAAATGACCTACCCACAGCAGCCGAAGAGCCCCCGAGCAGGGCTCCAGGTGCACAGGCATGACCGGGCTCGAGCTTGGGGAGCCGGAAGTCACTCGGTGGCCTGAACGGCCATCTTTCTGAAGGACAGTGGGTGAAAAAGATGCTTAAAAGGCAGATCCATCGTAGGTTGTGAGCGAAAGTAAAGACACGTGGATTCGTCAGGCAGGCATGACGGAACCCTGAGTGTGTGCAGACCCAGCTGGGACGTCGTGCTGGAGGACAGGGTTGTGGGCTTGTACACAGACCCCACTTTGCGCTCACGGCAGAATCCCTCCATAGCTCTGTGTTTTCACCTGTAAAATGATGGGACGACAGACTCATGATGACTTGAAGGAGCAGTGCCGCTCAGACACCGTGTCCGGCCCTGTGCAGGGGACTGTGCAGGGCTGCTCAGCAGCTGCTTTTACCTGCTGTGGCCGGAGGCGGTGGCCGGTGAGGAGGGGGACGGGTGGCTTTGAATGGACACTGAGAGCAGGCTGCAGAGCCGCAGGCAGTCTGGTGGGGGGCTGGCTGTGGGGAGGACTTGGTAGACTTGGTGTCTTAAGACTTGCTCACCCTTGTGGACCAGAGTTGCCTTTGCAAATTCATGTTGAACATTTGGGCTTTTGGCGAGGCTCTTCCCACAGGTGGGTGTAACGCAGCGTGTTTTATAAGGTAACGTGCTTTTGTTTAGTGTGTAGAAATTTGCACCTACTGGAAACAGCCCTCCTCTATTGGCTGGGCTTCGTAGAACCCTAGGGGTCAGCAGAGCCGTGTGGAGGGCCAGTGGCTGGCCTCACCGCGGCAGGCGTGGACCTGTGGAGTTCTCCCTGGCTCACTGCTTTGCTGGAGTTGGCTCATCTCTGTGTCTGGTTGCCTGATGAGCAGACAGTAGTCATAAGTTCTGGTGAGACTTTACAATGACAGTGACAAAGAGGAACGGCCTGTGGTTTTCCTGAAACAGGGTGAGCTTTTGGGTCTCGATCAGGTGTCTTCTACTGATAGGTCAGTCCTGTGACTCCTTTTGGCTGATGTGGACATGCTGAAAGGAACCAAGAGGGCATTATTGCAGGTGCCTTCTGCCTTGAGAAGCATGCAGATGTGAAAATTGAAAAAAATCCATTTGGATCTACTGGTGTTGGGAAGGGTTTCTGCATTTTCCAGGAGGGTTCCAGGCAGCATTCCTCTTCTTTGTGAGCAGGAACGTGGATCCACCTGTCTTGTCTTCAGTTGTTTACGGGAGTGGCTCGTGGGCATTAGCATTGACAAAGAGCTGCTAGCTGAGAGCTCTGGCTACAGAGAGAGCAGGCTACAGATTTGTGTAGCGGCCCTGTAGGTCTCAACTGCATGTGGTCAGGGCGAAGGGAAAGAGGAGCTTGAACCTTGTAGCCAGAGTCAGGTTCCAATTGCCAATTCCTCTCTCTGTGACCCTGGACTGGGAGGTAACCTCCTTTAGCCTGTTTGTGAATCTATAAAATGGGTATGATAATACTCACTTCTTCCTGGATATGGCGTGAATTGTCAGTGGGATTATAACACATGTAGAGTGCTTCCCATGCTGCTTGGCACTTAGGAAGCGTTCACTGTCTGCCCCACCGGTGATGTGTCAAAGCAGGAAGGGCAGCTCCTGTTTGTAGAGGAACCACTAGCAGACTCTTGACTAGGCTGTGAATTTGGTTATTTCCTTCAGTCCTTGTAGCCGTTTGTTCTAAGTGTGTTTATTCTCATCGACGGAAGAGGAGCCTCAGCGTAAAGAAGACTCGGTAACTTGTCAGACCATAATTTCGGGTGCAGGGGCCTCGGTAAAGTGTGCTCGTTTGGGTTTTCCCTTTTCCCCATTCCGTGGAGGCCAGGCACCAGGCTTGTAGCCTAAGAACATTCCATAGGTTTTATTTATATTCCATAGGGTTCCCGTGCTGCTGGAGCACAGTGTCCAGTGGGGGACGTAGGTACTAATAGATAAACATGAAAACAAATGAGCACAAACTGTCCTCAGTTTTGCAGAGAAAAAGAACATACATTGCCTTGCAGGGCTGGGGAACTTTCTAGCTGGGGCTGCTCTGGTGTTAATCTCAGTAAGACAAGTTCTGTTACCAGGCAGAGACAGAAGGACTAAGCCACTGTTACCAGGTAAACCGAAACTTGCTGAATAGTACTTACGGCTGATTAGGTGCCAGCTTGCTGCGCTCACTAGCCAAGGGAGAAACAGACTTTGGCTATAATCCTCGTGGTAGCTGTGCTTAGGAGTTTTTTTGAACCCAGCTTTATTTTATTTTAATTTAAAAATAGTTTTCTTTGCTTATTGACTGTGCTGGGTCTTTGCTGTGCGTGAGTTTTCTCTAGTTTCTCTAGTAGTGGGGGCTTCTCTTGAGCTGTGTGGAGCGGGCTTCAGTAGCTGGGGCCCCGGCCTCTGCGGTGCGGGCTCGGTGGCTGGGGCCGCGGCCTCTGGAGCGCGGGCTCCTTGGCTGGGGCCGCAGCCTCTGCGGCGCGGGCTCGGTGGCTGGGGCCGCAGCCTCTGCGGCGCGGGCTCGGTGGCTGGGGCTCACGGGCTCATCTGCTCTGTGGCATGTGGGATCTTCCTGGACCAGGGATCGACTTCGTGTCTCCTGCGATGGCAGGTGGATTCTTTCCCACTGAGCTCCCGGGGAGTCCCCTGAACCCGGTTTTAGAGAGGAGAAAATGAAGGCCAGGTGTTTGCGTGCAGACCTTGTCAGTGCCTCCACTGGTCGTCTGCACACCTAGTTTGCTGTGGCTGCAAAGTCCAAGCTCTGTGAACCACATCTTGTAGCTTCTTCCAAACAACCCAGATGACTGAAGTTAATTTTCTTCATTAGTAAGAAACCTAAGTGACCACAAGAGAAAGAGGTGGTAAGGAATTGTTTGGAAAGCTAGGGAAAAGCCCAGTACCTCCCAGCCATGGGAGCTTGCTCCCGGGCTGGTGACGCTCACCCTGGCGGCTCCTGCAGGTGTGACGTTCAGGAACGACTGAGGTGCTTGAGGACATCTCAGCTCGTGACACTGCTGATTAGAACCTGTGGCCTCTGGGCCCCTGGTTAATTTTCTCTTCAAAGGCATTTGCATTTTCTGCGGGCTAC
The DNA here is from genome assembly GCA_020226075.1 of Hydropotes inermis. NCBI lineage: Eukaryota > Metazoa > Chordata > Mammalia > Artiodactyla > Cervidae > Hydropotes > Hydropotes inermis. The sequence goes on along the minus strand of CM035278.1, from coordinate 12,248,581 downwards.
TCTGCTCACACTTAAGAATAGCCTCTTTAAAGTTCTTGATGCAGTTTCTTAATGAGGCTGTTGCTAAGGAAACCTAGCAAAAACCCAGTGGATGTGCACATAATAATGGTAACCTTGGAACTTTGTCGATTTAAGCTCAGAATCGGAGAGGTGGGAGGCTCAGGAAAGGCTTTCTGAGACAGAAGGGGACCAGTGTAAGGATGCAGCCCAGGTTAGATGAAACAGCTCCATCCTACCAGCAGGGTGCCTGGCCTCAGGACAGGACAGTGTGTGCGGTCCTCACAGAGAAAGGAGGGGTTGGGATGGGGAGGGAGGAAAGTCAGGTTCTTTAATGGAGAAGGCAAAAAGAGAGGGAACCGGAATTCCTGGTTGAACAGGAGTCAGGAATATGGCTTGAGGTCCTTATATTTGGGGGAGAGGAGTTTTGTGGGGACCTGAGGAGGAGGGAGTGTGTCTTGGAGGGAAGTCCACGCAGCACAGAAATGGGCAGGACTGGGGGCCCTGCTGGGTGAGCTGCCTGCAGACCGGGGCACAGGCCGCCTCCATCCTTACACTGGAACCTCAGGCCTCGGTTTGCAGGCCGCAGCAGTGAAAGGAAAGCAGAGAGCGGTGCCCAGGGCTGTGCTTGTTACATCCAGCACAGTCAGGGTCTGAGGTGGGTGCTTGACGGGAGAAGGATGGTTCGGATTTTCCCACGCGGGGCGCACAGCAGCTGTGTACCCCACAGGCCTTGTGGCTCCTGCAGCTCGTCATCTTTCTTCTTGCCTCAGCTGCCGGGGTCCTTCGAGCTGAGTCTGCTGTCGCCTCTGTTAATCACCCCTGCTTCATCTGGCCCTCGTTTCATCTAAATATTAAGTCCCCGTTCTCTCCTCACTCTCACTTTTGTCTTTTTGTTGTTGTTGTTGCTAAATTGTATTTTAAAAAATTGATTTAGATCTTTTTTAGAATGAGGCCCAAAGTAAATGAATGTGTACACAGACTTATCACAGACACTTACTGCTTTGAAAAAATCTAAGCTGTTTACCTAGTAGTTTCGTTGCTGGCTTGTAGTCGTGCTTAAGAAACAGAAGTTGTCACCAGTCCATGATAGGGTGGTTGGGTTAGGTGGTGGTTAGGTTAGGCTGTGGATGCAGGCCAAGGTCGGTGTGGTTATTATTGACATTTCATTTTCTTTTTCACTGGTTCTGTGTATTTTGTGTTTTGAGAAGTTATGTGTTTTAAAATTCCTGCCCAGATTCCAGTGTCTTTCGCTTTTTCTCTTTCGCTTCTCTGTGTCTTACGTTCTAAGTGGCAGATGCCTTTGTCCAAGAGAATGCGGCCTTCTTAGCAAGAGGACGGGGTGAGCGAGGAGACGTGGGGTGCAGAGAAGGCCTCGGTGCTCCCACGTGGGGCCGCATCCGTGCCCCTCTGCCTCCCACCCTGTCAGCACGCTGCCGCGGCCTCCCCTCGCCTTCGGATGTTTCATCGGGTCCCTGCTTTACAGAGACCCTCTGTTTCCCCTTTTCACTTGGAAGCTTCTCTCATGTGCTTTTTCCTCCCCTCTGGTGCCTCAGCTCTCCGAGGAGGAGAAGATCCAGCGCTACAGCATCCTCTCCGAGCTCTACGAGTTGATCGGCTTCCACCGCAAGTCCGCCTTCTTCAAGCGCGTGGCCGCCATGCAGTGCGTGGCGCCGAGCATCTCGGAGCCTGGCTGGAGGGCCTGCTACAAGCTGCTCCTGGAGACACTTCCTGGCTACAGCCTGTCGCTGGATCCACAGGACTTCAGCAAAGGTACCGGAGCCGAGAGTTACTTCATCCCAATTAACGCGGAGAGAAAAATTAGACCTGCCATTTGTCTGTGTTGGATGGTGTTGGTGGTCAGGCCCATACTGTTGGTCAGGTAATTTTGAACCTGAACTCAGTCCCTGGCTTTGGCCCTGGCCTGTTGTGATGTATTAAGTGCAAGGGGTTGGGTAGAACTGGGTACCTCTCTAGCAGGTCAACTGTCAGCAGGCGTTTCTTGGTTCTTGCTTTGTGCTGGACACTGTTCCACATGTTGAGGACACTCAGCCACATCTGAATTCATCCAGTGGCACTTTCTTCCAGATCTTTCAACATCTCACCCAAACAGAAATCACAGCAGATTTTTTTCAGCTGTCCTGTTACCTGCACTTCCTTTGATTACTTTTCCCTTTGTGTTCCCCCAAGAGATGGGGTGGAAGCTAAGTTTTGCCGAGCACATGTTTCATGATTGGCACTTTTGGATGGACCGTGAGTTCTGGATAAGTTGATACGAGCCTGTATTTCAGCCCTGGTGTGTCTCTTCGGCAGTGAAAACTTCAGGGCAGCGGTGGTCACCTGGCCGCTCTTTGGGCCCCTAACTGGCCTCCTGGGGTGCTTCGATTCCCTCCACGGTGGTCACAGACTGTCCTTGGCCTCCTGGAGCCCTGAGACTGTGTGGTGTTGAACCAAATGTCATCTTGGAGCCCGGGGCCTGAAGGGACCCACAGCCAGAAACCAGAACCTCCCTGTGGGGCCTGTCCCTGCTGAAGGGTCCCTCAGCTGGCCCTCTGCGGGACCCCGCTACCCTGGGCTCTGAGCCTGGCACCTCCGGGGCTGGGGCCGGGGGTGGATGTGCGGTGAGATGGGCCCCTGTGACGGAGGAGCCTCTCGTGGTTCCGAGACCAGTCTGACTCCTGCCCTCTCCTTTCAGATGGGGAATCGGGTGGGCTCTGCTTGGCGGTCTTTGTGCTGGGGGCTCATCATTGGTGGAGTCAGGAAGGGGATGCTGAGAGGGGCTATAGGTCCTGGTGGCCCTGGGAACCCCGTTCGTGTGCTTTTGGGAGACAAAAGAGTACAGAGTGCGGGGCTTTCCAGCGACCCCTGCATCCCCTGGATATCCCTGCAGTCTGACTGTGGAGTGAGTGCACCCTGGGCTTCGTGCAGTAACCGCTGTGGACACGACCCAAGGGCCCTGCCGGGCTCCCCCGCCCTCCCCTCCTCTGGACGCCCCGCTCTGCCCTCACCTGCTGCGCTGGGTGCCCTGAATGTCCCGGTCGTCCCACACCTGCACACAGTCCCTCTATTTTCCTCGTCACTGCCTCCTTTTCCTCTTGTATAGCATTTCCCATGAATTGTAGGTACATTAAGACACTGGGCAATGGTTTAGCACCCACCCCCCTCTCTAGGCTGTGTGCCTGTGAGGACGGAGACCCCGCCCCTCCCAGTGTCCCCTTGCAGGCATCCCCGCAAATGCGTGCACCAGGGGCCTGAAACTGGTGAGCAGCTTTGGTGACATGTGCTTGTTGCCATCTGTTGAGCAGAGTTTCTTTCTTGATCTCAGTTTTTATTTTTTTCTTTTTTAAAAAATTTTTATTTATTTAAATCTTCTAATTTTGATTTTATTTATTTATTTTTCCCAGTTATTTTTATTAGTTGGAGGCTAGTTACCTTACAGTATTGTAGTGGTTTTTGCCATCCATTGACATGAATCAGCCATGGATTTACATGTGTTCCCCATCCTGATCCCCCCTCCCACCTCCCTCCCCATCCCATCTCTCTGGGTCTTCCCAGTGCACCAGCCCCAAGCACTTGTCTCATGCATCCAACCTGGACTGGTGATCTGTTTCACCCTTGATAATATACATGTTTCGATGCTGTTCTCTCGAAACATCCCACCCTCACCTTCTCCCACAGAGTCCAAAAGTCTGTTCTGTACATCTCTGTCTCTTTTTCTGTCTTGCATATAGGGTTATCGTTACCATCTTTCTAAATTCCATATATATGTGTTAGTATACTGTATTGGTGTTTTTCTTTCTGGCTTACTTCACTCTGTATAATGGGCTCCAGTTTCATCCATCTCATTAGAACTGATTCAAATGAATTCTTTTTAATGGCTGAGTAATATTCCATGGTATATATGTACCACAGCTTCCTTATCCACTTGTCTGCTGATGGGCATCTAGGTTGCTTCCATGTCCTGGCTATTATAAACAATATGTGATGAACATTGGGGTACACATGTCTCTTTCAGATCTGGTTTCCTCAGTGTGTATGCCCAGGAGTGGGATTGCTGGGTCATATGGCAGTTCTATTTCCAGTTTTTTAAGGAATCTCCACACTGTTCTCCATAGCAGCTGTACTAGTTTGCATTCCCACCAACAGTGTAAGAGGGTTCCCTTTTCTCCACACCCTCTCCAGCATTCATTGCTTGTAGACTTTTGGATAGAAGCCATTCTTGATCTCAGTTTTTAAATCACTTGAACAAAACATATTTCTTTTGAAAAATGAAGCAAACAAGCACAACTCCCTGTATTTGGTGCTTTTTACCCAGCCTTCTATTAATATTTTGGGAGGGTACATTCACCATCATTTTGTGAAAGAGGTTGGGGAGGTCAGGTAAGAGATCAAATAAAGTAAAAATGATGAAAGTCAGCTGGCTGTATTTTTTTTTTTTAATAAGAAATAAGTTACTTTAAACCCCATCTTCACTGTTGCTCTGGACCACTTTAAACATTTCTCAGAGAATTAAGTGGAAATCTACTAACACCCTATACTTGTGAATAAAAGGGAGATTGTCTTTACTCTTGGCACCTGAAATTGTTTTCTGTGTTTCTTGAAATGAACATTTTCCTTGGCTGGTTATGGAAAGTTGAGATAGGAACACAGAAGGGCACTGTGTGTATTTGTCAGCTTACCAGCCTGCTTATTATCACTTTAATCTTATTTGTGTTCTATATACGAAGATTTTTTTGATCATACCTTCTCCTTAGCCTTTTCCTGAACGAGGGATTAAATTTTCCCCAGGAACTCTTAGGAAAGAGAGTGGCATACGAGTTTGCTTTAAAAGGCCACAGTTGATGTAATAAGCTCTCACATAAGTGAAATTTTTGAATACAGGAATGTTGAAAATTTTGTCACTGGCTCATATGCTGCAAGGCTGACTTAAGGATAAAAAGATTTGGATTTTTATAGGAGCAATTTGAATCACATAAAAATTATGACTTGTATGCTATTTGGTGTTAGGAAAATTTATGCTCTTATCATAATTGTCTGTGGTGGGAACTGGATCCTTATCTAGTAAAAGAAAATTTGCAAAGTGATGTGTCCCCTGTTATTGACATGACGTGCTAAAGGTGGGTTGAGTTGGGTCATTTATCGGTCTGGGCTGGGTTAGTGGTGACGTGGATTTCAGCTTCTTCATCCTTTGCAGAACCTCCTTCACGTCAGCCTGTGGCTTTCCAGTGACATGGGAACGCTGTGGGGCCTTGTCCTTGTCCTTCTCTCCTTCCCGCTGGTTGTTTGAAAGGGTTTCTGTAAGATGGAGTGGTAGGATATCAAGGTTTTTGTGTGTGGGTTGGTCTGGTCTGCTCTAAGAATCTCAACAATTATTGTTATTCAGCAACTTAAAAATTATTATGAAATATTTTTTAGAATAGTACCATGAGCCCATCACCTGTATTTTTAAATAATTAGATTTGGCCATATCTGCTTTATTCATACCTTTCTTTTTCTTTTAAGTATTTGTTCTTAAATATTTCTTTGTTGAAATATTTTTACAGCAAATCCTAGAAATCATGTCCTTTTAGCCTATATACATAAGTAGGCATGTATGAACAACAGGCTTTCATCAGGCTTTCAGCCTGACCCACGACCCTGTTAAGGGCCAGCTCTGTTTCAGGCCTCTCACTGGGGCAGCTGGGTGAATACGACACCATCCTGGCTCCCAAGGAAGTTACGGACTGATGGAAGAAACCAAGGCACGAGCTCCCAGGTGCTCAGGGTACCTGCCGGAGAATGCCCGTGGGACAAGATAGTGCAGGGTTTGGTGGAGATCCACAGAGGGGGCCGGTCAGCCCTGCAGGGAGGGCGGTGGGAGAGATGGTCAGTGGGGCTAAAGAGAGGGGGTATCCTTTGCTTAGAGTTTTAAATCTCACCTCCAGCCTTTCTGCCAGCCGCCCCCCACCCAGGCTCCCTGGACACACAGCGCTGGGTGGTGGTAACTGATTGTGATTCCTGTCACCACGTCTTCTTCATGAAGAAGTTTAAGGTGGAAAATATGTAAAAGCACTAACTGTTGCCAAAAGGGACACAGATAATTATCTCTGAAATCCTGATCCTTTTTATTTTTTTTTAAAAACTTTGTTTTGCATTGGAACATAGCTGATTAATTAACAGGCTTCTCAGATGGCTCAGTGGTAAAGAATCTGCCTGCTAGTGCAGGAGACACGGGATTGATCCCAGGGTCGGGAAGATCCCCTGGAGGAGGAAACGGCAACCCACTGCGGTATTCTTCCCTGGAGAAACCTATGGACAGAGGAGCCTGGCAGGCTACAGTCCCTGGGGTCACAGAGTCAGACACGACTGAGTGAGCACGCCCGCACGCGAAGCTGATTAACAGTGTTGTGATAGTTTTAGGTGAACAGCAAGGGGACTCAGCTGTACGTTAAATCCTGGGATCCTAAAGAGATGCTTTCTGATGGTTGTGCAAACAGTTTCTTCCACCTCTAATTTCAGATACACTAAGTTATTTTGGAGGGAGCAGCCGCAGTTTGTTGGTAACCATTTTTTTCTCATTTAGCTTTCCACTTTTCTGTTTTTACATTTTAGAGAAATCTGGTTTTTAAATTTTGTGTGTTTGGTTGTTGATAATGAAGGCTCATCAAATACTAGTATTTTCTTGGGGGAAAAAAGTATGCTATAACTCAAATACATACCACTGAAAACATAGTCTTTTGTCCTAACCTAATTGTAAGTATTTCAGAACGGGTTGTTTTAGAGATTGTGTGTCTTTGAATAAAAACTTTTTTCTTTTTTAAATGTGTGAGCAAACGTATCATGTGAACATTCTTCTCCAGGATAAGTCGGGGAAGTGCTTCTGTGCCCTCCTAGCTTGGCAGCTGAGGCAGTGTCCGGGAATCGCCGTCTCACACAGCAGAGGTGGCTCCCGAGGGGCTGCGGCGCCGCCCCGTGGCCCTGCGCCCCGAGGCCCGCTCTGATGTCCCGTGGCTTCCCCCGCAGGCACTCACCGAGGCTGGGCCGCCGTCCAGATGCGTCTGCTGCATGAGCTGGTGTACGCGTCCCGGAGAATGGGGAACCCTGCCCTCTCTGTCAGGCACCTGTCCTTCCTGCTACAGACCATGCTGGACTTCTTGTCAGACCAAGGTGAGTGGGCTCAGACTCCGGTTGTTTCCCAGGAGAGGGGGACAGTGCTGTCTTGGTGCCGACCCCCGTGGGCACCAGCTCAGGATGGGGTGGGCAGTGTCCCCGGTGCTCCCCATCCTCCAGGCCCGCTCCTCCCTGAGTGCCTCTCGCTGCCCCACGCTGCTGCCTTCCTTGCTGTGCTCGGCTTCCGGCGTGGCCTCCCATCGCCTTTGCCCACGCCTTACAAAACGTAAACGTCGGGGCGTAGCACTTACACTCTGCTCAGTCAGTTTTCACAGAGTGGCCACGTGGTACCCGGCGCCCCATGCCCCTCTGGTCGCTTCTCCCCTCGTGGGAGCATCTTTCTGGACTTGCGGGGGATCGTGCGTATCTTTGCCCACAGGTCAGGGCAGCTTTCTTCTTAGTCCTTTCCTCCAGCTGCCTCTCATCTCACACGCTCTCAGGGTGTCACATGTGTTTTGGGTTTTGCGTGCAGTCATGGGTCCCCAGCCCGGGTCCCACCCTGTCGCCATGCCCAGGGAGTCGGTCCTGCCTGGAGTTAGTCCCCAGGGAGTCGTCCGTTCTGGATGGCACATCACTGTGACCACACCGCCCTCTGTCCCAGGGGCCGCAGCGAGGCCTCAGGCGGCTCAGTCACTGCTCATCTCTGCGAGCATCCCGGCGTCCTCGCCTCCTTACAGAGAATGGGAGTGCTCCGTGGCCACGCGGAGTGTGGGTGTCCTTCCCTCGGCTCCTGGAGCTGTGTCTTCCAGGTCCTGAGAGCGCTCAGCATGCTCGGTGCTGTTTGTGTGCTTCTCCGCGTGGGGTAGCTCTCGTTTTCCGTTTAGGACTTCAGGTGCCCCGAGAGGTCCCGTGGACAGCCACCCCCCGGGGCGTCCGTGGTCTCTGCTGGTTGAGCGTTGCCCGTGGGTGGCGTGCGTCCCTGTGCTGCGGCGGGCTCGGCGGTGCGGAGAGCCTGCATGTGGCCTGTCTGAAGTGGGAGGAGAGGGAGAGGCCGAGGCAGGGCCCTGGGCTCCTGGAGGCTGACCCCGGCTGCGTGGGCCTCTCCGTTGCTCAAGGGGATGGGTTTTTGCTTGTTAAGGGTGCTGCTCCCCTGCTGCTGGGCCCCTGCGGCTTCTGGAGCCTCCCGGGCCGGCAGCTCTGAAGACACGGTGCCTGGCGCAGCCCACAGGCTGAGTGGACCCTGCTCTCAACCTCAGGGTTCTGAGCGGCCCCGGGGCCATCGCCTCTCCTGCTCGTCCCTGTTCGCTCGGTACCCCGCCCCCACAGTGCCCACGGGGGTGGACGGTCTCCCACGCTGGGGGGCCGTGAGCTGCGGGATGTGGCCCCCGCGCCTTCCCTGGGCTGCTCCCACCCCGCCATATCCTCCGCCTGGACGTTTCCCCACAGGTACACCAGGTGCACATCTCCCGCCCGCAGCGGGCCTCTCTTCTCACCGCCCCCCCCCGCCCCCTCCCGTCAGCAAACTCCCCTTCGTCTGCGCTGCCCCTGGGCCGCCTTCTCACGTTCTCTCCTGTCGCGGGGCGACCGTCCTCCTGTGGCCGGTCTCGTCTCATACGCGGCCTTTGCCGCAGATCCCCAGGAGAGGAGGAGGTTGCTGACCATTCGAGGTTATGTTAATCAGTGATCTGAAGGCGCTGGTACGGGGGTGAGAAGCTCGGGACATTTGACCCCGTGAACAGACCGCCACCTCCTAAGGCCCGTGGGTAGTGGCGTTTGGTTAATCGGAGTCTTCCTAGACAAGGCCTGAAGTCAGAGGACCACGGGTTCCTCCCACTGTCCCGACCTCAAATACCATGACCTCAGATCAGCAATTAAACTCTTCCCGAAGCTTCATTTTCTCATTTGTACAGCTCAGGTGTTAGAAACTGTGGGGTAGTTTGTTTCTGTTTTAATGGTAGGTATTTTAATTGATTGGTGACCTTCTAGAGAGCGCATGGTACCATCCACTGAGTTGATAATTAACATTTCTGAGTATCACTGTGTTGAAATGAAATGGGGGAGGGAGCCCTGGCCTCCTCCTCGCGTGTGGACCCGTCTGGGTGTTTACAGTAGTAGACGCCACGGTTGGGGGTTCTCCCCTGCTCCGCCCCCCACGGGCCCCTCCAGCCTGTGTGAGTGCTCGTGAACTCACAGGAGGAGTCCCGGGGCCAGTGGGCCTTCTTTTTATGACAAGTGTTATTCCACAGTGTCCCTCATAGTACCAGAGACATTGATGTAGAGTTTGAATGTTGTTTCAGGTAAAGTGAGGGTGGCTACAAGCAGTATTTCTAATTAATATATTTTCAGATAATGTAATTTTAAATGTCTGAGTTAAAGATGTAGTGAATGTTAATGATCTTGTTTATAAAACAAACAGACTCACAGACACAGAAAACAACCTATGGTTACCAAAATGGAAAGGAGATAAATTCAATAAACTAGATAAACAGTAAGGTCGTGTCATATATATAGCATAGGGTACTATATTCATTATCTTATAATAAACTATAATGAAAAAGAAAGATTATGATAAATGTTAAAAAATAAAAGTCTTACGGTTTCATCTGTTTCGAAAGGTTTGTATGTTCAGATTTACAGGGCTTTTTATTTTTTCCTTAAGGAGAACCACTTTGAGTAGTAAACAAAACTCCATTTATAACATAATAAACCTTCTATGAATTTCTTCACAGTCCAAAGGACAAAAACTCTGACTTCTTTAGAATTTATATTTAACCTTAAATATGCTAAAATCCATCCATGTCAGCTTTGAAATTTTAATCTTACCTGATACTATGAAATAGAGCAATGCTCAATGGGTGGGAAAATCCCTAATTTTTGCTGTTCAGCCACTTTTCTCGATCTTGCTCTCTGATTCTGTACGTTAGTGTGTTCAGTGGCTTTGTAATAAACTTTTAAGATGAAGGGGAATTCCTTGCTCATCGTTTGCCTGAAATCCTGGCTTATGTTCCTCTTTTTAAACAAAAAACACGCTCCAAAAATGTGTGCAAATTTAACTAGTAAAACTCCTTTAAGGATCTTTTTTGCCGGCCATCCAGAGGTGTGTACTCTGGGTGGTGCTGGCATCAGGGGTTGACAGGAGCATGGGTCGTGGGAGGATGCTGTGGCTACGGCCCAGGGAGTCCCTGTAAGTAAGGGCGTAGGAGTATCTCAGAGGACTGGCAGTTCTCCAGAGGTGGAAGGGTGGTTTGGGTAGTATTCCATGACAAAGATGACCCTGACCTTGAGGAGCAAATTGGTCTTTGCCAGACCAGACTGAGCAGAAGGAGCAGCTTCAGGCAGGAGGACTTTCTCCAGTTCTGGTGGAATTGGGAGGTTGGGCTCATTTGGGGAATGAGGACACAGTGGTTCGGGCAATTCTATTGCCTGGGATTCTGGGGAGAGAAGTGGGTGACGAGCAGTCGTGCCTCGTGCCCCTGCAGTTCTGCTCCTAGTCACGGGCTCCTGAGGTCTGAAAACACGTCTACACAAAGACTCGTGCCTGGGTGGGCACAGCGGCTCATCCCTCAGAGCCAGAGTGGGAACCGTCGGTTGATGTCCATTGACTGGCAGATGAAGGAAGCGTGGTGTGTCCACCTGGGTTTCCCGTCCTCCGCGTCTCCCTCGTCCTTCCCCCTTCCTGTTTTCCTTCCCCCCTTTGGCTGACGCGTGCTCATGCTCCACGGGTCAGTGGGGACACCACTTCTTGATCCCTTCAGACTAGCTTGCGTCCCTTCCGAGTGTCCCGGCCGGAGCAGTGTGTGCTCAGCCCTCGAGCATGTGTGCCCTCTGTGTGTCAGTCACTTACTGACTTGGCAAGCTCCCCACCCGGGCTGCGGGATTTACAGACGGCTCAGGCAGTGAAGAATCTGCCGGTAGTGTGGGAGACCTGGGCTCGATCCCTGGGTCGGGAAGATACTTGGAGAAGGACATGGCGACCCACTCCGGTATTCTTGCCTGGAGAGTCCCATGGACAGAGGAGCCTGCCGGGCTCCATGGGGTTGCATGGGTCCATGGGGTCGCAAAGAGTAGGACAAGACTGAGCAACTGACCCGCCGCGCAGCTGTGAGCTCTCTGAAGGTGGCTGCGTGTCTAGCTTGCTGCTTCCCTCACCTCTAGTGGCTTGTATTGGCATCCGTATATGGCTGAATGCGTTAATGATGCACTTTTTCTAAATGCGTGATTTTTTTAAAAGGGAAAAGTAATAATGCTTTTCCTTTTTTTTTTTTAAAAAAATAACTGTATTGAGAGTTAATTTGAAGGCCACACAATTCATCCATTTAAAACGTGCACTTCAGCTTTTCTGTGTATTTCAGACATGCACCCATCATCATGGTCAATATTAAAACATCTCATCACCTTGAAAAGAAGCCCTGTTAGTGGCTAGTTTTAGCCCCTGTGGCTAGTGAGTGGTGTACTTTGGTACTCATATCCTGTTGAATGTGTTAAAAATAAATACTTTCATTTGCATTATTTCTTTTTTGGGTTGATTTTTGCTGTCATCAGGAATGCTGTGGTGAGCCTCTTCAGCTCTTTGAGCAGGAGAGAGATTTTGTCAGGAGAGGGATTATTGGGTTCACTGTTTGAGCCTTTGCGCTGCTGTAGAGACATGTCGGAGTGGCCTTCTAAGAGGTCTGCTCTCATTATACTGCCAGTGGCAGTGTTGCTAATTGAGTATGTAGAGACTGTTGCCTTACTGTTTTAATTTCTATTTTCTGGAGAACTTGTGAGTTTGGATGTTTGTTCTTGTGTGCGCATTTACTAATTGTATCTCTTTTATGCGAGGCTCTTTTACAGTCTGCTGGTTGCTTCCCTGTCGCTTGCCTCATTTGATTCTCATTTCTTGGGAGGCAGGTGATGTCCAGGCCACTGTGCGGAGGTCTGTAACGCTTTGAGATGCTAATTAAGCCCTTTGCCTAAGGTCTCCCAGGCACTCAGGGCAAAGCCACACCTGGAAGCCAACTCTTAGCCGCAGTGCAGAGGATGCCAACCACGACACATTGTCCTATGCTGTAACACATCAGGGTGGTGGACAGCAGGTTTGAAAGAGTTAAGACACCTCCCGAAAGTGCTTCACCTGTTTCTAAACTAAAGCTGAAAGCAGCAGGACTATCTGGTGTGAGCACTTTATGATGACTCTCCAGAGCATAATAGGAAGTTTGAAAGTGTTGCTGGAACTTTGAGAACATCTGACATGACAGAGGATCAGCTCAGCCCAACGTGTGCCAGTTTAGCAGTGAGTGTAGAGCTCACCACGTGTGACCCTCATTGGCCGTCCTTTGCTTTCTCGAACACATCAGGGTTTTTGTTCCCGGTTTTCTCCTGTCTCAGGACATCACTCTCTTACCTGTCTTTTATGTGGCCAGCCTTCCCGCCTTGGGCTCCAGGTGGGTCTGTGCTGTGACCTCCCCATCCCCACCGTCTGTCACTTCCTGGTCGTGTCCTGACTTTTCCTCGGGTGGGCGGTTTCTATTTCTGACCGTCTAGTTCCCTTTCTGATAAATGCTCTCCAGGAGAGTCGGGTCCCTCAGGGCCAGCAAGGCCAAGTTATGGGCGAGGGGCTGAGCTGCCTGGGAAGAAGGGGTTTCCTCTTTTCCACTGGGAGGTGTCATTTGCGTTTTGTGGGAAGAAACACGGCGGCTAAATGCAGCTGCTGTTCAGTTGCTCCATCGCGTCCGACTCTCTGTGACCCCATGGACTGCAGCACGTGCGGCCTCCCTGTCCTTCACCATCTCCCAGACCTGCTCAAACCCATGTCCATTGAGTCGGAGGGTGATGCCATCCAACCATCTCACCCTCTGTCGCGCCCTCTTCTCTTGCCCTCCATCTTTCCCAGCCTCAGGGTCTTTTCTAATGAGTCCGCTCTTTGCGTCAGTCGGGTCAGTATAGCACAATACAGTGCCATACTGCGCAGAAAACCAGGGGTGCCCCCACAGAGACACACGGTGGGGGTGGGGGGTGCCAGCTGTTTCCTGCAGGCTCTGCTTCCTCGGCAGCCCCCACGAGGCTGCCATGTTTTTCTCCTGAGCCCCAAGTACCAGGGGGCCTAGAGATGCGGGAGAAGTCCTTCCCAGGCGCTGCTTCCAGGCGGTCCCCCTTCAAACCCCAGCTCCGCACGCAGGGCGCGCCCCTCTGGTTATGGTCAGTGACGCCCTCGGCCACCGCCCCCGCTCTGGCTCGCCCTGTCCCGCGGCTGTCCTCTGCCGCTGTCTGCGTCCTGGCGGCTCTGTCCTTCCCTGGAGGGGCCGGTCAGCCCCACCTCTTCTCTGCCTGTGCTTCCTGCTGGGGAGCCCTCTGCAGACGAGCGACGACCTCGGTGCAGGAGGCAGGGAGGCTGCGTCTCGGACGGAGACACAAGTTGGAAGTGGCCGCAGTGAGACGCTCCCACCAGCAGCATCTGCTTGTCAAAGCCCGTTTGTCAGCCCGCAGAGCACACTGGCCTTCTTGTAAAAGGCAGGCTCCTGGGCCCAGAGCGGGGCCCTGCAACCGGCCCCGTAAATTCTGCGTTAACTGTTGGCTGAGCGTTGTTTTCTTTCAAGACGTGTCTCCCACAAGCTGTTTTAGTTGCTCAGTCATGTCCGGTCTTCGCGACCCCATGGACAGTGTAGCTCGCTCGCCAGGGCGCTCTGTTCGTGGGATTTCCCAGGCAAGAATACTGGAGTGGACTGCCGTGTTCTTCTCCAAGTGTTATTTTCTTTCAAAATGTATTTCCCACAAGGGCTAAGCCTTATTTGAACCAAATAGTCAAATCCCCACCCAAAGACAAAAGCTGTAATTTTTGTATTATTCCAGCGACAGGTATTCCTCAGCTTCCTGCTTTCCATTCCTGACAGTTCATTCTCTTGCGTTTCCCCCAGGTGGTATATATGGTTTCTTCGGGAGTTTTGGGTTAATATGCTACATTTTTCACCTGGGTGGAGGAGATGGAGGCTGAGCGCATGAATTGTTATGTCACCAAGGCCTGGTGGGAGCTCTTCAATAAAGGGCTGTAATTTATTTCTATTGCAGTTTATACAGTCCCTTTTGTTTGTTCAGAAATAGGCAGAAGGAGTCGAACAAAAACCCAAAAGAAATGAAGAGAGGCTTCTGACTTCGTTTTAGTTGTGTGTTGAAGAGATAAATGCTGTGGAGGGCAGCATAATAAGTACCTGCTAATAAAATGCATTCTCAGTGGGAAAAAACCACATGATGAGGTGAAGAAAAACTATCAGTATGTCAAAAGCCCAAATGTATTAGTGCATTTTTACTAGTTATGGGAAAAATACTAATTTGCGAAGTTAAAGTTCAGTTCAGTCGCTCAGTTGTGTCCGACTCATTGCGACCCCACGAACTGCAGCATGCCAGACATCCCTGTCCATCACCAACTCCCAGAGTCCACCTAAACCCCTGTCCACTGAGTCAGTGATGCCATCCAGCCATCTCATCCCCTGTCGTCCTCTTCTCCTCCTGCCTTGAATCTTTCCCAGCATCAGGGTCTTTTACAGTGAGTCAACTCTTCACATCAGGTGGCCAAAGTATTGGAGTTTCAGCTTCAACATCAGTCCTTCCAATGAACACCCAAGACTGATCTCCTTTAGGATGGACTGGTTGGATCTCCTTGCAGTCCAAGGGACTCTCAAGAGTCTTCTCCAACACCACAGTTCAAAAGCATCAATTCTTCTGTGCTCAGCTTTCTGTATAGTCCAACTCTCACATCCATACATGACCACTGGAAAAACCATAGCCTTGACTAGATGGACCTTTGTTGGCAAAGTAATGTCTCTGCTTTTTAATATGCTGTCTAGGTTGGTCACAACTTTCCTTCCGAAGAGTAAGCGTCTTTTAATTTCATGGCTGCAATCACCATCTGCAGTGATTTTGGAGCCCAGAAAAATGGAGTCAGCCACCGTTTCCACTGTTTCCCCATCTATTTGCCATGAAGTGATGGGACCGGGTGCCATGATCTTAGTTTTCTGAAAGTTGGGCTTTAAGCCAACTTTTTCACTCTCTTCTTTCACTTCCATCAAGAGGCTCTTTAGTTCCTCTTCACTTTCTTCCATAAGGGTGGTGTCCTCTGTACATCTGAGATTATTGATATTTCTCCCGGCAGTCTTGATTCCAGCGTGTGCTTCCTCCAGCCCAGTGTTTCTCATGATGTACTCTGCATATAAGTTAAATAAGCACGGTGACAGTATATAGCCTTGACATACTCCTTTTCCTATTTGGAACCAGTGTGTTGTTCTGTGTCCAGTTCTAACTGTTGCTTCCTGACCTGCATACAGATTTCTCAAGAGGCAGGTCAGGTTGTCTGGTATTCCTCTCTCTTTCAGAATTTTCCACAGTTTATTATGATCCACACAGTCAAAGGCTTTGGCATAGTCAATAAAGCAGAAATAGATGTTTTTCTGGAACTCTCTTGCTTTTTCGGTGATCCAGTGGATGTTGGCAATATGATTTCTGGTTCCTCTGCCTTTTCTAAAAACAGCTTGAACATCTGGAAGTTCACGGTTCACATATTGCTGAAGCCTGGCTTGGAGAATTTTAAACATTACTTTTCTAGCATGTGAGATGAGTGCAATTGTGCGGTAGTTTGAGTATTCTTTGGCATTGCCTTTCTTTGGGTTTGGAATGAAAACTGGCCTTTTCCGGTCCTGTAGCCACTGCTGAGTTTTCCAAATTTGCTGGCGAACCAAAATAGAACGTCCTGGGGTGGTGTTGAGAAGGGGCTTCTGTACCTTCTGAAGTATTTTAGTCCTGTGGGGCGTGGTGGTCTGGACGGTGCGTGCTCTCCAGCAGTGGAGTGCAGGCCTGCTTCTCTCTCACCTCCCCCCGTCTGCTTCATGAAGCGCCAGTGTGCGCTCTCTGGGAGAGGCTGCCATCCTGGTCTGGGATGTGGCGATACATTCTACAGCATCTCTTTGCCTCTCAAGTCGCTGTCTCTTCTCTTCCTCGCTGATCATAAAGTGATCTTCCCAAAGCTGATGTTTATCCATAGCAATCCACGCGTAAAGGCTGGACAGCTGGAATGGAGACTTTTTACCGCCCCCCAGGCCCCAGCCTAGCACAGAGCCCGGCTCACAGGGGCTCAGTACCTGCTGATAAAGGGGATTTCTTTGCTTCGTGTCTTCATTAGGAAGGTGAGGCTCACGTCTGCCTTGCTCTGCTGGTTTAGGCAGTGGAGACATGTTTGCAAAAACCTGAAACATAATATATGCTCAGTATGTCGTGATTGTTATCACTTGTGTTGATTTGTTTCTGACTTCTGAAGTGTTTCCACATATGCAGGTCTTAAACTGGGGACCCGTCCCGTTTTCTGTCTTGATTGATGATTGTGTGTGTATCGTTCATGGGGGCAGTTGAGCGGTCTTGGATGAGATGCTGGTGTCCCTGGCCTGGACTGCTCTGGGTGTAGAATGGAGATAGCTCAGCCTTGTGTCAGCAAGGGGCACAGTGCAGA
This sequence comes from Hydropotes inermis, assembly GCA_020226075.1. NCBI lineage: Eukaryota > Metazoa > Chordata > Mammalia > Artiodactyla > Cervidae > Hydropotes > Hydropotes inermis. The sequence goes on along the minus strand of CM035278.1, from coordinate 12,232,023 downwards.
GGGACGTCAGGGTCAGGGTCCTTGGGTTGATGCAGACCTGGGTTTGCCTCCCATGTCTTCTACTGATTAAGTGTAACCTTTGACAGTTTACTTAATATTACTAAGTAATGTAAGTAATTATATTACATTACTTTCAATTGTAAGATTAAGAAGATAATGTCTGATTAGCTGGAGGATTATCGGAAATAATGTGTAGCAGCAACTTGGCATCTTGCCTGCAGTAGTAGAAGCTCGATAAACATTAGCCTTGTCCCTTACTTCACCTGCTTGAGAAGTTGGTATTTCTCCCCGTAAGGCTGTACGGTTCTTTCCAGCTTAAAGAGCTTTGGGTAGATCTTACCAATTTTAGCAGCAGAGTAACCTGTTAAAGGTATAAAGAGAGAATTTCTCTGCAGGATTTTCATAGTTAGATGAAGATGGATGGGGGAACCTTTATCTTTGGCCACGATGCATAGGGGGTTTGATGGTGCCCACGTGTGCTCCCAGCTGACGACCGAGCCTGGCCGGCTGTGGCCCCTGCACACCAGTGAGCCTGTGTCCTCTATTGTCCTGGTGTCCACAGCTCTCTTACGTGTCGGTCATGCTTCATGCATGTAAGGGGATAATGTTAGTGGCACTTGGGAAGGTACAGACGTCCAGGGGCCTCTTGATCCTCAATCTCAAGGCTCTGCTGTCAGTCTGAATAACCCCCCTCCCCAGGGGGAGAAAGGATAGGTCTGTGGGTGAAGGGAGGAGGCTGGTCTTTGTCCTGCTGTAGGTGGATTCAGAGGAAGTAAGACGACTGTCCGGAGGGAGTTCCCTCGTGGTCCACTGGGTAGGACTCTGTGCTTTTGCTGCCATGGTCCAGGTTCGATCCCTGGCCGGGGGGCTAAGATCCTACAAGCCGTTCTGGGGGGGGATGCTTGGCTCTGGGTGGGCTTTCTCGCTCGTGGGGAGGAGCTCGGACGGGCGGGCGTCGCCACAGAGGTAGCGGCAGGAGCAGAAGCAGCTCTGCACCTGCTCTCAGGCCGACTTTGTTCATCTCTAAGGTGGGAACCATTCAGGGATGGATTGAGACACTCCATACCCAGCAGAGTGCCTCTGCTACTGGAAGGCAGTCACATCAACTCCTTCCTTATTGCTTAGCTTAGGCTCCCATTGTTCACATGTTCTAGAATTTGGCAACCTGATGCAAAAAGCTGACTGATTGGAAAAGACCCTGATGCTGGGAAAGATTGAGGGTAGGAGAACAAGGGGGTGACAGAGGATGAGATGGTTGGATGGCATCACTGACTCGATGGACATGAGTCTGAGGACAGGGAAGCCTAGCATGCTGCAGTCCATAGGGCCTCGAAGAGTCAGGCATGACTTGGTGACTCAGCAACTAGTGAGACAAGTTACAGTGTCACCAGCAGCGCCCTGCGTTTGGCAGCTGACCGCTCCTTCTGGGACCGCTGAGGACGTGGGTGCATGCCTGCAGCAGGCGGCAGGGCAGAGGAGGCCCCGATCCGCGTGCCCGGGGGCCTGGTCCGCAGTCTGAGCTCTCAGTCCTGCTTTCCAGGTGGAGGCGTCCTCACCTCCTCCTGGGCCTGTGCTCATGTGTTGCCGTCCCGCTCCCCCAAAGCTCAGTCGCTGCATTTTCTCACTCTCTCAGCTGGTGTGTGTTTTTTTAGAGTGTCTGCCTCTTCTATCTTTGCTCAGTTTCAGCACCTTTGAAAGTTGCCCTAACACAGGTTTCTTGGTCCTGAGAGTGTGCGGCAGTCGTGTGCGCCTTCTGTATTCTGTGCTCTTAGGGGGAGGAGTTGCTCTAATCCTCACAGTTGCCCCAAAGGGGTAGCTGCTGGGCTTGGGCTTATCTTACAGTGAGGAAATGGACACAGGACGTGAGCTCGTCTACGGCCACGCCTCCCTGAAGGTGCCCCATTTGCCCTCATCTCGGAAGCTCAAAGGGTCGGATCTGGTTCGTACTCAGATGGGAGGAAGTGGGCTAATATGCCTGAGGGCTGCTTTCTGTGTGGTATTTGCAGAAACTGGGGTTTGGACCCTGGCTGTGTCCGCTGGCCTCAGCTGTCGCCGTTGCCTGAGTGTGCCGGGTGACTGATGTCCTTGTTGGAGGCAACCCACCAGAACCTGCATGGGGTGGGTGTCAGAGACCACACTTGTGGTTTGTCTCTGCACCAAGGCCATCTCCAAGCTCAGAAGCAGTTGTCATTTTCTTGGAAGACAAGGATGGGATGAGATAGGAAATGTCAGACTCAACGTATTCAGTTTCTCCTTCGTTTTATCGCCAGCTCATTGCTTTGCAGCTCAGCCCTAAGAAAATGCATGAGGAGTTGGCCATTGCCAGTGTCAGTGTGGGTTGGGCCTTGGCCTGGGAAAAGCCTGTCCTGGGGGCTTCATCCTGACAGGACGTATGCTCAGGCCCACTTCTCTGTGTCCTGGGGCTGAGGGAGGGCAGGAAAGCAGAGGAGTTAGGCGTTTCGCAGACACTTCTAGTGGAGTGTTCCTATTCCCTCGTTTCCCCGTTCCTGGCTCTGCCATCAGCTCCGCTGCAGAGCAGACCGCGGGTGGCCCATGGCACCTGGGACTGGGGGCCTCCTGCACTGTGGTGCATCGGACACGATAGGAGAGTCTGCAAAACCAAGTCTTTTGTTATGTTGTACTTGTGATCATATGTCATAAAATCAAAAAGGTTTTTTTCTTTTTTTAGTTTCAGTGCTGTGATACAGAAATGCATTTGTTTCACACACTTCCTTGGGGAAGAAACTGGAGCAGCTGGGAAAGAAACTTTGGCTTAAAAACACTGTGAAGTTAATGTTCCCCAAAAGTGATTATTTGAATTACGAGAAACAAGGTTTTTAAAAGCTAGAAATGACAAGGTGGATCAATGAAGGCGTACATTTGAAAGGTGCTGTGAAGATTTGTGGTGAGGCTTTGAAAGTTAAGCTGTCGGTGTACTTGTTTTCAAACTAACATCTCGTTCCTGGTTTCACACAGTCACGCATCTGCTCCTGACCTCTGAGCTTCGGTTTCCAGGTGAAGGCTGGTGGGTCCTTTGAGTGGCGTGGGAGCCTCCGTTGCATCAGTTCTCTCCCCTGAGGGTGTTGCCGTTTTCTTCCTCTTGGAGGCTTGAAGCTTGTTGGAGTCCTCATGTTGTTCGCTTTCTCCTCTGTCCTGTGTGTTGCCTGGATGCGTTCCTTATATTTTAAATACTTGAAGTTTTCTCCCATGGGACTCTTCTTCCCCCCTTCCACCATCACTTCCCTGGTTCAGACTTCTGGTTTTTAAATTTCTAATGCTCATTTTTTTCTTTCTTTTACGTCTCTTATTGTTTGGCCTGTACTTTAAATCAGTTTTTTAAAAATTGAAATATCATTGATTTACAATGTTGTGCTAATTTCTGCTATGTAGCAAAGTGACTCAGTTATACATAGACAACATTTTAAAAAAATATTCTTTTCCATCATGAGTTATCATAGGATACTGATTATAGTTTTCTGTCGTTTATATTAGGACCTAATGTTGTTTATCCAAGCTCTATATAAAAGCTAGACTTACAACACCTGTTTCTTGGATTGGTGCAGCCGGCTGCTAACATTGTGTCCTGTTACTTGCTTTGCTCCTTTGATCCACTCTTTGCAGTGAGACCAGAATAATCTCCCTGAAACGCAAACTAAATCACGTCCTTCTCTTAAGAAGCTGCAGTGACTGGCCATCCTCTGTCTAGTAAAGGCCCAGCTCCATCCCAAAGATGCTCAGCCATCTTTTCAGCCTAATTTCATACTTTCTTCATCTACGTTATCTGTGTTTCATATATTTTGGACCTTTAAAATCAGTTTTTTTTTTCATGCTCTTTTATGCTAGCTTGTTCGGTCCTTGTACTTTTCCTGTTTCCAATGTTATTAAGAGAGTAATAATTCCTTCCTCTTCCCCTCTTCATTACTTTACCTTATTTTCAATTAAATACCGTTTCATTATGTCCTGAGATTAATTTCATCACTTGGTTCCCTCACTAGATTACTGGCTCCTTGGGGATCAGACCATGTCTTGCTTACTCACCTTTCATCATTTTGAACAGTGTTTTTTACCAAGAAGATAGTCGACAAATGTGAAACTGAATTAATTTAACATTACCTTTCCCAAATTATTTCTTTGTGTGTATTCACTGAGACCCCGCTAGGTGTTGGAGGAGGCTGAGGAGTTAGGTGATCTCGTGGTCCTTGAAGATGAGGGGATCCAGCTGAACCCTTTTAAGGGAGAGCTCTTCCTTTCATAGGGCAGAGAGTTGGTCTTTGTTAAAGGAATGTTGAATGAAATATGAAGTAGTTTTAGAAGAAAGGGAGATGGCTGAGCATTTGATGGCAGCTGATGACAAGTGAGAGCCTGCGGGGGAAGTAGAAGGCACTCTGGCCCAGATTAAGACCTTTCTCAGCTTCACTTTGCTCATCTGTGAAGCCGAGAGCAGTGACGTCTCTTCCCTAAGGTGCTTGGGATGACTTAATGGGTGACACCTGCACGCTGCTTGGCACAGCGCCTGGTGGGTAGGGAGCCCTCACTCAGCATCTCTCACTGCACTGCTGGGGTTTCTCAGCGTTTCTGAAGGTGGCAGCGGGGCTGAGAAGGGCGGTCGATGTCCTTACAGAAACCGCCTCTGGCAGGGCGGGGACCCTCAGCACGGCTGCCGCCACTGACATTTTAGGGCGCTGTGTTCTTCACTGCTAGGGAACGTCGATGAATGGGTGCTGATTTTCCTTCACAAAGCTTTCTGAAAACATAATTTTAAGTAGTTTTGGAATTTTTTTGGCCACGCTGTGCGTCAGGAGAGATTTTAGTTCCCCTGTCAGGAGTCGAACCCATACTCTCTGCATTGGGAGCACAGTCTTAACCCCTGGACTGCCAGGGAAGTCCCAGAATAACTTTTACTATACAAATAGTAAATGCTTCTTTTAGAAGTCTTGAAAGATATAAACAGAAAGGAAAAATTGTATATAACCCTACATGGGCAAATACACACACCATTAATATTTTACATATTTCGTTTGTATTGTTTTCTATTTTTTTTTTAATTTGGATTGATGTTTGAAATTACACTTATTTCAAAAATATTTGAATCCTGATTTTCTGTATATCATAAGACATTTTTCATGCTGCCGATTCTTTATAAATGCTGTTTTTAATGATTGCATACATTTGCATTATGTTTCTGCACCATAACTTATCTAACCATTACCTCATAATTGGATGTGCAGTTTCTTGCTAATCATTTATTAAGTCTCGATTCTTAGGATCATCTTCCCTTCTGGGAGTTATATGGAGATCTCTAGAGATATTTACACATTTTCTAGGTAGTGTTTTAAATAGCTGGTTATGTAACAAGTTGATGGCTTTGCATCATTGCCTTTAGTTTTGGTAGAACATGTTTATGAACTTCAGAACAACAAGGGAAAATATTTAGTCTCCGGTGTACTTGAATGATTGCTCCTCAGGGCCTCCGACCCGTCACCACGTAACTTAAGTGAACAGAAAGCAGAAAGTCGCGCCGATGGGAAGCAGTTAATGTGGCTCAGTGTGGGTTGATCTGGGTCAGTCAGTCCACGTCACGGAGAGGCTTGTTTCTCGGCACATGACAGGACTTGCTCTGTACCTGCTGGTTTGGCGGCTCATTCATTTTTGCAGTGGCAGCACGTGACTCTCGCAGCCTTTGTAGTTGGACCATTGTGCTGCCTAGACGTGTCTGTGAGTGAGGGAAAGCCAAGTTCATTTTTCTTGCTTGTAAGACGCTTCACTGGCTGGATATCACGTTTCATGATACCTGTGTGTTCTCTGTAATGTCATGTACTGAGGCCATCTGGGCGGGCCGTCTTTCTTCGGATCGGATGACCCCTGACCCTGACCTCCACTGGACTCTGCAGCCCTTCCTCTTGGTCCCAGGCTTGAATCCCATGTCTGCAGCTCCTATGTCCTCTCCGACATCAAATCCCTTCTACTCTAAGTCACAGATAATGAATAGATTAATTAGATTGTGGCATCCTTGGTCGTGTCTAAACATCTCTATCTCCAGGAGCTTTAACTGTGCCCGGCACACAGTGTTAACTGTTTTTTCACTGATTTTTTAAAATTGTGGTAAGATAAACATAAGGTTTGCCATTCTGTCTTTGTTTAATATTTATTTTTGTTTATTTATTGATTTGGCTGCACCGGGTCTTCATTGTGGCATGCAGGGTCCTCAGTTGTGGCCTGTGGGATCTAGTTCCCGGCCAGGGAATGAGCCTGTGCCCCCTGCATCGGGAGCATGGAATCTTAGCCGGTAGACCACCAGGGAAGTCCCTGAGTGTACGATTCATTGGCATTGAGGGCATTCATCATGTTGTGCAGTCATCACCACTCTCTACACCTGGAACTTTTGTTTTTATCAAACAGTAGCCCTGGACCCACTAAAAAATATTTCTTATCCCTGCTACCAGCTCCTGGTAGCCTCTACTCTGCTGTCTGTCTGTGGATTTGACCGTTCTAGGTACCTTCTGTAAGTAGAATCATAGTGTGTTTTTCTTTTTGTGACTGGCTTATTTCCCTTATCGTATTGTCCTTAAGGTGCATCTTTGTTGGAGCTCAGATCGGAATGTTCCTCCTTTATAAGGCTGAGTCACATTCCATTTTATGTATGTGGCACATTTTGCTTATCCATCCTTTGCTAGACACTTGGGTTGTTTCTACCTCTTGGCACTTGTGAACAGCGCTGCTGTGAACATGGTGTACAGGTGTCCGTCTGTGTCCCTTCTTTTGGGTGAATCCCAGAAGTGGAACTGCTGGATCCCACCCACGGTAACTCAATGCTTAACTATTTGAGGGGCCCCCACACTGTTTTCCACAGTGGCTGCTCCATTTTACATCCCACCAGCAGTGCACGAGGGTCCTACAGTGGTCTTCGGCATCACTCCATCACGTTGCTCTTTATGACCCAAAGAGGAGGCAAGTAATGCAGAGAGTCATTGTTAAGGATGTTTTCTGATCGAGTGGAGAGAAGCTGAGATGTTAGCCTGTTAGGTCCGACTTGCTGTGGGTGTCCCAGTGTGTGGGGGGGTGGGGACAGGTGATCCCCTGGCCACGGGGGTGGGGTGAAGCGCTTGGTGATCGTTGCTGCTTAGAAAGCTGTCAGGCCACCTCTGTCTGTGGCTGCTTCTGAGTCAGCACAGCAAAGACAACAGAGCTGGCGCCACGTGGAGGCTCTGGAATCGATCCTGAAAGTGTCATTTCTGACTGTTTCAGGTATTCTTCTCTCTCCCCCACCTTCCTTCATCAGTTTTCTTAATTCAGATTTGGAGGAAAAGCTACATTGGCTTGGCCAAAAAGTTTTTCCATATCATCTTATCGATTTTCTGTATTATGGAAAAACCAGAACGAACTTTGTGGCCAGTCCAATACTTCTTTCTCTTCTCTACCTGTTTATAGTATCATAACTGACCTAATGCACACATAGTTGTCTCAGATGATTACTTCGGAGAGACCAGAACAGTCAAACTGTGAAGTCATGGTGTGCTGGTTTTCATATCAGTGTCGAGTCCTGAAATGGCAAGTGGCCTTTGGCCAGAAGTCTTGACGATAGTATTTTCTACTCTTGTAAAGAACAGTCTGGTTAGGTGATAACTAGGGTTTTATTAACAATGTTCTGTTTCCCTGATTTCTTCAGTTTCTTGGATGGAAAAAGCTCTCAAGCGTGTTAGTGCTACAGTTTGCCTGAAACAATTGTTGGATGTTCTGGTTGGAATTGAGCAAGACCCGCTGATGTCACTGTGTATTTGTGTCCGCTCCAGATTCACGCTGAACTCCCGACTCCCACGGTGATGGTGTTTGCGGGGGGGGGGGGGGGGGTTCTTTGGAAGGTGACTGGTTTAGATTAGGTCGTGGGGGGCCCTTACTCCCTCTGTGCCCACGAACCTGAGGAAAGGCCAGGCGAGGCCGCGATGAGAAGTGGACGTCTGTAAACCAGGAGCTGGATCTGCGGGCATCTTGACCTTGGGCCTCCCAGTGTCCAGAACTGTGAGAAATAAATGTTTACTGTTCAGGTTAGGATCGATGGTGCTTTGTCACGGCAGCTAGGGTAGGCTAAGATGGTTGATTTTTAGTGACATTCATTAAGGACTCGTTACGTCCCAGTGGCCCTGTTGTGTGGTTAGGACATTTGGGTTGGTCCCAGGCTTCCCCCCAGCTTGGCTTGGGGAACGGAGGTGGGCAGCCTCCATGGCCTGACTTTCTGTGTCAGTTTCAGTAATGCTGGGTCTCTGTCATCAGGCCTGATCGGTGGGGACAGGAGGACTCAGCCAACTGGGATTGAATCTCAGATCTCTTCCTGTCTGTATGACCTGGAGCAAATCATTTCACTGCATCAAGCTCATTAAATATTTTTGCCGTGAAATAATTTTAACATAGTAGTGTAAAATAAAGAACAATAAAATTAATTCCCATGTAGCAGTCACCCAGATTAGAAAGTATCAAGATTTTTATATATTTACTTCATCTCTGGGCTTCCCTGGTGGCTCAGCTGGTAAAGAATCTGCTCATAATGCAGGAGACCTGTGTTTGATCCCTGGGTTGGAAAGATCCCCTAGAGAAGGAACGGCTACCAACTCCAGTATTCTGGCCTGGAGAATTCCATGGTCCATGGGGTCGCAAAGAGTCAGACACGACTGAGCGACTTTCACTTTTTTCATCTCTGACTTTTCTTATTTGTTGAATTATTTTAAAGACAAACCCCAGAGGCATCATTCCATTTCACACCTTCACACTTTAGTGTGCATTGGTAAAAAAAACGGACATTTTCTAATAGAATCACAATGTTAATGTTATACCCCAATATTAATAATTATTTTTTATAGCATTTAACACCAATCCACATTCAAATTTCCTTGATTGTCCCTGAGTTCATTTTAATTACATTTCAAAAGGAGATGATGCCCAGACCCTCTCTCCAGAGCAGGAACTTTGTGGGAGGGTGTCACATGCCTGTTTTGGATGGAGAGGCTTTGGAGTTCTGCTGTATTCCCCAGGGCCTCGCCTCTGAGGGGCCTAGTATAGGATCTGGCCCAAAGCACATGCTCAATGCATGGAATTGTCCTAATGATACAGGTGTTGCCCAGCGCTTTGTGCTAAGAGCAGCGCTGGCCCCGTGGACCATACTGTGGACGTGTAGGCTGCCTGCAGCAGGTCTGAGCGTGCTGTCATTTTCCATCTCTGAGGGTTTCTACATTTCTTCCCCTGGACACAAAGCCTCCTTTTCTGCCCAGCAAATGTGTGTTCATCCTCTGTTGTCAGTCGTGAAGTTTCTCCAGCAGATGTCTCCTGTCTCTGAGGAACCCTGTGTCCCAGAGGAGGCCCCACATTGCAGACACACATGAAGTTATGTGACAATCCGTTTTCCTGGAAGCCAGCCCTGTTCTCCCTGCTGCAGCCATGTTGCGTTAGCGGTGCCGATCACTCCTGGGAGAGTTAGCTGAAAAGTAGCTCATGAGTTGGTTGTGTCCCTGGAGCCCCTGCTCTGCTCCAGATGTGGCTGCCTGTCTGTCATCTCTAGAGAGCAATAGGGTTTCCCCTGATGGAGGAGAAGGCAAGTGCATGTGGCTGGAGTCATGGGCTCAGCTGGAGAGCAGGGGTCTGTTGAGACGGAGGGAAATAAGTGAACATGTGTTCACCCTTTACCTGGCTTTCACAGCCAGCCTGATATCCCACGTGGGAAATCCTGGCCGGGAGAAGTGCCCAAAAGGAGAGGCTAAGGCCCAGACTGGGGAAGTTCCCAGCTGGAGACCCTGCAGTGAGGCCCACGGTTGTCCACGTCCCCACTGTGTCCGTCCTGTTTACTGCAGCCAGCCGGCAGGACAGCTGGGTACCATTCCTCGGGTGACTTTGTAGGAGGCATTGAGCTCCACTCACAGGTGCATACCTGTCTTCATTGCAGCAGGGCTTACTGGGAGAGCGAGCTCCTCCTGATCAGGTGCCCAGCATATGAGTGCTCTGCCCAGCGTGAGGCAAGTTAGCTCACCAGAGTGCTCTCAGTGGGGGCCCTTTGTTGTTCAGTTGCCAAGTCATTTCCGACTCTTGGCGACCCTGTGCACTGCAGCATGCCATCCCTGTCCTTCAGTCCCTCCCAGAGTTTGCTCAGACTCATGTCCATTGAGTCGGTGATGCCATCCAACTGTCTCATCCTGTCGTCCCCTTCTCCTCCTGCCCTCAGTCTTTCCCAGTATCAAGGTCTTCCAGTGAGTTGGCCAAAGTGCTGGAACTTCCGTATCAGTCCCTCTGGTGAATATTCAGGACTGATTTCCTTTGGGATTGACTGGTTGGACCTCCTTGCAGTCCAAGGGACTCTCAAGAGTCTTCTGCAACACCACAGTTCAAAAGAATCAGTTCTTTGGTGCTCAGCCTTCTTTATGGTCCAATTCTCACATACGTACATGACTACTGGAAAAACCATAGCTTTGACTATTTGGACTTTTGTCGGTAAAGTGATGTCTCTGCTTTTCAGTACACTGTCTTGGGAGATTTACCGCCTGTAAGTTGAAGATGATTTGATTAAAGAATTTTGTTTGTGCTGCAGATTGGTATTACTGTATTATATCCAGGCTGACTCTGGTTGCTTTCCTGTCTTCCTGCTCCCTAAGGAATGATGCTTAGACACAGAAAGCCCCTTAACCCACTAATACACATGCCTGAGAACTGGGCCACCCCCGTCTGGCCATTGTTCTGTACCGTCTCCGGTCCGGGAGCCCATGGCCTTCCTGTGTGGCCCTGCATGCTATGCCAGCCTCCCAGGCCTGCAGGCCCCGTGAAGGCGGTAACAGTCTTACCGTTCCTCCGCAATCGTCCTTGGCGTCCACCAGCCTGTTTTTAATCCGTCACCTCATTTCCCTCTTAGCCATTCTGTAGATGGAAGGACAGGGCTCCCACTCAGGTGGTCACCCCACAGGTGGGGAGGAAGCAGACCGTGTCCTGGAACCTGGCCTCACTGCCCGGCCCGAAGCCTCACCCTGGCGCTTTGCTCCCCTGTCCCCCCACCCCCCAGTCCTCCACCCTCCCTGCCAGCCGGGACAGGAAGCAGGCCGGGCATGGCCCTCCGATTCCTAATGCCTTCTCTCTTCTAAACAGTGTGGGAGTGAGGATGCCACAGGCTGAGGGGCAAACACGGGATTTTTTAAAAATATAATTTTATTTATGTATGTATTTATTTTTGGTTCCTCTGAGTCTTTGTTGCTGCGCAAGCTTTCCTCTAGTTGTGGTGAGTGGGGGCTACTCTCTGGCGGTGGTGTGCAGGCTTCTCTTTGCAGTGGCTTCTCTTGTTGCGGAGCAGGGCTCTAGGGCTCGTGGGCTCAGGAGTGGCAGTGCCCAAGCTCAGCTACTCTGAGGCATGTGGGATCTTCCCAATACAGAAATCAAACCCGTGTCCCCTGATTTGGCAGGCAGACTCTTTACCACTGAGCCACCAGGGAAGCCTCAAACTTGGGATTTTTGACATGTCCTTTCACTTCATTTGGGCTCAGTTTTCTCATTTGCAAAACGGGCACAGCAACGCCTGCCTTCCCGAATTACCACGGGTTTTCCAGCAGGAAGCACTCTCCAGAGCTCCGGGGAGTCACAGAGTCTGTGAGCTTGTGTCTAGAGCCGCTTGTGGGTGATGAGCAAACTCAATATTACCTGCATCCTCCCCTCCTCCTCCTAGTGAGAGGCATGGGGGTGAGGTGGAGAAAAGCAGCCTCATCTCACAAAGCTTTACTTTTAAATAAAAATATTGATTTGTAATTATTTGCTTAAATATCTGTTATACAGATGGACTGTGCACTCCTTGGGGACAGGCCCTGGCATTTTGCTTTGTACCTAGTAATTGCTGGAAAAATATTTGTTAGGTAATAAAACGTACCAATTCTCTAGTCCTGCCTGCCCATCGACTTTCTTGAAATTTGATAGGGTTTTATTCTCTTGGAAAATGAAATCTCCTAGGAGATGGTAGCTTAATTTCCTTTTTATCCACAGACCCTTATGTGGAGCAGCCACCGGTGATTTAAAGAAACTAAACAGAGCTTCTGTCTTCCTTTTGTCTCTTGTGGTCGCTGCCCCTTTATTTCTGTCAGAAGATTGGACTCGTTGGACTGTCAAGGATTGGGTTAAGAATTTTATTTTTGCTCAAAAAAGAGCAAAAAAAAAAATCACCCTCCCCTCCTTTTTCTTTGGTTTAATTAACCTTTATTTTTGTTTTTTCATCAGAAAAAAAGGATGTGACACAGAGCCTGGAGAGCTACACCTCCAAGTGTCCCGGGACCATGGAGCTCCTCACCCTCCCGGACGGGCTCACGCTGCCGCCGGTGCCCTTCACCAAGCTGCCCATCGTCAGGTGGGGCACGCTGGCCGGAGCGCGGGGGGCAGACTCGCTCCTGCGCCGGCTTTGTTCTGATCAGAGATGTAGGTCTGCGGAAGGGTTCCCGTTTGCGGTTGCCTATGTATTTGGCCCGTCGTCTAATGAAGTCTCAGCTGCCCCCTGTGAAGCGTGTTTCATAGATGAGAGAGTCAGCCCAGGGCCATCACGGAACGGCCATCGCCATGTGCCTTTCCACCGGCAGAGCCACTCCAGCCTGTGTCTGCCTGGTTCTGCAGCCAAGCTGTGGCCTCTTTGCATGATGGAGATGAACTGGGCCTCGTGGCACTTACCCGTGTCTGGTGGGCTGTGCAGCCCTGCACACAGGCCCGGGGGTGCCTCCACTCCCTTGCTTTGCGGGGCTCACGGGACTGTCCGTGGCTGCTCTGTCTCCAGACTGGCTGCGAGCCCGTCCTTATTCCCTCAGACCCCCAGCCTCACACACCCTCATGGAAGCACTGAGCAGGCTGATTGTGTGGTGGGTTTCATACCTTTGCTCAGCTCCGCCTCCTGCTCAAGCAAGGTGGCATTCAGTCATCTTCCAAGATTTAGTTTAAGGATTATCTCTTCTGTAAAACCTTTTCCCTGAGCCCCTCAGATAGAAATAATTACACCTTCTGGATAGTTACCAATTATTTCAGTGGCAAAGAGCAGAAAACCTAGCAGTGGATAGCAAATAAGAGGTTATCTTTTTTTTATTTATTAAGAAGTTGGAAACAGGTGGCTTCTCTGTAATGCTGTCTTTACCTCTTGATGACCAAATGGCTGCTGCAGCTCCAGATGTCACATCTACATCCAGGATAGGGATAAAGGAAGAAGGGCCAGGGCACCTATCTTTTGTTTACTAGCACAGCAAAAACGATCTTGACAGATTCACAGTGGACTTCTGCCCCAGTCTCCTTGACCAGGAGTGCATCTCCTGGCCACTGCTGGTTGTAAGAGAGGTCGAGGAAATAAGGCTTAACTCTCCCAAGCTCTGTAATGTGTGGGGAAGGGAGAAGCGGACAGAGTGGTGCTGGGTTAGCCAGCCAGGAGCATCTTCCATATCTTTCTTCCATTTCATTTACGGAATGTGATTATACATCTTTGTGCTGTCTGAGAGCTCCCTGGAGAGACCTTTGTTTTAGCAACCCTTAGGTGCCTGTGCATGCTGAGCAAATGAACAGATCCAGCCATCAGCATTCTTTGTAAGCAATCCTCAGAACACCTGACCCAGATTGTCTTAGGCACAAGGGGGTTTATGGCACATATACCTACAGAATCCAGGAGAGGGATTCGGGCAGGGCTGGAGCCAGGCGTCAGACAGTCTCACCAGCACCTGCCTCTCTCCCCTCTCAGCTCTGCCCTCAGCAGCCAGGCTTTAATCTCAGGCTCTGGGTAGCATCAGGCTGGCAGCTGCAGCTCCCCGTCCTGCAGTGTCTGGGAGAAGAGAGGTGATGCCCGTGGAAGGAAGATAAAGCTTCCTTCTCCTGGGAGCCTCTACGCCTGTGGAGGCTTGTGCTCTCCGGCACTTCTGCTGGGTCATGGACTCAGATCTGAGTCCCTGCTCCCAGTCCCGCACTGGCCATTTCCTGCAAGAGCCCGCTTTCTTTTGATGGAGTTGCAGTTAAGATCTGGTTGCTGTGTGCACGCCTCACTGTCGGGTTGCCTCTGCTCGCAGTGGATAGAGCTAGGCAACACCTGTTTATAGACATACATTGTTCACTGCATGTTCATGCCTGTGGTTGTTTCTGCATCTGTTTCTGTGTACTAGAAACTGAGTCCATGCTGATACCTATACCTCCAATTCCACCCAGCGCCTTAGGGGTCCTTCTAGTATCTGTAAGTCCTTCTCAGACGGGGGAAACCTGTCTCTCATTCACCTCAGTCTGGTTGCTCATTTGGTCAGTTCCCCTGCTGGTTACCGTGGCTACCATGTTGCCCTCCGTCCCCACGGGGAGCTCTGCCCAGCCCTGTGGGCCCCTCCACCCCACTTGGGCAGCTTAGACTGTTGCCCATCTGTGCAGAGAGCCAGGAGGTTCTCAGGTATGTCTCCCCTGGAAATAAGGTTGAGGAGTTGAGAACAGAGAGAAAAGGTAGGCGGATTTGTCCCGTGCTTTCTTACCAACCTATTTTCTGTCACTTTCCTAATGAGTGTCCCACCTCTGCTTTGCATAATCCTTATTAGCCACAGTATCCTGAGATATCAGCTTTTGAATTGCCAAACATTTCCAAACAGAATCCCTAAAAATAATTATTGTTCTGGGAACATCATCCCTGGAATTCTGCTTCACCATTGGCAGCTCCATAGACCAAATACAACGTTATTAGTTTCACAGCAATTTATGCTGAATGAGTTATGCTTCCTTTAGGTCAGGTACCTTGAGTGACTTTTTCTGGGTACATTTTATGGGCAGACATTTGATGCTGGACTTTGAGTTATGAATGAATGCCATGGCTGGCTTGTTGGGTTTCTTTTCTGTCTGACCATGCCCTCAGAATCCCTCTGCAGTTTTTAAAAGCCTTTTATGTGATCTGAGGTGTCTGTGCTTGAGTAGATCATTCCTAGGATGACAGGTGACATCTCGTTTTTAGGTGGTGACAGTGGCACAGAGTAGAAAGGTATTTGTGTTGCGAGGAAATGGTGTCGTTTTACTGCTGAGCGAGCGCAGAGGCTTGAGTCGCTGCTGCTGGTCCAGAGTTCAGCAGGGCGCTCGCAGCATCACCGGGCCCAGCACTTGGTTTCTTTGCCTCTGCCCGCGGTGTTGCGATCTTTGTGCAGGGACCTGGCTCCCTGTGCCTGTGAGCGAGTGCTGTTTTAGGGAGGGGCGGGAAGGGCTTTTGTCAGGTGCTGACATAGGTGCTTTGTTCTGTTGTTAGGTCGTTCAGTCGTGCCCGGCTCTTTGAAACCCCATGGACTGTAGCCCGCAGGCTCCTCTGTCTGTGGGATGTCCCAGGCAGGAATACTGGAGTGAGTTGCCATGCATGTCAGCTCAGTTTTCAGAGTGAAGGTTTGAAGGTCTCTGCTTTAGACCACTGCCCTCTCTCTGCTCGAGTTTGGGATCAGCAGAAAGAAACATCTGTCTCAGGTGGACGGTGGAGCCGGTGCCCAGTGTCCCGGGGCTGCCCAGTTGTCCCCAGCCTCTGGCAGAGCCCTGGGGCCGACCGCATTCTGTCGCGGAGAGCCAGACGGAATCCGAGCTCTTGCCCAGCAGGCAGGCCCCAGGAGAAAGGCCTGAGTGCCTCACGTGCTGGCTCTCCTGCCAGATCTGCTGCCTCCCTTAGGAGGAATGAGGGGAGGATGAGGTCAGGACCCTGCCCTAGGCTGCCCTTCCTGCAGGAAACACGGAGCCGGGGGTGGGGCACGTCCACGGGACCTCCTGGACATTGTTGGCAGGCTCCGGTCATCTTTCCTAGTGAGAGGCTTGAGGTCCAGGGGTGGAGCGCTCCTTGCTGGTGCCCCGCTGGTGGGTCCTTCACTGCGCTCGGGTCTGCGGCTGTTGCAGGTGCATCTCCCCCCAGCTGGAGGCGGTGGGCGTGAGATGCTCATCGGTCGTGGCATCTCGGCCAGCGTGAGGACTTGCCGCCTCCCCCCAGCACAGTGCGGCCGGGGCCTTTGTGCACAAAGGGCTGGGATTTGCTGCTGTTGGTGATAAACTGCTTAGCCTTGAGGATACGGCTTTGAAAGATTTGGAAGCTGAGTTGGAAATCCAGCTTTTGGGAGTTTATTCATTCAGCATTCACCGAGAGGTCCGCATTGGTGTGTTGCACCAGCACTGGACTTGAGACAAATGAGGCCCTGTGTGCCCTGTCCTTGGAAAGCTCACAGCCGAACAAGCAGAAAACTGAGTGATTCTGATTCTCTACAAGAAAAGCATGCCGAGGGGCTTGGGAAGGCAGAGAAAGTGCAGGACAGAGTCCTTTCTTAAAGAGCTATGGCGGGTGAGCACCGCCTCTGCCTCGGGGCTTGGTGGGAGCAGGTGAGGATCACACGTGTGACCCGGACCTCCCCAGGGCAGGCTCAGGAGCTGCCAGTGATGGCTGGGTGCAGTGGGGGTGCTCGTGAGGACAGGGTCCCCGTGGAGGCCAGGAGAGCTGAGAAAGGCATGATGTCGTGGATTCTCTGAGGCTGTCTCTAGTTTATAGACACATACACATATATAGGGTCAGCACAGATTAGCCTGTGCCGTGGCAGAAACATGGCCCCTAGAATCTCAGACAGATCAGCCCTCAGCACGGCCCAGGCTGACGACGCTTCCCTCACGTGGAGTCTGATGCAGATCGGGCAGGTAGCTTTCCAAGGTGGCTGATCTCCCTGAGGTCACTCAGCGATCTGGGCTTGTCTGTCTGCT
>CM035278.1:12157805-12214916 GCA_020226075.1 Hydropotes inermis | reverse complement strand
GAGTGCTTTGTCTCCGAGGGACCCGGCTGGCTTCCCCTCCTGACCCTCCAGCCTTACCCCCTGCAGAGGGGCTGTGGGTGGAGAGGGGCTCAGTGCCCGGCAGCCCACCCTCTGCCCCCACCGTCCCGTCGGTCTTGGTCTCACTCTGGATCCTGAGCCCTGCTCGCCCAGCTGCCCCTCCCAAGGGCGGCCACAGGGGCCGTGGTTGAAGGCCTTGCTGTGTCCTGCTGCCCCATCTCCGGTTGTGGGGCTTGGTCAGCATGCTTCCTCTCACCTGTGTCGGTCTCCTCGTTGACTACTTGGAGGTGATGGTGATAGCACCGCAGCTTGGGAGGCAGATGAGGTTTAGTTGGGACAGTGCGTGGGCGGCCGTGGGCATAGGCCTGAGGCCCGGCTCCGTGGACTGTGGGCCTTCAGTCCAGGCTGGCTGGTATCACTGGCTGACATCCACAGCTGGAGAAGCGGTTTAGTGAGGCGCAGACTGCAGAGCTGACGGGGCTGCTGCCCTTCACCCGTGGTCCTTCAGACGGTCCGGGTCAGCACCCCTGTTTGCTGCGGGCCTGCCCATCAGGAAGGAGGGAACCAGCTTCTGCAGAGCGGTGGGCATGGTACCCACCATGCCACCCCGAATCCTCACAGTGGTTCGTGTTATGGCCCAGGAGCCTGAGTGCAGGGAAGGCAGGCCCGCGGCCGGCGGGTGCTGCTGTCCCGGGGGAGCAGGCTGCCCACGGACGTCCTCTCCCCTGGGACCGTCTCGGGGGTGGGGGGCAAGGCAAGTTGTGCTGTCTTCTCTGCCTTGTCCTGTAAAGCTGAATGCTTTTCCTCCCCTCAATTTATCTGCTGTTTGATTTATTGTCTGTATAACACCAGATATTTGGTCGTATTTAGGGTGAAGCCAAGCTAACAAGGTAGTTGAAGTATTTTTGTTCCCTTTGAAACAACAGGTGTGTGAAACTGCTGAACCTTCCCGCCAGCCTCCGGCCACAGAAGATGAAGAGCTTGCTGGGCCAAAGCGTGTCGGCCAAGAGCCCCTTCATCTACTCCCCTATCATCGCCCACAGCCGTGGGGAGGAGCGCAGCAAGAAAATAGGTAGGCCGGGCCACCGGGCTTCCAGGCCGTGTTCGGCCGCCCAACCCCTGGAGGCTTGTCTGGACTTGAGATCATGAGACTTGACGTGGTTCATGTGAGCCTATGGAATATACCCTCATGCAGGTGTGTTCCATTTCCTGACTTTGTCTGACCATTGCCTGTAGATCTGCCTTTTTAGTATCTATTTCATAAAAGGGGGTTTTGTGAAAGTTCTAGAAACCAGAAGACCTCTGTTATCCGAGACTTAGGTCAATTACAGAGGCGAGGTACTTGGAGACCAGGGTGACTTTCCAAGCCTGGAGTGACTTCTGAATCATCCAAGGAGATTAAAGGTTGTCTTTGTTCAGAACTGTCTGGGTGTAAGGGCGTCCCATCACTGTCCCGTTTGAAGGCTGCGGTGCTCAGTTTGTGTCTCGCTGACACTCATCGCCTCTTCTGAGAGGCCTGGTGACTCAGCAGGGCGCCGTGACATTGCGTCTTGGGGTGGCGGGGCGGGACCACTCATCGCTGAGAATCCATCATGGGCTCCTCTGTGCACTCAGCCCCCCGCCACGTCCCATCGCACGGCCCCCGCGCTTCCTTCCTCCCCATGGAGCCCACAGCTCCCCTGTGTCAGCCCGTCCCTCTGCCCTCCCCCAGGCGTGGCTGTGCCGCAGGCATCATTCCTCGCCCGCTCCCCGCCTCGGGCTCTGTGCACTTGGAGACTGTGGTGCGTGTCTCAGTGACAAAGCTGTGGGCTGAGAGGCGGTTACTGGTTGGCATTGCTGACTCGTCCCAGAAGTTTCAGTGGAAGACCCGCAAAGCTTCTGCAGCTCAGCGCTGGCTTCTCCTCTGTCTACCTTTTTCCTCCTTTCAGTTTTACAACCCCGGTGTAAGAGAAGGCGTCCTGGCTTCTCGAGGCCCTTCTCCCCAGGATGCAGCTGTCTGGGGGCACTCACCCACTACCCACACCCAGAGCTGACCCTGCCCGCCGTGCGCTGTCTGCCTCTCCGCTCACCTCCTCCCGCTTTTCCGCCCCTGCTGCCTGGCCCCAGCCCACGACCACGTGCTGTTTTTTGAACGTGACCTCTTGTTCAAGTCTCAGGGCTGTACTCTGGGTGAATGACCGACTGCAGCAGTCTCCTGGCTCTTAGGGGAGCAGGGCCCCACCCAGCAGGCACTTGTGATGTGAATGCGAGTCTTTGGTGTTCTAGTTTTAGTTTGTGATTCTGAGAGACAGTCCTGGCCTCCCGGTTGCTCCTCTGCTCTGGAGAAGATGCCAGAGAGGCTGGGAGCAGGGGGTGGGTGGACCTTGTGGTTGAGCAGTGGTGGAGCCAGTCCTGGGCGTCTCCAGCACACTCCAGCGAGCAGTCCCCATCTGCCAGGGGATGCCTTCTTTGCTCTCTTGGAGGTGGGGTGCTTGGGTCCTGTTCGCATAGAAGTCTCAGGGGTCCCTCTGTGGTGGGCAGGCCACTTTTCTGGGCCCCTTCCCCCAGGTGGACCTGGGCCCATCATTGCAGAGTTAACAAGGTTTGTCTCCTGGACCTTGTAGGAGTCTCTGGCTGCTCTTTTTGGGTCTCGTTCAGTTCACTTCAGTTGCTCAGTTGTGTCTGACTCTTTGTGACTCCATGGACTGCAGTATGCCAGGCTTCCCTGTCCATCACCAACTCCCAGAGCCTACTCAAACTCATGTCCATCGAGTCAGTGATGATATCCAACCATCTAGCCTCTGTCGTCCCCTTCTCCTCCTGCCTTCAGTCTTTCCCAGCATCAGGGTCTTTTCAAATGAGTCAGTTGGCCACACATCAGGTGGCCAAAGTATTGGTGTTTCAGCTTCAGTATCAATCCTTCCAGTGAATATTCAGGACTGATTTCCTTTAGGATGGACTGGTTGAATCTCCTTTCAGTCCAAGGGACTCTCAAGAGTCTTCTCCAACACCACAGTTCAAAAGCATCAGTTCTTTAGTGCTCGGCTTCTTTATGGTCCATCTCTCACATCAGTACACAGCTACTAGAAAAACCATAGCTTTGACTAGGTGGACCTTTGTTGGCAAAATAATGTCTCTGCTTTTTAATATGCTGTCTAGGTTGCTCATAGCTTTTCTTCCAAGGAGCATGCATCTTTTAATTTCATGGCTGCAGTCACCATCTGCAGTGATTTTGGAGCCCAAGAAAATAAAGTCTCTCACTATTTCCACTGTTTCCCCATCTGTTTGCCATGAAGTGATGGGATCGGATGCCATGATCTTAGTTTTCTGAATGTTGAGTTTTAATCCAGACTTTTCACTCTCCTCTTTCACTTTCATCAAGAGGCTCTTCAGTTCCTCTTTGCTTTCTGCCATAAGGGTGGTGCCATCTGTATATCTGAGGTTATTGATGTTGGGTCTCGTTAGGGTTGATGGTAAGTTTTCTCCCTAAAGGATGTTTTAGGAAACTTTCACCGATTTTGTGTACTGAAGCTTCTAGAGGTGATCTGGGGGACTGGAGATGTGAGACTCCTTATCAGGACCCGCAGCATGGTCTGTGGGGCCTCATGCAGAAGGAAAAGGTGGGGCCCCCCTGTTCAAACATTAGGAAGACTTTGGAGACAGAGAAGGCATTAAACAGAATGTGGGTCCCCCTGAGTCGGCGCCATATAGCTGCCAGGTCCCCACCCTCGAAGCTGGCCTTTCGTCTTCCTTCCTTTCTAATCTTTAGAAACTGCTGAGGCTTCCTTTTGTGAAAAGAGTGCTCTGTACTTGATGCAGAGGGTTTTCACTTCATCCAGTGATGCTGCAGGTGTTGTGTTTCCAATTTACTGATGAGAAAATTAAGACTGACCGAATGTAAATTGCTGCCCTGGGTCAGGAAGGAAGCTAAGTGGCAGAGCTCAGGCTTTGTCCATGGTTTATAACTCAAAGCCCAGAGATATTTTCCTTTATCTTTTTTTTTTTTTTGGCTGCACTGTGTGGCTTATGGGATCTCAGTTCCCCGACCAGGGATTGAACCCACACCCCTGACAGTGCAACTGTGGAGTCCTAACGACTGGACTGCCAGGGAATTCCAGGGACTTTTTTCCTCGTGACAGTGAGAAGCACCGGTTCCTCTGAGCTGGGGATAAATTCCGTGGATGATGCATGATTTTTTTCCCGGATGTAACAGAAAATTCAGCCAAAATGCATGTTATTTGTTGGAGACCCATGGGTAGGAAAGTGTAACTTGTATTCCACGGGTTCTAATATCTTTCTGGCAATAGACTCAGCAGCGAGTACCTGCCTACAGGTTTGAAGAATCCCATGTCTTTAACCCAGAATCCCCATCTCTGTAAATGAATCTGTGTGTAATCGGGGGGAGTTATCACAGTGAGCACATAGTATTAGAGGGGAAGAGACCCTCGGGCCAGCTCCTGGGACCATTTTCCGCGCTAATGTGGAGTAATTTATTACCAGTCTCTCTGTCTAAACTCCACGCGAGGTGATGGCTGCGCACATCCTGAGTGTGAGCACAGAGAGGCGAAGGGTTTTGTGCCAGGACTTGGCGTGGCCGGGCTTCGTGCTGAGGTTGGCAGCTGCCTGGGAAGATGGACAGGCGAGAACTGTCCCACGGCCTCGGTCAGTCGCCTGGCCTCCCCGGGCTGCAGTTGTGCTGTCTGTGGGGAGGGGGCGCTAGAAGCCCACTGCACGGGCTCCTCAGGGGTCGAGGGAGATGCTGATGCTCCAGTACCCTGGCGCTGTTCACTTAGGGCTCTGAGCTGGGTCGTGTGCGCTGTCCAAGGTGCTGGGGGTGCAGTGAGAAATAAGGAGTGCCCCTGCCAGATGGGTCCAGCAAGCGTGGCGGAAAGAGATGAGCTTGTCGACAGAAGCCAACGAAAGATGCTGTTAGTCCACAGCTAAGACCTTCCTGGGGGCCGTGTAGTGCTGGGGGCGGGGGGTGCCGAGACAGAGGGGTGTTTAATAGCCTCCATTGCTGGTCCTTTCTGAGGTTTCTGGGACAGACTGTGGAGGAAGGGCCCCACCGTGCCCTCTGGCACGCTCAGACCCAGGAGGCAGATGATCTCTTGTCAGACATTAGCAACTGTTCCTGTAATAAAGGTTTATCATAGGTTTACCTTTAGCGACTACGACTGTGCAAGTATAAACGATTCCTTTCAGAATACCAGGAAAAGGAATTTTAAAATAATGGTTATTTCACCATGACAGAGAAGACAAACAGCTCCTTCACTGTCAGGCAGTGACCTGTTAAAACAAATGACTTTCTCCTCGGCCGTGAGGAGGGGCTGGGTGCTGACCTCTGAGGCAGTGATGTGCTTGGGGTGCTGCTGAAGGTGGGGTTGGGAGCCCCGTGTCCCTGCAGCAGGAGTTCTCAGCCCGAGGCGGGTGAGGAGAGCTGGGTTTCTGGAGCCAGCAGGGGACAGCAGTGTGAGAGCAGCCAAGGCTTTGGGACCAGGCAGACGGGAGGTGGACTCAGCAGCCTCATTTGTCAGGGCCGTGAATGATGGATGGTTCAGCCTGTTTGTGTCCTTGTTGGTGAGTGAGGATGATCTGTGTCCTGCTGACCACTGCACCGTGTTGTTAAGATCGCATATGGGCACCTGCTTGCGCAAGCATTTTAAAAGCCAGCTCGCCTGGCGGGCTGCTTCACTGCGTGCAGTTTCAGGATGCCACAGGTTTGGTGCAGCCTTAGTCTGTTTGCAAGGGCCTGGTGCAGTGTTTGGGGAAAATGGTGTCTTTATGAAAGCCTATGAGGCTGAAGAATTCTCATCAGTAAATCTTAGTGTCTGCTCTAGGAGAAGCCCTTTATCCACCACTGTCCATTCTAGACACTTCTCTGAGTTCAGAGACCTGGCCTGAATCCCTGCCACACCACTTCCTGGCTATGTGGTTCCCAGCACATTTATTAACCTGCTTGGACCTTGGTCCCTGCCTTGTAACAGTGGGATTGTAATACCTCCCTCACCGGGGCATTATGCAGAGGCAGAGACAGCCTTCCAAGGGCTGGACAGTGCCTCCTGTCCTGCACCTTGCGTGCTTCTCACGTCACTTCTGAATTGCCCAGTGGAGTGTCTCAAAGGGAGGAGGGGGCAGTGGTGTGGGGGTGGGTACTGTAAACAGAGGACCGCCGACTTGGTGCTTAGAGAATACACATGTGTTTCTCTCACTGTTTCCATCACGAGTGCAGCCTGTGTTAGCGTGGGCCTCTGTTCAGGGTCTTGCAGGCTGAGATCCAGGTCTCAGCTGGGGCTGTGTTCTCGTCAGGAGGCTCTCAGCTCCCTTGGGTTCTTGGTTCCTTGGGGTTGTGGGGCTGAGGTCCCCGTCTGCCTGCTGGGTGTTACCCGGACCACTTTCAGCTCATCGCGGCTGCCCTCAGACCCTGGCCTCCTCCACACGCCTGCTCACACATTGAGTCTTCTCACTCAGGGTGAGCAGGCTTCCTTCCAGGGCTCATCTGAGAAGACCAGGCCCTCCTGAGATAATCTTCCTTGGCTTAACTCAAAGCCCGCTGCTTTGAGGACTTGGGGGCCCTCATCACATATGAAAGCCTCCTCCCCCTTTGTTACAGAGCATAACCGATCCTGTGTTCACACTCAGGGAAGAGGATTGCATAGCATATACACCAGAGTTCGGGGGTCTTGGGGGTCATCTCAGAATTCTGCCCCCTGTATGTGTTGAACTGCAGCTGGCCTGGGAGTGGTCAGGGAGGAGGCGCCACCATCTTTTCTCACGGACTTCAGGAGGGGAAGGGGAACCACGCTCTGTGCCACCTAGAGTTGGCCACAGTGCCGCCTGCCTGAGTGCCAGCCTCTGGGCCCGAGAAGGTCTCTGCGACGAGTGCTGGCTTCCCCACCGTGACCAGTACTGTCTGCTCACTCCAGGTTCGTGAAGCTGCGTTCGGCCCCAAGCAAGAGAAGCACCAGTCACAGGCCATGCAAGTGGCAGTGACAACACGCTTGGCTTTGGAGAAAGCTGGCATAGTGTGGCTTTAAACTGTGTCTCTCACGGTGGCCATAATGCCACTGCTTCATTGGAACATAGCCAGAGGAGTGATCTGAAGCCACGTGAAAGATGCAGAAACACCAGCTAACACACGGATTCCTTTGTGTGTGTATGTTTCTAGATTTCCAGTGGGTTCAAGGAGATGTGTGTGAAGTTCAGCTGATGGTGTATAACCCAATGCCATTTGAACTCCGAGTTGAAAACATGGTACGTATCACCAGTCATTTGACCCTTTAGGCTAAATATCAGTTTACTATTGATATATGTTTCTTAGTTAGTGTTTGAGTCATACTTCCTATGATATGACTTCCAGGGCTTCCCTGGTGGCTCAGAGGTTAAAGCGTCTGCCTGCGATGTGGGAGACCTGGGTTTGATCCCTGGGTCAGGAAGATCCCCTGGAGAAGGAAATGGCAACTCACTCCAGTATTCTTGCCTGGAGAATCCCATGGACAGAGGAGCCTGGCAGGCTATTACAGTCCACAGGGTCGCAAAGAGTCAGACATGACTGAGCGGCTTCAGTTTCAGCTTTTTCCTATGGTATACATCTGTTTTTAAGATTGGTTTTGCCAAAGATTATAATTTTTTTTTGTGAATGAAGACCACATCTTGCATTCTCCTGTTTTTAGTGCTTGGTCCTCAGTAAGTTTGTGAATCAATGAACAAAAGACATCTCGGATTTGAACATACCCAGAACTGAGTTGACTGTAATATTTGAAACAATCATGTTGAAATTCATGTGAGATCAGCGAGGTTACAAAGTCTGTAGTGTGCCCCCAGCTCAATCTCACTGTTACTTCACTGCTAAAGACGATAGGATGACCGAGGCCTCTTTATTTATAAGGGGGTAAATGGCTGCAGTGCTCATGCAAAGTTTTCCTCGCGTTTGGAATCAGATGTTCAGTTTGTGTTTGTGTGCAGCATTAAATGTGCGCTCTGTGGTGGTGTCTGCTGAGACTCCTCCCCTAGTTCTGCATTTGGGGGAAGGAGGTTTGTGTGGCTCTCCATCTGGACCCCGTGTTCCCAGAGGAGAGCCCTGCATGCTCAGAGTGGATTCCAGTCCCATGAGTCTTCTCTGTGCTTATCACTGTGTGGGCCCGCTTTGTGACTTCCCATTGACGTGTGAAGGGTGCTGTTAGCCGGGTGACGCTTTTCTCTGGGGATATATGACTCATGTTCCGAGCTTGCCGAGTGCCTAGGCTGCGTGTCAGGCCAGGTCTCTGCCCTGTGGTCAGGGTGCAGGAGGGCCTGTGGGACCCATGTGGAGGGTGGGGGAGGACCTGCTGAGGACAGGATGAATGGGAGCCCGCAGGCAGACTGGTAGTTATTTAAGATGATGTTCGGGCCTCTGGCATGAGGCATGGTTTTCCCATGTCCCTTGGAGCTCTTGGAAATTGAGCTGAGTATTGAGTGGACAACCCTGAGGTCCCCACTATAAGAGAACCACTTATTAGGATGAGCGTTCCCTCCTCTTCCTTTTGCACAAGAACATGCCAGCCTCGGGGCTTGGCTCTTGGTTAGGCCTTGTAGTGGCTTCATCTCCTGGCCTAAGCCCAGGAATAACATTGAGAGTTGTTCAGAGTTTTTCCTAAAGTGGTTAAAGTATCGTATGCCTACTCTTTCTTATACATTGTTTTTGGCTTTCACTTTTAACTGGTTAAAAAGGAATACATGCATTTGGGACTTCCCTGGTGGCCCAGTGGTTAAGACTGTCTTGCACTGCAGGGGACATAGCTTCAGTCCCTGGTCAGGAAACTAAGATGCCAACTAAGCCCCTTCTCTGCAACTGGAGTCCGTGTGCCACAGCTAAGACCTGACGCAGCCAGATAAATAAATAAATTTTAAAAAGTAATATATGCTTTTTGTCAAAAAATGAGGAAGAACAAAGAATAAAATTTACCACTAGGAGATAGCCCACAAATCATGTTCAGAATTAAAGAATTTCATTACGAAATGTTTCAAGTGTGGGAAATGGCACAGGGAATAGTCAGACCTTGTGTATCCACCGTCACATTTAGCAAGTGCTCATGGTCGGCCATGTTTGCTTTAGCTATTTTAAAAATAAATCAAATGCGAGTGTATTTTGCCTGGAGACAATAGCCACTTAATTGGTTTCTCCGCTTCCATTCTTGGCCACGTCGTCTGTTTCACATGTAGCTAGATCATTTCATGCTCTTGCCCAAATTCTGGGTGCAGGTGTGCTCTTTGTCACTAAGGGAGCCTTACTTCTGGGTGCTTTTTGCAAACAGCATTAGGAACAGTATGCATGCATGCACACATGGGCACATGCTCACACACGTACCTGCCACATGCATCCGCACATGTGCGTACATACATGTACACAAACTCTGGGCTCAGGTGTGCTCTTTGTCACTAAGGGAGCCTTGCTTCTGGGAACTTTCTGCAGACAGCGTGAGGAGCAGTATGCACACGTGGCATGTGCTCATACGTGTACTCACTACATGCTTCCAAATGTGTGTACATACATGTACGTGTGCCCAAGTGCACACACACACACACAGATGCAGACTTCACATATCCCGACCTTGCAGTCATCCCTACCGGTCTGCTCCATCTCCAGAGGGCTCTCCTCGCCTCCTTCTACATCCATGTCCTTGCCTCCCCTGTGAGAACCTGGCTCAGGGCAAAGCCAGCATCCCCTCGCCTGCCCACTCCTGGGATGGACCATGGCGCTCCCTCCTTCTTTAATGCCCCTCCGCCATCTTCTGCAGGTTTCAGGGCAGGACTCACACCACTCGGTGGGCTTACTCCAACATAGGGGCTGTTTTTGATCTCTTGTTAATGGTACTTAAAAAAAAATTATTTCTTTATTTGGCTGTGCTATGTCTTAGTTATGGCATGTGGCATCTAGTTCCTTGACCAGGGATCAAACCTGGACCCTCTTCGCTGGGAGTCTTAGCCACCGGACCAGCAGGGAAGATCCCTGTTCGTGGTATTTTTACTGTTTTGTCTTCTCATATGCTTGTTGCTAGGCTCTCGAGATACTTTTGCTTTGTAAATGCTGACTTTGTTACCGGGCTAAATGCTGTTGTTAGTTCAAGTTTCCTCGTAGGCGCCACAGGCTTTTCTGCAGCTTTTGTGTGTATAGGTAACTGTCTCCACGCTGTTTCTTCTCTTGGCTGTTGTGCTGGCTAGGGCCTCCGTTACAGTGCTGAGGAGAGGGCCCGAGTGTTGGAAGGCCTTGCAGTCACGGGTGGCTCCCAGAGGCCACGTAGCCTGTCTCATCCACCAGGCGTAGGGTGGTAGCCTGTCTCACTCATGGTTCACAGATGCGCTGGAAGAAGATTAACTGATTCATTTCCATGTGTCATTTTTTTTTCATTTTGTTAGCAAAATGTTTTATTTTTTCTTTCTGTTTATGTTCCAACTTGGTAAAACAACAAAGCAGCACACACATTCATACTGTGTCAAGCGTGGCTAGTATGAAAGATGGAATTGCTACTCAGCTGCCCACGGTGCTGCCCATTTCGAGACTGTTTTGTAACCGCGCTTCTAGGCCGTCTTCCCTGTGGGCTTTTGTTCACGTCACTAAGGAGTCCTTGTCTTCTGAGTCCCGGGTGTTCCTGCTGGCTGAGCGGGGGCTTTGGGTCAGGGTGGGGGTCGCACTCACCGCGTCCTCTGCCGCCCGCTGCAGGGACTGCTCACGAGTGGAGTGGAGTTCGAGTCTCTCCCCGCGGCACTCTCCCTCCCGGCCGAATCTGGTCTTTACCCGGTGACGCTTGTTGGGGTCCCGCAGACGACGGGGACGATCACTGTGAACGGTAAGGACGGCTCCTTTCTGGCTGTGGTTCCTGGGCCTCCACGGACGAACTGTGCAGAGGGCGCAGTGCGTGGGGTTGGCTGCCGCATGCCTGTCTGTCTTTCCTGGACCACAGGTGCGCTCCGAGGTTCTCCTCCTGGGGTTACGGCCCTGCCGCCCTTCTCTCCTCTCCTTCCATCTGCGCCTGCTGCCTCGGGCAGTCTGTCTCGTCCACTCTCCCATCCAGACCCCTCTCCTGGACCTGCCTGTCCTGCCACTCACGCTCCTTGGCTGTCCCCAGGGCACACAACAACCAGTGTCCCCCCCCCCCCCCCCCCCCCCGCCCCGCCCATGGCCCCATGCCTGGCCGGGCGCCAGGCGGCGGCCTGGACTGCCGCTGTCTCCCCCTCGCTCCCTTAGGACACTGCCCGTGTGGCCAGCAGCCCTGCCCCTCCGCGGCCGTCTGGTCCCGCAGAGCTCAGCCCTCTCTGGGGCTTGTCACCGGGGCAGCAGGACTGGTCTCCGCCCTCATGCGTCCCGTGCTGCGGCCTCCTGACCTCTCCGCAGTGCAGACCTCTGGGCTGGAAGTGGTCCTGCCTTCACTCCCTCCCCGCCACGGCCCCCTGTCTCACTCTGGCTGTGTCGCTGGGCCCTGCGCATCCTGGCCGGCGTGGAGGGCTCCCGTCCTGGGCTGGCGCCCTGCTCACGCTGTCCCTCTGTGGGGGGGCCTCCAGGCCCAGCTCAGGTGCCCCTGCGGCGCCCGCCGAGCCTTGCCCTCCCTGCACCGAGACAGCCCCTCCGTCATGTCACACCTGCTGTGGCCTGCGGGCCTGCTCCTTGCCAGCCACATCTGGCTTTCTTGGCTGGATCCTCACACCTGGCACATAGTAGGTCTTCAGTAGCCATTTGGTGGCTGAAAGTCAAGATTGACCGGGAAAGGAGTCTGTTTAAGAGGAGGCTTTGAAGGACCATACTTTATTATTATTATTTTTAAAATATTTTTTTCTTAATACATAAATATATGTTATTGAAGGGCCATACTTTAAAAAGAAGGAAATGTGGATGCCATGAATTAGAGCTCTTTTAAGTTGAGGGACTGTATCAGGGCACCATTTGTCTCCACCATACCTTTTGCTTCTTGCTGAGTATGTAGAAGTTTAATATGGATGCAGAGAAGTTGCCACCCTAGGTACTTACCATCAAGTGTTACTTGATTTTGTTACACTGTGAATGCTGTTTATAATAATTACCTCAAATTTCAAAAGCCATTTCCAAGCTTTGCTTAAACAATTTCAAGTGCTTATCTAACCCAAGGAGTGTTTCTTAAATGAAAATTTTGCTAATCTTAAATTACAGTATTTGTACACATTGAGCAGATTTGCCATATCATGTAACAGTTATGATAATAATAATTGACTCTTGAACTCTCATCTCTCAACACAAGATTTTGAATCACTTTCTTTCAAATACTTATTAAGTCCCATTATGTCCTGGAAAGGAGTACAAGCTCTTCTTTTCATTTTAGGGATGGATAAACTTGAAAAGCACATTAGTAACGGGATGAGATACTGAGTGTGAACTCGGGTGACGTTTATGTTTTGTGCACCGTCGGTTGGATGCAGCCCGCCTTGGAGCGGGCTTGCGGGCCCGACTCTCACCTCTGCTCAGGGACACGAGGCTGTGGACTTGAGCTCGGGAGCCGTGGGCCTGCCGGGCCAGGCAGCTGACGGGCCCTAAATCTCAACTCAGGTCGGAAGGCACCCTGTGCTCCTGTCACCTGCGGGGCCCCCTTGGGCCTGAGCTGTGAAGCCCGTCCAGGGGCTGAAACTTTGCCTTTTGTCCCCAGGCTACCACACCACGGTGTTTGGCGTCTTCAGCGACTGTCTGCTGGACAACCTCCCGGGGATCAAGACCAGCGGCTCCACGGTGGAGGTCATCTCTGCACTGCCCCGCCTGCAGATCAGCACGTCTCTGCCCAGGTAGCGCCGCGGCGCCGGGCCCGCTCGCTGACCCCCAGGGCCCCCAGGAGTCCCAGGAGTGCTTCGAGCCGTGGCCAGGGGCCCGGGAGCCGGAGTTACCCTCCGACCTCACGGCCAGCGCTCTGCTTGTGGCAAACTGGAGTGGAGTTGAGGCGTTTCTTACTAGGATCAGAACAAAATGTGAAATTAGCCTTTGGGAACGTCATTTTTATGAGAAACAGTTGAGGCTTAAGAGAATTTAAGAAGTCTTATCTTCTAAAACAAAAACAGTCCTTTTTTTTTTTTTCCCCTCAAGCATTATAGGGAAGGATAAAGAAGGAAGAGAAATCTCAGAGGGAATGACTTAATGCTCTCTGCCGTTTCCACTGTTTGCTCACGGAACAATTTATGTATGTTTAGATCATACTGCGTTTCATTTAGTATCATAGATTTCTCTTTGCATAAATATACAACACAAGCTAAATGCTTTCTATTTTAATTGCTTAAAAAAGTACGTCACGAAGCCGTCTCAGAATCACATCCCCATTCATTTCCCTGCTGTTGGGATTTCGGACCGTCGCAGGTTTTCTCATACGGATGATGCTGTATTGTTTGCCCCTTGGGCTGTCTTTCTCAGTGTATCTCGGTACTTTCTGAGATGTTTTGAAGGCTCAGTCTCTGATTCATTGGGCCCCTCCTCAGTGCCAGCATTGCCCACCTCCCGCACAGCCCCCAGTTGGGGCCTGGCATGCGGGGTGCAGTCTCCGGGACTGTCCGCTCTGCCTGCTGCCCTGCCTTCTGCTGCCTCCCTCCTCTTCCCCTGCCGTGCCAGGGGCTCGCACCCACTCTGCTTGTGTCGGCTGCGTGTTAGTTTTTCTGAATACCTTCCCTGCAAATCCAGATGGACTATAATTCTCACTTGAGGAGGACTCTGTGTTGAAATGTGGAGAGAAGTCACTTAGAGTGAGGACTGGAGTCACTTTTCCTTACTTGACAGAGAAAATTTATTTCTTGACTCATGAACAGCTCTAAAGATATAAAATGCCAAGGAGTTCACGTTGATTCTTTGCGCTGTTATTTTTGGAAAACGGGCTTTGGATGTGCTTTTTGACTCCACCTGCCACACGCACCTCCCTCGTTGATGCCTGGCGTTTGTCCCCGTTCTGTCTCCAGGGCCTCCTCCCTGTGGTCACAGTGACCTCCTGGCCCAGAAGTGGCTTTGCCACTTGTCCTTGGGAAGGAGACACCAGGATGATGAGCGCTGTGGGTTGAGTGATGGTCAGTAGGACTCAGGCCAAAGTTTCAGACCAGGGCTGCAGTGCTGCATCCTCAGGGGCACGGTGGGTGAGCCTCAGGGCCTCCGGATGCTGGTGCCGAGGGCCCGCCAGCTGCCCCAGCTCACGTCAGGGGTTTGCCAGCATCTCTCTGGACTTTGCTGGGATGTGGAGGCTGCTGTCTGTACTTTACACTTTTCTTTTCCTCCAGCTCTCATGTTATCATTTCAAATGGTTCATTTGAGTTTTCTCCTTCAGTGTCTATGGATTTTCCCAGGGCATTTCTGAGATTTAAACATTTTTTGAGCAAGCAGCACGCTCAGGGATCATTTGAATTAATTCATTGTTTCACCTTTGCCCTCACCACAGTCCAACAATTACTCTTGTGGTTTGCACACACATGAGCCAGTAAGGCCAGTGAGAGCCATCCCGTGACCCAGGGCGCATCTGTGTGTGGACAGCGCTTGGCGTGTAGCGCCTCGCCCTAGAGTTCTGATCACTGGGCGCCAATTCCGCGTTAAAGCCACGGCCCCCTAGTCGTGTGTCTGGAGTGCTTAAGTGTGGTGACGTGCATGACTGTAAAATGCCATCAATTTTTTTTCTGTTTTTCTAAAATTGATCATAATTATCACTCTTATTTTAGGTCCGCACATTCATTACAGCCTTCCTCTGGTGATGAAATATCTACTAACGTGTCCGTCCAGCTTTACAATGGGGAAACCCAGCAGCTTGTCGTGAGACTGGAGAACATTGGGATGGAGCCACTGGAGAAACTGGAAGTCACCTCGAAAATCCTCACCACCAAAGGTAGGGGCTTGTCGTAGGTTTGACTGCAGAAATGTTTATCTTTTTTATTTGCAGAAGAGATACTTTATTTATTTATTTAAATATCAAAACCATGTTGCATTGGGGTGTAGCAGATTAACAGTGTTGTAGTTTCAGGTGAACAGCCGAGGGACTCAGCCACACACATATCCGTGTCCATTATCCCCCAAACTCACCTCCCATCCAGGCTGGCACTGAACATTGAGCAGAGTTTCCTATGCTATATACAGTAGGTCTTTGTTGGCTATCCACTTTAAATATAGCAGTGTGTTCATGACCTTCCCAAAGTCCCTAACTATCTCTCCTTCCCACCAGCAGCCTCAAGTTAGTTTTCTAAGTCTGTAAGTCAGAAGAGACCCTTTAGATGACCAGTGTCCCGAAAGTCTAAAAACCTCTCCCACTTTTAATTTGACGCCCCTGTGAGGTTGTTATCCTAACTGTGTGTGAAGAACTCGCAGAGGAAGGTAACAGAGCACAGAACACACCTCCGTATCCCCCATGCTCTTCACACTGGTCAGGTCCTCGGCAGGCATGTCCTGGAGTGAGTGAGCAAAGAAGAGCGCTTGCAGGCTCGGAAGATTACCATCTGCCCAGCCCAGAGCCTGCTGTGGGTTCAGCACTCAGAGCCTGTGCCCCCCCTCTTCCAGTGATGCTCCTGGTTCTCAGGCCCATGTAGCTCGGGCTCACAAGACCTGTGTTACATTTTGGATTCACCGTTTGCTCTCTGTTTATCCTTCACATGCCTCAGCGTCCTCCTGGGTAAGCAGGGGAGGTGGTCCTGACCATGGGAAGCTGTTCTAGGAACTGAGGCCACAGAGAACCTAGTCAGTGAGCTGAGTAGCAGTGCTGGTTGAAGGGGATACGCTATGTAGGAGGAGGGCTGGGCGTCGAGAGTAGTGAGTGGAAATGTGATCAGCTTGTCTAATGAAGTTAGAGAAATTGTGCCGTCCGTGGAGACCAAAGACAAGGACAGCCCGGGGCGAGCGAGCTGGCGAGACTCCGTGTTCAGCTGCTTTTGACGTGGCAGCCAGGTGAGCCGCTGTCCCCTGGGAGCCTGGGCACACCTGGCCCTTCGGGAGCGGTGCCCCGGCTCTGGTGGGGGGCCTCAGCACTGCTGTTCCAGAGTCCAGTCACGCCGTCATCATGGGGCGTGGCGGCTGCCCCACGGCCCCTCTGCTCCAGGGCCGTGGTGGTGGTGGTGGTGGGGCTTAATCTGTGTTTTCCCGACGACCAGCAATGCTGAGCGCCTCTGCTGTGGCCGTCCTCCGAGAGTCTGCCCTCGTGCCGGCCCTCTGTCCTCCTTTCCCAGTGGGTGTTCTGCCTTCTCTGTCTCTGTCTCTGTCTCTGTCTCTGTCTGCCTCCTCTCTCCTGGCTCTCAGGCCATCTCTGATCCTGAGTATGAATTCTGAGCTGGAAACATACGGCATGAGCACTGGCTCCTGCCCATGGCTGCTGTTCCCTCTCTTTGCCGCAGCACGGCTGTCCTAGTCCCTCTCTCGCTTTTGTGTCTCGGAGTCTTTGGGGGAATTTTGATGATCCTACCTTAATCTCATCCTTTCTTCCCTTTCCCCCTGCTCTTTTCAGGAGCAAGTACTTATGGATTAGGTAGAAAATGCCTCCCTGACATGAAATGCCTTCATCTGGTATTCTGAATTTAATTAATTGGTTATAGGAGTTGGTGGATATTTGAACAAGTGGGCTAATATTGAATGACAGAAAATTGCAGAGTATATAATGGTAAAAATGTTCACATCTCCTGTAATTTTCCTTGGCTTCACAGCTTAGCCACTGGAAGCTTTCTTCCTTTTCTCAAATAAATCTGAACAGTCACCACGTGTCCATCACTCGTTGCAGCCTGCTTCTCTCTGAAGCTCAGCTCCGCTCGTTTCTCCCTTGGGAACCCCAATGGCCCTGGCTGCCCAGGCCCCACGTCGCCGCCCTCTGCCCCAGGCTTCAGCTTTTGTCACTTCTTTCCTTAAACTCTTGTCACGTTCGTCGTCGGGAAGCTAGTTTCAGGCTCTTGAATGTTGGTGCTGCCTGTGAACTTGAGGATAAACCCTCCTATGCCTGGAAGCCGACCGGCTCACTTCTGTCCCCGCTTTGCCTCCCTCCACGGGGTGACTGGGGTCCCCTTGTCTAGAGTCTCCGGAGACTTCTGAGGAGCCCTTTCGCTCCATGGTATTGCGGCTGGTGCACTGGTCTCCCTCCAGCTGGGTGTGGGTCTCTCAAAGACAGCCAGTGTGCTTCCCCTTTAGTTCCAGGCCGGGTTCTGGGCAGTGCTGAGGCCTAGGGACTGTCCATGGATGGGGACACGGTCGCGCAGTCGTGTCCGGCTCTGTGCGACCCCACGGACTGTAGCCCGCCAGGCTCCTCTGTCCATGGTATTCTCCAGGCAAGAATGCTGGAGTGGGTTGCCATTTCCTCCTCCAGGGGATCTTCCTTGCCCAGGGCTCCAACCCGAGTATTCTGCTTTGGCAGGTGGATTAACCGCTGAGCCACTGGGGAAGCCCCGTTGAGAAGAAAAAAGCATTCTCCCCATGGTGGGTGTAGAGGGGACACATGCTCAGCTGGCCGGCTGTGTCCGAGAGGGGTTCCTCCTTTCCAGGGTGGTTCTTGACGGGACCGAGCCAGTCTCGCTTGTCGGGTGGGGGGTCACGAGGGTGGAAGTGCGGGAATCGCTCTGAGGCCCCTCGGGAGCCACGGGCCCGCTCAGACCCCAGCTCCGCCCTTCCAAGCGCTCCTGCCCGTGCGGTCCTCTCACACCGCCTCCCGGAAGGGCCGTCAGCAGCTCAGTCATCTCAGTGCTGCCTTCTCAGGGCCCCGCTCTAGGCGCAGCGCCGCCCGCGGCGTTTCTGTGTCTCCCAGCCCTTCTGAGCTTCCTCGCTGTGTAAGCCATCCCCTCCCCCGGCACCCTGCTTACGGAGAAGTGGCGAGATTCTTACAGTGAACACGGCTACCCACCGTCTAGGTTCTGTAGCGCTTGACTGTATTTATCACGTCTGTCCAGCTTCCAGTCCACCCACTGATCTGTATTGTTCAAAATAAGTTGCAGATTACTGTGATTTTACCCACTGATCCTTTAGCGGGCATGTCATTAGGGTTCAGTGTTTGAACTCAGCTGAGTGGTATTAATACTTTAGGTAGTTTTTTTTCTCGTTAAATAATCACGACACTGATAAGAGGTCTTTTTTGGGGTAGGATGCTGGCCTCCCAGGGTTCCGACTTTCCTTTGCAAAAAAGTATTTGGGGTGAAACACACAAATCTTACATCACCATTTGCTAAGTTCTGACAGATACACGTCTCCCTGAGCTCTTGTCAAGGTACATCATGGACCATTGTCATTACCCCAGAAAGGCCTCTCCTGGCCCCTTCTTTCCCTGCCCAGCCCCAGGGCAGGCGCTTACCTGGGCAGCCCCCGGCCGGTGCTCACTGACAGAGATGCCGGAGGATGGGGACACCGGGGGACCCGGGCAGAACTGGGAAGGCTCCTCCAGTGCTGGGTCCACCCGACACTGTCAGCATCACCTCTGGCCCAGCTCTCAGTTCGATCTCTTGGAGGGCAGGGGGGCAAGAACGACGACCCTCACACTGTGGATGGGGAGGGAGTCTGAATCACACAGCTGGTTCTGTCCTGTGTATTGCCAGATGGCAGAGTCTGGATCACACAGCTGGTTCTGTCCTGGAGTCTGGATCACACAGCTGGTTCTATCCTGTGTATTGCCGGATGGCCATTCGAACCAACACGTTTGCAATTGAGAAATGTCAGCTGTTGTTCTTTTTTAATTCTCGTCATAAGCTGCCATACATTTACACGTGGAATTAAACGAATGAAAATAAACCATCTGCTTCCAAGATACACAGAGGGAATAATTCCTGTCCCTACATTCTCTGGCACCAACAGGCCGTCAG
Organism: Hydropotes inermis; assembly: GCA_020226075.1. Taxonomy (NCBI): domain Eukaryota; kingdom Metazoa; phylum Chordata; class Mammalia; order Artiodactyla; family Cervidae; genus Hydropotes; species Hydropotes inermis. The sequence continues at coordinate 12,196,151 of CM035278.1, read as the reverse complement.
CGCCAGTGAGTGACATCACGTCAAAGTGAGGACAGGAAAGTGTCCTAAACCAGAACTTGAGCACGCTCGCTGGGAAACGCCTCCGCAGGGAGTCAGACGCTCCCTCTCCCAGTTCCGTGCTAGGTCTCAACAGCAGTAGTAACTGTCACTGTTTAGCACTGATCGCATGCCAGCTGAGTGGTATTAATACTTTAGATAGGTTTTTTTTTTCTCTCTCATTAAATAATCAGAACTCTCGTAAGAGGTCTTTTTTGGGGTACGATGCTGGCCTCCCAGGGGTCTCAGCTGTCATCTGGGTGCTCGTCGGGCTTGTGTGTCCCCCAGTCACACACTCCTGACACGGGGCTGATCATTGACCCTCCATCCCAGCATGACAAGGATTACTGCCCATGTCATGTCTGATTCTAACTGCAGTCTGTTTGTGAGCAGGTCTTTATTTGTGGGTGATTAAAGAGGCAAGCTTCTGCCTTGACTTAAGCAGTCATAAATTTCATTACAATTAAACCCAAGTTAAGAATGTGTTATATTTGCTTTTCTGCAGATACTCTAAGATTCATGTGAGCATGTGTACAAACCTAGATATACATGTACCTGTGTATATAAATACACATACTTTTCTTTACTCTTTGAGTTTAATTTTTTGATGAAAAGCAGCGACTCTACGTTGGTGTGCTGAGCAGCTCATGGGTGTTTTGACTGAGGGGCGTCCCTGCTGCTCCCTCGTCTCGTGAGTGTAGGGGCCGAGCCTCTGCAATTAGAAGCACCTATGACAGGTCCTCAGGTGTGGGAGGTCAGCACAGTACTGTCAGTGTCAACCCATTTCACTTGACTGCATGGAGCTGAACTCTAGCATTAAAATAATGACTTATTTCTGAAACTATTTAAATTCCACAGGGGAGAACATTAGTGACACGTGCTCCACCATTGATTTATGTTTATCTCCTTTCTGCTGACAGCTTATCGTTGTGTAGGGTTTTGAAAAGCCCCCCCTGGACATTCCGTTTTGTAGTCCAGCAATGAAGGGAAGAACCAGAAAGGCCCACCTTTGAGGTGTAAAAGTGCATCAGACCCGACAGGGAAGCAGCTCGGCTTTGTGTCCTGCTGCAGCTAGGGGGCTGGTGTGTGCGCCGTGACCCCCTCTGGGTCGTTACTGAGCTGTAAACACCTTGTTGATTTGGCTGCAGAAGGTGAATAAGCCGTTCCTTGTGAGCAGACCGGCCTGTTGTCTGAACATGTCACTCTTAGGATGTGGAATTTAATGCAGAAACTGGCAGCTCAGTCAGCACCCTTTGTGAGGGCACCCTAAGCTTGCAGGCAGTGGGGGGCTGAGGGTGTGACAGGGCCTCAGCATCTTGGCCGGTATTGGCGTTTCAGAGAGAGGTTGGCCCGATTGGCTGTGGCCGGTGGAGAGGCTGTAGTCCTGGGGCCTGGGATCCAGCTTGCAGCACCCGGGGCCCAAAGGGTTGTCAGTGCTGGCTCCAGCTCGCCTAGCGTCTCTTACACCCTTCCATCTCGAATTAATCTACGAGATAGAAAAATAAAGACATGACTGCCTTAGCCTGGTTGACACGTCCTGTAGACTGTGCATGACTGAGTCATGGAGAGGACCTCGCTCCTACTAGTGCTTTGGGGAGCACTTGCATTGTGGAGTCAGGTGCTGGCCAAAATCCCAGAGAGGAATACATTCTAGCAGGCGGCTAGAGTTTCAGGACTGGGGGTAAGGTCAGTTAGTAAAACTTAATCAGTGTTTTCCAGAATAGGCTACATACTCAAAAGTAAAAGAGCTGCTGGCAAATGTACAGAATCTGTGTTCTGTACATTATTCTGCAAGAGGAGGGTGCTCCTGAGAACAGAGTGTACTGCTCTTGTCCGGGGCGGTGCTCACAGACGCAGGCCATGGCCTTGCAGCAGCCATGATTCTAGAATTTTCCAGCACTTTGATCCACCACATTTTACAGGGTTTGCATCTTTCCTTGTTTAAGATGCACATGGATTTTCTCAGGGGATTGCTGGGTCTCATGGTGCCTTTGTGACATGAGGGTCATCACCTTTGTTGCTGTCATTGTAGAAAAGCTGTATGGTGACTTCTTGAGCTGGAAACTGGAAGATACCCTTGCCCAGTTCCCTTTGCAACCTGGAAAGGTGGCCACCTTCACCATCAGCATCAAAGTGAAGCTGGACTTCTCCTGCCAGGAGAACCTCCTCCAAGACCTCAGCGATGGTAAGCTCTCCCCGACTCTGATCGGCACGTGGCGGTCCCCAGACGCATGGCTGCGATCACCACGTCCCCCCAGCCCTGCTGTTGTGTGTCTGTCTCCTGCTCGTCGTGCATTAACTCGAGCAGCGTGAGCCTTCTCCCGGGCACGCACTTAGTGAGTGAGTTACTGTGGATGTGGAAAGTAATAAAAGTACTTCTTAGTTAAATGGTTTCTTAATTTGCACTTTCTGCCATTTGGGGCTCATTTGCCAGGAGGTCATCGTGAATTAGTGGAATGTAGGAATCACTGTGTTTTTTTTTCCCCAAGTATAACTGCTGTGATCCCTTAGACATCTAATTAGCTGTGATTATAAAGTTCTCCTTCAAAGTCTGGTGATTTCTACAAAGAGATGGAGTGTGGAGAAAATGGAGCTTATTTTTGTCATAACATGAGGACTAGCTGATTGGGGTAAGACTTGGTAGATTAATTGTGTCAGCTTATAAAGCATGGAGTTATCACAGGGTGTATTCGCTCAGGCTGTCAGAGAGCGCGCCACAGCCACTGTGGCTGCCCCACGCACTTGTTTCCTCGCAGGGCTGGGGGTCTGGGGGCCTGGGGGTCTGGGGTCCAGGTGCCTGCATAGCCGCGTTCTGTGAGAGCCTCCTTCCTGGCTTGCAGATGGTGCCTCCTCACCGTGTCCTTCCTCGGCAGAGACCGAGCAAGCCCGGTGTCTCTTCCCTTGCTTACAGGGACGCCAGTTTTCTCAGACTAAGGCCCCACCCTGTGGGTCATTCAGCTTTCATCACCTCCTCAGGCCCAGCTTCAATTTTAGTCACACTAGAGGTTGGGGCTTCAACATGTGGATTTTGGGGCCACTGCCAGCCCGAGAGTGGTGTTGGAGACAGTCAGTGGATTGCTAGAACTTAGTAACTATGTGACTTTGACTTCTCTCTGCCTCGGTCTCCTAACTTATGACAGCAGTACCCATTTGCACGGTTGCTGTGAGGACGTGCCCTTCACCTAGAGCGTGTAACGGGTCGACAGATGTTAGTTATATTATACCCCCTCTCCCCGCTTACGGATTTACAGTATTACAGGACATGTATTACAAGACACCTCTCGTTAGAGGCAAGCACGCCACTGGGCTCTTGGAAAGCAGAGATGAATGAGTGATGGCCTGCCCCCCTGGACAGCAGAAACAACGGCCACCTGATGGAAAGAGCCAACTTGCTGGAAAAAGACCCCCATGCTGGGAGAGATTGAGGGCAGGAGGCGAAGTGGGCAGCAGAGCTGAGATGGTTGCATGGCATCACTGACTCAATGGACATGCGTTTGAGCAAGCTCTGGGAGATAGTGAGGGACAGGGGAACCAGGCATGCTGCAGTCCGTGGGGTTCCCAGAGTCAGACACGACTGAGCGACTGACCAACAGCACAGCAAGTCCATGACACACTTCATGAAGTGTTCTTTCCCGTGCTCTCTGCAGTACACCTATTAAAATTTTAAAATGTGAATGAAGATTGAAAAATAAGTTTACTGTTGGACACACAAAAAATCAGAAAATACCATGTAGATTTAATGATACACGAGGACTTAAAAATGTAAGGTGCAATGGATATTTTCTCTCTGTAAATGACTTTATGCCCCTGGACTGTATCTTTCTATAAGTAGACAGAGACTTCTTTTCCCCAAGAAGTGAGTTTGGCAGAGTCAGTGGTGCCCGACACCTGTCCTGGGAAGGCTTGATGAGTTGTCATCCCCAGGGGCATGTCCAGGCAACCGGATGTCCAGCTGAGGCCCTTGGCTGTGAGAACAGAGGGAGTGGACGGTGCCTGGCGCTGCCGCTCGTGTAGGGTGGGGTGCTCTGGGACCGAGAGAGCACAGACCCTTCAGGTGGAAACCAAAGCTACTTCTGTTTTGGTGGTTCTTTGAGTTTATGTGTTCAGTGTGGACATATCTTATGTTTCTGCCTTTAGCTACAGAGTTCTGGAGGACTGCCTCTGCCCTCCTAAGCTGAAAGTTAAATTGCAACTTGGGATTTATAGTCTGGAATTACCTTCTTCTCGCTTTTAAAATAAACCAAATGGAAGAGAACTAGGGTTAGGATTACCAGCTGGTCTATAAGTGTAAGGCTGTCCTAGTTTCCAGTCGGTTAGATATAGCACAGGTGAGCAGTGGAGCCTGGTTGTCATTAATGAGACGCCCTCTTTATTTATTTTTGTACTGATGTGTGTTTATTTTTGTGATGCAGCATCATGGTTTATGGCATTTATATTAATAGCAGAACAGGATTAGAATATAGTTTTTATTGTGTGTTAAAGTAATCCACTTTTACACAAATTTGTGTTAATGTATCTAGTGGTCTGGCAGATACAGTTTTGAAGTGAGATGCCCTCTCCATGGTCTCCCCAGTTGGCACAGTGATAAAGAATCTGCCTGCTGATGCAGGAGATGTGGGTTCAGTCCCTGGGTCAGGAAGATCCCCTGGAGGAGGAAATGGCAGCCCACTCCAGTACTCTTGCCTAGAGAGTCCCTTGGGCAGAGGAGCCTGGGAGATGCCCCATGGGGGGTGCTTGGTCTGGCAGTTTCAGAACCTCTAGCTGGGGTTCTGGATTGGCAGTTCAGGCAGGCTCTCACATTAGCTATGGTTTTTGAAACTAGATGCCATTTCATAAACTTGCAGAGGGACTTTCCTGCTGTCCAGTGGCTGAGTCTCCAAGCTCCCAATGCAGGAGACCCAGGTTTGATCCCTGGTCAGAGAACTAGATCCCACATGCTGCAAAACGAAAGATGCTGCATGCTGCAACTAAGACCTAGAGCAGCCAAATAAAGAAATATTTTAAAAATAACCAAAAATCGCAGCAATAAATGTAGCTGCCATGCAGAGCAGGACACTGGACCCAGAGTGTGCTGTAGACACGTGGAAGAGAATATTTGTTGAGCGTTGTCCGATATGGCGTATCAGATCTGGACCAGCCACTTTATTTGCATTATTTCTATTTAGTCTTCTCGACACTTCTATAAAATAGATGATTCCATTCTGTTTAAAAAAAAAAAAAAGCAAGTGGGAGGACTGTTCTCCATTAGAGGAGGTGGAAGAGATCTAACACTCTGATGCTCTCTATGTACAATCCTTAATCGTGTCCTGGATTAAAAAGAGACTCGAAGACGTTTCTGGGCCTCAGGATTTTGGCTGGGGTGAGAGAGAAGCCCTCATCTTGGCGCTTGTTCTGCGCAGCCGAGAAAGCATGGCACCCCCTGCCCCCCGCCCCGCCCCCCGCCTCGACAACGCCCCTCCACGGAGGAGGCCTGGCTGCCTCGGTCTCTCTGGACACTGAGCTGCTGCCTTCAGGGAGGGCGAGCTGGGCAGACTTAGTGCATCCAGTCTCCGTGTGCACTGCGGCTCCTCTGCTGGGCCCCTGGGCCTCCACAGAGGCCCTCTCCTGTGTGTGTGGTGGTCTCGTTAGTGTCCTCCGGGGAGAAGACAGCAGGAAACTCTTATTCTGCCAGGAGGGTGATACCAGTCTCTGCAAGACTGAGCTTAAACTGCCTTCAGTGATTGCTGTGGCGGACATAGGGTTGATCCTGACATTCTGAAACTGTGTGTTAATGTAGAATCAAGTCAACGATCCGTTCTGTGATAATCTAATTCTAGCACCTGACCCTGCTGCTGAACGAGGATTCTCACGTGGAAGAGGTAACTGATGTAAGATGACAGAGATGAAGTAAAAACCCGTAGTCTAGAATTTAAATAAAAGATAGCAGGAAGAAATTATGGGGTGTGTAAAGATCCATCTATCTGCCATGTCTACTCCAAGGCCTAGACGCCCAGCAGCTTGGCCGCAGTGGGCCTCCTAATGCCCACGTCCCAGTGTTGAGAGAAGCCAGGGCTTCCTGGAGAAGTGGCCACTTCCAGGTCTGGGGCAGGAAGTGTCTGGAGTGAGGTGGCCTGGGAACGTCCCCTGGAGCCTGCAGCGGGGAAGCTGTCAGAGCGAAGGTGCTAAAGAGGACCCAGACTGCAGAGGCTGCAGCTGGCAGTCCGAGCCCCAGCGGGCTGATGCTTGCGCTTCACTCAGGGCTTCTGAGTGCTCCCAGAGAGGGTTCCCCGCCTCAGAGAGTGATGGGGAGAGCGATGTCGTGCTGAAAGTGGCAGGTAATGAGCACACATTCCATCTCTCCGTTCAAGCGTGCGGTCGGACGACCTGAGAGTTGCTGACGGCAGTCTCTTCACAGAAGCATTCCAGCCAGTGCTTGAGACGGGCGGGTGGAATTAGAAGCCCGCCACTTTGCAGTTCCTAACAGATTACGGGTCGAGACCATGAGCGTCCTCATGGCAAAATAAGAGACAGGCAGGCGTTACGCTCCTCCTGGTGGGAGGACACACGCCGCCCGTGAGTTCGTGTTGCCCCCACACCACACCTGAGACTGATTCACACTCCAGCCGACAGAAAACCCGTGAGGCTCCTCTGGTTCAGACACAGTCAGCTCTGCGAGCAAACTGGTTCCGTCAGCGAGTAGGTGAGCAGAGGGAAGGGGAGGCAGTCCCGGAGACGGCGGGGACACAGCCGTCAGCAGGTCGTTCTGAGCCGGTGGCGTCTGTCCCTCCTCCGCTGCCCGCCCAGCTCCACTCTCATGCCCGCCTCGCGGCCCGCACGTCCCCGCGGCACCTCCGGACGCTGTCACGGCTTCTCCCACACTGTCCCTTCACGGCTCTCCACTCCCAGCGCCCCGCGCAGGGCCCATCTCAGAGGAGATCCCAGAAACGGCTTTGCTGAGGAGCTGAAAGGCATGTTGTGGAGTGAGATGGCGCGGGCCTGACCCCGCGTTCAGGGCGGGGAGTGTGGCCTGACTGTGGGGTGAGCCGGGTGGGGCTGGAGGCGCGGGGCTGGGGCTCAGGAGAAGGAGGGGCTTTAGGTTGGGATGGTAGGTTCCGGTGGCTGTGGAAGGCCTGAAACTCAGGGAAGTAGCTCAGACTCTTATTGGAGAGTCCCTGAAAGTCCTCTGAGAAGAGGCTGGTGTGATGGAGACCGGGAAGAGGGTGCACGGGCGGCCTGGTGCGGCCGGTGACGGCGGTGAGGGCTACCGCGCGCGTCCCACCGTCGCTGGGCTCCTGGGCGTTTGCAGCTTGGGGTTGAGGAGCTGGCCCAGCATTTGGTGAGCTGTTAGAATTTGTTCTGCTCCCCACGGAAGTGCTTCTTGCCTGAAATGTCTCGTTTGTTAAGCTAAGACAAAATCTGCCTATGGTATAAGTTTGAATCATTTCAGTTCTTTGTCCAGAGCTGGAGATTTGGGTTAAAAAAAAAAGAGGCATGTTTATCTTCAGCATTTCATTACGTTTGCATCTTCACAGTTTGAAGGTTTCAGCCTCTGACCGTTGCTGGGGACTGGTTTTATTTGAAGTCCTTGCTGTGGAATCCTGTGTGTACCTTTCCCTGAGTTGTCCCTCTGCCCGAGGACTGTGCCAGAAGCTTGGTGATATCGAGCCCGTCTGCCCTGGTCTGCCGCTCTCCACAAAAGCAAATACTCATTCTGGGAAAACTCAGTCTTACTTTTTAAAGACCAGAATTACCTGAATTACCCAGAAATCAAATACCAGTTGCAGTCTTAATACCAGGAGATTTCTTGTTTTCTTAATTCCTAGGTGCCTGAGGTTTTCATAAAGGTGTGATTTAAAAAAATTTTTTTAGAAGATATTCTTAACTTGGATTTTTTCTGAGGCCACAGCACATGGAGGCTGGAAGCTGTACTATGTCTCTCCCCTGTTCCCCCTCACTCACCCCTCGCGTGCCCCGTCCCACCTTCCCCACGTGAACGCATGTGATGGAGGTGCTGGCCGCTTTCCCTAGATCCCCGGGAGGGAGCTGGACGGTGGCCTCGGAGCCTGGGCTCTGTGCCCCCAGCCTCTGGTCCCCCGGGGCCACACCGGCTCCTAGCTGCCATAGTCGTCTGCATTTCTGGTCTCGCTCACTACAGTGCCCCCAGACCGAGACGGGGCCAGGGCCTTCTTTGTCTTTAATTCTAAAGCTTGCTACTAGCCTGGAGGTCTCCTCCCTCTTGCTTCTCCTCCTCACTCTCCGTCCGTTCCACGTGCTGCCTTCTCCCTTCTGTCTTGACCATCACAGAGCAGAATCGCTCACAGCTCTATCCAGCGTCCTCTTCCTCCTTTCCAATGTACTCTCTTGCCTCTGCTCAGATGGCTTCAGTGACCATTGACCTCACCTCAACCCACCGCAACGCCAGACTTCTTCTCTGCACTCCTGATCTGAGGTCTGACTGTGGGCTCCGAGGGCTCTGGCTCTGGGGGAGATGGGGCAGGTGAGGCCAGGGGCAGGCTTGCTTGCCACTCCCCTCCCCCAGCCGTGGGGGTTTGCACCCCTGCTCTGCACTCTGCTCTTCCCCCGCAGATGAGGGCCTTGATCCCAGGGGAGAGGGGAGGGGCTGCTGTGGGGCCGTGGCTCTGGCCCCCTCCCCACCAGCCCCAGTGGGCGTCCTCAGGTCCTGTCCCTGGTGGAAGGTGGTACACGATGTGCCTGGCAGTGCTGGGGGCTTCCCGCTCTCCTCGCCCATGCCAGGCCTTCACAGTCGTTTGCAGTGTCTGGCTGAACCTGTGTACTGGCTTTCGTGGCCCACAGAGGCACCTGTGCTGGGGTCCTGCTTTCCCCTGGAGGTGTCTGCCCACAGATTTCAGGTTAGTTTTTTCTAGCACTTTATTTCTCTCATCAGTTCAGGACAAGTCAATTTCCAGTTTGTGAAGTGTTTTATTGTCTTCAGGATGGAAGTGATTTTTTTTTTCCCGAGCTCTCGACATCTCCAAGCGGTAATCAGGAGCCCACACCCTTTAAATCAGATCTCCAATGATTTTCAGGTTGTGTTGGTCATTTGTCAGACTACATGCTGTTTTTGTTGTGTGTTCAGCAGGTTCTCTGCTTTTGTTCTCAAGGAAAAGGTTAATGGTGCAGCGGACAGCCAGCCCCTCGTTATGTTCAGCTGGCGTCACCCACCAGCCTTCCAACTCACAAGCCATCATCTCACAGCTCGATGGCTCAGCCGAGGGAAAGGTCAGGCTACTTCTGCTTCCTGGAGCTCTGGGGCGCCTCTGAGTGAGACAGAGAGCCGGGTTCTTGCCCCCGCTGTCTCATAACCCGTGGGGCACACTGGTCCCCTGGTCCTCTGGTGCCTGTCGGCCCGCAAGAGTGACGGCCGACTCAGGTCTGAGCTCAGGTTGGAAAATAACTCTCTGAAGCACCAGGAGAGGATGAAATCCAGGTGTTTGTCATTCATCAGCAATAGGTGATCTTACTGCGGGCACCGAGGCTGAGGTCTTCTGGACCGTTTGCTCACGTGACCACCAAGGTGGTGGTGATGATTCTCAGGAGGCCGATTGGGTGTTCAGGAGAGGTGATTGAAGAGGGTTTTCCCCCCTCCGAAAGGTGAAAGAGGTGACTTCCATGGATCCCTGCAGGCCAGCGTGCTGTGAGCTCGTGATTGCACCAAGCCTGTCAGTTTTGTTTTCTCAGCTCATCTCTCCATTCCCACCATCAGTGCTCTGCTTCAGACTCTGGTCATTGCTCATCTGGACCTTGTTGGGAGCCTTCTCAGTGGTCTCCCAGCAGCTCACTCTGCCCCCTCTTCGCTGTCGTCCGTGGTTTCCCTGCAGTCCTTTCTCCAAGGGGAACCTGTCCACATCCCCCTCCTGCCCTGCACCGTCCAAGGGTCCTTGTTGCCAGGACGGTGGGTGTGGTCCTGCCCTGGCTGCCTGTGTGGCCTCCTTGCCCACCTGTCTCTTCTCCATCATTCGGGTTGTTGGCCAGAAACACTGAATTACTTACATTTCTGACTGGCCATGTCTTCTTAAGCCTACTGCCTTTGAGTGTAGACCAGAGAGGGGGTCGAACCCTGCTGCGTGTCGGAATCAGCTGGGGATCTTTAAAAACTCTGCCTGGCTCCTGCTCTAGACTTCATGATTTCATAGGCATGGAGTGTGACCTGGGCCTCAGGATGTCGTGAAGTGTCCCAAATGGTTCATATAAACATCCAAGTTTGGGGACCAGTGGCATAGACTGTCTTTCTTCCAGAAAAACTTCCAGAATAAACTTCATTCTCCAGGTCTGAAGATGAATTTGGGAGTGTTGTGTTCCCCTTCTCAATTTCTGGAAATGTCTGAGGAGCATTGGTGTTCATTTTTTAAATGCTTGGTAGAATTCATCTGTATATCCATTTTAATTATCCTGTTCAGTGTTTGAGGGAATCTTGTGTGTGTGTGTGTGTGTGTGTGTGTGTGTGTGTGTGTGTGTATGGGAGTCATAAGTACTTGAATGGGAGTGGATATTATGGAATGTTTGAAGTTATAGAAGTGTAACAAATTACTAGTATTCTGTTCTAATCAGAATACTAGTATTACATGGGTCACAGGGGATGACAGGATGAGATGGTGGGATGGCATCACAGACTCAGTGGACATGAGTTTGAGCAAGCTCCGGGAGATAGTGATGGACAGGGAAGCCTGGTGTGCTGCAGCTGAACAACTGAACTGTTCTAATTAAGTAACAAGACTTAATTCCTTGCTTGGTTTTTATAATGCAGTGTGCAGTTTAGTCAAGTAAGCAATTATGGCGTATATTTTCCCCTCCACAGCTATTTCTGGAGTGTCTATTCCATGCACAGGCACACCTTGGAGATATTATGGGTTCAGTTCCCGACAACCACAGTAAAGTGAGCTCTGCAGTTACAGTGGGTCATAGGGTTGTTTGTTTCTCAGTTCTTATAAAAGTTATGTGCAAGTCATCAGGACAGTATGGTACTGGCACAAAGACAGAAATATAGATCAATGGAACAGAGTAGAAAGCCCAGAGATAAATCCACGTACCTATGAACACCTTATCTTCGACAAAGGAGGCAAGAATGTACAGTGGAAAAAAGACAACCTCTTTAACAAGTGGTACTGGGAAAACTGGTCAACCACTTGTAAAAGAATGAAACTAGAACACGTTCTAACACCATACACAAAAATAAACTCAAAATGGATTAAAGAAGTAAATGTAAGACCAGAAACTATAAAACTCCTAGAGGAGAACATAGGCAAAACTCTTCAACATAAATCACAGCAAGATCCTCTATGACCCACCTCCCAGAATATTGGAAATAAAAGCAAAAATAAACAAATGGGACCTAATTAAACTTAAAAGCTTTTGCACAAGAAAGGAAACTATAAGCAAGGTGAAAAGACAGCCCTCAGATTGGGAGAAAATAATAGCAAATGAAGAAAGAGACAAACGATTCATCTCAAAAATATACAAGCAACTCCTGAAGCTCAATTGCAGAAAAATAAATGACCCAATCAAAAAATGGGCCAAAGATCTAAGCAGACATTTCTCCAAAGAAGACATACAGATGGCTAACAAAACATGAAAAGATGCTCAACATCACTCATTATCAGAGAAATGCAATCAGAACCTCAATGAGGTACCATTACACGCCAGTCAGGATGGCTGCTATCCAATAGTCTACAAGCAATAAATGCTGGAGAGGGTGTGGAGAAAAGGGAACCCTCTTACACTGTTGGTGGGAATGCAAACTAGTGCAGCCACTATGGAAAACAGTGTGGAGATTTCTTAAAAAACTGGAGATAGAACTGCCATATGACCCAGCAATCCCACTCCTGGGCATACACACCGAGGAAACCAGATCTGAAAGAGATGTGCACCCCAATGTTCATCGCAGCACTGTTCATCACAGCCAGGACATGTAAGCAACCTAGATGCCCATCAGTAGATGAATGGATAAGGAAGCTATGGTACATATACACAATGGAATATTACTCAGCCATTAAAAAGAATTCATTTGAATCAGTTCTAATGAGATGGATGAAACTGGAGCTCATTATATAGAGTGAAGTAAGCCAGAAAGAAAAACACCAATACAGTATACTAACACATATATATGGAATTTAGAAAGATGATGACGATAACCCTATATGCAAAACAGAAAAAGAGACACAGATGTATAGAACAGACTTTTGGACTCTGTGAGAGAAGGGGAGGGAGGGATGTTCAGAGAGAACAGCATTGAAACAAGTACACTATCAAGGGTGAAACAGATCTCCAGCCCAGGTTGGCATGAGACCAGTGCTCGGGCCTGGTGCACTGGGAAGACCCAGGGGATGGGATGGGGAGGGAGGCGGGAGAGGGGTTCAAGATGGGGAACACATGTAAATCCATGGCTGATTCATGTCAATGTATGGCAAAAACCACTACAATACTGTAAAGCAGTCAGCCTCCAACCAATAAAAAGGAATGGAACGTAGCCATGTGTATGCTGTGTTCTGCCCAGTGTGCGGTGGCATTGTGTCTGGGAGAAGAATGCACATGGCTTAGTTAAAAACGCCAAAACAGCTACAATAGGAACGTCAGATATCACTGATCACAGGCCACCGTGACATAGTAATAATGAAAAAGTCGAAAATGCCATGAGGAATCCCAAAATACGAGACAGACGTGAAGCGAGCAGACGCTGTTGGCAAAACGTTCCCAGCAGGGTTTCCGCAAACCTTGAGCTTGTGAAAAGCGCAGTATCTGCGAGGCGCAGTGGAGCGAGGAGTGTCTGCGCTCTGCTGTTCTCAGGGCGGCCCGCAGATGCGAAGTGAGATGCCGCCCCTGCCCGCAAGGAGCCTCGCATCTCAGGCAGCGCTGTCTGTCAGAAGTCTGTGCCGGGGAAACTCCAGGAGGGTGACCAGGGGTCGTGTGTGGCTTTGGTCAGCTGTGATGGGGATGGTGCATCTAAAGATCTCAAGTGTTGTTTGATTTCAATCACTTTGTTAATCACTCTGTTAAGACTGCACAGGTCTGGTGATAGAGACAGGTAGTTTCACACGTAAATGAAAAATTGCAGCTTTGCTAAGTGCTGGGAAGGAGAGGTAACTACTGCTATGACAGGAAGTGGGGCAAGACTTGTCTATGGAGGTGATGATGCAGGTAAGACTCACAGGATGAGCAGGACCTAAGGGCATGAAAGAAGGAGGGCTGGGAAAATAGTTTTTCATGAATGTGTAAAAACTGGCAGAAAGCAAGTTTTGGGAACTTAATTTTTGAAAAGGGTGTGTGTGTGTGCTGAGAGAATTCTTACAGCTATTCCACAAGAGAATTTGTATTAACATGATTTATTGCGGAGAAAAGGTTTCAGGGGATGATGCTAGGATGAACCTTTCCTTTTGACAATTCCTAAAACTAATGTTCTGACTTGAAGCCATCAGCTTTGTGATTTCTGTGTGTGGCTGACTCTTTAATGAAGAAATAATGACTTTCCCAACCTTCCAGGGTTGTGCGGTGCTTGAGGACTGCTGTGAAGAGGGCTCAGACATTCAGGCTGTAATTTAAATTTCTTGTTTTTAAAAGAGCAAGCATGTGTCATTATTTGGCCTGGGACCACTGCTCTCCCTTTATTATCTTGTGGAAAAGGCATCCTATTTCCAAACTGGCAGTATTCTCATTTGGTTTTTCTGAATTTTATCCTAAAATAACATGCTAATTGAACTATTTCTGAGGCCTTCTTCAGAGAATTGGTGTTCATTTATTTGTGTTTGTAAGTAGGAATGGAATAATACCTGTAAACAGGGTGTGAAAGGTGTGTAACACCAGAGTGAAAGCGTGGGTGCAGCACTTGTGAGCACTGCTGAGGACACTTCTGTAGACCAGCTATCAGTGTTGCTCTTTCCCGGGGTTGGGGCAGGGCCTGGGTTCTGCCTCCGTGTCCAATGCTCCTTGAGGAGATTGCTTCCAGACAGAGAAAGAAAGCTGAGAGCCAAAGGATTGATGCTTTTACTATGGTGTTGGAGAAGACTCTTGAGAGCCCCTTGGAGTGCAAGGAGATCCATCCAGTCAATCCTAAAGGAAATCAGTCCTGAATGTTCATCGGAAGGACTGATGCGGAAGCTCCAATACTTTGGCCACCTGATGTGAAGAGCTGACTCATTAAAAAAGACCCTGAAGCTGGGAAAGGTTGAAAGCAGGAGGAGAAGGGGATGACAGAGGATGAGATGGTTGAATGGCATCACCGACTCAATGGACATGAGTTTGAGCAAACTCTGGGAGATGGTGAAGGACAGGGAAGCTGATCATGCTGCAGTCCGTGGGGTCCCAAAGAGTCAGACACAATTTAGTGACTGAACAACAAGAGAAAGAGAACATACCTGGAATTGGAACACATCCTCATGTCTTTTTAAAAAACTTTTTTTTTTTTTAAATTGAAGTCTAGTTTATTTACAGTGTTAATTTCTGCTTTAGAGCAAAGTGATTCAGTTATACATGTATATATATATATTCATGTTCTTCTCCATCATGGTTTATCATAGAATATTGATTATAGTTCCCTGTGCTATGCAGTATGCCTTCTAGTCTCTTCATCCTTCACTTCTTTGAAGATTTCCAAAGAAAAGAAGGTAGCACTTTCGGGCTCCCATTTCAGGGCTCCATGACCAGGGGTGACTGGGGTCCTTATCTTTGAATAAGCATCATCTGCTCTGGTATGACCTGATTCTTTTTTCCCTTAAGCATCTTTAGAAGATGAGAAATTCAGTAATGTCCTGAAGATAACAGGATTGTCCAGTGGTTTAAAAATCCACTGTAGTTGGTTTCCTATGTGGCCTGTGACTCAAATGGTGTTGCTTTTCAGCAAAGGCAAGCATTGTCTTCAGCGGGCTTCCAAATGTGATCTCTTAGGAAACAGACTCTTGGAGCATGTCAGACACCTGGTCTGCCATGAAGAGGTGTGGATTAGCACTTTACCTTGGAGGTGACAGCCGGATATCTCCGTGAGGGTGCGCCTCATATCCACTGCACTGTGGATCTGTACCTGTGTTTCTTCTCTTACCTGGGACACTGGAAGCAGGTCTTGCTCCCAGATTTCAGGGCTGCAGCTTCAAAGGACTGTGTGTGGTGCCGCCTCATTGGCAGCAGATGCTGAGAGGTGGGGTGGTTACGCTGAGAACAGGCTGACTTGACTCCAGCCCAGCATTCAGATGTCTGTGCACACGTGCTCTCTATTACATGTTCACGGTCTCAGTCACGGTGTTCAGACATCTATGCACATGTGGGATCTATTACACGTTCACTGTCTCCGTTGCTCTGCTTGTTTTACGAACGCCAGAACTCCCCTGATTGTACCCTTGAAACATCTGCAGGTTATGCCGCGGTCCAGCCCTGGCAGGATCCAGGGGAACCCTCAGGATGAACGGCGTCGGCGAGAGAGAGACACGTAGGACCGGCCTTGATAGGGCCAAGTCTGCTAGGGAGAGAGAGAGAAAGAAAGAAAGAGACCAGACCAGGAATATGCAGCAGAGTCTGGCAGTTACTTTATTTTTCACCATAGCCTTTATACCCTACGTTGTTACATCTCTAAGGGGCAGATAAGCATACAGACTTAGTTTAACATTACATCAGCTTGTCCTTCACGGAACCAGCTGTGCTCTGTATATTTTTTGTTTATGAGCGTCTTTTCCCATAGACTTTTTGTACATTATCTTCTGGCCTTGAGGTTAGCAGAAAACAGAAAATTGGCAGTCTCATGGTATAGCAGGTTGCAACATAATAGAAATACAATCCTGTTAACATAAAAGTCAGCCTTTTTGCAGAAATTCTCAGCTAAATTTATCTAAAAAGTTTAACACACAAAGACTCTGTGGCTCTGGTGAGGCAGCCCCTGTTTAGCACTCTTGGTTAAAATTAACAATTATTGTTTTTACACTAGGGCTAAACTCTTTATTTTACTATATCTTTAACTATATTAACAATAGTTTCCACTGCACAACCTCAGCACATTAATATCAATCAAATGTTGACCTAATAACAACTTTTAAAACAATATTTTTTGTATTCTCTAATAGGGCTTCCTCACCCCCCAAAGGGCTCTGTGCCTATTAGGGCCTTTTTTATGGTTAATCTCTATGTATAATATCTTTTGGCTTTCAGGCCTGTTGACAATTTATGGCTTGCACCTGGTGCAACTTTGAGCAACTTCAGTAGCCAACCCTGTCTTATTTGTGGTTAATCCTATTTTCTTTCTATTAGGTGTCATCTCCAAGGGAACTAGATAGGATTACATTTTTTACAGAACAGAAATGCAAAGGATTGCAAAAACAGCATATATGGCACAAAACAGGCTCTTAGTCTAAAAGTTAATTACCTGCAAGAAGTTACCAGCTAATCTCTATCTAAACTATATTTTATTAGGCACATTTGTGGCTATAATATTTGTGGAGCTTTTCTCACCCCACGAAGGGGCCTATGCTTAATAGTTTATTTTGTTAGCGTACTGTACTTAGGATGTTTAGAACAATCATGAGCATTTTGTGCAATGAGAGCACATATTTATCAAACAAGCCAGAATGCCAGCAAAAGGGTTTGAACTGAAGCATTTCCTTCATCCCTGGCCCCTTCATAGGGTACCAGTGTCCAGGAGATTTATTAATTAGCTTTTAAGTTGGACTTTATTCAATGAAAGAGGAGCAGGAGAGCTTTTGGCAGGCAACACAAGAATCCGCAGCAGGGCAAACAAGAACAACAGCAGAAATAAGGGGGGAGGATACAGGGTGGGGTAGAGGCCGAGGCCAACCTGGAGGGTCCCTTATCCTAGACGGCCTTGCCTGTCAGGTTTTTTCCTCGTGACCTCGTCATGGATGGGGTCCCGGATGGCCTTGCCTGCCCGGTATTTTCTTCATGACCTCGTCACGGGTGGGACACCCCATAATGGCTCCCGGCAAGGTTACGACACGTTAGTCATGTCTCTGTAACTACGTTAAGATGGGATGCTCTGGTACTGGGTGAGGGCGCCTGGAATGAGAGTATGTGGAGGAAGGAGAGGCAGTTCATGGGCCGAGAGCAGTGAGGACCGATGGGGCCCCACCGGAGGGGCGCCACCCCCTGCTCTAGCGGGACGGCAGGCCAGCACCATCAGAGGCATGGGCGTGGGCCGAGGGCTGCTGCCTTGTTGACAGTGTATAAAGGCCACTGTTTCTACATGAATTATTTTTCTTCCTAAGCATATCCCAAAGTCTCTGAATGAATGAACGCACCACTTTCCCTGTGGAGATTGAGGCCGAGTGTTGCCTGATTCCTGAGCCAAATGTTTCTCCCGCTTTGGTTTTCCTGAGGATGTTTTATGATCACCAGATGGGCTTTTTGGCACCCATGGGCTTTATGAATAACTGAAAAAGCATCTTCAAAATGCATCCCACCTGCAACAGCGTGCCCTGACAAGCTCCCACCAGGAGACGGCCATCTCCTTTGGCCTTTGTAGATGTATTTTATCCTGCTTTAGTTTATTTTGCACACCTGGCACCAGTGAGAAAAATGTGCATTCAGCCTACGGCATTAGGGTCTCTTTCAAAAGTGCACAAAAGCAGACCATTCCCTGTGTGGCCCTCCCCACACTGAACCGGAGACGGATGCTAAGCCACTGTGAGAGGCCTCCCAGGAGGTGCTGTGTAGGTTTTGGCCACGGAGCAGCCTGCCTGGGAGGCTTTCTGGACGCTCACAGGAGGGTGGAAGTGTGCTGCTTGTCCCGGCTGTTCAGGGTCTTCATGGATCCAACGTCCCGACTTCTGGTTCTCGCCGCGCCGCTGATGAACTGCTAAGTCATGTACCTTCTCGGGCTCGCCGGGCCCTCATCTGCAGAGCCGATAAGATCACGCCCATCCCACCTCGCGGAGCATGGGGAACAGTCAGTGCCATGTCCTAAGGACCTGCTGCCGCGCTGAGACACAGGGTCACGCGGCTACCAGCCCTGCTTGGGGCGGCGTTTCTGCCGTGTGTGTGTGTGGCTTCTCCCACCACCCGCATCCCACTTCCAGCTGTCATCCCTCCCAGTTGTCGCCCGTGCTTGGATGCAGCCGACTTCGAGAGACATGTTACTATTTTAGCATGTTACACTGTATTTCTGAATTGCCCACAGAGATGCTCTTAATAGAAAAATTGAGCACTATAAACAGAAACTCTGAAGTTCTCTCTAAACGCTCAGTTTGATTCACGATGCTCTGCCAGGCTTGTCCCATTCTTAAATACCCTCTGTCCTCATAAGTCTGCCCAGCTCCGCGGCGGTCTCCCCATGAAGCTGCCTTCGTCTGTTGGTGACTTTTTTTGGTCTTGTCTCCCCATTAGTTGTCATTCCCGTCTGTTCCCTGTTCTATTTGCGGTAGCCTGGGTTGGCAGGAGGACTGGCCGATAACGGCTGAGCAGAGCTTCCTCCCTGTCCCCACCTGCCTGGCTGGGAGCGGCCCCTCCTCGCTCAGCCCTGGCCCCATCCAGCCTCTCACCGCCCTCTGTTGCCTCCTCTCTGGCCTGGCCCCACGCAGGCCAAGGGCTTCTCTGCCGCCTGCCGTCCTCGCTGCTGACCTCTGTCCCTGTTTATCATTTATATGTCGCTTGTCTTTTCCACTCTTGATTGGATCAGGGGGCAGAATATTTTAGTCTGTGAAGTCAGAGAGTAGCTTTCTTAGTGTATATTTCTTCTGAGCTTGAAGATTACCGGTTTCTAAGGTTTCTCTGAGGTTTTGAGGTCTTTGTCACAAAAGGGGGTAAATTTCAGGTCTAATTTTTAACCTTTTTGGCTCAGGGCCAACATCCCAGAGCCCCCCGGTGCCACTTCTCCCCAGTTCCCTTGCGTTGGGTCCCATTTTTGAGTCAAGCACGCTGAGGTCCAGGGTGCTGTGGGTTGCTCAGTCTCTGCGTGGTGGGAATGGTGGGTGCAGGAAGGCCCCAGCCTCTGTCTTGAGAGCCTGTGGCTTCAGGAGGAACCACCCTGCCTGCCCCACCCTTTCTAGATCGAGTCTCAGAAAGACTCTTTGAGACCCTGCCGACGTCTCATGTCCGTCCTTTGGATCTGCTGCTGCTGCTGAAAGGTCTCCATCTCTCACCGAGGCTGCATCAGAGCCACTCCGGGAACCACCTGGGGTGGAGAGGGAGCTGCTCCACAGGGAAGCACAAATAGGCCCTCTGCTCAGGACGTTGCCCGCTGCAGCACGGAGCCTCTGGACCCTGCGGAAAGGGCGTGTGCAGTGTGGTTATGGGTGTGGAACGAGGCCGACAAGAACCCCAGGCCTCTGGGAGCCAGCAGCAAGTGCGTCACCTGCTAGTGATGGAGGCTTCCCCAGGGAGTGGTGAGGTGTGCTGTACCAGGCCGTGTGAGGGGAAGGCATTTAAGTCCATTGGGCGCCTGCCTGCCTTAACTCAGCAGGGACGGCTTCGGGGGCTCCCTGACAGGCCCTGCTGGACCTGGTGTCTAGGGTCGGAGGCCCAAGAGTGTGGGGTTTGTGTTTTGCAGATGTCTGTGTTCATGATACTGGTGCCGTTCACAGCAGGCACTGTGGTGCGCTGGAGGGCTTTATAGATTATCCCCATAGTGCTGGGGGAAGGAGGAGGAGGAGAGAAAAAACTCAATTCAAACCTCACGGCTTTGGATTGACTTTTGCAAATGGATCTTTGCACAGGGACACATGATGAAATTTCAGTTAATGGAGAATCGAGTTGATTATTGAATGTGCCTTTGGGATGATGGAATTTTCGTTGACCATGGTGTGTAAACTGCCAAATTTGACCTGTGATTTTTTTTCATTTACTTAAGTTTTGCTGTGGGTTTGTGACTTGCTGGGGTCTTTGCAGCTGCTGTGGGGGCATGGGAGTGAAATTGAGAAGAGCCTGGTCCTCAGGGGTTTAGGTCATGTAAGGGATCTCTGGCATGCATATTGATTGTTGTCATAATCATAATAGCAATTTTGTACGTTCTCCAGGTCCCAGCCTTGTGACAGACGTTCCACGTTCTCTGGCCTGTCCGAGTCCTCCAGGCCCTGCCTTGCAGCTGGTCTTCCTGGACACAGGGCTGCCTGAGGCGCTGGCAGTGCTGGGGTGCCGAGGAAGTAGCGTTGTCCGCCAGGGCGGCTGGGGACGCGTGATGACAAAGTGGGGTGTCAGGATCCACAGAAACGGTGGTCACAGGCGCACAAAGTGAGGAGACCAGGGTGGGGTAGGGCTGACAGGGAGCGTGTTTTGGCAGAAGAACCACCCAAGTCCAGTCGCGCACACAGACCTGATGGGAGCTGGGCTCTGGTCCCCGGAGCCTCCGTGTTTCCGTTCTGCGCTTCGCTCAGCATGACGCCCTCTGGGGTCCCCACCCAGAGCTTCTGGGGCTTACCGCCCACCCCCCTCGGGAGCTGCCGAAGGTCCCTGTTTCCCCACCACGTCCAGGGAGTGTGAGCAGCTCTCCTCGGACTCTCAGTCCCTCTATCCATTCTCCAGGAACCGAAGGTGCCTCTGGGGAAGGCTGATGCCCAGATGGTGTTCGCAAGCTCTTCCCGGTCTTGTTAGCCCTCCAGTACCTTGAAGAGGTGTGAGAGCGGCTGTGTCCATGCCCTCTAGGGGTTCTTGGTGGCCGGGTTGGTCTGACTGGTCCTGCTGGTTGGTCCCTGTCGAGTCTGAGCTGCTCCTGGGGTCCGTGCTCCCGTGCTTGCCGGTTGGGTGACGCGTTGGTGCCTGGGTTGCGTGTCACTGAGTTTCGGCGTTGCTCTGCCGCTCTGTCGGCTTTCTGCTGGGATTCGAGGGATTCATAAACTGTTCTGCAGCCACTACCTGAGATTGTGTTTTGGGTCTGCTGCTTCTCTGCTTAATGCATATCATTTAAAAACTAACTTTTCATGGCGATGCTCCCAGCAAACGTTTCTTCACAACTGGTGGTCTGATTTAGAAGTGCCTCTAGTTGATAACTGAGCCAGTGTCTCGGGGGGTACAGAAGATACGTATCTGCGCTCCTGTCAGCAGTGTTTATGGTCTGGAAATGAGAGTGGGTGGCACTTTTCTTCAGCCTCGTGTGGCCATCATGCTGTCCAGCGGGCCTTCGAGTAGCTCAGGGAGTCCGGGAGGGGCGTGACCTGACCGACATTTCCGGGGACGGACTGCTGTGGGGGATATGGACGGGCAACGTGAGGGGCAGCCTAGAGGCCTCCTCCACTGTCCCGGAGGGAGGTGGTGGGACCCAGACCCGGGTGGTAGCCTTGAAGGCCATTTCGGGAAGCGCCTTGAGAGCTAAGAAGACTTCTGGGCGGGTGGGACGCAGGTGTGAGACCAAGGACTTTGGGGTGAGTCCCGGGTGAGGCCTACAGGTGATGTCAGGTACTAGGAGAGAGAGACGGTGGTGGTGGGTGCTTTCCAGGGGTCCACACAGTCCTGTGACCCAGTCATGGCTCCTGGGGCTGGGAGAGGAGGTGGCTTGCAGACTGAGTTAGGGGGCAGGGTGAAGCCAACCTCGGGAATGCAGGCTTCGGGAGCGGCTCATGCAGGCCGGTGATGGAGGGGGGTCCAAGCACAGGCAGCCAGGCCGGGGCGGGCAGTGACGAGGGGCCAGGGCCAGGCCTCACGCCGGGCGGTGGAAAGGCACCCAGCCCTTCGGCCTGTCCTCGGCTTTGGTCTGTAGCGGGTGTGACTGCGTGCACGGGAGATTGACCAGGCGGCTGGCCTTAACACGAGACGGAGCAGCAAGAACACACCGGAGCACTGCTCCAGATGCTAGTGATCTTTGAATAAAGTCTGCTACATTAAAAAAAGAAATCGGATCAAGCTCTTACTCACGATTCTCTCTTCCTCTTTTCAGACGGCATCAGCGTGAGCGGCTTTCCGCTGTGCAGCCCCTTCCGCCAGGTGGTGAGGCCCCGGGTGGAGAGCAAGCCCGTGAATGCGGCCGAGGGCGGCCGGCCCGGGGAGCCGGGCCACGTGAAGGTGAGTCGGCCCCAGCAGCCCGCCGAAGCGCTCGGCGCTCCCGGCTTCTGCAGGGCCTCTCAGTGGCAAAGTTTGAGTGCTTTTCAGAAAGGAGCGGGTGTATCTGCCGATGGGTGTGTGCCCGTGGGAGCCGGTGTCTCTGTGTCTCTCCTTCCCCGTGAGGTTCGGGAGCCTGTCACACCAGAGCTCGAGCGCTTTATGTGCTGCTGCTGCTGATGCGGGCGTCCCGAAGCTGCGGGAATTTGTGGGTTGAATGGAGGACTGTCCTGATGGAAGTAGGACATCACCCGCCTTTTTCTTGTTCACTAGAAAACTGTATTTGTTGAGTCACTATTCTCAGTTCAGGTATTTATCGCAGAAATGCTTCTTAATCCTCAGGCAGCTCTTTCCGCTCGTTGGTTTGTGGGCAACAAGGGAGGCAGAGGAAACACAGTAAGGACCGGGTGTTAATGTGAAGGTGCCGGGGGCAGAGATGAGCTGTCTCCTTCGAGCACAGAGAGAATCAGGGTCAAGTGCAATCCCGTCGTGCCATCAGCTTCCGGGGGGCGCGGTGGACGCCCCTGCCCAGGCAGAGCATGTAAAGCGCAGGCACCAGTGTCTCTGAAGCTGTGACCTGGGTCCAGGCGCAGTGTCAGCCACAGTGACATTGGGCAGGCCGCATGCAGGCCCAGCCTCTTGGGGCACTGCTCACACTCTCCACATCTAACAGGGGCAGTGCCTGGCTCAACCTGTCAGAGGAGGCTGGCCGCACCGCCTGTGATTCAGCAGGTCAGCAGAGTGTGAGCCACGGGGGCTGCTCCTGATGAAACAGGACGACGATGGAAGGGCCTCGAGGCCACCTGCTGTGAAGCTGTGGGGGGTGGGGACCATGCCCGTCTGGGTCGAGAGTGGGCGCTTCGGTGGGTGAAGGGCTCAGGAGCTGGGTTAGGGGGAGTCTCTCCACTCAGGGCTCTGCAGGGAGGAGGAAGGAGGCTGGCAGGACTGAGGTCCTTTGTCACTTAGACCCTTGCTCAGAAGCTTGAGGGCTGTGCTCGGGCTCTTGTGCCGGCCAAGTGCCCTGGGGTATGGGGAGATCTCAGCGGAGGTCCATAGGCGCAGGAGGCATGGGACCAGGGGTGTTGGAGGGCTTGTCGGCAGGGAGCCGTGGAGGGGAATCTGGGGAGGTGGCTTTCTCCCAGGGTCCCGGGTGTCTCTCCCCTGCCATCTTGTGATGACCGCCGCTGTGTCCCTCCTCGCGGGTCAGGCCCCTCAGCGTCGTTCCATTTGCCTCTGCGGTTGGCTGTGTGCCCCACTCACTCCCGTCTGCCGTTGCTGGTGGCGGGGGCGTGACTGTCCTTTATCCACATCACACACGTGGCTCCTCTTCGAGCTGTTGCCATGCAGTCGGGCGGGCTTGCTGACTTGGAGAAGCCTTTGTGATGGGAAGGAGCCGCCTGGCTTGTCTGAGGTCTGTGCTCGGCGAGGGGTGTGGTGAGTCTGCACCTGTCCATGGAGGTCCAGATGTGCCCCCGTGAGGCTCGGCGGGGCAGGAGTGTCCGTGGCTGTTCTGTGCTTCTGGGGCCATCGTGTGGGTCCTGGCACTGCTGAGTCTGTTGCATCATTCTTCTCCCCAGAGCAAGGACAGCTTTAATTGGGAACATGCTAAACCTGTAAAATCCTCGCTGAGGAACGGTGTAGTCATGGAAACAAGTAATTCAGTGACAGCGGCTTCTGGGGAGCCCCTCTGGAAGTGGGGAGAGGGAACATGTGTTTCCTCAGACTCCCACGGAGAGTCACTCCCCGCTCAGCCACTCCATGCCCGTCCACCAGCCCAAAGGACCCCTCGGGTTGGAAGCAGATGGCGTGGAGGTGGCTGCACGCGAGACATCAGGTTGCTGTAAGCAGGCTCCTCGGCATGGCCTGTCTGACCCTTGGCTGCTCCGTCTGCAGGGCAGCAGCGGGGTCCAGGGGCACGTCCCGGGGGAGCCAGTCATGCCAGCCACTTTCCGGGTGGCGAGGGTCTGAGACGAGGACGCTGGCAGTCCCGCCCCTGCCTGCAGGTTGCCCCCTGAAAACCGCTGAGCCCCAGTCCCCTAACCTGCAGCTGGGGAGAAAATCCTTTCTCACAAGACTGTTAGTGAAGATCCTTGGGCAGCTGTTTTATTAACAGCAGTGCATAGGTTGTGGGGGAGGGACAGAACTGGGGGCTGCCTGGACGGGCGAGTTGAGGGGCCTGGTAAAGGCGTCCCTTGGTTACAGAGCAGGTGGAGCCAGGCCGCGTCGCCCGCCCGGACCCTGCCCGTCTGCGTCCTGCTGTCTGGGTGTGCCGGTTTGGCCTCCTCCTCCTGCGCCTGTCTTGTCAAAAGGACAGGTGATGACTGTGTCCACTAATACAGGCCCGTGAGCACAAAACTCAGAGGAACCTTGGAAATTAAGAAGTGAATCTTAAATCCAACAAGGTTGTCCTCAGTAGCTGTTCAGGTTGTCTGTGAACAGAGAGCTTTACTTCTTCCTTCCCAGGCAAGATAACATTCCTTTTCCTGCTTTATTGTACTAACCATATGCATGATTGTAGAGATGAACCATTCAGTCTTTCATCATTAAGTGTGATGTTAGCTGTAGCTTTTTCATACACACCCTTTATCATATTAAGGAAGTTCCCTACAACCATTGCAATAAACAAGCAAAAAATTACAGCTAATAAACCAACGAGGAAGATAGAAGTTGAATCAAAAATAATATTTAATTAGTTCAAAAGAAGGAATAAAGAGAGGGCAAAGGAAGCAAAGGAAAATGGGACAGAAAACAAACAGCACTTAAACTACATCAGTAATAAAGTTAACCACATTAGTAAGCAGATGGAAAGTAAATGGTCTAAATACTGTAATTGAGGGTAGAGAGTGTCAGATTGGATAAAAAAACCAGGACCCATCTCCAGTTGTCTCCAAGTAATGAATTTTAAATATAAAGACAAAAATAGGTTGAAACTAAATGGATGGAAAAAGATATACCATTCTTACACCAATTTTGTGGCATTATGGGGAACAGAGAAAAGCAAACTTCAGAGCAAAGAGTATTAAGGTCTTTTCATAATGATGAAGGGCTCAATTTTTCAAATTTAAGCCATAAATATTTATATACCTGATAACAGAGCTTCCAGATACATGAAGCAAAAACTGATAGAATTGCGAGAAGAAATTAATCTAGAGTGCTCAATACCCTTCAATTATTGATAGAACAAGTAGACGGAAATGAGTAAAGATAGAGAAGATTTGAACTATACTGTCAATCAGTTTGACCCAGTTGACATTTATACAACACTCACCAGTTGAGTACGGAATATATGTTCCTTTCAAGTGTACACGGAACAGTCACCGAAGTCCACCCTACTGGGGTTGTGATAGTTAGATTTTGTGTGTTAGCTGTGCTCGGCCGTGGCGCCTGGTTGTTTGGTCAAATGTGAGTCTAGATGTGGCTATAAAGCAGTTTTGGAGATGTGACTGATATTTACAACCAGTTGATTTTAAATAAGAGATTATTCTTAACACTATGAGTAGGCCTCTTCCAACCAGTTGAAATTGTTGCTGTTCAGCCGCCAAGTTGTATCCGACTCTTTGCGACCCCATGGACTGCAGCATACCAGGCTGCTCTGACTTCCAGAGAAGGAATACTGCCTCAAGGCTTGACATAGCTCCTGTGAGTTTCCAGCCTGTCAGCCTGCCCTGCAAATCTCAAACTTGCCAGCTACCTCAGTCACATTGGCTAGTTCCTTAAAATAAACCTCTTTGTCCAGATGTACACACAGGAGCTGCCCACACTAGCGCCCTGTTGGTTTGTGGTTCTGTTTTTCCAGAGAGCCCTGACTGATATACAGAGGGCCACAGAACAAATCTCAATAAATCTAGAAGGAGTCCCATTTTATAAAGCATATCTTGACAGTAATAAAATTAAATTAGAAACCAATAACAAAAAGTCTTCGAAAAGCCCTCAGACATTTGGAAACAAAATGACACACAAATAGCCCATGGGTCAAAGAACAGATAAAAATTAGAAAGTATTTGGAAATGAGTGAAAGTGAAAGCGCAGCATATCATCTGTGAGAGGGCGCTGAAGCAGTGTTTCTGGGGAAATTGATAATACTTAATGCTTGCAGTGGAACAGAAGCCTGGCCTTCAGTCAGTAAACCTCAGCCTCAACCAGAAGAAAGCAGAAAAATTATGGAAATTAAACCTGAAGTTGAAAAGGAAATAATGAAGACCCACAAAACCCCTGCAGCCCAGTTTGCACTCAAAGGTGAAAGCTGGGTGTGCGTCCCTGCGGTCAGCCACGCCGGCCGCTGCCAGGCGGGCCCGCCCAGTCTGTTGGTGCTGGCTCTTTGATCAGAGGGTCTCTCCCAGTTCCTTGGGCTCCTGGCACTCTCCGGTCCTCTTCCAGGGCTGAGTTCTGATGTCACGCTCTCTGCCAAGCCCGTCAAGGGTGCTGGTGCTCAGTCGCTGCCTAGCGCCGTCCAACTTTGCAACCCTGCCAGGCTCTTCCGTCCATGGGGTTTCCCAGGCCAGAATGTTGGAGTGGGTAGCCATTCCCTTCTCCAGTGGATCTTCCCGACCCAGGAATTGAACCAGCATCTCCTGCTTGGCAGGCAGATTCTTTACCACTGAGCCACCTGGGAAGCCCCTAGGTTCCCTGTAACTGTGAGCTCCTTGTGGCCATGCATCCTTCAGGAGACCTTGCTGGCTCCAGATATTTCAGAAAGCGAGGTCACACATCCCCTCTCCATAAGAGTTCTCTTTTCTCTAAAGAGGCTCTCTCTGTCAGTGAGGCAAAGCAGGACTGCAGAGTAAGTGTCTTCTCTCTCAGGGTAAAGTTTGAAATTCTTTAGGAGCCTGGTGACATTCAGGTGATGTCTTAGGTCCTGTTAAATATTTTATTTTACTTTAGCCTTTATAGTAAAGAACAGTAGGATGTTCATGAAGTTCTCTTATACTTTTATGTTTTAATAATTGTATTTATAAAAGGACTGACCAGAGAATCTGCTAAGAAAACTTAAGAGAAATGTATTCAAGAGAAAAACACAGAAAACCCATGTCATGCAACAGCATTTTTTCTTAATCAGGCTGTGTTACGAGTGGAAATGGTCTCATGAACCTTTTGGTGCCCGCGGGCAGCAGAGGAAGGTTCTTGTTAGAAAAGAAAGTGTATTAGACTGTTTGCTCATGGATTGTTTATTAGTACACGTCCAAGGATGGCAAGCAGGTGTGGGCCCAGGCTGCAGACTGTGTTGGCCAGAGAGGCTTGGCACGTGGCAGCAGAGAACTTGGACTTTTCAAACAGTGTCTCCAGTTACTTATGCAACTTCACAGTATTTGAGTGGGAATTACTGAGCAGCCCAGAAAGATTAAACAACATGCCCAAGGTCAAGCAGTTTCAAAGTAGAAGCTAAAATTCAAACCCAGTTATGGCTAAATCCCAAAGCTTGTATGGCTCCCACAATGTCGTGCCTCCTCTCTCTATGTACTTTGTAAATTTCCAAACTTATTATGGGATACAAAACATCCTCTATTGATTCAAGGCATATTTGTAGAGCAGTGAATATGAGTTTTCGCCTATCTGACCCTCACTTTTCAATCTGT
The DNA here is from genome assembly GCA_020226075.1 of Hydropotes inermis. Taxonomy (NCBI): domain Eukaryota; kingdom Metazoa; phylum Chordata; class Mammalia; order Artiodactyla; family Cervidae; genus Hydropotes; species Hydropotes inermis. The sequence continues at coordinate 12,168,591 of CM035278.1, read as the reverse complement.
AAAACGCAGATAATAAGCCTTCCTCCTGGGCTGTTGTAGGGAGGAAAGTGTCTGCTATTAGCCTGGTAGATAAGAAGAGCTTACAGAATGGCAAATCCAATCCAGTTCCAAATTATTTCTAATCTTTCCCAGGAACAGTTAAGGGAGGCAGTTTAAACTCTACAAAGTTTAACCATAAAAGCGTCAAAAAGAATCCTTTAATCTGCTCAACAATTTCAAAACTTAGTAAGAAAGAGCAGTAAGAGAAGTGGAGAGTCCTCTGCTTGTGGAATTTTAAACAAGTGTCATGGAGAAGGGCCGGAAGAGCGTGCCTCCAGGTCCATGAGATGGCGAAGGCCTTCGTCCACTGGGAAGACTCCTGTTCCTCTGGACCCCCGTCACACTTCAAACCCCACCTCCATCCCACAGGCCCCTGGCGAGAAATGGTTCAGTGCCGGGCTTGGGAAGCTGGGGCTATGACGGAGTAAGACTGCGTCCTAGAATGAACCTTCTGTCAGAGGAGACGGCCGGCCAGCTTGTGAGGCTTGCTGGTCATGCGGGGAGGTCGAGGAGGGAAGAGACCCTCAGCAGTCTGTAGGAGACGCTTGCGCACAGACTGTGTCCCATGGTTTCCTGCACCGAGGCAGGGCAGGATTTAGAATCTCCCCAGCGGCCGCCAAAGTCCTAAACTATCATATGCACCAATTTTTTTTTTTTTTTTCCATTGCTGCACTCTCTCACTCCTTGTCTATTAATCATGAGCTATGTTTGACCCCAGCAGGGCCTTCAGTGCTGGTTCCCACACCGCGGCTGCATCCGAATCACCAGGTGGCTTGTTGGAACGCAGTGCTGAGCCCCCTTCGGGTTCTGACCCAGCAGGTCCTGGTTGGCACTGGGAGGGAGTTTCTAACAGGTTCTCAGCTGCTGCTGCTGCTGGCCACGGGGAGCGTGCTTTGAGGACCGCTGCCCTAAGGCATGAGATGTTTTCAATTTAGCTTTTTTTTTTTTACCACCTGCAGGACTGGACTGTAGGTAGCCCTGGACCTCTCTGGTGTGCCTCGTGACCTGGGATTAGCTCACAGCCTGGCACATGGGGAGCGGCTGATGTGAAGTGGCTGAGGCATGTCCAGCTCTTTGCAACCCCATGGACCGTAGCCTACCAGACTCCTCCATCCATGGGGTTTTCCAGGCAAGAGGACTGGAGTGGGCTGCCATTTCCTTCTCCAGGGGATCTTCCCCACCCAGGAATCCAACCCAGGTCTCTCCCTCATTGTGCAGGCAGACGCTTTACCGTCTGAGACACCAGGGAAGCTGGCTAAGTGGCTCACTTCCAGGTACCTTGTGGACTGATTTGTAGCACCTGCACTCCCGAGATGGCATTTTCACAAATATTTGTGGTGAAATCTGAACATAAACATACAATTAAAATTAACGCTGGGCATCCACATGCTTATTTGGGGAAAGTCAAGGAACACTGGTCTAGGAATCCATAAACCTGGACGCAGCCCAGGCCCTTCTAGGGGATGGGACGGACTGTGGTGGTGCCTTGTGGGGTTCTCGGAAGCCCCCCAGCCTGTGAGCTCCTGGCCGTTATGAGAGAGCCTGGCGTTCACTGGCAGGACCCCTGAATTCCCAGGGAGACAGTGGAAGAAGAGGTGTACTTCCATTGTATTCTTGCCAAACAGGAAAGTTGAGTTAGATAGGCTTTTCAGAAGGACTGACAGAAAGCCAAGTGTTTGCTTTTGGTAAGGAAATGGAAACTTCAGACCACAGACAGTCTGAAAGTCATTTCACAAAATGTATTGTCATACACATTTAGGTGATCTCATTAGTCCCTAAAAACCCAAAACTGTTTAAAGAGCAGCCACATTAAACAAAAGAATTCTGCCCCTTCTCCCCACCTGGAAACATCTACACTATTAATGAGGAGAAAAGTATTTTGGCATCAAACAGCCATGGAATAAACAGCGTTGTCACATTGTGGGTGGGTTATTTCCTGTCGTCTGTGAAATGGAGATAATCTTTCCTCTCTCAGCAGGCTTCTGAGGATGAAGCAGGTCACAGAACCCAGGGCGGAGACCTCCCCAGCTCCCTCTGCCCTCTGGCTGGCACTTGCCCCTGTCAGCTCATCACCGCTGGGTGGCATTGTTGGCAGTCGGCTTGTCCGTCATCCCACATGACCCACGAAGGCAGAAAACACTCATCTTTCTCCTTCTGCACTCTGCAGAATATCTAGCTCATGCTGGGTGCCCAACGGCTGATGGTTAGACTAGGAGAGTCACAGAAGGCTTGTGGAGGAGGCAGGCAAGAGGAGGAGCCTTGTTCTAGAGTTGGGGAAAGGCGTTTGAAGCTGAGAGACCAGCCTAGACAAAAGCAAGGAGGCATACACTTCTCTTACATATTTGGAGCAATCCTGCGCCAGTGTGGTGATAAAAGATGAGCTAGGAGAAGGTTAGAGGGGAGCGCACGTGCAGAGTCCTGAATGCCCCTTGGCAGACCCAGGCTGTCTGATGGGGCAGTGGCAGCCACTTTGAGAGCGTAAGGAGGAGCAGCCGTATCACTGTGACCTACCCCAACCTGAAATTGTTGGCTTTGCAAAGCAAAACCTGCACATGTGGGCTTTTCTTCTTTGCTCTGTCAAGAAGTCAGGGTGGGGAGAATTAGCTGATGTCCATTTCAGAATAGGTATAAAGTGTTTGTGTGTGTATGTATGTGTATGTATATATGACAGAGAAAATCATTGCTTCTTAAATAACAGTCCCTGCAGAAAATTGTGAGAAAAGGAAGCAACGAAGAAAGTACACGAGTGGGTATCAAGATATTTATCAGCTGCTATAGAAGGGGCCTTGAGTTCCGTGATGTAGAGGATAATTATTTCACCTTTCTGACCGTTCTATTCCCATTTTGAGAGTTTTTAAAAAATCGAGAATGGATATTAGATCTTCTCAAATGCTTTTTGTGTGTCCTGCGTGATGAACGTATGGTTTCCCTTTTTAGTTTGTTAATGAAGTGATTTATCCTGACAGATTTTAGAATGTTAAGCCAGCCCTGCATTCTTGGAATAGACCCCACCTGGTCTTGCTATAGCGTCCTCTTTAGCCTTGAAACATACGGAATCCTTAATAAACCTGACAGAAGCTGCGTGTGGAGGGCCCGTGCCCTGCACTAGCTAGTAGGAGAGGTGGTGGAGGTCTGGCATAAGGCAGTGGGGGCATGTGGTGGGAAGGCGCCTGTGTTTCAGAGGCTCCTGTGGGAATGTCAGCGCTGCACTGTGGTAAGAATCAGTGTTGAGTGTGAGGTGGGGCCTCAGCATCCGTGAGGCTAAAACTCGCTGCTGGGCAGAGTGGCGACGGCCTGAGCCCACCTTGCTTTTCCCCTTGCGACTAGAGAGGACTCCCTGTATCAGTACTTTAGTAGTATCACAGAGGCGTTGATCAGGCGTCTCATGTTTTTTTAAATCGGTTGATAATCCTTGCCTGATTCAATAACATCATTAAAGTTTTATGAAATGATTTTCTGTGTCTATTGTATCTTCTCCTTTTATCAAGTGGCCTTCTCCTGCCAAGCAGCACTTTGAGCTCAACTGCTGGGCCTACTCAATTACCCAGAAATACAACGCCTGCTAGAAAAACAGAAACAAAATGCTTTTTTTCCCCTTTGATTTCTAATTCTGCCGTAAGAAATTGTTTGAAAACTTCAAATGGTGAGAAATTAGGGTTGTTTTCACTCTTCGTTTTTGAGACCCATCATGGTCTTGGGTTTTTATTGATTTAGTGTATTTTGACCCCTTAAAATCATTTTTCTGACTGCTCCACTTGTCACGGGTGTGGCCATGACAGCGTTCTTGTGCCCTTTTGACATGACTCGTTAACCGTCGAAAGACGGATTGCTCTTTGTTACAAGCAGTTCCCCCACCAGAGCAGGGGAATCAGACTTTCTTCTTGGGGAAAATGAGGCCCAAGGGAGCTGTGACTCTGTGAGGTTGTGCTGCCTGGCGGTGGTGGAAGCGGGCGCTCGCATCCCTGGCTCTGTACCCAGGGGGCTCTTCCCACCCCCCGGCCCCCACCACCGCTGATTGGACCGCTGAGTCATTGCTGCTCCCAGCCTGAATTCACTCTTGTTGGACGAGTTGCCCGCTCCCACCATGCTCCTCATTGTCCCCTTAACCTGCTGGAATGTGATTTCTTCTCTTTGGCAAGCTTGCCTGATGCCGAGAGCGATGTCTACCTTCTGGTGCTGCACCCGGTGCCGCAGGGGAAGACAGAGATGACGGGGTGTGTTTCTGGCCCTCTGAGAGCCGGCAGCATGGAGGGACACACAGGTCACCAGAAAGCAGGCCAGATACGGGGAGGAGAGGAGAGCCGTATTGGCCGAGGGTGGTGTCAGCTCTTCTGGAGGTTCCAGATCAAAACCCTGAGGTCAAGGGGCATAGCATTTCGGATGTTAATTAAATTAAATTTGATGGGGTGGAAAGAGTAGGGTTTTTGGAGTCTTAAAGCCGGTGTGCGCCCAGGTCTTGCTCCTGACGCTGTGATCTTAGACGTACTGCTTTCCTCTGTTTCTTTAAACTTCAGTGGGGGAGTTATCATATTGTTTCCCCTCTCTTTTTCCCCACCTGGTATAGTTTTGAGAATGACATGATGTGAGAGAACTTTGAGTTTAAGGTCTCACCGAATGTAGTTAGTTAATTTGTTTGTTATAAGTACACATTTCATTGGGCCACAGGGAAGCAGTGGTTAGGAGCATGGCCTTTAGCTCCATAACTTACGAGCTGTGCCACCCAGGGCAAGTGACTTAACCTCCCTGAGCCTTTTTCGTCTCCTCTGTAAAAGGGGGACAGCCAGCAGCCGTCTGGTAGGACGGCTGTGAGTTAAACAGAGCAGCACTTAGATGCAGGACGTGCTCAGCTTGCGCTTACTGCTCTGGAGCTCACCGGCAGCGCTGCCCCTCGGCAGCCGCCTCCCTTTGCCCACCTCACGTCTCTGTAATCCCATTTTATTTAAAACCTCTCCCAGAGGAGAGAACCCATGCTCGCTCTGCTGGGCGACTCTTGGTGCCTGGGGCCCTAAAGGCTGCTCCTCACCAGCGGGCTCTCTCTCAGCAGCACGGCCCAGGACACCAGTTTGCATCTCACTTGAAGTTAGCTTAACTGCAGGAGAAATTTGGACTTGCTTGGGGAAGCAATAGCGCAGCCCGGGCTTTGGTGTGCTCTGACAGCAGAGGCAAACCAGCTCCCTGACGTTCCCAGACACCTTGCAGAGCAGTGGAGAAAAGTTCCTGTCTTTGAAGCTCGCTCCTGTCATCGTCCCCCTGGGGAGCCTCTAGCTGCCGGGTCGTGGGGATTCGTTAGGCACCAGTGGAAGACTGATTCAGCAAAGGCGGCGCGGAGCAGATGCACTCTTGACATCTTGCCGAGAAGCTGTAGCCTGTCAGCACTGTATTTCCATTTGAAATGGGGAAACTGAGGTGCAGAGCCCTCGCTTCCTGACAGTGGCTTGGGTGAGCCCGCGGTCTCGCCTGTGTCCTTCCCGCAGAGCTCCCCTGCCCCCAGCTCTGGAGGTGTGGTGGGTGTGGTGCCGGGTTAGGTGTGTGGCCTCTGTCCCTCCCCCTGGCCCCGGAGCACCGCTGTGGACCCGCATGCTGTGTCTTCAGGGGGCACGTGCCCTCACCGCGTGAGGCCTTCGTTCCCCTGGAGCCTCACCCCGTCCGCGGCCGCTGCCCTTTTCTCTCCTCTTCCCCTTGGATACGCTGCTGAGTGGGAGTCAGATGAAACGAGGAAAAAATGTCGCCAGCATCAAAATGACTCAGTTAAAGTATGACCGTGTTTTCACATTAAATATCAAGACCTGTCATCCAACCGAATGCATAAATGATGAGTTACAGTGTTGGAGATGAGAACTGTCGTGGGGAGTCAGGGGTGCTCTGTGACAGTGTCTGCAGTGGGCATTGAACAGCTGACCGGAAACTGACTCTGACGTGTTTTCTGGGAGAGGTGTCCAGTATCAAGGGAGTGCTCAGGAGAAACCAACCGGTGGGCGGCCTCTGTGCAGTTCTGGAGAAGTTCTGTTCCCCGTCAGGCCAGACGGGTGGTCAGCAGTGTTCACCTGGGAACTGGGGCCGGAGCGTGGTGAGACCAGTCCTCAGGCCTCCCCGACTTGGTGACCACTCTCCCGTCTCCCCTTGTTTTTCATGACCTTGACGCTTTTAAGGAGTGCTGGTCAGGTGTTTTGTAGGCTGTTCCTTCATTTGGGCTCCTTTGATCTTTTTCTTATAATGAGACAGACCTGACTTGCCCTTCTCATCACATGTGTCAGTGATGTTGACTCTGATTGCCTGGCCAGTGTAGTGTTTGCCAGAATAGCGTGTCCATACTCAGGTCTCTGGGAGCAAGTCCCCAGGTGCAGCCCATGATCAAGCGGTGGGGTGGGAAAGGGAGGGTGGGAATTAAGCTCCAGCTTCTGTTGAAGGAGGAGCTAGAAATGATCTGGAGTCCACTGTAAGCTGAGACCTCCTAGAGCCCACACCTTGTGTTGGGTGCGTCATTGAAATGTATTTTTCTGGGGGAATGACCAAAATCTCCATTAGAAAGTCACTTTGGAATGCACTTTCAGGTTTGAGATCATTGAGCCAGGGAGTTAAGATAGTGTTAAGGAACTTTTCTCCAAGTAGCTCAAGAATGGAGTCTGTGTGGCATGGGCTGAGACCCGTCTTTCCCCAGCAGAATACTTGGTGTCTCCCTGCTCGATTTAAAAAGCCGCTTCTGGGAAGCCTGGGAAAAATACCGAGTAAGTAGTGGCCGCTAGTTACTTGTGTTAGGGAAGATGGTTAATCACAGCCCCCTGTGTGGCAAAGGCTCCGCTGAACTCCCTGCGTGTTGTTTCTGGTCCCTCCAGTGAACCTGGCTGAATCAGTTTTGCAGGGGCCGAGGCTGTGTTCCACATAAACTGGCTTCAGTCCTCTGGACCCTCTTTCCTGGGCTTGGCAACGTCCCCAGCCTGCTTGGCCTGCTTTGCTTGGGTCTGGGTTTGCAGTCACAGCCCATCCAGGGACCTGTGTGAAAGCCCGGGGTGGGAACAAGCACAGCTGGCTTAGTCTCTTGATTAACCCCAGTTCTAAGGGGTAACATGTCAAAGGGGACCATGGGTATCTCATCAGATGCCTGCTGTGTTTTGGGAGGGGTGGAAGGTGGATGCCTACCTCAGAGGTGGGAGGCTCAGGCTGGGGGTGATTTCTTCCTGGAGGGAGGTAGTGCTAGAGAGTAGATTCAGACCCCGAAGGCCTCTGCTCTTTGCACTGTGCCTGGGGCTGTGGGCCCAGTGCAGAGCTTGGAGTTTGTTCCTTCATGCGTGCTGCCTATCACAAAAGTAACGGAGCGCCTTGTAGGAGAAATCTGGAAAGTTAAGAACCGTGCAGAGGAGAAGGGCAGGGTGGTCCCCACCGCCGCTCTACCCAGAACCGAGGGCTGTGGTCACTGTGCTGGCCTTCCCCCCAGTTTCTCTGTTTCCTCTCAGGTAGGTGAGGTCAGACCTTAGGGACAGTTCTGTCTTCTGCACATTGCACTGAAAGTCTATCATGCACTTTTCTCATTACATGAAAGACTTTCTTGCAAGCTTATTTTTAAGTCACTGCCCGACAGAACTGCACCATGATTCACAGCTTGACTCTGCTGGATTGACGCTCAGGTTGCTAGTTTGTCACAACGGTCATACTTTGACAGCAGCTGCTAATCTCACGGAATAGGCCGCTGGCAGAGCCTCGTGAGTGAGGAGTTATGCGCCGGCTCTTACTTTAGGGCTGTCCCGCCCCCCACCCCGTGCAGCCGGGGAGCGAGGCTGGCAGGAGGAAAATGGTCCATTCTTCCTGCTTTCTCTCACATACCTGGCATGTGTCAGGCCATTTAGGAGGCTACGAAAAAGCCCAGGGGTAGATGATTCTTAGGGTAGAAGGGAGGGGATTGGAAACCAGTTCCTGTGTGTGTGGTGGCTTCTGGAAGGAGTTGGGGTGTCACGTGGGCCATGTGGCAGATGGAGATGGTGTGTCACCCCCGCCCCCCCCATAGTGACAGCTGGGAGGGACAGGTTTCAGAGAGTGTGTGGGTGGCTAGAGGGCTGCCTGCTGGACATCCAGGTGGACGTGTTTTATTAAAGGAGTAAACTTTCCAACTGCAGCTCCAGGGGAGCTTCAGGCTGGTGAAGTCAGTTAGGGATGACCAGCCTGTGGATAGAGGCTGAATTGTGCTGATTCCTTGAGATGAATGAGAGATGTAAAGAGGAGCAAAGGTGGGTCCCTTTGCTGGGGACACCAGCATTTAAGGGGTGTCCGGAAAGTGAATAAGATACTCAGAAGATAAACACACTTTTCTGGGGTTAAAGATTTTCCCATTGTATGTTTTTCACTCCTTCATTGTAAATTAGTTGACTGTAGAAGCTTGAACTGGCCTATGTGTCTTTTTTTTTTTTTTGGTAAACACCATTCTATTTTGGTTACTATAGCTTTTTAGTATAGTTTGAAACAAGGAAATATGGTCCTTCCAGATTTGCTCTTAAGATTGCTTTGGCTATTTGGGGTTCCATGCAGATTTTAGGATCGTTTGTACGTGTTTTACTTTGTAATAAAATAGTGCTTAAGAATTAGGTCATTTGAGTTATTTTATTTTTTTCATTTATTTTTATTAGTTGGAGGCTAATTACTTTACAATATTGTAGTGGTTTTTGTCATACATTGACATGAATCAGCCATGGATTTACATGTGTGCCCCATCCCGATCCCCCCTCCCACCTGTCCACCCGATTCCTCTGGGTCTTCCCTGTGCACCAGGCCCGAGCACTTGTCTCATGCATCCAGCCTGGGCTGGTGATCTGGAGTTATTTTAAAATATAAAAATAGCTCGAAAATGAGCACTGTTGTTGCCAGTCACACACCCTGTGTCAGACTGGGAAGAATTTTCTTCCAGTCCTTCTCTCCCATATATTGCTTTTTAAAGTGCATGTAGCCCTAGGAAATAGAAAAAGAGCCACTTATTGTATCCTGGGGATTCCTACAGAGAGTTTCTCTTAGATGCCGTTTGATGTCTTACCAAACTTGTGCTTTGGTTCTGTTCCCTGCCATCCTGCAGTCTTCGTTGTGGTGGTGCTATTGCCACCACTGCTCAGGAGATGATGTCCTTGGCCATTTCTCCAGGCCTGGCATGAGCAGGAAGGGTCTGGCCTTATCACAGGGTTAAGAGGAGGGCCAGGTCAAGGTGGTCCAAATTGCCAACAGGATGTGATTTTCGAATTTGAAATTTCTTGCAGTCAGCTCTCAGGATTCAATAGTCAAGAGGTACAAGGGTTTGTCCTGCCAGTTCCTGATGGTATTTATTGAGAATGAGATAGAAGTGCTCTGACTGCACAGGGGGTTGAGGATGCATTTACTGAAATGACACTTTTCAGTGGATCAGTGTGCACTAAATCTTTTAGAAATGAGCATGAAGGCAGAGCTATGCGCTTTAAGAATTAGCAGACATTAGTGCATCAGTAGTGACACTGTTTTCTGTCTGTTGAATAACAGCTTGGGCAAGTAGCCATTTTCAGAAATATTTGTGAAATTGAATCTAAAGTAGTGGGCAGTTATTTTTGGAAGCCAGCCTTTCTAAGCCATATTCTTTTGATTTAGCTGAGATGTGTAGAAAATAGATTGACAGTCTTCTGAATCATTCACCTGCTTCCATCCGGAGACTGTAATATTTTTTGATATATGCATACACTAGAAACCTAGAGAGTACAATTTCCAGCTTCCAGAACAGAAAGGAAATTCACGCTAAAGCCAGATTGCCTCCTTGTGTGGGACTTCACCGACCAGCACTGGGCTTCTGATGGCGACGTGGAGAAGGGGTTCCAGGCTGCAGGCCTTTGGTGCTGAGTCAGAAAGGCTTCCCTGAAATTGGACTGGGAAAGTCTGCACCCAGATTGAGGGAGTGGCCAGGAAGCAAGCTGTGGCCCAGCACCACGGGCATGCAAAGAGTTAGTCACAGGAAGTCAGTGCTTCACTGAAGTCTGCAGGGAGCAACCAAGTCAGGTCTAAAACTGCTCTGTAGAGGTTCTCGCCCAGCCAGCGACACACGAACTTTCCACATGAGATCATTTCTGCAGATGATGAGCACAGTCAGAGACCACAGACTATAAGAAGAGACAGACTGTTGTGAACAGGTAAAACAAGTGGGGAGAATCTGTGCCTCAGGACCCAGAAATAATAGGATAGACTGAAAGCGACTTTTCAGTAGGTCTGTTGGAAATGAGCTGGATAGTAGCAGAAGAAATGAAGTCACATGTATGAAACTAAAACAGGTAGATTTGCAAAAGAACCAAATGGATATTATGAAAATTTTAAAATTAAAGAAACATAACTATTGAAGTAAAAAAGAATTGAAAGCATAGAGCAGATGGCTAAAGAGAGGACTAGATGCAATTGAAGAATGAGGAGAGGATAAGTGAATTGGAAGATGGAGCTTAAGGAATCTCCCAGAATGTGTCTCCATTAGACAGATGGAAAATGTGAAAGAGGGGTTCAGTTCAGTCACTCAGTCATGTCCAACTCTCTGCTACCCCATGAACCGCAGCATGCCAGGCCTCCCTGTTCATCACCAACTCCTGGAGTTTACCCAAACCCATGTCCATCAAGTCAGTGATGCCATCTAACCATCTCATCCTCTGTTGTCCCCTTCTCCCGCCTTCAACCTTTCCCAACGTCAGGGTCTTCAAATGAGTCAGCTCTTCGCAGGTGGCCAAAGTATTGGAGTTTCAGCTTCAACATCAGTCCTTCTAGTGAA
>CM035278.1:12031867-12157795 GCA_020226075.1 Hydropotes inermis | reverse complement strand
CACCCAGGACTGATCTCCTTTAGGATGGACTGGTTGGATCTCCTTGCAGTGCAAGGGACTCTCAAGAGCCTTCTCCAACACCACAGTTCAAAAGTATCAATTCTTCTGTGCTCAGCTTTCTTTATACTCCAACTCTCATACCCATACATGACCACTGGAAAAACCATAGCCTTGACTAGACTGACCTTGGTTGACAAAGTAATGTCTCTGCTTTTTAATATGCTATCTAGGTTGGTCATAACTTTCCTTCCAGGGAGTAAGCTTCTTTTAATTTCATGGCTGCAATCACCATCTTCAGTGATTTTGGAGTCCAGAAAAATAAAGTCAGCCACTGTTTCCCCATCTATTTGCCATGAAGTGATGGGACTGGATGCCATGATCTTAGTTTTCTGAGTGTTGAGCTTTAGGCCAACTTTTTCCCTCTCCTCTTTCACTTTCATCAAGAGGCCCTTTAGTTCCTCTTCACTCTCTGCCATAAGGGTGGTGTCATCTGCACATCTGAGGTTATAGATATTTCTCCCGGCAATCTTGATTCCAGCGTGTGCTTCTTCCAGCCCAGCGTTTCTCATGATGTACTCTGCAATAAGTTAAATAAGCAGGGTGACAATATACAGCCCTGACGGACTCCTTTTCCTATTTGGAACCAGTCTGTTGTTCCATGTCCAGTTCTAACTGTTGCTTCCTGACCTGCATACAGATACCTCAAGAGGCAGGTCAGGTGGTCTGGTATTCCCATCTCTTTCAGAATTTTCCACAGTTTATTATGATCCACACAGTCAAGGGCTTTGGCATAGTCAATAAAATAGAAATAGATGTTTTTCTGGAACTCTGGCTTTTTCGATGATCCAAAGAGGAGTTAGGAGGGACTGAGGATCCTGGTGGGCTAGTCCATGGGGTCGCAAAGAGTTGGACACCACTGAGCGACTTCACTTCACTTCAATATATGTCTAATAGGCGTTCCAGAAATAGTGAACAGGGAAAAATTCTGGAGAGAAAAGTATTGAGAGATTATGAATGATAGCCTAAGAAACAGTGAACCCTTAGTTGAATGAGTACATCAAGTTTTTACTTCTCAAGTTTAATGAGAATGATAAGTCCTCAGATCCAAGAAGCTTAACAAACCCCACTCAGAATAAAGACAGAGAACAGCACATCATAATCAAATTGCTGTGAACAGGTTGTATTGAGGGAAACCTTTAAAGCATCCAGAGAAAAAGTATACATTCTATGGAAACAAAAGGAATGATTACAGACATTATGTAATGTACTTAATGCAGACTTCAAGTAATGGTTGTCAGAAAAGAATGCAGCCGGAAACCATGGAATGCCATCTTTTACTTGGCAAAAGAAAATAACTGTTAACTTAGGATTTTATATCCAGCAAAAATATGCTCAAAGAAAGAAGACGAAATAAAGATCTAGGGGCAAATGTCGAGAGAGTTCATCTTTATTCAAGACTTAGTCGCAAGAGAGCATGAAGGGGGTGCTTCAGGTGGAGGATGTCAGGGATCCCCATCTTGACTTGTATTGGAAAGAGTAGGAATACAGGTAAATTAAAATGCTTAGTCTTAGAAATTTAAAAACTTTCCTAAGAGAAAATTAATCATATTGTAAGTAAAAACACCTGTATTATTGTTTCAAAAGATATAAAAAATTATGGCAGAAATAGAGTAGAAGGGAGAAATGGAAATATGTGCTGTTAAGTTCTTAAACTGTGTATACAAATGCATAATAATATTATTTGAAGATAGATTATGGTAAGTCCATAGATTGGAAACCTAGATGTAAAACCATTTATTTCCCTGAAACATTTTTATGTACATAGAAAGCCCTAAAGAATTTACAGATAGTGTACTAGAGCAGTTAATTTAGCTGCATAATAGGATACAAGGTCAATATAAAAAAATCAATTTTATTTCTATATATTACTAGACATTTAGAAAATGAAATAAAAAATGCCATACCATTTACAAAAACAACCGAAAAATCATATATTTACAAATGATGTAAGAATAGATGTGTAAGAACCATACATTGAAATTTACAAGAATTTCTTTCAGAAAAATACTCAAATAAAGATATTGAGTTGTACATATTCCTGGGTTCAGTTCAGTTTAGTCGTTCAATCATGTCTGACTCTTTGTACCCCATGGACTGCAGCATGCCAGGCCTCCCTGTCCATCACCAACTCCTGAAGTTTACCCAAACTCATGTCCATTGAGTCGGTGATGCCATTCAATGATCTCATCCTCTGTTGTCCCCTTCTCCTCCCACCTTCAATCTTTCCCAGCATCAGGGTCTTTTCAGATGAGTCAAATCTTCACATCAGGTGGCCAAAGTATTGGAGTTTCAGCTTCAGCACCAGTCCTTCCAATGAATATTCAGGACTGATTTCCTTTAGGATGCTGGTTGGGTCTCCTTGCAGTATAAGAGACTCTCAAGAGTTTTCTCCAACACCACAGTTCAAAAGCATCAACTCTTCAGTGCTCAGCTTTCTTTATAGTCCAACTCTCACATCCATACATGACTACTGAAAAACCATAGCCTTGACTAGGGCAAAGTAATGTGTCTGCTTATTCCTGGGTAGTAATACCTCATGTCAAGATGACTCTTAATATTAGATCAGTTATTTCCAAATTGATCCTTAGATTAAGTTCCAGCAGGTTTATTTTATAAAGAAATTAATAACCTGATTCTAAAATTTATGTGGAAGTGCGTTGGACCTGCACACCCCAGACAACAAAGCCACAGTAATCAAGACAGTATAGTGTTGGCATAAGATTAAACACATAGATTAATGGAAACAAAATATGGAGTCTAGCAATAGACCTATATATACACAAATTCAGTTGATTTTGGACAAATGTGCCAAGGTAATTGAAAGGGGGAAATGATGAACTTTTGCAACAAATGATGCTTGAAACAGTTAATTAACCCATACAGTAGCTCAGCTGGTAAAGAATCTGCCTGCAATGCAGGAGACCCTGGTTTGATTCCTGGGTCAGGAAGATCCGCTGGAGAAGGGATAGTCTGCCCATTCCAGTATGTTTGGGCTTCCCTGGTGGCTTAACTGGTAAAGAATCCACCTGCAATGTGGGAGACTTGGGTTTGATCCCTGGATTGAGAAGATCCCCTGGAGAAGGGAAAGGCTACCCACTCCATTATTCTGGCCTGGAGAATTTCATGGACTGTACAGTCCATGGGGTTGCAAAGAGTCGGACATGACAGAGTGACTTTCACTTTCACATGCCAAAAAGCAACTTTGAGACTTAGCCCACACACACATAAAAGTTGAATCAAAATGGATCATAGATCTGGAATATAAATGCTAAAGTGGTAAGGTTTATCAAAGAGAACATCAGGGAAAACCTTTGATCTTGGGGCGTGCAAAAATTTCTTAGGGCACAAAGCTTGAAATGTGAAGGACAAAATGATAAGTTAGACTTCATGAAAATTGAAAATTCCTACTCTTCTAAAGTCACTTTTATGGAAATGAAAATAGACGCTTTATCCTTAGAGTTAAGTATTTGTAAAACATAACATCTGTTAAAGTATCTGTCTAGAATATATTAAAAAACAAACAAGCAAAACTCTTCAACTCAACAATAAGGAGAACCTGATTTTAAAATAGGAAAGAAACTGAGCAGCTAACGTGTCAGAGAAGATGCTTGAGTGGCAGGTCTGCACGTGGAGGCCTCGGGACCGTGTGCTCGGTAGGGAGACGTAGACCGGCCCTGTGCTGGGGCACACTGTCGCCTGTTAGAGACCGAGGTGATCATTCCCAGCGTTGGTGAGGATCCTGACGGGGGAGCCTGGACTCTCCACCCTTATCAGTGAGAATGTTAAATAGTGCACCTGCTCTGGAGGACTCTCTAGCCATTGCTTACACAGTTATCTTTGTGACATGGGAGTTCTAGATATTTTCCCTCGAAAAGTGAAAACATAGGTTCACATAGAGACTTGGCTGGGTTTAGAGCAGCTTCATTCATAGTAACCCCAAATTGGAAAGAAAAATACACAAATGTCTGTGACCAGATAAATGAGGGAACAAACTGTGATATATCCATACAGTGGCTGTAAAATGGTTTAAACTGCTGACAGTCCCAGCATGACAGATAAATCTCAGAAACATTCCAGACACAAGAATGCACGCTGTATGATTAAGGAATCAGGAGTGTGTAAGACTAAACTGTCATGACAGGAGGCAGGTCTCCGTTGCTGGAGACCATGGGCGGACAGACACTGGCGCTGACAGGAGGTGAGAATTTGGGGGGGACCTGAAAATATTCTATGTGTGAATCGTGCTGGCAGTCACACCAGCAGTTTTATTTATTAAAGCTATTGTTCTGTCTGCTTAATGTGGCAGCATTTTATTGCCTGTTAATTATTCTCAGTAAAATTGATTAAAACAACTTTCCTGCGCTCAGAGAAGTCCTCTTTGACTTGGTTCTCTCGCCATTCATCCCGCTGATGTGTTCGGTACTGCCCTGCGTTTTTATTTATGGAATCACTCAGCTCCCACTGAGTTGTAATTGCCTCCTTCCCTGCCTCCCCCATCAGGCTTTCAGCTTCTTAAGAGCAGGAATGGCTTTTATGCATTTGCCTCCAGAACACAGCCCAACAATGCTTGGCATTGACACTCACTGCTTAGTTTAAGTGTGTGTTTAGTTTCATAGTTTCAGTTTATTGATTACCTCCTATGTGCCAGAGATAGTGCTGAATGCCTTTCTCTTATTATTTCTGATCTTCAGCATAAGTTTGCTGTGCACACGAAGAATTCTCAGTACATTCCAGAAATTACAGCCTCGTGGTCTCGTAGAAGTTATAGGTGCATGGTCGCACTCTGAGGGGTGATAAGTGTGCCTCACAAAAAGTCCAAAGCTCAGTCAGTTCAGTCGCTCAGTCGTGTCTGACTCTTTGTTACCCCATGGACTGCAGCACACCAGGCCTCCCTGTCCATCACCAACTCCCGGAGCTTGCTCAAACTCACGTCCATTGAGTCGGTGATGCCATCCAACCATCTCATCCCCTGTCGTCCCCTTCTCCTCCCGCCTTCAATCTTTCCCAGCATCAGGGTCTTTTCAAATGAGTCAAGTCTTTGCATTGGGTGGCCAAAATATTGGAGTTTCAGCTTCAGCATCAGTCCTTCCAATGAATATTTAGGACTGATTTCCTTTAGAATTGACTGTTTTTATCTCCTTGCAGTCCAAGGGACTCTCAAGAGTCTCCTCCAACACCACAGTTCAAAAGATCAATTCTTCAGTGCTCAGCTATTATAGTCCAACTCTCACATCCATACATGACTACTGGAAAAACCATAGCTTTGACTAGATGGACCTTTGTTGGCAAAGTAGTGACTCTGCTTTTTAATACACTGTCTAGGTTGGTCATAGCTTTTCTTTCAAGGAGCAAGCATCTTTTAATTTCATGACTGCAGTTGTCATCTGCAGTGATTTTGGAGCCCAGAAAATAAAGTCTGTCACTGTTTCCACTGTTTCCCCATCTATTTTCCATGAAGTGATGGGACCGGATGCCATGATCTTAGTTTTTTGAATGTTGAGTTTTACCAACTTTTTCACTCTCCTCTTTCACTTTCATCAAGAGGTTCTTCAGTTCCTCTTTTCTTTCTGTCATAAGGTTGGTATCATCTGCATATCTGAGGTTGTCGATATTTCTCCCGGCAGTCTTGATTCCAGCTTGTGCTTCATCCATCCTGGCATTTCACATGATATACTCTGCATATAAATTAAATAAGTAGGGTTACAATATACAGTGTTGACATACTCCTTTCTGATGTGGAGGCAGTCCATTGTTCCATGCATGTCCAGTTCTTACTGTTGCTTCTTGACCTGCATACAGATTACTCAGGAGGTAGTCTGGTGTTCCCATTTCTTTAAGATTGTGATCCACACAGTCCAAGGCTTTGACACAGTCAGTAAAGCAGAAGTAGATGGTTTGCTGGAACTCTCTTGCTGGAACTCTCAGCAGATGTGGACAATTTGATCTCTGGTTCCTCTGCCTTTTCTAAATCCAGCTTGAACATCTGAAAGTTCTCAGTTCAAGTTCTGTTGAAGCCTTGTTGGAGAATTTTATACATTACTTTGCTAGTGTGTGAGATGAGTGCAGTTGTGTGGTAGTTTGAATATTCTTTGGCGTTGCCTTTCTTTGGGATTGGAATGAAAACTGACCCTTTCCAATCCTGTGGCCACTGCTGAGTTTTCCAAATTTGCTGGCATATTGAGTGCAGCACTTTCACAGCATCATCTTTTAGGATTTGAAATAGCTCAACTGGAATTCCATCATTTCCACTCGCTTTGTTCATAGTGATGCTTCCTAAGCCCCATTTGACTTTGCATTCCAGGATGTCTGGCTCTTGGTGAGCGATCACACCATCATGGTATCTGGGTCATTAAGATCTTTTTTGTACAATTCTTCTGTGTATTCTTGCCACCACTTCTTAATATCTTCTGCTTCTGTTAGGTCCATACCGTTTCTGTCCTTTATTGTGCTCATCTTTGCATGAAATGTTCCCTTGGTATCTCTTATTTTCTTGAAGAGATCTCTGGTCTTTCCCATTCTATTGTTTTCCTCTATTTCTTTGCATTGATCGTTGAGGAAGGCTTTCTTATCTCTCCTTGCTGTTCTTTGGAATTCTGCATTCAGATGGATATATCTTTTGTTTTCTTCTTTGCATTTCGCTTCTCTTCTATTCTTAGCTATCTGTAAGGCATCGTCAGACAGCCATTTTGCTTTTCTGCATTCTTTTTTTTCTCTTGGAGATGGTCTTGATCCCTGTCTCCTGTACAATGTCATGAACCTCTGTCCATAGTTCTTCAGGCACTCTGTCTATCAGATCTAATCCCTTGAATCTATTTGTCACTTGCACTGTATAATCATAAGGGATTTGATTTAGGTCATACCTGAATGGTCTAGTGGTTTTCTCCCTACTTTCTTCAATTTGAGTCTGAATTTGGCAATAAGGAGTTCATGATCTGAGCCACAGTTAGCTCTCGGTCTTGTTTTTGCTGACTGTATAGAGTTTCTCCATCTTTGGCTGCAAAAAATATAATCAGTCTAATTTTGGTATTGACCATCTGGTGATGTCCATGTGTAGAGTCTGTTTGGGTGATGGATTTAAAGCAGGAGATATGCTGGAATCTAATTATCGTCAGAGGCCAACCAGACATTTAAGTTGAGCATTACCGCTTGCTTAATTGCATAAGGAATAAATTAATTATGCTATATAAGCCTAAAAACCTATTGTGACAATTCTGGTGCCAATTTGCTTGCTCGCTTTCCCTCAAGAAAAAAAAAAAAGACCTTACTCTCAGCATAATAGAAATCCATAATTCAAAAACCAGTTACTTTGGAAGCTGTTTGATAAGTTTCCTTTGGCATCCCTTTGTTGACTGATTTTTCTGCTAGTTGTGTGTGCTTTTTCCATGGACTCGAGGAAGGGTGGGAACTGTGTTGGGTGGATCCTGCTATTTGGTGATTGAAACCAGGCAACACCAAAATCACTACTGCCGCATTTTCCTTTTTCTATTCAATATTGCATTCTAAAGAGCTTTTAAAATATCACAGACTTTAGGTTACAGTCAAAAACAACCCCTAGCAACATTAGAAAACAGTTTGGCAATTACTCAAAAAACTAAACTTAAATCATAGTGTGACCCAGCAGTCCCACCCCCAGGAATATGCCCAAGAAAACTGGAAGCAGGCTTGTCCTTGGATGTTCACAGCAGTGTCGCTAGTGATAGCCGAGTAGTGGACACAACCCAGGTGTCCTTTAGCTGATGAACAGAGGACCATACTGTACTGTTGGGCATCTGTGAGGTGGAATGTCACTCAGCCATAAGAGAAGTTCTGATGCATACTGTGACATCACGAGTCTTGAAAATATTTGCTCAGTGACATAAGTCAATGCCTAAATGTCACATGCTGTCTGATTTCATTTATAGGAAATATCCAGACTCGGCAAATCCTTCGAGACAGCAGATGTGTGGCTGCCAGGGTTTTGGGGAAGGGAGGGGGAACTTGGACTGGTCACTTACTGGGCAGAGGATCTCTTCTGGGTGTGATGACGGTACCCTGAAGTTAGGTAGTGCTGATGGTGGCAGATTCTGTGAATGCACTGAGAGCTGCTGGCTTGTACAACACTTCTGAAGGGTGAATCGTATGTCATCTGAATTACATCTCAGTTTAAAAAACAATCCTTGTGCTAAACCTTTTCCCCCTCTCTCCTCGCCCACTATGGCATGCCCCGCCTGCCACCCCCCAACATCTTCTGAACAGTAATTCTAGCAGTGGGCTGCATTTGCTGGGCCTTCACCACGTCATCTGCTGTGCCAGGGGCTTCAGAGCTGTGTTTTACTAATGCTCCCCGTAACTGCACGTCACGGTGCTCATCCTTTCAGCTCAGAGACGCTGAATCCCTTACCGTTTCGTAAGGAAGCGACAGAGCCAGGATTTGAAGCGTGTTCTCTCTCCCCAACCCCTAGACTCTTCTGTCTCAGTCAGACATTTCTTCCTGGTGTATATTCTCAGCATGTGGGTAGCTGAGGTTAAGCCCTGATCTGTAGATACACTCCGGACCAGGGCTAGCCAGTGCAGCCGGATCAGCAGGTGTCCCACTGCAGGTGAGCGGAAGACCGAAGGTTTATGCTCTGATGATGGCGCTTCGGTCAGTGATAAGACAGGGGAGATCTAAACAGGAGGTGGCTTTAATCCAAGCGTTCTAGTTTGTGGTTCTCCTGGTACATCTGTTTGCCCCCTGCTTCCCTCCTTCTTGCGATTGTAAAGTGTTTTGTCAGTCTTATTAGTTAGTTGATGGTATATGCAGGTCAGTATAAATGCAATAAGACTGGACCCCATAGAACGGCATGTTGTCTTTGCTTGTCCAGGGCGGGAGGTGACTTCTCAGTCTGTCTCCACAGCTGCTATCTCGAATGTTCGGACCCCACGATCTTTGGCTGTAAGGACTGTGAGCCTCTTCATTGCCCCTCTGGCTTCACGTTCCCCCCTCTGGCCCATTCACTGCACCACTGCCAGCAGGCATTGTGGTTTGGAGGCAGTGTCTGCAGTCAGACTGTAGTACCCAACCGCTTCGTAGCTGTTGACCTTGACCTACAGTGTTGATCTCCCCGAACCTCAGTTCAGTTGTCTGCAGAACTGGGGATGATAGCACTCTCTTTGTCTGTCTTTAAAGGGTGTTGGTTGTGACAACACCAGGAGCGGATGTTGTTGCCTGCTTGCTCTGGGCTGGAGACTTCCTAAATTCATGGAGAAGAGTTAGCATGGCGTTCAGCTAAGTGCCCAGAAAATGTCAACTGCTGTTATTATTGTGTCTCTTATAAAACTAAAATCCAATTAGGCGACTCTTTTCTTAAATCTCCTTCCATTGTCTGCCAGAGACAGTTCAGATGAGCAGCAGAGGTCTTTGTAAATCTGATGTGATTCTGGCCTCTCAGTGTTATGTGTTGTGGCCGTCTTCTCCTCTCTTCTCCGTGGAATCCTGCTCATCTCGGCATGCTCTGCTGGGTTTCGCTCTTTTCAGATGCACTTACACTTCCAGGTCCAGCCCAATGGCACTTCCGCAGCATGCCTTTCCTTTCCTGAGCAAGGAGACACTTCTTCCTTTGTTCCTCCCACAGCACCCATTGCCCCGAATCCCCATTATTTGTCTACTTGTCCTTGAGGGTAGCTCAGCTTTTCTCTGAGTTCAAGCCTTTTCCACACAGCACCTGTAGCAGTTGTCATTTCTGTTAATTTTCAGCCCTTCCCACTCAACCAGGCTCCTCTCGGAGACAAGACCTGTTGTTCTGCATCTTTGATCCTTGGCCTGGCGGTCCTCGGGTCGGCAGGGCCGTGTTCCACACCCAATCCTCACTTGTAATGTGTCACCAGGTGTAGCTACTTCTCCTGCATCAGGACACGGCTCAGGTGATATCCCAGCTGGGTCCTGCGGCTCCCGGGGCCCTCTGTCCCCAGGGATGGCCAGGGTCAGGAGTGCGTGTGAGGGGCGTTGTAGGGGGTGGGAGAGCCTTCGTGGCGGGGACCTCCGCTCACTCACGTGCTGTGACTCTGTGGTTACTCTGCTATCTGCCTCTTTATGGTCCTCACTATTAATCACTCTTACACGATTTTACAGGGCCTCCAGTTGTCAGCATAGATAATCACCGTCACCTTCAGTGACTGTAAGTAAAGGGTTTTTAGATCTGTTCCTCCAGAGGGATTAATCTTGAGTAGCTGTCTACTTAATTTCATACGTACATATATATGAGTATATATGTGCATAGAGTAAAGCTTCACTATTTTCAATGGATGGATGAATAAATGAATAATGCTACAGGATTTATTTAGTGTTTTTTCTTTTAGAGTACTTCCTCTCTCCCGTACTGCCACCTGTCTGTTTATGTCTGCTGTTAGTGGTGCAGCTTTATTTGTTACTGTAATATTTATGTGCAGGAATATTACGGGGCTTCCCAGGTGGTGCAGTGGTAAAGAACCGGCCCACCAATGCAGGGGATGCAGAAGACACAGGTTCGATCCCTGGGTCAGGGAGATTCCCTGGAGGAGGGCATGGCAACCCACTCCAGCGTTCTTGCCTGGAGAATCCCATGGACAGGGAGCCTGGTGGGCTGCAGTCCGTGGGGTCGCACAGAGTGGGACATGAACCCTGAGAAGGATGCTGTGAGTGAGGTGGGGGTCTTGAGTGAATACCCGGAAATGCCCAGGTGACCCGCTGATGGCTTCTCCCTCCCTGCTTGAGGTCCCCAGGGGGCTGTGGGAAGGCCCTAAGCCGCAGGATTGGCCTCTGGTGAAACAGGCTTGGGTTCCTTCCCTTCGTTGCCTTGTTCCCGTATATTTCCACCACTATGTTCTTTGTTGCTGTGTTTGTTGCTCTGCTGAAAAGATCTCCGAAGTGCTGGTCTTTTGCACTCCTTCGCCATGATGGACATGCACCCACAGGGGGCAGGCTCCCACAGAGGGGGGTGGCCTGCCTCGGCGGGGGCGGGCACCCCGGGGGGACATGCCCCCGCAGAGGGGTGGGCAGCCCCGTCCGCCTCAGACCGGGGGCCCTTGGAGTTGTAGTCGCCGCTGCGCAGAGGGCTCGTGGACAGCCGCTGTCTGTCTTTGGGACGGAGTCATTCCTCTGCGCGGCGCCTCTCACCCTCACGCCTGTCGTCCTCCTAGAGCCAGGACAGTGGGCTGAGGCCCAGGAGAGGAGGTGCTGCCCCAGGACCCAGCCCTTGCCCCGGGCATCTGTCCAGCTCCACCCCTGCCCCACAGAGGCGGCTGAGACCTGGACTGGTGTGTGCTTGCTTGGGCCGCCTCTTGTGTCTCGAGCGGTCGGTGGAGAGAGGGTGGCTTTTGGACTCACACCAGCTCGAGCAGCAACTGTTGCAGTTGGGGGATTTCGGACGAGCGGCCCTCTGGAAGGTTCACCAGTTGAGTGCGGGCGATGGCAGCTAACGGCTGAGTGGAGAGGGGCTTGGGAAGTGCGTCCAGCGCGGGAGTTGCACCTGGGACACCCCAAGGCCTGGAGCACGGAAGCGGCTGGTGCAGACGAGTCTGCGGCTCAGGACGGGTCTGAGCCAGAGTGTGAGGCCTGGCCGGGGGCACAGGCAGAGGAATGGACGCTGCGGAGTGGCCTGCTCGGAGTGTGACCTGCGGTGGGGCTGGGCCGTGCTGGGTTCTGCCCCAGCGGTGTCTGAGGGACGGGGCGATGGGGAGGGATTCACGGAAGAGGGAGAAGAGGAAGCCGGAGGGAGGGTCACAGGGGCCAAGGAGCCTCAAACTCGGGAAACTTGGATTGACCGTGGGGAGGTCGGGGGGAGTGAGGACAGTGTCCCCTGAGCCTGGCCACCCAGCAGCTGTGGCCGACCTCAGGAGGTGAGCGGGGGGCTTAGGTAGTGGCCGTGGGCGGGAGCGGCTTCTGACGGACTGCAGAGCCCTGGGGTGAAGGCGGCAGCTCGTGGAGCTGCTTCACAAAGTTTGGCTGTAACACTTGTGAGAGGCGAGTCAGGGCTGAGAAGCGGGTCTCGCGCATCTCCTGTCCCCGAGCCACCGGGCAGCGTCCACGTCCCCCGCTTGTCTCATGCTCAGAGTGAGGGACACAATGATTTCCTCTTTCTCAGTTCTGCATGTCATCTCTCATGATTCAAGTTAGCAGCTCTTTCATTAATTGAGACAATTTTATTAGGCAAGATAGTTTCTCAGAAAATGTTCTCATTATTAATGCATCCGGGATCTTCTTTTAAATTTGATTTCTAAGTTCTCTTCTCACAAGTCTCTTCTCGGACCCTGAACTGACAGGCTCTTGGCTTTACCTTTCTGTTCCTTCTGTTTTGTGGGCTCAGTCACTCCGTCTTGTCCGATTCTTGCAGCGCCAGGCTAGCCTGTCCATGGGATTCTCCAGGTAAGAATACTGGGGTGAGTTGCCATTTCCTCCTTCAGGAGATCTTCCTGACCCAGGAATTGAACACACGGTCTCCTGCGTCTCCTGCATTGGCAGGCAGATTCTTTACCACTAGTGCCACCTGGGAAGCGTCCGTGGAACTCGGACTGAGACGAAGCCCAGTGATAAAAACCAGACACAGGCTGGGTTGGAGTGCACGGAGAAGCCATCCAGGCTGCACACAGCGTGTGAACAGCCCAGAGGACTGGGAACTGCAGACCGGCTGGGGGAAGTGCTGAGGCATTTCGTGCAGCTGGCCCCGAGGGCGGCCACGGAGCGCCAGCGCACTGCGTGGGGGCAGGTGAGGCTGGAGGCAGGTGGTAGACTGGGCGTCCTGCCTCCTTCATTTGGGTCTTTCCTGCAGCAACAGACTATTTCAGTTGCTGCCAGTTTCTCGTGGGGCCTGTAGGTACAGTGGGGAGCAGAGAGCAGGCTGTACTTGGCCGCAGGCCGTGCGCTCGGGGCAGGTGGGGTGTCCGTTGGGGGGTCCGGCGTGGTGACGGAGGGCTGGCGGGCAGCACTGTGCAAAGTGGGGATGCAGCGGCGGGGAGGGCGGTGTCTGTAGCGAGAGACGCCTCGGACTCCGAGCCGCTGGAGCCCCGTCTGCCTTTGCGAGGCTTTCGCATGTTGGGAGCCGGGTCTCCTGGGTTGGCATCGCTGTGTGGCAGGCTGCTCTGGGCCCTGGTGGCCTGTTCAGCTGGGCTCACGCCCGCATCTGCCTGCTCCCTCCCTCTGCCCACCAGCCTTGCTTCCCTCGGGTTTGGAGCTTGAGCCCCTTGTTGCGCCTCTCTTGAGGCCGCGTGATGTCACTGAAGGACCAGTTGGGTCTGGAGCCGCAGGACGAGGGTGGGTCCTCCCTCTGCTCCCCGCCAGTTGTGCCGTTGGGCAGAGCCGCCTCACCTCCTGGAGCCGCAGCTTCTGAGTCTGTGAAACGAGGATGAGATTTACCCTGAGTGTGTGCAGAGGAGAGACGGTGCTTGCGAGGAGCACAGCCAGGGCCCCGCGACACCTGCCGAGGATTCTTTCTTTCTTCTGTGTCACAAGAGGGGAGAGTGGGGCAGGGGCCAGGCCTGCCTGCTCCTGGTGAAGCCTGCCCAGGCTCCAGGGGGCTCTGGGGGTCCTCACTTGGTAGCTCTGAGACTTCCCAGCAAGTCACTACCTCCTCCAGGCCTCAACATCCTCACCTGTAAAATGGGATGATAGCTTCGTTCGTGGGATCAACTCACAGCCCGTGATTTACGCCCCAGACACGTTAAAAACGGCACATCCCGAGCACGCGGTGCGTGAGGGCCGCCTCTAACCTGTGTTTGCAGCGACAGGACGTGCTCTTGCCCCAGCCCTCAGGGTGGTCTGGTCTCCTGGCCGCTGCACCCCATCTTGGCAGCTTCTAGAAAAGAGGCCGGGAGACTGGGCGACGCACAGCAGTGCAGTTCCTCGGTCTCGCCACATGGGGCCGCCCTTTCTCAGCGAAGGCGGAGCTTCTCCGCTGTCCATGGGCTCCCAGACCCCAAGAGGATGCTTTCAGAAATAGTACCAATAGTTTGACTGGGGTTTTCTTTTTTAAACATGTAATACTTGGTTTTCTTTGGCGTCGCCGAGTGAGGGACCTGATTTCCTTCTGAAGCTGAGCAGCTTGGGTGAGATTCAGAGCTTCTGGTGTTACCCGTGGGTTTCTGCTCCCTCTGATGGGCAGTCCGAATGGGCTGTCCCTGTGGACGTGCTGTGGACGCTGGTGGGAGGCAGAGCTTTGCAGGGAAGGCAACTGCTGGTCCTGTGTTAAACAGTGGAGGTGGGCAACTGGCTCCCCCCGGCTCCCTGCCTCCTGGCCCCCGCCCACTGGAAGGGCAGCTCCTCTGAGGGCAGGGACTCACTGATTCACTCCAGTGCCCCTAAGCGTAGGTGGTCCTTCAGTATTCATTGGATACTTAATCAGTCCATCCGGGGAAGTCACCGGCCTTCCTGAGGGCTGGTTGTTCAGCTGCAAGCTCACATTAAGTGGGTCCTTGCTTCCCAGTTCAGTGGCACAGTGCGTGGAACATGCCAGTGGGAGAGGGGTCCTGGACTCCCTCATTCTGAGCCCCAGTGCTTTTCATCTCCATGATTTTCCTCGTCTAGGCCACGAGCAAAGGTGTTACCTGGTGTGTCTTCCAAGGTATGCCCTTGAACTTGCAACGAGGTGGCTCTCAGATAAGTTATTTTCAGGGTTTGCGTGTCTCCCAAAATAGCGCGATGTCTTTTTCTTGTTGTCATTATTAGAACACAGCCCCTTTTCCTGTTAGGCATTGCCGATCAATCTGGCAACTGTTGCAAGAAACAAATTACACACTCAGTTGGTTTAACTTGCCTGCTTTTTTGGGCAGTGATTGACACTCAGGGGTCACATGTCAGTAGATTCACAGATGGTTATCTTTTTTGGCTGAAGGATCACTTATGGAAACAAATGGGACTGGGCTGTCCTTAGAGCGCATCATTACTCCCTGGGATCTAACGTGAGCCGTGAGCAGGACAATTGCCTGCAGGCTCCCCAGGGCTGCTTGGTGGGTCCTCTCTGGATCTGTTTCTCTTGTTCTGAATGTTCATGTAATAGCTGTTCAAAAGATACTTAATTTATTTTAAATTAAATAAATTGAATTAAAAAAAAAAAGAATTTTAGTCCAGTCTCTACCAAGCACAGGGATTGTTTTTTTCCTGCAGCATGTGAGCGGCGGCTATGGACTCTCAGGTCGTGTCCAGTAACGGGAGCTGAGGTTCTTCCTGACATTAGTCACCCACAGGTCCTGCCTCCCAGAGCCTCCAACTTAGAGACTGCTGACAGGAAAGGGGGTATTCTCTTTTCTGGAGCTTTTTACCCTCGACTCAACAGCCCTAGTTTGGAAACCCATCAGATTTCCTTGCCCTTGTGTTTACCACTGAGAACTTTTTGCCCTTTGAATAGTAGCACCCAGGTCTACGCATCCAAGGAGTGAGCCCTTTCATCGTGAGATATTTGTTGAGCGTCAGTCAGGTATCAGGGGTCGTAATGAAAGGGCTTCCTCCCGCAGGGAGCGCACGGTCCAGCAGGGAGGGATGTGTCAGTGCCACGTCCTGCCAGCACAGAGGTCTCGCAGCCCAGCTCCGTGCTGCGCCAGCCTCCCACAAGGAGCTCTGGAGCCCACAGGAGGGGCGAGGCCACTTCTACCTGGGAGTTGTGATGAGCGAACACTCCATGCGCGTGTAACTTGCATAACATACTCCTGAGTGCCTTCTCTGAGCCCGCAAAGTGCTGGACCAGCACGTAGTGACATGGTCCTTCTCTCATGGGATTTATAATCTGTACATAAAGCCCTCCGATTCAGACAACTGGGACAAAAGCTATGAAGAAAAGGAATGCGATTCTTTGAGGTCATAGCCTGACCCTGACTGCAGGGGTGTTGGAGGAGACTTCCTGGCGAGCTGCAGAGATCCGAAGGAGGAGTGGGAGCTGGCGGGGGGTGGGGGATGTGACCGTTGATGGCGGAGGAAACCGGGCAGGCGCGGTGGTCAGAGGAGCCTGGGCACGCAGGCCGTGCAGCGCGGCGAGGTTTGGTGTTTGTCATCAGGGGAGCGGGGAGCCTGTGGAGGGTGGCAGGTGGGGAGAGCAAGAGAGGCGTGAGATGTTAGATCTTCACCCCGGTCCCCCTCGGGGAGCGGTGTGGAAGCAGGGGCTGGCGTGGAAACAGGTCAAACAGGTCAGTGTCACACTAGTCCCAGAGAAATGTGGTGATGGCTTGGATCAGGTGGTGGCATAGAGTCCGAGAGCGCTGGGTGGATCTCGGAGCTATTTGGAGCTGGAGAAGGCTGGTACTTGGTGGTGGAGGACATGGAGGAAGGAGATGGGGTTTCTGCTGCAGGCATCTGGATCGACAGTGGGGTCGCAGCCAAGTGGGAAAGTGTGGGACAGGAAAGGAGTTCTCTTCCTTGGCAGGGGCAGGGTGGGCCTGGTCATGGGCTCATGCTCAGTTTTGGGGCGTGTAGGTGCTTTTGAAATAGCCAAGCCAAGCAGACAGCTGTGTAAACAGATCTGGGACTCAGAGGCAGTGTTTGAGCTGACTCCTGAGAAAGGGGCTGGCTGGTCTCCAGGTGAACAGTGGAGAAGGACATTGAGGGCAGCCCAGCGTGGAGGGTGTGCCGGCTCTGGTGTGACGGGGTTGTGATGGTTATCGGGGCTCAGAGAGAGGGGTGTGTAGCGGAAGACAGGAATGGAGAGGTGTGGTGCTGGGCAGGTTGAGGAGAACCTTTTATGTGACGAAGGAAGTTTGGACGTCATCCTGATGGCTGTCAGCAGCTATTGAAAGGGATTTAGCTCTCCATATTATGATAAGATTTGCACTTTAGAAAAACCACTCTGCCAGGAAAGGGGAGGATGGACTGATGAGTCATTCCTGTCATTCATTCATTCATCCACCAGGGCCACATGCTACACGCCCTCATTCATTCATCCACCAGGGCCACATGCTACACGCCCTGCGCGAGCTCCGAGTCAGCTGCTGGTGGGACAGAGGTCAGCCAGGCCGACGTGATGTTTTAAAGGGCTGACTGTCAGGGAAGACAGGCCTGGAAACACAGCGGTACTTGGTCGCTGTAAGGACGCACGTGTACACGAAGTTATTGGCAGTGTGGAACACGGGAACTCATCTAGACTCTGCTTAGAGAAGGTTTCTAAGATGAAATAAGAGGGTTTTAAATGAATTGGAGGGGAAATAGGTGGTCTTAGAAGCTGTATTCAAAACAGAAGGAAGAGAGAACAAAGTGATGGAGGAAAGAAGAAGCAGAGTGTTAAGAAATCCCCCAGAAATCAGAGAACACAGCGAGAGTGGGGAGATGTGGGTGGAGACGTGAGGGTGAAATGTGCCCGGGTTGGAGGAAGGGGCCATGGTGGGATGAAGTCTGCATCTGGCAGGATCACCCTGACGCCTGTGGGGAGGAGGACGTGCAGGTTGTGAGAAGACAGCCTCTCTGTTGGGAGAGATGGTGAGGGCCTCTTCACCGTGCAGAGCAGCCCCAACAGGGAGGATCAGCATGGCCCTCAGAGGGGTGAAGGGCAGCCGTGAAAACCCACCTCCCCTCGACTGTCTCAGCACACTCAGCCCCTTCTCCCAGGCCCTTAAACGCAAGGGTGACTGGGGTTTGATTGCCACCCGCTCGGTTTATACATTTTGGTCTCTGTCTTGATGGTCTCAACTCCTCTTCTGGTTCCAGTTATCACCTGCAGCTACTGGTAATTTGGGGGGCCAGCTCCTTTGACCTGACTCATGTCCACCCCAGTGAACTCTTGGGCTTCATTTTTTCTCATCTGAAAATGAGGGCAGCAACAGTAATACTGATAATTCACATGAGGTCATTGTGATGCTTGGGGTAGTGGCGTGGAGAGCTTGGCAGTGGTGCCTGGTACCTGCCCGCCCCGCCCCAGCCCCGCCTGGGCACATCTTCCTCATCACGCACATCCCGCCGTGCGTGTTGCATGTCACAGCTTGGCGGGCTCCCCTTCCTCCTCTCATCCAGGTGGAGCCTGGGATTTAGATACTGTTACACATGTGTGCATGCATGTGAAGTCGCTCAGTCGTGTCCAGCTCTTCGTGACCCTGTGGACTGTAGTCCGCCAGGCTCCTCCGTCCATGGGATTCTCCAGGCAAGCATGCTGGAGTGGGTTTCCACTTCCTACTCCAGGGGATCTTCCCGATCCAGGGATTGAACCCGTATCTCTTATGTCTCCTGCATTGGCAGGTGGGTTCTTTACCACCAGTGCCACCTGGGAAGCCTGCGTTGTACACACACACCTGCTTGTTTGCATGCATATTTATGTGTGTACGGCATCATACATATGTGGCATTTGTACGCACGTGTGTGTTATATAGCATCCTCTCATAGGTTTCTTAGGCTTCTCGGGGTTCATACTTGTACTTCATACACTGGGTCAAGTTGAGCAAAAACTTGGCTGAGATGAGCAGGGAATTAATAAATGTTTGCCAGGCTACTTGGAAGAAGACGGTTTAGATACATTTTAATCAACATGGCAACCTGGTGTGTAGATATCTAGTTTTATTTTGTCCCCACTTCACAAATAAGCAATGTGAAGCCAGGCACTAATCTGAGAGAGTGATATTCTTAATCCTATTTAAGAGCCTCAGGAGTCTGCAGTTGTCATTGACCTTCCTGGTCTGTTTGGGATTGGCTGACCGTCTGGGATTCACTGACCTTGCCAGGGGCCCCAGCTCATCTTCGTTTGCAGGGAGCCCAGAGCAGTGGGGGTGAACTCAGGGGTTGAGGGCTCCTTTGCTCTCAGGAGTGGAATAATAATAATTGTAATTCCTGCCTCTTGGGGAGTGTTTTCATATATATCACCTTATTCAGCTTCATCAGACAACTGGTTTAGCTCAGCCAGGTACAGATTGAAAATGTGAGAGACTTACCTGTGCCCTTTTCTGTTTTGGAGATCATGAATTTAACAAGAAAACCACTCTCACACGGGTCTGCTCCTTCAGAAAACATAATCAAGAGAACGTGGCTGTAAATATTATCTGTAGGTCAACAATTTGCAGTCCTCATAAAGCATGAAAGCTTTATGCTTCTAAAGCATAGAAAAACCAAGTCCACAGTGAGAACAGCCCTGTTCACAGCTGTTGATTCTGTCGTTTGTCTCGGGCTCAGGATTGTGAACATACTGGTACCCAGAACCTTCCCAGGCCTTCTGTTGCAAGGTGAGCATAAGTACGGTTGGATGCTAGTCTCTAAATAGTTGCCTGGAGTTTTCTCTAAATTGCTGCAGGATTATTGGAAGGCACAGGCCTGCAAGGAAAGCCGTTTGGAGGAACCCCGCGAGGATGGTGGGGTGGCAGGGGCCCGGTGCACTTGTTGTCCTGAGCCGTCTTGTGATGGTTGGTGGCATCGTGGCACGTTGAAACAACACTGGGCAGTATGAAGGAGATGCTGAATGGCCCATCCTCAAGTTTCTTCCCGGGTAGTGAGTTCCTGACGCACACTGGGGCTTCTTTTCTCTGGCCGCAGAAAGCTTGCTACAGGAGAGAACGCGGGGTGATCGGGCAGAGCCAAGGATCCAGGTGTGACGGTCACGTGGCAGTGTGGCTGGCAGCTGTGCCTGGTGGAAGGACAGCATCGTGACCCAGGGCGACTCTGATTAGATGGCCTGTCAGTGCTGCCTGAGCAGGGGTCCCGGAGCTCCCGGGGCGGTCTGAATGTGCACCTCCTCCCGGAGCCCAGGGCTGGGCACAGGGCGTGTGTCTGGGCCTGGTGGCCTGGGCGCTGACTGCCTGTGTTTCTCCTGGGTGATGGCATCACTGTGCGCGTTCCAGCTTTGCTATCCTCTTCTGAGAATGAACTCACTGTAGCTTGAGAATCAAGTGAAGTGATACGTATAAAACTCTTTTTAAAAGCAGGAAGCCCTGTTGGTGATTGAGCTGTGTCTGTCCGTCTGTCTCATTGATCATTGTAATTATGCTCATTTAAGCCAGAGTCTGAGAGGGATGCTCACACTTAAGATAAAAATAACTGCAATAATGTTGGTAAGTTGGGCTTTATTCTTTGATTTCCTATCTTCCTGCCATGAAGTTATCCAGCTATAAATAAATATTATGACTTTTTTATGACAAAGGAATTGAAATGCGCTATTTCTGTGACACAGCCAACTTATCTCGACAGCGTCAGCCCAAGCAACTCCAGGCCGCGTCTAGTTATTGATCATGCTTTGCTGTCTCAGGCTTGGAATAAGGCATCATCTGAGACACTGAGACTTTCATGAGCCATGAGCATGTGCCTGTGTGCCAAGACCATGTGCGACGCATGCTGCCCCACTAAAGGGAAGAACCCGCTGCGCGTGCAGTGAACAAGAGGGACCACACTGCGGCTGGAGCAGGGGAGGGAGGCTGGTGTAGGGGGCTCCTGAAGGTGGAGTGCTTATTCGGCGTTGGGTTTGCTGCTTAGGTTCCTCTCGAATGGGCAGGAAGTGGTAAGGAGGTAGTAGCAGTCTACTGTTGACACAGTGTGGACCCCAAAAGGGGAGACAGGAAGGCAGTCAATCAGAAAGAAAAGAAGTGTGTGTTTGAGTAGACACGGAAGGAAACTAGTGCTTATGGAGCACCCGTGTTATGTGACAGGTAATTTCACATACTTTATTGCATTTAGTTACCAAAATTATGCTGCAGAATGAGTGCTCTTACGCCCAGTTTTAATCCTCTAGGAAAACTGAGGCATGTAGCTGTTAAGCAACTTGCCCAAGGTGATGGAGATTATTAATGCAGGGCAGGTAGTTTCAGAGCCTGCTGTGTGATGAACTATAAGGAAGCTCCTTTGTGACTATCTGTCATAAAGTATAAGAGGCAGAGTAACATAGGAGAGGCTGGCAAGATCCATATTATCAAGGTGGAGATAACATTTAAAAGCTTGACTTAATGATAAAACATCACAGTGTAAGTCTTAGTAGTCTTAATAGAGTTGATTTCTAGGAGCTTCTTTTTTAACGGGATCCTTTCGTTGGCTTGAATACCAGCTGAGGGGGAAAGCAGGGACTGTGTACACCCTCATGAGCATGCCGCACCTCCCCTCCTGCACTCATAGTGCCTGTTGGACCGTAGTCTAGGAGCTTGAGTGCAGAGCTTAGTCTTGCACCCTGGAGCCCGCCCTGGTAGGAGTGGGCAGACAGGTGCCTGCTGTGGTGGGCAGCACATGTGTGTCGTGGCCCATACAGCTGCCCTGCACCGTCAGCATGGTGTGATGCAGAGAAGGGATTTAGCAAGTCCAGAACACAGAGGAATTGAGTAGCTGGTGAAGAATTTGCTAAGTATATCCTCATAAATTCCTTAATGCTTTGCTTTTGAAGAAAGTTGGTTTTGAAAATTCAACTAGTGTATTGAGCATTTAGCAGTTTGTTAATTGGATACTCTATCAGGGCCTTTTATAGACTTGTCTCATTTAAGGGAATAAGTACTGAATTTAGGTAAAGGTTGAGCAAAGGAGAGCCAGTAAAGATGGACTTGCAGACGGGGAGTTGGTGTGGAATTCCAGGCTTGGTCAGGCCCTGCTTTGATTCATCCTTGTCAGGAAAAGAGCTTCGGCAAGAACAGAAAAGGAAAAAACAGTTGAAATATTACTCAGCCATTAAAAAGAATTCATTTCAATCAATTCTAATGAGATGGATGAAACTGGAGCCCATTATACAGAGTGAAGTAAGCCAGAAAAATAAAGACCATTACAATATACTAACACATATATATGGAATTTAGAAAGATGTTAATGATAACCCTATATGCAGAACAGAAAAAAAAAAAGACACAGATTTATAGAACAGTCTTTTAGACTCTGTGGGAGAAGGCGAGGGTGGGATGTTTCAAGAGAACAGCATTGAAACATGCATATTATCTAGGGTGAAACAGATCATCAGCCAAGGTTGGATGCATGAGACAAGCGCTCGGACCTGGTGCACTGGGAAAACCTAGAGGGAGCGGGTGGAGAGGGAGGTGGGAGGGGGGATCGGGATGGGGAATACAATGTAAACCCATGGCTGTTTCATTTCAATGTATGACAAAATCCACCACAAATAAAAAAAAAGAAAAGAAAAAAAAACAGTTGAAAGGAGAAAAGCAAAATTACCACTGTGAGTTAAAATAAAAGATAAACATTAAAAAAAATACTAAGCTGTTGGTTGTGTTTTGGGCCACAAAGTTTCAATGGTGGCAAGGATTTTAGCACAATGCAGGAAAAAATGAAACAAAAAAACCCAAATCAAACATTACCAAAGCAAATCCTGCTGGGTATAAAAGGAAGAAAAGGTCATGACCAGGTAGACTTTGTCTTAAAAATACAAGGATGGTTCCATGTCAGAAAATCTCTCAATGTTATGGGCCATGCTAGCAGGTTAATTGAGGGGAAAACTATGTAAATAGATACAGAAAATTTGATAAAATCCAACGTATATTTCTAACAGCTGTTAGTAAAATAAGACTTCAAGGGAACGTTGTTAGCTTAATAAAAGGTATCTATGAGAAAGCCATAGGATACTGCAGAACTTTTGACACATGACCTGTATCTGTTCATGCGTTCATTTGGCGGCGGCGGGTCGGGGCTCCAGCACGTGGGATCGTTCTTTGTGGTGGTGCGCTGACTCTCCAGCAGTGGCGCACAGGCTCAGTAGTTGTGCCATGTGAACTTATTTGCTCCCAGGCATGTGGGATCTTAATCCCCCAACCAGGGATTGAACCTCTGCTCCCTGCGTTGCAGGGCAGATTCGCAACCACTGCACCACCAGCAAAGTCCCTTGACACATTACCTTTAAAGTCAAAGTCAGGACTGAGACAAAGTTGTCTGCCGTCAGTGCTTCCCCTGGAAATTATCTCAGTTCTAGCTGATGCAACAAGGAAACGTAAAACATGAGATTCTAATTTGTGTTAGAGTGGAAGAAACAAAACTGTCTTTATTTGTAGATGATCAGATCATTTACAAGGAAAATTCAAGAGAACCTGCAGACATCTGTTACAATGGATGAGTATTCAATAAGCTTTCTTGATTCAGGATTTAAAAAATTAATAGCTTATGTCTGTATCAATGAAAATAATTAGAAAATGCAATTTAAATGATTCCCATTCACAAGGTCCATAGATACTCCAACGTACTTAGAAAAAAGAAATCTAACAATGTAAGTGTGATCTCTATGAAGAGGGTTACAAACCTTAGAAACAGACCTGATGAAATCCTGAACTATTTTCCATGTTTGTGGTTGGGAAGACTCAGTGTTGTGAAGATGTCAGCTCAATCCCAGGTTTATCTGTGACTCACATATCACCCCTAACAGAATTCCAAAAGAAGTTTTCAGATCAACCTGACAAGCTAATGTCAGAATTGCTAATGAAAGGAGAATGAGCCAAGGATATCCAAGACAGCTGAAAAATGTGAACAAGTCAAGGAATCTTGCCCTGTGAAGTACTAAGGCTTATGAAACAAGAGTAATTAAAACATATGATAAATGTACAGAAACAGACACATTTTGTAAAAGGAAACAGAAAGGTCCAAATCAGACCCCCCATAGGTATAGGGAAATTTGACAGTCCCAATTTCACTAATTCTAAGATGTACCTCTGTGTTGTCTCTGAAATACAAATTCATCTTATAACATATGATGTTTTATAATTGTTGTCAGCCAGATGGCAGACCTAACATAGTTTTATAAAAATGTCCTGATGAGAATTTTAGAGTTGATGGGTTATGGAATGATGGGGGTCATCGTAAATCAGTGGGAGAAAGTCAGGACCTTTTCAGAAATGATAGTGGAACATTTGATCAGACATGTGGAGCAGAAAGAGAACTGGAATACGATAAACAGAATTGGTACCAGAGAGTTAAGCACACGGAGAGGGAGGTGTGAGTAGCATGCATCACCAACAGAGAACTGGTACCCAGCCTGGATGGGGGATGTTCATGGATGTGGGAATCAGCAAGAAGTTAGTGAATGGTCTGTGTGTGTGGTGGGGTGGGGTGGGGGAGCTGGCACTTCCCGGGGGAGGAATGGTGTTACCAGAGCCTTCTGGGAGCTGCTGGAAGCATGGCTGGGCAGGGCTGTGGGCACCCAGCCCCACTGGGCCGGGGGGGCCAGAACCCAGTCTCCCCTCCCACTGCGCCTGGGTCTCCTGTGTTTCCTTCCTTGGCTGAGCCCGGCCAGAGAGAAGGGTTCTAGGGGTTTGGCCCGAGGGTTGGGGGAAGCAGACCCTGCACCTTCTGTGCTGCGGTATCTCAGACAGCTTCCCCACACCTCCGTGAGGCAGACCCTGCGTCTCTTGGGAGAGGAGACAGAGGCTTACGCACCAGGTAAGTGAGACCTGCTGGGCTGAGAGCCCTCACATGGGTCCCCGTCTGTGGGCAGATGCAGGGCGGGGCCCTTGGGTCCAGAGCTCCGTGTGGGGCGCCCGCTGCTCTTCCAGGGCTGTGGTGCATGTCTGCGCGCCTCTTTGTGACATCTCTTCCTTCCCCGTGCATTCTATTGCCCATGTCCTTTAGGACTGCAGCTGGAATGTGGTTTCATCTCTTTTCTGACTGCTGGGATGGTGGTGGGATCGTGACGGTTGGCGTGGAGGGCAGGCGGCCGCATGGTGGTGCTGCTCTGTGCCTGTGTCCCGGGGCAGGACGGGCTGCGGTGACTCCCTCGTTGGTTCCCCTGGCAGCTGCCCCCTCTCTGGTCTCCAGGCTGCGGGGACGTGGTCCCTGTCTTCTGTGTGAGCAGGGGCGAGAGGGGACACACCAGAGGGAAACTCCCACGCCGTGTGCTCTAAGGTGCTGGACGTCTTTCTCTCCTTCTCTGATTTTTTCCATAGACCTCTGGTAGGCAGCTCAGGATGCCTTTTCATAAATGAAGAAATGAAGTTTTGGAGAGACTAATTTATTTATGCAAGTCAACTAACAGTGTGGCTGAGCTGAATGCCAGCCTGCAGCTCTCCAGTTCTGAGCTCCCTGCACCTACATGGAAAATAACCCATATTTTAGGAAGAGCGTGGATGAGATGTCCTTCCAGGTAAAAGTAGCAGAAATCAGGGAAGACTTTGCAGACGTGGCCTCTGAACCTGGCGTGGAGCAATGGCAGGGACGGGCACCCCTTCTCAGGAGCCACTGTCCACCCTGGCCCGCCCCCCTCCACGTGGGGTCACTGTAGGGGCGGCCCTTCTGACCAGCACGACCTGTGGGGCCCACTGGGGAGCCGCCCGCTCAGAGGCGCTGGGTCAGTGGCTCCAGTCAGTTGCTAAGCCGGACCCCCTTTGTGCTCTGGGGGCTGGCTTTACAGAACATTGCAGTGACAGCCGAAGGGCATCAAGTGTCGTGTAGTCAATTGTGCTCCTCCAGTGTTCACTTCTCGGCACACGGGAGGAAGCAAATGAAAGCCTATTCTGTTCTTGTGTGAGCCTGTGCACGAGATGCAGTGTTTCTGAGGACATGTCTTCAAATGCAATCGTGTGGAGCTATTTTTAGGCATCCCTTCTCCCAACAGTGCTGTTTAAAGATTCAGCTCAGGCTGCTAATAGGTATATTTATAACCATCCTGCCGACTGGCCCAGCGTGAATGCTGCTGCAGATGATGCTATTCTTGGAGATGGTTGCCATAGTTACCATTAACCCTTTTGCCTTGGAAGAGCATGCTTTGTTCCCCCAGGGCGCTCAGCAGCATTTGAATGCATCCCTGTACTCTGAAATGGAAGCAAAAACTTGAGTGCATTTTGTGCTTAACCGGTGAATAAACTCCATAAATGAATGGGAGCACGAGTGATAAATATTAGTAGCGGCTCCTCCCTTGCCCTTTCAAAAAAGCAGTGCAGTAAAGTTGGTTTTGTAGCCATTGCTGAGCACCAGGGTGTTAAAATCACCTTCTGAATGTGAATGTGGACTTGCACGTGAGGAGAAGGAAGACTCGGTGCCTTAAGACCCATCCTTCCCGCTTCACTACCTGTGACTTCTCCGGCTTTGCAACTTACTCATTTAAACAATGCAAGCATCTCTTTATTAATACTCATTCATTAACTGGAACATCACAACGACAAGCCCTAAAACTGGTGTTGCTGGGGATGTAATTTCAGTCCTTATTTGCCTGGAAGGATTCATCTGCCACTGGGTTCAAAGGAAGCAGAGACATAATCAGATAAGTAGACTTATTCCCGCCCCCTCCCCTCCCACTTTTAACCAACGCTCATTGTGCTGTGTTAGAAATGGAGTTGGTTCTCCTACCCACAAGTAGCTTTGAGTTGGAAGAGGAAGCAAGCAGTTAATTACTCTGGAGTGAACAGAATCAGCATTGCAGACAGAGCAGAAGTGCTCTATAGAAGCGTAAAAGTTGCCACATGGGCTGATCCTCAAGGATTAACGGTGATCAGGATAGGTGGGGTAAAGCCTTGGCTGAGGGGAATGTGTGCAGTGCTGGGCCCCAGGGGCGGGGACCGTAGCATGAGCTGGTCCTTGGAGGCAGTCCAGTGGGCGCTGAGGCTGGAAGGATCCCACGGGCTGGACTGAGGGAGGCAGAGAGTGCCAAGCTGAGGAATTACTGGTGATTGAGGGGAAAAACTGACTTGGTCTGTCTCTTGCTTTATGAAGGCAGCTACGTGAATATTGTGGCAGGATTCTGGAGGCAGAAAGATAGTGGACTCCACAGTATTGCTGGGGGATTTCTGAGATGCATTGAATTTTTTCTTAATTGGTATATAAGAGTGTCGTTTAGTCAGAGTGGATTGTCTTTCACATTTCTGTGCTCTGGTTAAATGCGAGGTATTGTGGGGGGAGCAAGGTGTTAAGCAGACATGAACATACACATACCAGCAGAAAAATAGAGGTGATCCTGCTAATTAGAACTCGTGACTTAATTGGAAGATGTGTCACTCTGGAGGGAACTGGTTAGGTGTGGTGGCCTTTGGAAGCCTGGGATGAGATGTTTGTGGATCTAGTGGGAGGACCACTGCTGGGAGCTGGGATGTCAGAATTCCAGGCCATGCTGTTTGACTTTCATTTCCTTGGATAAAATGGAGACAGAACAGCTCTGGGTTCCACGAGTGGTCCATGTGAGAGGATGGGTCTGCTTCCAGGAAAGTCCTCTGTGTTCACCTGCCTGCCCGCCCAGCACAGAGTTGGTTACCTGTCCCTGCCCGTGAGCGAGCGCCCCCTGGCAGTGCTTCCTCCACTGTCCTGACCCTTGGCTGTTCCACTCTCATCCTTCCCAGACTCTCCCCAGCCTCCTCCCCCAGTCCTCCGCCATCAGGCTCTGAGCTTCTGCAGGGCAGGAACTGACCTGAGGAACTGGTTTATCATAGGTGCCGAGAGTGCTGAATGAATGAACAGATGAAAATGAAGTTAAGAAATCATTGATTTTTTTTTTCCTTTGGTGGAGTGGGTTTTTTAAAACATTAGCAACTATTTGAGATATACCAAAAAGATATCAAGAATAATACGATGAGCAATCCTCCATCTGCCATCCAGCTTCTAAGAGTAGTCCACCCTTTTGATGCCTTTGAACTCTACATACAAGGACCCACCCAGAGCCGTGCGCCTCCATGCTCCCAGGCAGGGAAGAGCAGTCCATGCAGGTGCCGGCTGCTCTCAGCAGCTCACGCTGTAGGCAGTGCGGCCCACAGATTCACGGGTGCTCACTGGTGTCCAGAGTCCAGTGAAAATATCAAGCAGTCTTTACTGTGAAAAAAACCCCTTGGTTTAAATATTGGTTCCTGAATGCCAGAGGCCACCCATCACAGTGGCTCTGAGCCCAGGTGCCCTCCTGGAAAATGATCGGAAGGCCCTCCTCGTTGGGCCCTGCCCAGTTACCACCCTGCCCCGTGGTCACCCCGGAGGCCTGCCTGTGAACTTTACATAAATTACTTGGTACAAGCTGCCCTTTCTCTGCAATGTGACTTATCCATTCTACTGTTCGATGGGCCTTTGGGTTATTCCCTGTTCAGGACTATTATGTAAGAATAGTGGGGGATGGATGTTCTTGGGTCTTTTTTCTTCACATATTTACATGTTTTTGCTGGACATTAACCTCAGAGTGGAAATCATGGATCCTAAGCCCCATAGCTGTTTTTAGGAGAAAATTGTTAGCAGCGCAGTGTAGTCAAGGTGAAACATGGCAGGGCAAACCCTACCATCTCGCGAGGGTGCTAAGAAAAGTGTCATGGAGTTGGAATGGGCCTTACGCCTGGGTGGGAGGGTGCCAGGAAGGGTGGGCCAGACCACCCTGGCAGAAGGAACGGGGCCACTGGCACCCGCCGATCCTTGACTTGTTGTCCTCCTCAGGACCTCCGGGCCTGTTGGAGTCATGGGTCTGGGATGCTCGAGCTGTGCTGGCCTTTGCTCCTGGAGCCCTTTCTCCGGCCGCCCTCTCTAGAACGCGTGCGGCGTGGACACCTGTGCCTGTCTCCTGTCCCCAGGTGTCCTGTGTGGCTGCTCCCAGGCTGTGATGCCATGGAGGAGTGAGCCCGCCGGCTGCCTGTGTGGTCCAGCTGGGCCTGTGTACCGCCCGTGCTCTGCACCTGGCCCGTGACCTCGGCTACAGCCATTGCCACCCACCTGGGTCGGGCTTGACTGCTGCTGAGTCTGAAGCCAGTACCCCCTCCCTCCTTTTTCCTTTGAATTGGGTTTTTTTTTTTTTTGGTGTGTTTTGTCTCTTTCTCATTAAGGCATAGCACACTGGCTACATTCCTGTCAGCCTGTATTTCTGCTGGTTTAGACCCTGAGCAGACGAGGCAGGATGCGTTTATTGTTCTGAGCTCCTGTTCCAGGGGCAGTGTCAGCTGAGGGGGAGAAGCCAGCCCCTCGCCCTCTGAAATCAGCGTGGCCTGAACTGAAGGTCACCGTTAATTCCAGCAAGTGCACAGAGGGGCGCGGAGGAGCCCCGAGACAACGTCAGGTAGATCACAGAGCCGGCAGAGGCAGGCTCTGGAAAGGGCCTTTAGGGTGTGCTGCGTCCTCCTGGCCTCTCCCAAGCTTTTTTAAAATAGAGAGAGATTGTGTGTCCAAGCGGAGAAATGGCACCTCCCGCATCTATTTTTGCTGCCCAAGCATCAGCCGCTGTTTGAATCATTGCCTCTGGTATGGCAGTGACATTGCCATGTGCGTGCCAACACTCAGGGAGACCCCGTGTGATATGCTTACAGCCCAAATTTCAGAATCAGACATACTTGGATTTGGAAGTCAGCTAACTTACCATCTTGGACAAAATACAGCCTCGGTTTTTCCTGTTCAGAGTAGAGCTGCCAGTACCTGCTTGCCAGGCTGAATGAGATGCAGCAAAGCGGGTTCTCTCCAGATGTCACGGGGCACGACTCCTCTGAGAGGCCTGTGCCCAGCGGGCGGGAGACTCTGCCGGTCAGGGGTGGGTGGGGCCGAGTTTGGAGACGCTGCATCTCTCACCCGAGATCCTGGTGCTGGGACAGGGCGTGGCGTGGCCTGGGGGAGGCACAGGCAGCTCTGTGTGCGGTAGGTGCCGAGCAAGGGTCCCGATGCATCTGGACCCGAGGGTTGCCCTGCACACACCCGCAGAGCCACAGCCAGGATCCGAGTGCGGACTGTGTGCCCTGCACTGCCCACCCTGAATCTGAGTGTGGCCCCGTGCTCCCCGCGGCCCCCTCCCCCCCCGGCTGTCGCTGTGCTTCCTGCTTCTCGTCGTCCTCCCTTTCACCTGCGCCTTGGGGTCCGATCGCCCTTCTAGACTCATCTCAGATATTACTTCTTCCTGAAGCCTTGACCACTGTTCCTCCTCCTGCCCGCCTCCCCAGAGTTCCTCCCAGGCCCTTGGCTCTAAGTTCCTGGAGCCCAGAATTAGGAGTCTTGCTCATTCTGGTCCTTCCCAGTGTCTCGCCAGTCCTTGCCCGCAGGTCCCGAGCACGAGGTGTGCAGTGGGGAGTGTGATGGAGCCGTGAGAGGCGCCGAGCACCTCCCGCCCCCCCGGCCAGGCAGCCCCACTCTGCCCTGTCCGCCCCTGTGGGCTCCCGCCGGTCCTCTGGTTTTGTGCTCCTGCTCAGTCATGTCCAGCTCTTTGAGACCATGGACTGTAGCCCGCCAGGCTTCTCTGTCCTTGGGATTTCCCAGGCAAGAATACTGGAGTGGGGTGCCATTTCCTCATCCGGGGAATCTTCCCCACCCAGGGATCGAAACTGCGTCTCATGTTCTCCTGCACTGTAGGCAGGTTCTTCACCCATTGAGCTGTCAGGGAAGCCGCAAGGCTTTTTCTGGGGGACCCTGATTTACCCGGACCAGGTCCCTTTCTCTATTCTCCCTTCCAACCCTGCCCCACAGGCCCGCCCAGTACCAGCTCCCCTTCTTTTAGGGCGTGATGAGCATCGCTGCCTTCCTCTCCACGTTACAGAAACCTCACAGGAAGGCAGAGAACGTGACCCATCTCCTTTTCTTCACCCCATCTCCCCCCTCCCCTGCAGTAATTTAGTGTTTTCCAGGTTGAAATTTAGCAGCTCGTCCCTTTTGTTTTATTATCATGGTGGATCTTTCTAAAACAGCTGGCTCTGTCACTGTTCTTCTTTTAAAACCCTTGCTTGTCCTGTGAAAAACTCCTCCCCTGCCTTCCAGAGCCCCCACCCTCACCCCCACGCTCAGCGTTCCCACCGCTGGCCTGCCAGTGCAGTAGCTGTTTAGAACTCTGTTGTGTGTGTGCCTATATAGATACTTTTTTTTTTGAAGAAGCACCAGATTGTTTTCTACAGTAGTTGTACCATTTTAATTCTCACCGGCAACACACAAGTGTTCCAATTTCTCCATATCCCCGTCAACTTTTGTTATTTGTTGTTTCTAGTATAGCCATCCTAGTAGGTGTGAAGTTGTGTCTCACTGTGGTTATGATTTCCCTGATGACCAACAATGTTCATTATCTTTTCATGGACTTACATCTTCTTTGAAGAAATAGTTGTTTAAGTCCTTTGGCCATTTTTTTAGTTGGGTTGTCTTTTTGTTTTTGAGTTCTTCGTATTACTTTGAGCATGAAACTCTTATCACCTATGATTTTCAGATATTGCCTCCCATTCTGTAGATGATCTTTCTGCTTTCTTGATTTAAGTCCTTCGATGCACAAGAGTTTTTATTTTGTTTTATTTTGCTTATGCTTTTGCTGTGGAATCTGATGCCACTGCCAAATTCCAGGTCAGGAGATGCTCCTGAGCACATGTGCAGACCAGTGGTTACCTGTGATGCCTGGAATGGGTGGCTGGAGAGGACTAGGTGGGCAGCTGAGTCCGGGCGACTCAGCCCCAAGACTTTGTTTCCTGAAGTCGTCTGTGAAGGAGCAGGTCTTGGGTCTGATGGCTGGGAGAAGACATAGTCTGTTGGCCAGGAGACAAAGCTGGCTAGGAGGAAGGGCCTGCGGTCCCCACTGCAGGGACTGAAATCCCATGCAGCTCCAGCCCTGTGAGCTCTGATGCTCGGGGCGAAGCACTGGACCCACGGAGCTTGACTTCTTCAGTATGTAGTCAGAGGCTCACACGATTTTCTTTCCGTCCTCAGGGTGTTGTTCGGAGGCTGGATGAGCTCTGTGTGTCTATAAGGAGGCCTGCTAAGCAGCACAGTGCTGTGCAGATGGTGATTCTGTGAAAACCCAGAGCAGTTTTTAGCGGAGAAGTCTCAATATAGCTTGTGTAGTATATATAGTTCAGAATAATGTTTCAGTGGGCAGTTTGGCAGTCCTGTGTGAGTCAAACCCTCCACAAAGTCCATATCATACTACCCAGTGATTCCACTTCTAATACACCCTAAGGAGGGAAAAAAATCTAATACGCAAAAGACTTTGCCTGCAAAGAGGGTTATTTATAACAAAGGAAAAATTGGAAGCAATCTGAGTGTGGTAACAGAGGATTGATTAATTGAATTATTGAACAGCTTTATAATGGAAGAATGGGCAGCCACTAAAAAAAGCTGCAGAAGTACATTATAAATATTTTTACAGCATAATTTTAGCTTATTAAAAATCTATGCATAGAAAAAAAAGACTAAAAGGCTGCATGGCTGTTACATTAGTGATGGAATGATCAGTTCATTTCAGTTGCTCAGTCATGTCCGACTCTTTGCGACCCCATGAATCGCAGCATGCCAGGCCTCCCTGTCCATCACCAACTCCCGGAGTTTACTCAAACTCACGTCCATCGAGTTGGTGATGCCATCCAGCCATTTCATCCTCTGTCATCCCTTTCTCCTCCTAATTTCTCCTCTGTCGTCCCTAATCCCTCCCAGCATCAGCTTCTTTTCCAGTGAGTCAACTCTTCGCATGAGGTGGCCAAAGTATTGGAGTTTCAGCTTCAGCATCAGTCCTTCCAATGAACACCCAGGACTGATCTCCTTTAGGATGGACTGGTTGGATCTCCTTGCAGTCCAAGGAACTCTCAAGAGTCTTCTCCAACACCACAGTTCAAAAGCATCAATTTTTCGGCACTCAGCTTTCTTCACAGTCCAACTCTCACATCCATACATGACCACTGGAAAAACCATAGCCTTGACTAGACGGACCTTTGTTGGCAAAGTAATGTCTCTGCTTTTTAATATGATGGAATGATAGGCTATTTTAATCTTCTGTCTTATTTTGCAACATTTTAATGATGAACGCTTATGGGGCTCCACCGGCCAGGGCAGACCAGCCCTCCGCCCAGAGCCCCTCGCATCCCCAGGCCTGCCCCATCTCAGCTCCTTTGGGCTTGGACTCCCTGTCCTGGGCGCCCCTCACTTGGTGCCCAGCTCGCTCCTTTGGGCTCAGCCACTCCACACCCAACCTCCCCTCCTCGTGGGTGCCTGCCATGCCCACCTCACCCAATAATGCCAGGACTGAATTTCTCAGAGGGAGATGGGATGCCACCTGTTGCTGCTGCTCATGAAACTGGTGTATGTAGAGGACTGGAATGAGATTAGTGGTGACTTGAGACTAAGGATGGAGGACTTTGCCTTCTGTTAACTGAAAATCCCGTGAAAATTCACCTCGTTGGCGGAATGACGGAGATCTCCATGGAGGGGTCTTCTTAATGGGGTGCTGTGGGTTCAGTCCCACAGGGGTCAGGAAGATCCCCTGCAGAAGGAAGTGGCAACCTACTCCAGTGTGCTTGCCTGGAGAATCCTATGGACGGAGGAGCCTGATGGGCTATAGTCCATGGGGCAGCAGAGTCGCACATGGCCGGAGCGACTTAGCACGGCAGCTGTGTGATTGCCCGCTTTCAGAGCCAGCTGGACCCCTGGGTGCAGAGTTCACGGGGCAGTGTGGACAGGCGGAAAGGGCGGCGGACTTCAGACCTGTTTTCCAAGGCCGCGTGCGCCTGTGTCCTGGCTAGCTCACGTTGGCCCCTTCAGCAGGCGCCCCATCTCCATGAGGCTCAGCGTCCTCTCTGGGACGTGTGGTCTGGGTGCTATGACAGGTGCAGTGCCAGTGGGCCTGCCTCGGGGGGCTCTGAGGATCCGCAGCATGCCCACAGTGCCAGTTAGTGCTGGCTCCCTTCTTTCATTGCCTTCAGAGAAGATGAATTTGCCCCCGCCGACTTTCCAGCTTGCCTTCCTTCTGGATGCAGGGGCTGGGGCTTGTGGAGAGAGCTGCTGTAGGGGGAGGGTGGAGGCTGCCCGTCCCCGAGATGCTTCCTCAGCTTCCTCGGCTCTGAGTCTGCCGGCCCACATCCCCATCTCTGGCACGAAGCTTAGCAGCCTTAGTCGCTTGTTCGCTGTTTCCTGCACTCCAGCCGCCCAACCTGGGTGGGCTTGGGTGACAGAAGGCAGAATCCCCCTGAAGACCCTGCCGTCTGCTTTTGGATTGCCTGCTGACTAACACTGGAGCTGGGAGTGATTTCCCTGAAAACTTGTGTGGTTTTTTTTTTTTTTTCTTTTCCCTGTTTCAAAGTAAATGAAGCCATTTCCAGGCTGTCTCAGTATCAAGCCTAATCTTGACTGAAC
The DNA here is from genome assembly GCA_020226075.1 of Hydropotes inermis. Taxonomy (NCBI): domain Eukaryota; kingdom Metazoa; phylum Chordata; class Mammalia; order Artiodactyla; family Cervidae; genus Hydropotes; species Hydropotes inermis. Next base: position 12,123,921 of record CM035278.1, on the reverse strand, counting down.
TGAGCTACTGTGATCGGAAATAAGCAGTGACTGAGGACCACAGAAGAGTGAGGGGAGTGCTTCCTACCTTTGCTGTTGACGAAAACAAATTAAACAAATGGTGAATGCTTATGTTTTCTGCACGTCGTGGTCTGTCCCATCTTTCTTTTTGGCTGAAAAGCCAATTTAGATCTCCACTGTGAATCATTTTAGTGAGTCGGGTAGATGCTGTCTTTGTTGGTTTATTACTCATCCTGCAAAAGATGCAACGTTGCCAACACTTTTTAAAGGTGAGTTTGGGCTTTAGCATCTGTGACTTCTGACTAATCCAGACAAACTGTCTTATTTCATATTCGGGGCCTTTGTTTTCGACAAGACCCTGGTGGAGCAACAGATGTAAATATCTGTAAACTTGTTCAGTCACTATGTCGTGTCTGACCCTTTGCAACCCCATGGATTGCAGCATGCCAGGCTTCCCTGTCCTTCACTATCTCCCGGAGTTTGCCCAGATCCATGTCCATTGAATTGGTGATGTGATGGATCACAGCCTTGTTGTGGTGAAGGGGCTTGCCTAACTTGATGGAGTTATGAGCCATGCCGTGCAGAGCCACCCAAGATGGACAGGTCATGGTGGACAATGGTGACAAAATGTCCGCTGGAGGAGGGAATGGCAAACCACTCCAGTGTTTTTGCCGCGAGAACCCATGAACAGGATGAAAAGGCAAAAAACAAAACAAAACAAAAAACCCACAAAAAACCTTAGACTTTTACTATCATAGTTTTAGACTTTTGCTGGTTTAAGTGTAGGAGTGATACTTGTAGATATGATGGGTCTTTCTCTGATGGGATCACTTTTGCCATCAAGCGTGTATCTCCCTGAAATGTTTACTGATCAAAGAAAATGATTTCTGGAATATATTTTTTATCATCAGTGAAACCTATGGCTTACAAAAAAAGTACCCCACATTGTTAAAAAAGCTCTTTAAATGGAGGCTAAAAGATTCTTTGGTTTATTTACCTCTTTAGATATTTATTGAGTGCCTGCTGTATACCAGGTCCTAGTCTGCCTGCCCGGTGTGTGGTCCAGTGTAGACTGTGGCCTCTGCCCTCCGGGGGCTCGCTGTCCGACTGGAGAGAGCCGTGCGGTGATGAGCCCTGTCGGGTAGCGCAGGTCATTATGGAACTGAGTGTTTTCCTTCCAGTAGCTTACTCAGTAAGAATCATTTTAATTCTGCTTCTTCACTTTGTATTATATTTGGTTGTGTGTGTGCATGCTCTTCATGCATTTCATTTGTGTGCTTGTTGGTTTTAAATCCACAAATGCATGCGTGGTGAGCCTCTGTCCATCATGCCCGGCAGCCAGCCGCGCTGACTCACCATGCCCTCAAGGAGCTTCTGTGTAGACTCTCGTTTGTTCTGAAGAAACACCCCTGACATCTGCTTTGAGAAAAGCAGCATACTAAATGGTCATTTGTTTTCTTTTTTGCCAAGTGCCATCTTTCGTTCTCACAGTCCATTAAAGGGGGTCTCTCTTCAGTGGTTTTCATATAGAGGACTGGTGGTTCTTGTTGGGGGGAGGCCCCGACGTGTCTGTTTAAGCCAGGTGGGCTCTGCTCCAGACTCTGCGCTCTGCCCACCCACATGGACCAGGGCTCCCACCCGGTCCATGGGCCCCGGGGTGCAGAGCCAGCCCCCAATGCTGCAGAGCTCCCCCGTGTCCCGGTGGGTGTTGGGCTGGGAGGTGAGCTTTGACAAAGTTTGCCAGGCTGGGCCACTTCTCCTCTCTGCTCCCACTCTGGCTAAATACATTGTCCTGATTAAATGTTGCTTTTTCATTTAAAATACCACTGCTGGAGTTCCGATGAGAAAGCTATGATGTCAAAAAATGATGTCATTTAATTTTAGGATCATCATCCTTCCTGTGTTCCACCACAGACTGAATTAGACCCTATTTTGGAGCTTTTATATATCTCAGAACGTCCTGTTTTGATGACTGTCTGATTAGCATGGGTCACTGATGTTCTCTGAGAGACCCCCTCTTCCTTCAGGCTGGGGCTGGATCACTTCATTTTCTTGTCTGGAGCTGTTGCCTCGTGAGTCCCGTGCTGAGCTGGGCCCGTAAGTGGTCTCCTGTCTGGTGGCTGGGCCATCTCATGCTGGAAACGCTCCCTGTGGGCCCACTGTGGCCCCTTTGCTGTGAGCCTTCTTGCACCTGCTGTCTCCTGGCCTCTCTCCTCTTCCCCAGTCGATGGTCTTGAGTCCTCCTGACCGGCTCTTTTAAATCTCCTTCATTGCAGTGTAAGTTACATGCAATAAAATGCTGGTTTAGTTGTTGTCCAGAGGATGGCTTATGACAGGTGTACACACTTCTGCCACCCCAGCCCCAAAGCTATGGTTTTCCCAGGACTCATGTATGGATGTGAGAGTTGAACTATAAAGAAAGCTGAGTGCTGAAGAATTGATGCTTTTGAACTGAGGTGTTGGAGAAGACTCTTGAGAGTCCCTTGGACTGCAAGGAGATAAAACCAGTCCATGCTAAAGGAAATCAGTCCTGAATGTTCATTGGAAAGACTGATGCTGAAGCTGAAACTCCAATACTTTGGCCACCTGATGCGAAGAACTGACTCATTTGAAAAGACCCTGACTCTGGGAAAGATTGAGGGCAGGAGGAGAAGGGGATGACAGAGGATGAGATGGTTGGATGGCGTCACCGACTGAATGGACATGAGTTTTGAGCAAGCTCCGGGAGTTGGTGATGGACAGGGAAGCCTGGCATGCTGCAGTCCATGGGGTTGCAGAGTCGGACACGACTGAGCGACTGAACTGAACTGAACTGAGCCCCTTCCCACCACTCCTAGCCCTCCTCTGCAGACTGCTGTCATTCTCTGTGTAACCCCAGGTTAGCTTTGCCTTCTCTGCAGCTCCGTATGCATGAGCGATGACCTTTCTCAAACCTGTGTGGACCCTCACGTCTCTGCTCCAGTCCTGGAGGTGGGGTTCCTGGTGTTTTCTTGCTGGGTGTCCTGAGCTGCCCCCTCATCTATGTGTCCCCTACGGCCTCTAGGGGGAGCTTCCTCCCCAGCAACACAGCCTTGTGTCCCCTCTCCGGACCCTTTGGGCAGCTGCCTGTTCAGCCTCGGGGGGGTGTGGCGTCCTCCCTTGCGATCTCCGTGGTCCCACCCCCGTGTTCGTGTCCTTACCGGCCTCCCGCCCCGCCCCTGCGTGGGGCACGAGGCAGAGGGGATGGTGTCCCACCTAGATGCCCAGCCCCAGCCCCTGCCCCCAGGTCCTGTGACGTGCTCCCTCACGGCAGAGGAGTGTGCAGTGTGGTGAGGTTAGGGAGCCCGTGATGGGCAGGTTGTCCGGGACCGTCTGGCTGGAGCCAGGACGACTGTCAAAGGGTCCTTATCAGAGGGAGGCCGGGCCATGGAAACAGGAGGTTGGGGTGATGCCCCCCCGAGAAGGGGCCCCGAGCCAAGGAGCGCAGGTGGCTCTGGAAACTGGGAACGGCCAGGAGCCAGAGTGCCCCCGAAGCTCCTGGAGGAACCTGCCCTGCCAGCACCTTGAGTCCAGGACTTGCGACCTCTATGAGTTTCAGCAGGTGTGTTTCGAGCCACTGAGTTTGTGGTCGTCTGCCAAACACAGGGCAGGTGCTGCTCCCAGGCAGATGTGGAAAGAGCCGTCACGGGCTGCGGCTGCTTCCCTCTGCCCCTGCAGGAGAGTCAGTGGCATTCCAGATGGGTAGGTGGCGCTTCAGCCAAGGGGCAGCGTGCAGGCTGAGCCCAGGAGGCTGCTTGCCTCCCCAAAGACATGAGGGAGGGGAAAGGAGGGAAAAGGGGGACGGCAGAGAGCCTGCAGCAGGACAGGAGCCACAGTCTCCGTGACGCGGTCACCCACAGCCCAGGCCCTCTGCCATGCTGGGCCATGCCCCGGGGGTCTGAGCTCTGGGAGGTGGGTGGCGGAGCCACCGGGAGGGTCTCATCGGGGACTGCCATGCTGACGGAGGACCTTGCCTTGTTTATGGCCATAGCCGTACTGGGAGGAGCGCAGAGGGTATGGAGGAGGCCTCGGTGAGTGCTGGCAGGAGCGAAGCCGTTGGTTTCCCATCTCGAACTTACAGTTGAGACTACAGGAAGGCCGGCAGGAGGCTCAGCCTTTGGTGATAGCTTCAGCCTGCTATAAATAGAACATTGGCGAGAAAACCGGGTCGTCTCCCTGGACTCCATCCTGTGCTGCTGTTGCTGCTCTGTAGGCCCACCACCTCTTCCAGGGCCGTGGAGACACGTCCCACTGTGGGCCCCCACCCCCCGCTTGCTCAGGCCCGGCCAGCCCAGCTCTCCCTGCCAGGGTCCCCTCCTTCCAGGAGGGTCTGACTGCGGCTTCCCCAGGCCTCTGGAGCCAGCGCCAGCGCTTGGGTCACCACGTGCTGGCGGCCCTCCCGTCCTTTCCTCTGTGCCTGTGTCCGGACACCGTCTCTGCGTGTCCTAAGGTTCCACAACTCTGGAGCCCCACGGTACCCACAAAAAGTGAAGCGAGGGGCAAGTCACTCAGTCATGTCTGACTCTTTGTGACCCCATGGACTATCCACAGTCCATGGAATTCTCCAGGCCAGAACACTGGAGTGGGAAGCCTTTCCCTTCCCCAGGGGATCTTCCCAACCCAGGGATCGAACCAGGGTCTCCCGCATGGCAGGTGGATTCTTTACCAGCTGAGCCACCAGGGAAGCCCTGTGCCCGCAAAGGCGTGATGCAAAGCTTTCTCCTCACTGGTGGCTCCCCAGAGCCCTGAGGACGGCCCACTCTTCTCGACCGCGCTGTGCCATGCAGACCCTTCCAGGTTCCCACGCGTGGGTCTCACCCCCAGACTTTAAGTCTGCACCTTGGCATGTTCAGAATGTCTCAGGTGTTTGTTAGTTGTGCGTCATCAATTTTGATTGAATTAATTGAAAAGGATGAATGAGCGAGTGATGAAAGAAAGTATTAATAGCGCAGTGAAGCTGGGTGGAACTGAAAATCTTAGAAGCAAGGTCTTTTTAACATGCCTTTCTGGGAGAGGCTCTCTGTATTGTATTAATTAACTCAGAAGCTTGTGAATCAGGGCAGTGCTAACGATCTCTTTTTCCAGCCACTGAAGACAGGAGCTGGCAGTGTCGCCACGCTGTTCGTCACAGGGCTCAGGTCCGGCTGGGCTCGTTCTCCTGGTAAATGAAGGACAGGAATCACACTGTGGTTTGAGTTGCAGGGAGCACTGGAGCCCAAGTTTGCCTTAATTTCTGTTTCGTAGGTGTGGATGGAAGTTACCCAGTCCAGGGTGGGGCCACACTGACTCCTCTCGTGGAACCTGTGGTCCCACCCAGGCCAGGGCCAAACATCCACGTGCTGCAGACCTGGGGGTTTCCTCGAGAAACATCCACGGTGATCTTCACCGACTTCCCCAGTGTTTGTTGGGTACTCGTTACTAAAACTAGGAGTCGGACTAAGATACGAGTCAAGGAATTGAGTCTCACAGGTGCTGAGGTGGGTGTGGGCAGAGGTACAGGTGGAGCTGGCAGGGCAGGCATGTAATTCTGTGGGTGCCCAGCCAAGAGGAGGGGGAATTCCCTTCTGGCTTAAACTAATCTGCAAGGACATGACGTGTGGGAGGCCTCGTGGGAGGAGGTGGAAGGTTTGGAGTCAGTGTGTGTGTGTGCACGCCTGCTCGGTCATGTCCAACTCTCTGTGACCCCATGGACTGCAGCCTGCCAGGCTTCTCTGTCTGTGGAATTCTCCAGGCAAGAATACTGGAGTGGACAGCCATTTCCTTCTCTAAGGCATCGGGGTGCCTCTTAGGCCTCCTGCATTGGCAGACAGATTCTTTACCACTGAGCCACCTGGAAGCCCCTTTGGAATCAAAAGACCTGGCTAAACTCACAGCTTCATCTCTCAGCTGAGCGCCCCTGGAGAAGTTACTGATGTCTTTTCACTGCAGTTTCTTAGCCTCTAAGTTGGGAATATTCATATCAGCTGAGATGTGTCTGTGTGGTGACCGAATGATCTCACAGTTCTTAGGGGGTTGCATTCACTTAGATGGCATTGCTGGAGCTGGAGTCCGGAGAAATGTGGGGGGCACTGCGCATGAAAAAGGAGGGATGTGCCAGGCAGCCGTGGGGCGGGGGACGGGGTGGTCTGGGCTGGGGTGGCCGAGAGCATGCAGTCTGGCCTGGGCTGGGTGGTGGGGACCCAGGTGGCGGGGGTCCTGGGAGGAGTCATTCTCGGGGTGATCCTGAAAGGACTCTGGTTTTGCTTCATCATGTGTTGCATCTTGTTTGGCCAATTCATCCTCCTCATCAGGTTTTTCAGGCTGTAGATAAAATTAGCCTCGGTTTCCTGAACTCATTTCCAAATGACAGCTCTCCTGCTATGTACTTGCTGGCTACAGGCTGAGGTGCCGGCAGGGGGTGGGGGGCGGGTGGGGGGGGGGCACTGGCCTCCCCCCCACCCGCCCCCGCCCCACCCTTGCCTTGTGCTCTGTGCTTTGGCTCCTTGCCTGTCTCTTCCAACACAGCTGTGGCCCTGGGGTCTCCCGGAGCCCCTTAAACTTCAGGCGGCTTTGGCTTGACTACACCCAGAAGGGGCCTGTCTCAGTTAAGACTCTTGATTGTTTTTGGCAAAATTGCTCAAGCCATCCTAAGTGCAAGAGGGCGTGTACTGGGGGAGAGGCTGGGTGGCCCCTGGAACCCAGGGCAGGTGCACCGTGAGCCCGGCTGCCGCTGGGGCCGGGCGGAAAGGCCCTGGGGGCCCGGCTCCCGCCGTTGCTCTCCCGGTGGTCTCTCGCCCACCTTGTTTTTTCTCCTTTCATCGTCTCCTCTGCGCCTCTAAACCATGGTCCCCACAGCAGCCATCTGCCATGGCCCCAGGTGGCACAGCAGCTCCGACTGACCGTTGCCTCGGCCCCGATGCCGCACTCCCAGAGGAAGTGTCCTCTGGGCCCAGCGTCTCTTTGCTGTCCTTCCCCGGTCCTGCCGCCTGGGGCCCGTGGGGCGGAAGTCCGATAGTGATGACCACGGCTCCTGGTGGTGTTGCATGTTAGTGATGGGAACACAGGCTCCCAAGAGAGCGGTGGTTGGGGCTGGGCACAACACAGTCAGACCACAGTCAGTTATCAGTGAAGGGAGTGGAGATGATGGGCTCCTCTGCCCGCCCAGCTGGGACCCCAGGGCTCCTCTGGGGCCGTAGCAGTTGTGAGAAGGACCCTGGCTCACTTGGGACTCATGGCGGTGTCTGGCGTCAGGTGCTGGCTGGATTCAGAGGGTGCAGTGTGTGCATTTCTCTGCCTCTCTCCAGACGGCCAGGGGAGAGGTGGCTCTCCCTGTCCTGAAGCTCGGTTTCCGTTCCAGCTTGAACTTCATGTCCCGTGCCCGCTCCTGGCCCCTCTGTGACCCTCGAGCCCTCGGGGTTCAGCTTCTGGGGAGAGGCGGGCACCTCAGTGCATTGCCCAGGGCTTCACCCCCAGTAAGTCTCGGTGCCTGATTGGTGAAGCGAGGTTAATGCCAAACATCTCATGGAATTTTTGTGAGAAGGTAGGTTTTTGTGAATTTTGTAAGCTTGGAAATTATCATGCAGACGGGATTTCAAATTACTGGTGACTTCCGGAAGGTAATGTGGTTAGATCACAGGAGGTGAGTTACCAGTGCACTGTGGGTCTTTGCAGGTCTTAAGTTTGGGAGGGTTCTCTTTCTCCCCATGCAGACAATGCACATTTGATGTTGTCTCTTAGCACAAGTCTAAGGTGCGGAATCAGAGTCTAGTTTCCAAGTCCCTCTGTAGAGAGACAGGATCAAGCCCAACTTTGCTGCCCTCTCAGGCCTGTGAAGCAGCGTGTTGGAGGCTGTTGCATTTCTGTAGGTTTGGGTTTCTCACCGCTTGGTGCTCAGTGACGCTGCCATCCTGTTCCGGCCGTGTGCCCAGCGCTTCATGTGCGTCATCTCATTCTGTCCTGACACTGTCAGCGTGCAAGAACACTTTGCCATCCCCCTTTACAGATGAGGGAGCTGAGTCTGAGTGAGAAGAAAGGACTCCAGAGATCCCCTTCTCCTGCGGTGCTGACTCCTCTCCGTGCAGAAGTGGGGCGCGTGATGGCTTCTCTGCATGTGGACTCTGGCAGCATCTGAGTGACATGCAACAGCCCGAGCCCCGCCCACTCGGCACCCCGCCTCGGCCTGTCCAATCTCCGGGATTCCCCAGGAGCCTTTAAGAATACTTGGAAGCCCTGGTGGTCTTCCCCTCCCTGCCCACCAGCCCGCACGGTTCCTGACCTGGGAGACTGAGTCTGCACCGGCCAGCCCTGCCCTGAGGGCCATCACACTTGTCGGGTGTTGCCAGAAGGGTGCACCCCACATCTGAGCACAGCCTGGGGTAGCTTACCCTCGCAGTCGCAGCAGGCGTTTACTGTCTTTAAAGAACAATAGCGTCATGAATCAATTTTAGAGCCTGAGAGAGAGCTGCGGCTCGGTGTAATGGCTCCCCAAATTTGTAAATTACAGCCATCAGTGTCAATAAAATAATGACAGCTCCACAGCAGTGACTCATCCCCTCCCTCGTGTTCTGTACGCGTCTTACCTCCTCTCAAAGGAGGAAAAATGAGCCTTTAGTTGACTGCTTAACTGGATTGTTCTGAAATCTTCACAAGAAGAGAACATGTCACGTGTAGGCCAGCCTGTCCCCAGGGGAGTGACGGTCGGTTTTAGGCATGAATTTCCTGTCTCTAGGTGGCCACAGTGTCTCCCGAGAGGTGCAGAACGCACCTCTCTACCCTTCGCTCTGTGGCTGGCGTGGTCTTTCTAAAAGGCAGACGGGGCAGGACTTCCCCCGCTCTAAGCCCTGTGGTATTCCTCGGCCTCTGGAATAGAAGCACACCCCCGCCTCACACAGCGGGCATGCATTCTGCCCCTGCCTCTTCACCCCATCCACCTCCAACTCGCTGTGTTTTGTCACCCCTCTTGGCCCAGCGCCCCATGCTGCTCTGCTTAGGACCACCTTACCCACCTCGTGCACCCCGAGGCTCCTTCAGGTTCCAGCTCAGGTTCTCCCTTCCCTGTGATCTTTCATTCCCCCCATAGCATTCGTAACCTCACGTTTCCTGAGGGCTTCCCAGGCGGTGCTAAAGTACCCATCTGTCAGTGCAGCAGACATGAGAGATGTGAGTTCAGTCCCTGGGTGAGAAAGATCCCCTGGAGGAGGGCATGGCAGCCCACGCGTTTTCTTGCTGTAGAATCCCCTGGACAGAGGGGCCTGGCAGGATGCAGTCTTTGGGGTCGCAGAGTCGGACACGTCTGGAGAGACTTAGCACACACGCATGCAAGTTTCTTGCACTCACGCTCTGTGCCCAGAGGGGTGCCGTGTAGGCGTGTCCGGCACCTGCCTGCCCGTGGGGTATTCTGGGCAGGGGACTGTGGGAGCAGGGGTGGAGCAGCATGCCCGCGGCCCACGGCCCGAGAGGTGGGCTGGCTTTAGGCCCGCGTCCACGTGGTTTCCCGGTTGGCACTCTCCTCCTCGCCGTGGGCTGCATTTCTAAGACGAGTAACTAGTGCCTGCCCTGCGCAGTGCGCACACTTTCTGTTGCTACAGTCAGCACACCGCCGTGTTGTAATTTCCTTTCAGATCAGTGCCCCGGGTTAGAGTGTGAGCTTCCTGCGATCAGGGACAGCCTTGTCATTCGTCTCTTTTCCTCCACTCCTAGCAGCTGTCTAGCTCCCCGGAGGTGGTCAAAAGACTTGTGGCTGAATGTTACCGAGTGTGTTGTATGACGGTTGTTTCATCTTATTCTTTAAGTCCTGTGTGTAAGGTTGCCTCGCCTGGAAAACATTCTTATTTGTGGGTCATCAGCAGTCCTTCCCCCTCTTCTTGCCTCTTCCCTACTTCTCCCTCCTTCCTGTTTCAGAAACTTCTTCCGTGCCCACCAAGTCTCTGGGGAACTGGTGAGGGTACGGTTCTCCACTCCCCTCCTGTATGCCTTCCTGTCCTGGGCCTCTTATTTCTCTCCTAATCATGACACTTCACTGCTTTTTTCCTCCTTGGTCTTTCAGTCTTAAATGTAATGACCCAGAGCTTAAAAGCAATTATGAAAGGATTATATCGGTGATGGATGGTCCCGTTGTGATTGCAGACTGTGTGGGATTGAAGATCTTACTGTGAAGTGCCACGAACGACTACATTAATGTCATCTTCTTGATCAAGCTTAACTCAGATTTTTGTCAATGGGAGTAGTCAAATTAATGACATTATGATAACAGATTTCTACTTCAGGGTGTGTGGCCCTAAAATCCCAAATGTCTTTTGCAGTCTCAGCTGGTGTTCAGAATATCTTCTTTCTGAAAAGGGTTTTTTAAAATCCTTTTCATCCTTAGGAACCCAGTGCCAGGCACATTTTGGACACCTAGAGTTGACTGGCTTGCTCAGTACCCAACCTGGGGTAGCATTCAGGTTACTGCACATGCAGTCTCGAGGGCATCCTTCTGTTGCTGTGCTGGGCCTGGCAACAGGACATGAGCAGGAATGAAGCGCAGCCCTTGCTCCAGAGGAGGACATGTTCTGAGGGCCCGTGGATGACTTAGCAGCAGTACTGGCTGAGGACTATGAGGGTGCTGTCTAAGGGCACCAGGGGCTGCTGAGCTTGGGGTGGGTCTGGGAAGGGATGTCGAAAGTGGTGATCACTGCCTGGAGATTTCAGGGCACGCTTGTGGTCCATATGCCCAAATCAGCCAGTTTGCAGATGGACCAGAAATTGTGGATGTGGTGGAAAGCACGGATTGTGGCCTCCTGAGGGTCTCTGGGGTGGGGTCTGGGTTTAAGTGCATTCAAGGGTAGAAACTGGTCAGGATGAAAACAGCACCCACATCACTGATCGAGTTGGAAACAGAGGTTTGGCTCGGTCCTACCCACCACATGGCCTTGAGAAGCCACCCTGGCCCTGAGTTGAACTTATCCCCAAGGCCTGCTCCAGGGACCCTGCGTCTTCGTGACGACTTACAGCAGAGGATACAAACGTGTACCCCTTCCATCGGCGCTCCTGGGGACTCGAGGGGTCTGTGCTGAGCTGGGCAGCCTTCCTCCTCAGCTCGCTGCCCACAGGACTCAGCCACTGCGCCTCTGTGGAGCCGCCTCCACCCCTCTAGGTGGGATGACTTGTCTGGAGACGGCACACACGCTGGGAAGTTGCTTCCAGGTTGAGGATGGAGAAGAGATAGACCTTGCTGGCTGCAGGCTCTCCAAGGAAGCAGTGAACACGTCTGTTGGGCTGGCTTAGCTGTGGACCCCAGCTGCCTGGAGAACCCCCATTGCTGAGCTTTCCACCCTGCCCATGTCCAGCCTCTGTGCAGCGGGCTGCTCTGCAGGCACACCCTGAACCAGGACTCCCAGCCCCATCCATCCTCAAAGGCCTGCCTTTTCCATGCTTCCCGCTCCTGGTGTCTTCCTGCCGTTCCCCTTGTCCTGTGCGGCCGGGGGTGGGCGTCAGCCTCCACCCAACACAGAACGCACCGCTTGGCACGCTGCTCCTGGCCTCCTCATTCCGAGACCAAGCTCCTCCAGGCAGGGACCACGCGCTGTGTCTCCAGGGTCGTGCTCGGCACCGGGCTGTGGTGCTGCCTCTCCCGTCCTCCTCCTGCTCCTCGGGTGACACTGGGCTTCCTCCCCGCCTGCAGCAGCCCCATTATGACGATTACTGGCTGCTCAGTAAATATTGCATGAATAAATGGCTAGTGCATAATAAATCAGTGAGTGAAAAATGATATGGAAGGGTAAAGATTTTTATTAGATAATCAACAAAAGAGGACCTTGAGCACTGAGGGTGTGTCTAAGCTTCAGCAGAGTGGAGTGGTAAAGAGAAGGTGTGGCGTCAGAGAGCTCCCCAGCTGGTACAGTGGTCAAGAACCCACCTGCCATTGCAGGAGACGCAGGAGACGCTGGTTCAGGCCCTGGGTCAGGAAGATCCCCTGAAGGAGGAAATGGCAACCTGCTCCATATCCTTGCCTGGGAAACCCATGGACAGAGGAGCCCGGCAGACTCCTGCCATGGGCTCACAGAGTCAGATGGGGGATGGGCCACGGCTCGGGGCTGCTGGGCGGTGGGGGGACCCCCGAGGCAGGGTGTTTGTGCCCGTGAGTAGGAGCATGGGGTCCTGGCTGCTCCCCAGTGGCCCGGGCTCGTGGTTCCTTTGTAAGGACGGGGACAGCCCAGGCCTGCCGAGAGAGCCACGGGTGCCATGTGAGGATGTCTCGCTCAGGCCCAGCATGAAGCAGAGAGTGGCAGCTACACGCCATCCAGATCATGGCTTTGGGTGGAACCAGCCAGAGCTCCCTGTGGCCACGTCAGTTTTATTACTTCTCTGTCTATAAAAACGGGCAGCTTGAGGAAGGGGAGTGCCGCCCACGAAGGGTCATTTCCAGGGGAAGCTGTGACTGTTTCGTGAAATGGCCCTGCGTCCTCCGCGCCCCCCGCCCCCTGCAGGAGTGTCCCCTCGATGGCGCGTCCTCCGAGTGCGGGAAAGCGTGCTCCTTCCCAGCCGCTTGAAGCCATAACTGCGTGAAGGAGCTCGGTCCATTTGCTCACTCTGTGCATCCGTCCATCAAATGGATCACTTCCGGGACAGAGTGCCTTGGCCTTTGTTCTTACCGGGGCATCACAGATACTGTTGTCGGTTTCCTTCCTCCTTTTCCTGTTTCTCTGACATTTGGAAGTAAGTCTCCATATTGTCCTCATCCATGTGTTCGTGACCTTTGGGGAGTTCCTGTTGTCCTGAGAGGATATGAGCGCAGGTGGTCAGGTGCGTCTCGGGTCCAGGTCCATGTCCCTCCCCTGCTCGTTGGGTCAGTTCCGCGCTGCTCAGGGCCTGCGGGTCCCAGGTGCCGTCTTGTGCTGGGGAGGAGGGCAGGCTGTCCTCTAGGCACTCCCCGCAACCTCCAGAGTCCCTGAGGCAGCAGCCAGGCAGGGACGGGGCTGGGGCTTGACCCTGGAGCCCAGCCCGGCCTGGGGCAGATGGCCCAAGAGGAGTCGGGTTGGCCTCGGTGAAGGCGGGGACCTCCGGCTTGTGGACCTGTCTCGTGCCCAGCTCTCATCTGTGCGCTGGACCGAGAGGAGGTCCAGCGGTTACCTTGCTCACGGGTGCCAGGTGCAGGGCAAGCGGGCCAGGCTTCCCATGGATGGACACGTCCTCAGGGCCCCCGCTGGCCCTGCAGCCTTTGTCTAGGGGCTGAGGGAGGAAGCCGAGAGGCTCTCAGGGAGGCAGCAGTAACCTTGCCTTTGTTCTGAAGGTTGAGCCGAGCCTGTATGCTTTGTCGCCCAGCACTTTGTCATTTGTGTTTCTTTTTGATCCAAGCAGCAGACGTTAAAAAAAAAATTTCATCCTCACAAAATCTGCGTTCTGCTTGGTGACTGACTTTTCGCTGCTTTCCTTCGCTCCTTCCCTCTGCTCCTGCTTCCAAGGGGAGGTGAGGGACGCGCCCTTGTGTGTCCTGTGTCTGCTGTCACGGGTGGCTCAGTCCTCAGGGAACGCCGCCTGCTGGCTCTCTGTCCCTGGGGAGCCAGGCCTCACGGGGGTTTCAGTCTCAGATCGTGTCCCGTCTGGCTATTCCTGGCCGGCTCGGTGGCTGAGACAGGCTGGAGGGTGGAGGTGGCACGGGGAAGGCCGTGGAGAGAGGGGGGAGACCGGGAGGAGCCGTTGGGCTGGCCTGTGGCAGGAGCTCAGCGCTCTTAGCAGGCGGACGAGGGGGCGCAAGTCCCGGGAGGTGGGCAGGAGGCCGGTGCGGGGGCAGACGCGGACAGAGCGTTGGGAGCATGTCCACGCGTGGCTCTCTGTCTGCCCAGCTTGTCTTTCTCACGTGTTGGTATGTCCTCTCTGTAAGCGAGGAAGCCAAATCGTCCCAAAGAAGGGAGGGCTTGTGCCAAGAACAGGAAGGATTGGGCCGATGGGTGTGGGAATCAGGCCCAGGAACGGGACGGGGCAGCGGATCCGGCACTGTTAGAGAAGGACTGACCGTCAGCTCACCACGTCTTCAGGGCGTTGATGGCGCGCTGGCACCGTTTCAGCACAGCCCTGACCCACAGCCTCTGAGTGACCCTCGTCCCTCTCTCCGTAGCCGCTTCTTGTCTCCTCCCGTCCTGCCAGCTGCTGCTCGCGTGTTCCTGCTGTGATCTTTCGGAGTGTCCGTCTTTGTGTGACTGTCCCCGAGGTGGTGCATGTCTCAAGGGGCCTGGGTCTAAGTCCCCTTAGTTCTGGATGCCCCTCAGGCTGCTCAGGGCACCCCCTTTTGGGGACCTGCTTGTCCTTCGTCTCTCTCGGAAACTCCTCGGGCTTTGGGGCCCGGCTTTGTGGGGACATTCGGGTCCTTCCCCTGGTGGTCGAGCCCTGTGCCTGCATGACTTCTAGCTCTGGCCTTGCACTTGTGTTAGACCGTCTGCCTCTCATTTGCAGAGCCGCCTTCCCTGGAAGATTTTACTCCTGTGTCTCCAGCTCAGTAACGGTGCTCGGTACACAGGAGAGGTGCTCAGTAAACGCTGATAGATAAACACCTGGAGCAGAGGGGTGGTCTGGAGCCAGAATGAGGCGAGGCAAGCGGACGAGTGCTTTGTTCAGAGAGCGCCGTCCGCCTGCGGAGAAACACGGGTCTGTGTGGCCGAGGGGTCAGGTGCCGGGGTGCACCGCCGCCTCCCCTGGATGGGAGGCTGGGGCAGCCGGCACCTCGCCGACCCTGCGCTTGGCTGCTCTGGTTGAGTCCTGGCTCTGTCGCTCACTCGGCAGGCCGAGTTGCCTCCGGGAGCCCCAGGACCTTCATCTATGGAAGAAGAGTTGCCGTGCCACGCCTCCCCGTGGGCACTAGGCTCTGGGTGTTGTCCGTGGTGGTGTGCTGGCCGGCCTCACTGCTCCCCAGCAGTTTCTGGGGTGACACTTCACGTCAGGCTTTCTCAGCAGCAGCCCTGCTGACGGTTTCTTCCAGGGGGCTGTGGGGGCATCCTGGTTCCTGCCCTCAGCTCTGACAGCCCGACGGCCCCCTGGGAGGGCCCCGGCCCCTCTGGGTCCTCTCCTGGGTCCCCTGCAGGCCCCTGGGGTGGGTCCTGGTACTAGGCCTGGTCTGTGGAGCGGGAGATGGAGGCACGGGGCAGTGCTGTTGGAAAAGCTTCCTCAGAAGGGCTCCCGAGGGTGCTTCTTGCAGCTCGCTGCCCCCTGCCGCTGCTGGGCCAGCCCCCTGCCTTCCCCCACCACCCCGGGGCTCGGCTAGGCCCTGCCGCCAGGAGCCTGACATGTAGCTTTGCCTCGTCTCTCCCTGGCTGTCTGCCCGCCTTACCGGGATGGCGCTCCGTCCCGGCAAGCCACACATAGTCTTGGCTCCTGGGATGCGTCCAGCACACTCGCTCAGTGAAAGGAGGCGCTGCCGTCCAGCCCAGGCTGGCTCTTCAGGCCGACAGGTGCACAGAGGGCCGGGCTGTCTCGGTGGCGTCAGGGGCACTCCTGCCCGGTGCCCTGCGTCCACGCCCACACCTCCATGTCGCAGTCGCCCCCTAAAGGGCAGCCCCGCTTCCCGTCTCCAGTTCTTCTCCTTCCAGCCTCCCATCTGTGAAGTAGGCAGGAAAAAACCCCAATCCCAACCAAGCGTGCGTGTCTGAAAGACAGTGAAGCAGGAAAGAGGATGAGACACTGGGTCGCCACTTGGCCTTGACTTCCTAGTGTAGGAACGCTCCGGGCAGTCCTGGTCCTCTGCCCTGTCCGCAGCCACTGCTTCGGAGGGAGCGGGGGTAAGAGGTGGGCTGCCGGGAGGGGCCGTGCCGAGGCCCAGGTCAGCGGGGAGCCCGTGCCGGGCCGCTTTGTGGTCTCTGTAGACGTGGACTCCAGGACGGAGGGCAGGCATAGCGAGGCTGCCCTGGGACAGGACGTACTGGGCTCACGGCCGGCAGCAGGGAGCAGGCAGCTTTGTCCCCTGAGGGCGCAGCATCCGGCCCTGCACGGTGGGCATGCGGGGCTGGCCTCCCAGGTCCTTGCAGCTTTAGCTCTTCCTTCGGAAGCCTGGTCACTGGCTGCTGGGCTGCTTCTGCAGGTGAAGTCCCGGGCTGGTGAGGAGGACAGGTGAGGCTGAGCCCGACTCTGGGCTCTGAGCCCAGAGCCCCTTCTCAGGGAGTGGAAAGACACGGGTCTGCTGCCACGCAGACAGGGGGGCGCGCTCCTCACCCAGACTTGGCGGGTTGGGGATCGGGGGGCTCTGCATGGTCTGGGCGTGGCTTCGTGTCACTGAGGATAGACAGGTGAGCAGGGGGACATTTGGAAGAGTTCATTGTCTCCATGATGAAAGCACCCGACAGATGTGTAATAAGCGTTGTCTACACACCACCTGATTGTTCCCTGATGATCTTGAGGTAAATGTCGTAATCCCATTTAACTGATTAGGGGAATGAGGCTTAGGAGTTTAAGTAATTTGCCCAAGTTCTCACGGCTACTAAGTGGCAGAGCCAAGAATTTCTTTGTTTTACTCTAAATCCCTCTTACCTTGTATGTTCATATACAAGTCCCAGAATGTGACAAGAATAGAAGTACATTGCGAGGTCAGCAGGTTTCCAGCAGCCAGACATGATCACACTTGGGGGTGTTTGCTGTTTGTCCATGTGCCTGCCCCCACCCTGCCCTGGCTTTGCTGAAAGGCCGCTGGTGGTCACTTTAGGTCATGGAGGGTGGGATGGGGGCAGGGCGTGCTCGTGATGCCGCTGGGAGTCATGGGGGGTTGGATGGGGCAGGGAAGGCTCACAGTACTGCCGGGGATCTCAGCCTCGTGGAGGGTGCGCATCTCCCATGTGCAAGGAGAGGGGGGTGCTTCAGCTGACCAAGCCCCACAGAGCAGATGGAGGAGGGACGGCTGTCAGCGGGGCCCCGACGCAGGCTTATGCTCCCCGGGTGGTGCGCCCCGGATTATTGCGGTGAGGAGGGTGCTTGCCAGGGCCAGAACCTGGCAGGGGGCCCACTTGGGTGCCAGCTTGGATTCTGGGGCGGGTTGCAGGGCCCCTTGTGGGGCTGGAAGAAGGCAGGCCTATGGGACAGGGTAGGCCAGACCCCAGAAGGCCTTGACAGCCATGCCGGGCGGTCAGCCTCTGTCCCAAGGCTGTGGGGGGCTGCTGACCGCCGAGAAGAGACTGCTGGGCTGAGTTCCCCTGTTCCCGGGCTGAGAACAGTGCTTAATCCTCCATTATTTTTGTGACTGAGCCACAGCGGGCGGGACGGCAGATCAAAGCTCTTTGAAGCCGACTTCAGAGGCCCCCGTGCCCTGCCTGACTGCTGACTGCCCCGCATCTTTCATCTCTGCTCTCATCTGGATCAGGGCAGTTAATGGTCTCCCCCAATATTAGCTCTGCCCGTGAGCTTATAATGAAGCTTCCCGTCACCTTCCACAAGAGCCTGCTGGTTTCCACAGGAGACGCCCCGGTAGTAATATTTTGGCTCCCAAAATGCAGAGTCGCTGCCCAGACATAAGCAATGCTGAGAGGGGCCCCCGTGAGCAAACTTGGCGAGGACCCGGGTAGGCTGCCTGCCTCTGTCTGGAGCTCGGCGCTGGGGGCTCCTCCAGCCCACTCGGCCTCGTGTGTCCATCCTGCCGGTGCGTCTTCCATGGTTGTCCAGCCTTGGGGTCGTGAAGCCACGGGGCTGTCCCGTGTGATGGGCGCTGGCGGGTGGACAGGCCTCGCAGGGCGGCGGGGGTGAGCAGTAGGAGAGGGGCGCCCAGAGTTCAGGGTGGAGCCTGGATGCCAGGCCTGGCCTTCCCTAGGAAGCGTGTCGGTGCCTGCCTGGCATTTCAACCTCCGTGACTTACCCTCGTGTGTTCTTGCGTCGCGCTTTCTCCCTCTGTCCCGCCTTGCAGGCTGGCTCGGCTTCTCGGGTTCTGAGACTCCTTCCTGGCCGGGTGCGCTGGCATCTCTGGGCAGGCCCGTAGCAGCCCGGCTCCCAGAGGCCAGCAGGCTAATGGGTTGCACAGGGAGGTTTTGTATCCACTCGACCTGCCCCCAGGCCGCGGGGCCTTCCCCCTATGAGCAGATGGCCTGGGGACCACCTTGAGAGCCGAGCTGGGCCCTTGTGAGGCCGGGCTGGGGGTCCCTGTGGGGGACTGTCCACTGCGCCTTGTTCTGAGTGGACCAGACCCCTGGGGGTGGTGCTGAGACAGGGCCAGGAGGGATGCTGTGGGGGGTGGGGATGGTGACTGTGTCCTCGCTGGCTTCAGAAGCTGGGCAGTCCACTTGGGATTAGCTGTTTTAATCTTTAAAGAAAGCCACCTTGACCCAAGCAGGGTGAATCGCATCTGCTTGGGCATACTTCTGTACCGCGGCCTCGTGTGTCTCGGTTTGGGTCCATCCGGGCTTGGGGCACAGGGAGTTTCACTGCATCCTCTTAATCTGAAATAGGAGGGGAGCTCTGACAGCTGGCCAGGTCACCCTGTGCTTCCGGCAGGTGCCTCATGGGTGGAAACAGGAGCCTGGGGGTCATCCTCTGTGCCTCCTCCCTCCAGCCTTCTGGACACTGCCGCCTTGTGGGGAGGGAGCTGTGATGCAGTAGCTTTAGGAGAGAGCTCGGGCAGCACTTTGAAAAAGAAATGTTTATTTTTAACGATGAATCAGAGGGACGAAAGGCAGTTCATTGACAGCCAGGTGGGCCTCCCAGGTGGAGAGTTCTGTCAGGGCCCTGTTGCCCAGGGTGGGCTCTCCTCTCCTCCACGGGGCCTCGTGGTAGGGGACGTGCCCCCTTCCTCTCTAAGCCGACGGAGAACAGAAGAGAGATATGTGCTTCAGAGCAGAGCAGAGGTGTCGCCCGGTAAAATCACAGCTCCGTGCTCTCCCACGAGTGTGCCTCTCTCCCGTCTGCGGGGAGCTCGGCTGTGAGCCTGCTGCACTGCCCGGTGCTTCGTTTCAAGGGACCCGGTGACTCTCACTCACAGCAGAAAGACCTTGAAAGAGCAAGGATGGTTTACATTCAAAGGCCTTCTCAGGATACTGAAGATAGAGGTTGCAGTTTATATTTGGTTGTGTAGTCAAGTGGGTTTCGTACTTTAAAAAAGTCTAAACAGCAGCATCTTTTCTGTAAACAACATCATGCAGAGGGAACCCGAGGTATGAATAGCACAACTGGTGTTGCCCCCTAGAGGTGAGCGTGTGGGCTGCGCGGGGCGGGGTGGGGGGTCCCCTGTCATTCCGAGGCTGCACCAGCAAACCCCGAGCAAAGGGAGCCCCGGCTTCTGGAAGTCATGGCCTTTGAAGAGAAACGCTCAGTCTCTCTCTCTCTCTCTGTCCGCATTTCATGGGGGATGAGTAATACTACTGTTACCTTATCCATTTAGGACTTTTAATGGACAGTTTTCCATTTACAGAGGCTTATTTTCCTTATAGCAGCATGGCGTGTTTATTCTAGAAGATGCTAAAAATTTTGGTGGAAAGCTCAACCGTGGTTCTACTGCCTGGATCAATCACTTTTTTTTTTAATTAAACTTTTTATGTTGAGACAATTTGTAGACCCACGTGGACTTGTGAGAAATAATACAAAGAGACCCCTGCATCCTTTACTCAGTCTCCCCCAGCAGTGACATCTTGCTGAGCTAGAGCAGCATCGCAGCCTGGACGGTCCCGTCGTGATGCCGTCTGGAGACCACAGACTGTTGCCCCAGGAACCCCCCTTGGTATCCTTTCAGAGCCGCACCCCTGGCTTCTCCTTCACCCCTAGAATCCACTAGTCTGTTCTGCAGTTCTGTATTTTTTCATTTCAAGAGTGTTGTATAAGTACACCACACCTGCCTTTTGGATTGCTGTTTACACGCACGCCATTCTCTGCGGTCGTCCAGGTTGTGGGGTTCCTTCCTGTCCGTGGCTGACTGTTACTCCACCGAGTGGATGCTGCTGTCTTAGTTTAACCACTCACACGCCGAAGGACATGGAGGCGTTTCCAGTTTGGGGCTATTGTGAATAAAGTTTGTAAAAAACAATTTCATGTACAGGTGTGAGTGTAGGTCCTCGTTACTCTGGAGTGAGCAGTTGCTGGAGAATATGGTAGTGGCCTCTTCTTTTTTTTTTCAGCCTGGCCCCCCAAATTCTTTAATAAAATAATATATTTTAATGCATACACATACATGTACACATGCACAGAAATATAAACAGATAATTAAGCATATGTGGAAATTTCCATCCTTGTTGATAGTCAAAGTTAACAAATTATTGCTGGTATCTATGGAGGGGCTTCCAGGTGGCACTGGTGGTAAAGAATCCTCCTACCTAAGAGACACAGGTTCTATCTCTGGTCAGGAAGATCCCCTGGAGGAGGGCATGGCAACCCACTCCAGTATTCTTGCCTGGAGAATCTCATGGACAGAGGAGCCTGGCGGACTCTTAGGGTCACAAAGAGTCGGACATGACTGAAGCGACTTAGCACGTGCACACATACGGTATCTATGGAACCTACTCCATGCCAAGTACTGAGCTTTGCATATGTTATTGTTCATCTTCTCGATAGCCCATGAGTAGATTGCAATCATCCCTAATTTACAGCTAGGAAACCAAGACTTTAAAAGGTCAGCCTAGGTGCCCAAGTTCACACCGGTTAACTTCAGAGCTTGCACTCAGCCTCTCTGAGGCTAGATTATCAAAAACAATGAGGAAATCCCCCAAATTAGCAATAATATAGACTCAAGAATCTCAGGAATGTCAGGAATCTCTCTGGGATCTAGCATTCAATTCCTGATCCCCTAGCTTTAGGAAATTATCTTAATTGTGGAATAGATTTATTTAATGCACCAAGATCTTCTTTGCAGAATTACTTACTTATAATAAGGAAAAAGTTGGAAACTAAATGATGAACAAAGAGGAACCATTGCATAAATTCTAGTACATCCATAAAATGGAGTATTATTCAACTACTAAAACTGTTATTATAGCATTTATAACAACTCAGGGAAATGTTTATGTTATGTGGAATAAAAAGTAGCAAGATTCAAAAAAATAAGTATGCATTACAATCTCTCCAAGAAAGAAATATGCAAAGAAAGATAACTGGAAGTTCAGTCACTCAGTTGTGTCTGACTCTTTGCGACCCCGTGGACCGCAGCACACCAGGCTTCCCTGTCCATCACCAACTCCCAGAGCTGGCTCAAACTCATGTCCATTGAGTCGGTGATGCCATCCAACCATCTCATTCTCTGTTGTCCCCTTCTTCTCCTGCCTTCAATCTTTCCCAGCATCAGGGTCTTTTCAAATGAGTCAGTTCTTTGCAGCAGGTGGCCAAAGTATTGGTGTTTCAGCTTCAACATCAGTCCTTCCAATGAATATTCAGGACCGATTACCTTTAGGATGGACTGGTTTTATCTCCTTGTAGTCCAAGGGACTCTCAAGAGTCTTCTCCAACACCACAGTTCAAATGCATCAGTTCTTCAGCGCTCAGCTTTCTTGATGGTCCAACTCTCACATCCATACATGACTACTGGAAAAACATAGCCTTGACTAGACGGACCTTTGCTGGCAAAATAATGTCTCTGCTTTTTAATATGTTGTCTAGGTTTTTCATAGCTTTTCTTCCAAGGAGCAAGCATCTTTTAATTTCATGGCTGCAGTCACCATCTGCAGTGATTTTGGAGCCCAAGAAAAGAAAGTCTGTCACTGTTTGCGGCAGTGGCCTCTTTAGTTACCAGCAAAAAAAACTGGCAATATTTTCCAGAGTGTCTGCATCATTTTACATTCCCCCAAGTAGCTCAGTGGTAAAGAATCCACCTACAATGGAAGAGAACCCAGTTTGATCCCTGGGTCGGGAAGATCCCCTGGAGGAGGGATAGGCTACCCGCTCCAGTGTTCTTGCCTGGAGAATTCCATGAACTGAGGAACCTGGCGGGCTATAGTCCTCGGGTCGCAATGAGTCGGACACGACTGAGTGACTAACACTTTGACTTCACTCTCAGCAAGCTCTGAGTGATCCAGTGTCTCCTCTCCTCTTCAACATTTGATTCCATCTCTGTTTTTATTCTCTTTTCCACACAGTGTCGTAACACTCACAGCCAGCATTGAACCAGTGCCTGCCATAGGACAAGATGCTGTTCTGAGTTTTTCATTAGAGTAACTCCCAGGGAAGGCTTCCTTTCCCCCTTTAACACACGTGGGATCCGAAGATCAGACGAGTTGTGAGGTTGGACCAAGCCTGCGCAGCTCATAACTGGGAGAGGTCAGATGTCAGCCCTGCCCGTCTGATGCCAGGCGCCTTGTGCTTCCCGTTTACCGAGGTGTAGATGTTTCTGTGCCCTGGCTTCTTCACTCAGTGATAGTACCTTTCAGTCAGCATCATTGTCAATGATGTACTTTCAATGGCTATATGATATTCTATTGCACAGTGTTACCAGAATATTTTAATTATTTTTCCAAGTGTTGGACATTTAAGTGCTACCCTTTTAATTAATTTTTAAAATTAAAATGTAATTGGTTTACAATATTTTGCTAGTTTTTGGTAAACAGCAACTTGAATCAGTTGTGTGTGTGTGTGTGTGTGTGTGTGTGTGTGTATCCTATTTCTGACTCTTTTCCATTACAGGTTATTGTGAGGCACATAGTTGGACCTTGTTGTTTATCTTTTATATATAGTAATGTGTATTTGTTAATCCCAAACTACTAATTTATCCTTCCCATGCTTGCTGCTTTGGTAGCCATAAGTTTATCAAACTTAGTACCTTTAATAAGTTGCCATTCATTGTTAATAGACACTGTTGTGATAAAAGTTTATCTCCTTGGAAAGATTTTGTCTGAATTCCAGATCCTGTTCTCAGGAGAGATTCCCAGAAGTAGAATTGCTTTGTCCAGTGGTGTGACCATCGGAAGTCCCCTGTTACTGGCCTTCAAATTGCCCTCCAGCAGGGCTGTCCTAGTTCATCAGCACCAGCTGTGCTGGGAGGCGGTTTGCCTCCCCCGACTCCCCCCACACTCCACAGCAGTGGACGTTGTAATTGTCCCGACCTCACACAAACGTGAACTTGCCCGAAACACATTTTGACCTGCACGCATGTGATCTCAAACCAAATCAGGCCATTTTGATTTCTTTTGTTTAACAAATGCATTCTTTTCTTTTTTTTTTTTTCCCTTTTAGAAATCTTTTGCAAAAACCTTTATTTGTAGCAGAAAAGTTAATTTGAACGTCAGGGTGGAAAGATATGAAGTTAATAACAGTTTGTCAAGGACTGGCCTACTCAAAGCTGTGTGTTGAAGTAGAGTACTTTATAATTCTTAGCTTCTTAGCCTCTCTCTTTGTGTCTCTGTCATCACCTTAATGTTAATTAGGTTGTTAAAATGCATTAAAATATCAAGCCACAGTGGCAGTCTCCTCTTGGTCTCACCTGTCTTCATTATTTGGCAAATCAGAGCACTCTCTCTCTGCCAGCACTCTCGGGGTGTCTTGTCCCCACCTAGGCCGGGAGCTGAGACTCCACTGAGGCTCCCCACGTGGGGGAGGACGGAGAGGCATCGGTTCATTCAGTGCGTCTTCCATTTCCAGAAGACACACTGCTGTCTCATGCGACGTGTTGAGTTCTTTCTTCCTCCAAATTCTGAGAAAAAAGTTGCTGCTGGGCCCGAGCCATAAAAGCATGTAATCTTCACATGGCTGTTGGGTCTGATAACAGACACAGAAGGCTCTCGTGTGGGCTGGATAAAAATTCACATTTCAGATGCGGAAATGGGTCACCAGATCGTCAGGCTTTTCCTTCCACCGACCGGCATCCTTGTCTGGTTGGGCATCCCAGCTGTGGTGAGGATGTGCTGTGTGTTAGAGGAGGCGGGGCCCTGAGACCCAGCGGTGCCCGTGACCTGCGGGGAGAGGCGGAGCTCCGACTGGACCTTGGTCAGTTCAGTAAGGGCCGTGAGAAGCACTGGTGGGGCTGCCCCTCGGCCGGGCTTGGCGTGGGGGTCGAGGACGGAGAGAGGCGCTGGGGTGCCCCTGGACTGGTGGGGTGGGGGCAGCAAGTCTGGCCCGTCTGATGGTCCGTCTGTGACCTTTACCGTTCAAGGTGTTTGTAACGGATGGCTTTGCGTTTGTTTTCATTATAACAGGGACTGAACCACGTGCGTGTGACCATCTTTCCCAAACCAAAAAAGAAAAAGAAGGCAGGGGTGACCACTTTAAGGAGTTTTCCCTGATTCATGTTTTTACACGTTTGGATGCGTGGATTCAGCTCTGCACCTTGACTCTTCCCATGTGAGCACATAAGGGAGACGAGGTCAGACAGTCTTCTCAGAGGAGGGCACCTGTCCGGGGTTTGATGGAGGGAGTGATGTGGGGGCGGTGGAGGGGTGTGTCCTGGGGGAGGTGGGCAGGTCTGTCTGCTGGAGGACCAGGGGCAGTTTGGTCCTGATGGCGATCTTCCCCGAGGAGCCCCCCGTCACACCTGGAGAGCCAGCAGGGGCCTTCCTGGAGGAAGGGGCCTCCTGGCTGGTGCACACAGGGTCTGGGATCTGACCCAGGACTCAGTGGGCCATCTCAACACCTACCCCGTGGCCCAACATGAGGACCGCAGGAGGCGCTGGTCAAGAAGCATCTTGAACTTTCTGGTTTGGTGCCTGGTGTTTTCTTCTTTGCACCCTTGGGGCTCTTTGAAGTGTTGATAGTCACATGCCCATAACTTGTCTGTCTCTGGTCACTGCACCCTCGCTGGCCCTGTCTTCTAAGTCCTACATTTGTTTTAGTGATTCTAATAGGTATGTGCTTTTAATCTGTCGTTTCCCAGTTACTGATAAATGTTAAACACCTTTTTGTTTGCTTATTTACTGCCAGTGTGTCTTCTCAGGCAAGAGGTAGGTTACTTATTTTCATATTTTTGAGTTTTTAGAGTTTTTTTTTTAAATATACATCGGACACAAAATCTTTACCAGATTTGTGCTTTACAAATACCACCTTCCTTCTCTTATTTGGTGTTTTAATTTTCTTGTGTCTTTTAAAGATGAGAAATCTAATATATTGATGGAGTAAAATTTACCAAATTTTTTCCTTTTATGGATCATGATTTTGGGGTTGTCTTCAACAAGTTAAGTTCAGTCGCTAAGTCACGTCCAACTCTTTGCAACCCTGCGGACTGCAACCTTTGTCCAGTTGAAGGTAATAAATATTTTCTCTCCTGTTCCCTTCTGAAATTTTCATGGTTCTAGGTTTTACATTAGCTCCATTATTAGTTTTGGTTTTATTTTTTTCTTAGGTGCAAGGTATATGGTAGACGATTGATTGTTATATAGATGTCCAGTTGTTCCAGCAATGTCTGTTGAAGAGGCTTTTCTTTTCCCGTTGATATGCCTGTACACTTTTGTTGAAAAGCAATTGGCCAGTATGCGTAATCTATTTCTGGACTCTCTTCTGTTGATTTCAGTGTCTCTTTCACCATGTGTCTTGATCGTAGCAGCTTTGTAGTAAATCTGGAAATCAGGTAGCATGAGTCTTCCAACTTCTTTCCCAACACGTTTTTCTATTCTCATCACTTTGCTTTTCCATATTATTTTTAGAATCGACTCATTGATTCCTCCCAAGGATCCTGCTGGAATTGTGACTGGGATTGCAGGCATCTATAGATAAATTTAGGGAAAACCAGTGTCTTTTACTATATGGAGCCTCAGTGAAAAAGGATTCTGCTTTTTCCATTGACTCGCTTTGTTGTTTTCTAAAAACATCTTGAATTTGAATCTGGCTCCATCGCTTAGTAACAATACCGGCTTAGAAAAGCTGCACCATCCATGTCTCAGTTTCTTCATCTGTTGATTGGAGAACAAAAAGCCTTATCTTTTAGGATGGTTGTGAGGATTGAGTGGGATAATACAGGCAAGGTGGCTGGAAGCCGGGAGCCATGTGCTGGGAGCTGCTCTGGGGCAGAAGTGCTGTTCATGTTTCTCGAATGTGTTTGCCAACGAGGCCCGTCATTTTTCATTCTCATTGCAGTTACCAGTTATTTTGATTATTCACAGAAAAATTCACGTACCTTTGAGCCATCATTATGTACACACACATGTGTGTATTATGGATGTGTCTGTGTATGTAAGATGCATGTATCATTCATGTGTGTGTGTATTATGGATGTACCTGTGTATGATGCATGTATCTTTCATGTTGTGTGTATATAGATGAGGCATGTAGATAAGGACACGTGAGGCACATGTACATGTGTGTGCTTATTGTGTATGCATGTATGTGTATGATGTATGCATTAGGTACGTATGTGTATTTTCTATGTATGCATGTGTGTATGTATGTATGGTTTTTAAAATGTAAGGTCCAGTGCTGGCAGTAGTAAGTGGAGACTGGTATATGAACATGTTTCTGTTGCCAGTGTAAGTTGGTACAGTCTCTTAAGAAGGCCTTGTTTCACTGCATATATAATTTGTGCTGTGATGACCATTCTGTCTCTAGCCTCTATCTTCATATAATTCAAAAACAGGGGAAAAGGAAGATGTTGCTCCAGGCTTTACCTGTATCATCAAATATGAGAACAACTTGAATGTCCACCGACAGGGAACGTTTTTGGTTACTTATGGTCCATTTAAGTAATGGTGTATGATGTGGGCATTAGAAGGTATGTATGTGTGAGTTACCTAGGCTCACTGAGATCATGTCCATTTATGAATTGTGTGCATGTGTACACGGCCCAGAGGGGGCTGCCCGCAGGAGGGATTCGTGAAGCCATCTCAGACCTCTTTGCTGAGTCCAGTGCTCTACCCATGTCTACCAGATGCCCTGACCCCAGCCCTTCAAGTTGGATAGGGAGGAACAGAGGAGATTGAGAGGAATAGACGGAGGCCTTCGGTTATTAATGTGCCCAGATGGTGTGGTCCGTGAACCTTGATGATGAGGTCTGACTTTGAGTTCTGGCCACTCTGCACCAGTGCTAGCCTGGGTGGTTCTGGTAGAACAGCAAGATTGGGCTGAAGTTTTATTTCTTCTTTATGGTGAAAACATTCTGCTGGTTATGCTCACATTCTGTAAACGTTGGATGAGCACAGTGACTCCAGGAGGGGAGTTGGGGTGCTTTTTGTTTATAGGCAAACCTGTGTTCAAAGCTTGGAGCTGGAAGGCACATTCTGTGTGTGCTGGGTCTGGACTTGGTAGTGGCCAGTTGGTTTGAGAACTTTAGAAAGTGATTTTTTTCTTTTTTTGCCATCATTTTAAAATCTTGTTTTCCTTCTAGTATTTTTAAAATCCTCAACATATTGTGAATGCAAGGGAAATTCAAGGATGAGTTACTTAATATAGTAACACAGATGAAATAATTATATTTGCATTGACAGTGGAAAGGTTCATGCATAATTCAGGTAGTTAATACTTGCTGATTTAATTTATTAGGCAATGTGATATCACTGCGCCCAATGAAGCATCATTATTTGTTATGAATGAGGATTGAACAAGTGTCCAGAGCAGTGTTATTTGTGGTAAACTGATTAGGCTTTGATGGCTGCCTGCAAAATACAAATGGACTAATTAAGCTGTTTTGATTTAAGAATTTCATAAAACAGGTGATTATTCAGTCTTGTTCTATCCGCCAGCCCATTTCCATTAGGAGGTCAGCTGAGTTTGAATTGTTCTTTTGAATGTTCTTTTGAATTGTTGATGGAAATGTCCTTGAGAGTGAAAATTATTTAATTCACAATTATGCACAACTTCCCAGTGAAAGTCCCCCTCAAATACTAAGGTTCGTCACTCGCGCTCCTGCTCAGCGGGCTTGGCCGCGGTGTGCAGTGACCACAGCATCTCTTGTGGTCCCCGAGGGAGTTTGAGTATATGCCTGTGCCTTCTGGGTGCGTGTGGCATCTGTGACCAGGGCTGCCCGCAGAACACAGCGCGTTGACTGTGTGCCTTCACTCATGCTGTCTCTCTTGCTTAGAAAGACATCCGTCCTCTCTCCATCCCCTGAGATGCCACCATTTCTTTCTTAAATGACTCAAATGTCATTTCTCTGTGAAGCCTTGCCTACTTCCAGGCAGCTCTGTTCTGTGACGGAGTGCCAAGTGCAGCACTGGAGGCGTAAGGATGAGTCTGTCATAATCCTTGCTTGCAGGGAGCTCAGACATCGAAGGAGGCTGACAATTCCCATACAAGGTGGTATACACATACACACAGAGCTTCGGCAAGTGCCAAGTACAGGCAACCAAAACAGTAAATGAAGAGTGCGTAAACCCACATTATATTAGCCTGATGAGAAAGCTCTGTCCTGCGTGTGCACGAGTATGCCTTCTTAGACATGTATCTCCCTGGTTCTGCTACTTGGTCCATGTGATCCCTGCCTCCCTCCTCTTCCTACAATCCTTTAGAGCTTTGACGATGGCGTCCGAGCTTGCCTGGAATTCCCTCCCTCCTTTGTGTCAGCTCTTGCTGTTATCACATGGGTTCAGCTGCTCACTGATTCTGTCCTTTCTCTGCATGGGCTCCCATTGGTCTGTGTCCCTTGCATCTGTGTATTGAAAGGACAGAGAACTTTTTCATTTTATACTCACCTCCTTAAATGCACTTGGACTGTCCATTTACTTAGCCCGTGACCTTAGCAAAGACGCTCTTCTCTGGATTTTCATCTGCAGATTTAAGCAGTTGGAAAGGATGCCTCCACATCGCCTCTAGCTCTTCCCTCTGCTCACACTTACCCCGTGGCCACGCCCCGTCCTCAGCTCAGTAGATTGCAGATGGCAGTTCTCCCATGGAACGAGGGAGATATCAGATGGGTGGTCTATTGCCAAGAGCCAGCTTTACTAATAACAAAACTTAGAAGGTTGAATAAGAAGAAAAACGTCTTTCCTAAGCTACTGCTTTTCTCTGAATGACGCCTACATCCTGTTGAAAGGATCTGTGACTAAAATGCTTCATGGAGAGGAAATACGTTTACACTTTGCAGGGTTCCCTTCACCTGTCCTTTTAGAAACGTATTCCCCAGACTCCCACCGGGAGCCATGCAGGGGGTGCCTGTCACCAGGCAGCGTGGGTTTCCCGTGAAGGGGCCTTTCTTTCTCTGATGTCTTCTTACAAGTGCTCCGTGGAGATGGCAGAGCATCCCATTGCCAGGGGAGCCGGTGCTTGAAGTCGTCAGAGGTCGTGAGCCCCCGTCACCACTCCCTTAGGGTCTGTATTCCCTGTGTTGGGACCAGGGAGTTTTGATCTCTGTCTCTCTTCTCATATTAAAAGCAAAACAAAATGGCTGTTGATTAGATGTTGGTTTTACATGGGCTCTACACATAGTAGGTCTTCAGTAAATCCTGGGTAGTTTAGTTGAGAATTACATTGTGCACGTAATTACTGATTCACTCCCTGTCCATTGACCATTTCACAATAAAAACATTCTGGTGGTCGGGCCGAGAGGGCTGGGGGGCTAAGAGCAAGGGGATTCGCGTTGTTGCATGGCAGAAACCAGCACAACACTGTAGAGCAATTATCCTCCACTTAAAAATAAATTTTAAAAATTCTGGTGGTAATTTTCTCATGGAGGTTGCCAGATTTTGGAAACTCATGGGTCTCGCCCCACCGTATCCGTTCAGCTCAGCCCCTGCAGGTAAGCACGTGCCCTCCGTGCTGACTGTGAGGAACCACACTGAACTCATCGCAGTCCCTCCATCGAGGAGCCCACAGCCTTCAAGGCCATGCCTGCCTCTCTGGTCTGTCCTCGCCAGTGCTCTCGTGGCTTCAGAAACGCTCCTGGCGGACTGCCACCTTCCGTGCTACTCCCATCTCCTCACCTGTTTGTGAGGAGCCGCACTTCATCAGCAGGGGTCAAGCCTTGGTTGACTGTGAATCTAAACCAAGAGGAACAAGGAACAAGAGGAGTCCTGGATTCCCAGGGGAAAGGCACAAATTATGAACGTTTTTGACTGATAGCGGACACACCACAAGCACAGCCACATGCTGTGTTCTGAGTGCAGTAGTGGCCGGGGTCAGAGAGCGTCTCGGGAAAGGAGATGCTTAGCTGGAGAGTGTAGGAGACGAGCAGGTACAGGCGTCCTCAGCTGTCACCTGCTCTGCTGGCATAGTTTGAGACCTGGAAGCCCGCCCAGGACAGACACACCCGCCCCCACCCCCAGAGGCAGGGCTCTGACGGGCCCCCGCCAGCCCAGTCATGCACAGGGAACTCTGTCTCTGCCTTGCCACCTGTACCCACTGTCCCTCCACGAATGCTCTCATTTTACATGTGCTTTCTTGATTTGATAAGGAGCCACAAGTAATAAAAAAGCAGGACAAGTGATCAAGTGGCAAAGGCTATTAATTCAAGATGTCTTAAACATTCATATACCACCTCCTCCTTTTTATCACAGAGGGACAGTATCTGACGGCTTAAATCATGAACCATTGCCTTGGCACAAAGGTGTGCTCGTGAGGAGGAGAGACGATGGTCATGTAAACTAAGAGTTTCATTCCGTCCCCGTGTGGGGAAGGTGTGCTGTCACTTCCTCTTCCGGGGCAGACTTTTGGGCGTCCCGTGGGTAGGGGTCTTTTCAGCGTTACAGAGAGGGGGGCATCATCTGTGTGCCAGCAGGCCCATCCAGGCCATGATACTGTCCCTTCTCTGCACTCAGCTCCCTGCGGGTCAGCACGTGCTCTCTACACCGACCATGAGGAATCACACAGGTTCCAAAGCAGTCCCACTGAAACACTTTCCATGTATCCTGTTGCCAGAACACACAGACTGGTTGTTTGCAAGACTGCAGGACGAGAATCTGCAGCTTCTCTACCCTCACGGCTTCCCGGCATCCACTCAGCCCTCTAGCGTCCAGGCCTCTAGAACGTGCGCGTCAACGTCTCTGAGATCTCTTGTGTCTCTCCTTTGCTGAGACCCTGTGCTGAGCACGGGGGAAGCTGCCAGGTCGGATGTGGCTCTTGGCCTCCAGGAGCCCGGCAGGCCCACGTGCAGAGCCCTCTGCCCGCAGTAGCCTGTCAGCCCATGTCTTGTTTGTCTGAGTCCTCACTTTGCATCAACTCAAAAATGTCTTGTCCCTTCGTGTTTTTCCACTCTTCTTTTTTTTTTTTAGCCAGTTAAATTGAAATCTGCAACTCATATGGAATCCTAGGTATGTATCAATAAATGTCACTGAGTGAAACAAAGTGAACCCAATGCCAGCCGTCTCACACACCCCATCATTGTGCGGACGCAGTGACATGCTGTGTTTCAGGAAACGGTGGCAGGGTGTTGTGTGTAATTGGCCTAGGGGTTTGTCACTCCCACCAGATACGTCAGTTGGGTTGGGACAGTGGGCTGTTTGATGGTGTCGTGGCGAGGCCTGCTGTTGGGGGTGTGCGGAGTCACCGAACCGTCCTAGAGGAATGTCTGCTGAAACGCACGGAGGTGGTGTAGACTGCGGGGACTGCCCGGAGAACCAGGAGCTCATCAGCCCAGGCTCGGCCTCACTGAAGGGCTGCCGTTTCACCGCCATTTCTCTTCGAGGGAGAGGAGGGTTTTGAGAGAAGAGTGATGCGCTTTTAACAGATGTGCAGAAGCGGGAGTGAGCTCAGGGTGTGGGGGTGCGCCCTGAGGGCAGGGCAAGTGAGGGTGACCCCGAGGGTGAGGCCTGAGGAACCCAGCAACACCCCAACTCCAGGCTGCCTCCTTTTACCAAGATGTGAGAGAATCCTTCAAAAGCAGCAGCAGTTTTAGTTCCTGTTAGTTCAGCATCCCACTTTCTTCTTTCCCGAAGAAAGCGTGTGCTGAGGCGTCAGAATACTGTTTAGGCATCATTTTTGTTCAGTATCAAAACCTGCGTGTTCTTTCTTGCCCCTCTGCTTGTTCTGTTCTCCTGTCCATTCAGCAGACGTTTTTCCTGGGCCTCCTCGGGCTGCGTGGGGTGGTTTCCTGGGTTGGTACCCCGTCACTGATGCATGAAGGGTCTGTAGGGATTTCCCAGACGGACGTGCGAGGTCAGTGCCTGAGGAGCAGAGGGCCACACGTGCAAAAGGGTGCGAGTCACAAATGCCACGTGCGGCGACGTGGAAGCACCCTGGTACAGTCGAGCCCCTGGGCACACATGAGGCCAAGTTAGGAAGCGCAGTGAGCACCACTGCATGCCGGGCACCATTGTGAGCGTTCATTGAGCGCCACTGTGTACCAGGCACCCACAGGGTGTGTTGGGGAAGGGGCAGCGGACAGGTGAGGTCCGTGTCCCCAGGGGGCTCGCCGCTTGCTCCACGACACGGCTCTGGGCCAGCGCCCTCTTCCCAGCCCTCCCGTACAGGCTCCTGGTCTCCTTCTTCTCTTGCTTTGGGCCGAGAGCACGTGACTGACGCTCCCGCTTCTTCCACCCCCTCACGCCACCTGATGCTTGAGAACCTGGCTCAGACACCTGTCTTCTCAGACCCAGTGGCCACCTCATGGGTTTTGAAACCCTGCAGTGGCTCCCCAGTGCCTACAGGTCTGGTTCTCAGTTCTGCCTTCCCATCAGATTCCAGTCATCTGGGGGAATTTAAAAGAAATGCCTGAGTGCCATGCCGGGCCGGCCAAGTCAGAATTTGAGGTCGGACCTGTCCTGTCTCCCCAGGCAGTTTTAATGTGAGTGACAAACACTGGCCTATTCCATGCGACCTCTCCGTCTGAAAGCCCCGTTTCTCAGACTGGCTGAACATTTGCATTACCTGGTGACCTATAAACTTGCCGATGCGGGGATCTTCCCGTAAATTGATTCAGTTGATCAGGAATGTGGCCTGCGCATTGATTTTTTTTCTGAAGGCCCTCCAGGTGAAATGCCAGCTTCTGCCATGATAGAGCAATTGATGGTAGGCTTGCCCTCTTTCCGGCAAACCACTGGAAAATTGGGGGAAAAGGATTGAAATGATAGTTGTCAGGCCATGGAAAGAAAACAAACAGCCCAGTGCTGTATGATCCCGAGAGAAGAGAAATGAGGGTGGTAAGCCCTGTGACCGCCGTCCTTTCCACCAGGGTGTTTGCGGGCTGGAGCCCCCAGGGGGTGATGCCAAGGGCACAGGTGTGCCTGGGAGGCAGGCACAGGGAGCGCTGGCGGCCTTTGCAGGTGGAGCCGCCCTCGTTTAGACGGTCACACCTCGGGACTCAGGCCAGCCTGGCTCCAGGGGAGAGGAGAGGCAGCTCTAGACTCGCGCTGAGAGAGCTGAGAAACAAGCCTGGGAAGGAGCAGGCCAAGCTCCGGGGCCCTTAACCACTAGCGGAAGCCAGCTTCAACACGCTTAAAAGGAGGACGGGAAATCCAGACATCGGACGACTCGAAGCCCGCCAACCCTTGAAAAGGAGGAGGAACATGGGAACCTGGAGAAGAGAGTCCGTTCATTGAAACAGACTTGGACACGGTCATGGTGTGAGGGTGTTGGCACACCCGGATGTGGTCACAGGTACTAGAGCCGTGCTCAAGGATTTAATGAAAAGTAGAAACAGAATGAGGAAAGAAAGAACAAATGGGAACATTTGTTGCTTAAAATACAACTGGAGTTGTTTCTGGAATATATAAAGAAGTATATAACTTAATATGTTTGTCCAATGAAAGGCAAAAATTTGGTCAGCCAAAAGAAGATACATGAATGTGAAAAGATGAAGTTCATCATAAATTCCCAGAGTAACTAAAGGCAAACCACAGTGAGGTGGTACTGCAGGCCCACTGTCCTGGACGGCCAGGGCGGAGGGGAGGGCAAGGGACCTGCGGGCGGCTGGTGACAGCATAAGGCAGCCCGGCCACTTTGGAGGGCGGATGGCCATTTCTTTGCAAGTTAAGCCTATAGTTCCCAGCCAAGGAAGCAATTTTCTTACTTGGTTCTTACCCAAGAAACATGAAAACCTGTATCTCTGCAAGACTTATACATGAATATTCATTGCAAGTTTGTTCAGAATAGCCCCAAACTGGAAATAACCCCTGTGTCCAACAACAGGTAAATCCATGGTTGTAGGGTCGTGAAGTGCTCCTGGCAATAACAAGGAACAAACCATGATGTGCTTCAAAACAGGAATGGATTTCAAAATGTTAAGTTATGCTGCCAGACACAGAAAGTGCATACTGTGTGATTCTATTTGTGTTTATTCTAGAATAACCAGACTCATCTAGGATGACAGAAAGTGAATCTGTTTTCCTGAGGGCTGGGAGACTGGGGTAGACTGACAGGGCAGAAAGGAACTGTAGGAGGTGGGGTGATGGACAAGTTTATCTTTTTTGCTGTGTCAGTTATCTGGGTGTTCATTTGTCAAAACTCTTTGAACTTGACACTTAAATGGGTATATAATTTGTCTTACAGAAATTTTTGCTTTGCTACTGTAGATTGGGAAAGACTGAGGGCAGGAGAACAGGGCAACAGAGGATGGGATGCCTGGATGGCATCCCCTACTCAATGGACCTGAGTCTGAGCAAACTCCAGGAGACAGTGAAGGACAGGGAAGCCTGGCGTGCTGCAGTCCATGGGGTCGCAGAGAGTCAGACGGGACTTAGTGACTCAACCACAACAACTGTAGATTTAAAAAACGGCACCCCCACCACTACCACAAAACTCCCCAGGAGTTTTCAGTCCGCAGCAGAGTCTGAGAACCACTGCCTCTTGGGCCCTTTGTGATCTGGCCTCTGCCTGCCTCGTCATCTCAGTTCCTCCCTCTTGTCTGTCTGTCTGTCCCTCCTCTGCTCAGGCCAGAAGCCCACATGGCGTCACATGAGGCTCCCTCAATGGGGCATCTGTGTTGGTTTCCTTTCCCAGTGCTCTTCCGTTTGGCTGCAAAGCCTTTCCCCCACACCGTCTGCTTCCTCCCCAGGCCTTTGTAGAGACCTGGTGCTGTCCTGAGTGTTTCCCCAGCCCTTCTCCCTGCTTGTCTCTGCCTCTGTGGCATCTTCTCCTACCATTTCCTGAGAACTTGTGGCCCCAGGCCTGCATTTCCGTCCCCGATGCCTAATACCCCGCCGGCCCAGGGCCAGAGGTGTCAGAGAGCAGGAGAGGCTGAGTGAGAATGGATGGATGGTTGCGTGTGTGGACGGATGGACAGGCGGAGGTGTGAGCAAGCCTTCACCGAGCAAGCCTGGGCCGTGGGGCTCAGAGAGGCAAGGGCAGCCGTTCTGATCCAGGGGAAGAGGTATCGGGAGGGGGCTTGTATTCTCATTCACACACTCTTGAGCTGACACCCAGCTCTGTGAATGTTTGCAGGGAGGGCATTTGGAACTGGCTGTAAAGTGATGCCAGAGTACAGGCAGCCTCTGCCTGGCACCTTATACGCTAAAGATTCGGAGAAGCGCCTGGGGGAAAGGAAATTAATTTTCCATTGACATTGACTGGTTCTGATCTCAGCTCATTTTAGGGCTGACCCAGGGGTCTTCTGCAGCCGAGTGGGGACCAGCACCCCAGGGACTGGAGTAGCGTGCCCCAGGAGTCGCCACGTCGGCCAAGAGCCGCCCGTTGGCAATGTACTTAGTGAAACAAAAGCGGGCACACATGGGCTGCTGTCCACGGACTCACATCTAGGAGGTGAGACGCCGCCC
The DNA here is from genome assembly GCA_020226075.1 of Hydropotes inermis. Classification (NCBI taxonomy): domain Eukaryota; kingdom Metazoa; phylum Chordata; class Mammalia; order Artiodactyla; family Cervidae; genus Hydropotes; species Hydropotes inermis. The sequence goes on along the minus strand of CM035278.1, from coordinate 12,088,507 downwards.
TGAACCTGGCTGCGTGGGGAGACTCACCTGCTCCCCACGCCCCCGCCCTGCCCGTGGGGAAGACTCGCCTGCTGCCCCGCCCCGCCTGTGGGGGAGACTCACCTGCCCCCTGCCCCTCCCCGCCTGTGGTTCACTGAGCTCTCCCCAGGTGCTGGGCTAGGGCTGCTGCTCCCGCAGGTGGGCTCAGAGGTGACACTGCCATCCTAGTGTGACATTCCCCAGGGAATGCTGGAGGCCAGAAAGGTTGAGAAGCTGTCACCCAGCATTCGCAGGCGGCGTGCAGGGTCTGGGTGCATTAAGTCATCTGAGTATTTGACCACTTTGCTGCTTGCTTCTCTTTGCTCCTCCTGACCCAGTCTCCTGCTTGAAATGATGTACTGTCCCTTCAGCATTTAGAAAATTGTTTTTGGCAAGAGAATTCTCTCCGTCTCAATGAGGGGCACTTGATGGGATTGGTCAGCAGGCAGTTGCGATTGTCTGTGTCTTTGGAGGAAGTCTGGGGAAATGGGGACAGACTTGGCTTTGCTGGGGCAGAGGTCACTTCCAACTCCAGCTGGAAGGACTGTGTGCCTCGACACTCTCAAATCTCTCTTCCTATATGTAAAGTGCAAATGTGATTCACATCTTGTCAGGCTTCGTGCTAATTAAGTGAAGCATGTGCAGAAAGTTACAGCAGGTGGGTGGGCATCATGTCGGGGAGACGCTCAGGTGGTCCTCAGTCTGTGTGTGTCTCCCCTGGTCTTGACATGTGAGGAGAATGCCGGCCAGCTGTCTCTGTAGACTGCCCGTCAGCTTGGGACCGTCTGATATTTCTTGGTGAGTAAATGGACATTATGCATCTTAGACGAGAACAGACCAGAGCAATGTGGGCCTGCCCCGGGGCACCCTGCCCCGGGAGCACTGGCGCCCTCACGTCTCGTTCCTGGAGATGACGGCTTTGATCACTTGGCGAAGGAGGTGCCTGTCGGGGCGCTGTGCTCAAGAGTTGCTAGTGTTCGCCTCACAGGTAATAAATATCAGCGAGACGGACTTTGAGACTAAATGTGCCGCTTCTCCTCTTCCTTCCACTCACTAGTTTCAGTCTCCATCGACGGTCCTACCCCTCGGTGATCATAACCAGAGTGTTGGTAAGTGATGGTTTTTCCTAATTCCATCGTTCCTCCTACATTCATTAGCAGAAATTCTTCTGCAGGAAACAGGAGTCCCTTCTCCTCCATCAACTCACCACTCTCAGCAGAGGCTCATGGATGTTTTTGCTCTCTGAATTATAATACATCAGTACCATTATTTATTTCATTGCTCAAGTCATCTCGGACTTGACCATTTTGTTTTTCTCCCTGTTGAAGAGGTTTCTTTAAACAATTTCTGTCCTCTTAAGGATTTTTTTTTTTCTTTGCTGGAGAAACACTGCGTGCTAGGATAACTTTGCACATTCTGTTTTGCTACGGTAATTTTGGATTAGCAATAGGAACCTCTGAGCTGGAACACAAACCCCTCCAGCCCTGCTTGCCCAGTCCTGGTGTCGGAGTGGGTACCGTCCTAGTCATCCTGGGGTCCAGGCCCGGCTGAGGGGGGTTGGCTTCGTGTTGGTGATCTCTTCCCACCTGGGCATCCCAGGGCCCCTGAGAGAAGGGCTGGTGACCTCGTGCAGAACAGGTGACCCCTGGAAAGCTCTGCTTCCGCAGGCAGAGGGGTGGTCAGACGTGAGGCACGTTGACTTTCCAGGAACTCAGGAGGGGACGACTGATGCTGTGAGTCTGCTGACAGGCCCGTCCTCCTCAGAAGTTCTGCCTCCCTCCACAGGACCAGGTCTGGGCCTGCCTCGGGTTTCAGCTGTGGCCCTGCTCTCCCTTAACGGGTCCTGTGACCTCTGGGCTTTTTCTTCTGCACACTGGGCCTCAGTTTCCACGTTCATCACCCCTGCCTTCCCCAGCAGCTCGGGGGACTGCTCCCCGAGTCGGTTCCTCTTATGGCTGTCGCGGCCTTGCCTCCCCAGGGTGCTGAGGTCCCACGTCCCTGCTCAGAGCTGAGGGACGAGGAGGGATGTGTGCCACCCTTACCTCCGGAGTCGCCTCCCGCTGGAGGTGCTGGCGAGGCCCAATGGATTGGGCGTGACTCACGTGTCTGTGCGCTCGGGATGAAGGCCGGGCACCCAGCAGGGCAAGGAGAGAAGGGGTGCAGTGGCTCTGAGGCGTGCAGGGGTCCCCTTCCACCTCGCCATGAGGAGTCGAGTCGTGGGGGGCTCTCAGTCCGCCCACACCTGTCTTCCAGCCTGAGGGCTTCTTCTCCGGGTGTCCTCAGGTAGAAGGTGGGCTCGCCCCATGACCCAGTCTGGATCCAGCCCCGCATTGAATGTAAAAACAGTCCGCTAGTTCTTGTTACTTCTCATTAAAATCCCACCGTTGTTTTGAGAAGGGCCACTGCATCTCTAGAAAGCCAGTCCGGCTAGAGTATCGTGAAAGTATTAGTTGCTCAGTTATGTCCTACTCTTTGCGACGCTATGGACTGTAGCCCACCAGGCTCCTGTGTCCATGGGATTCTCCAGGCAAGAATACTGGAGTGGGTTGCTATGCCCTCCTCCAGGAGATCTTCCAGAGTCAGATATGACTAACTAACTAACACACACGCCAAGAGTATTAACTACATTCAAATCATCGTCTTGGTGATGATGGCTTTTTGCTTTTCTTGGTTAAATAGGATGACATTGACTCAGCGTGGCTTCTGGAGGACAGAAGGGGTCAAGGGCCCCAGTGGGTCTGGGCTCCTGGGCTGCGTGGCCGTTGAGCGGGTTGGGTCCTTGCATGTTGGTCTCATCTCCCCAGAGGCTGCACGTCTGCATCTTCCTCTTCATCAGGTGGGAGGAGTCCCACCCCATGGCAGCGGAGGGAGCAGAGGCTTGTTAACCCTCTGGCCCTTTCCCATCCTTTGCTCACAGCGGGGCCCTCCCCACCACAGGAGCCGGGTGCTGGAGCGGGCTGCCTCTCCCGGCCCAGCCGGCAGGCGCAGGGCACTGTCTGCCATGGGCTCCTCCGGCCCCTGGCCCCGCCTTTCTCTCCTCGCTGTGCTGGCGGCGGGTGACCAGAGGCAGGGACTCTAGTGAGGCAGGACATCAGTGCCTTGGTGGCGGCTTGACTCTCGTTCTGGGGGGGCTGAAGTTCTCTGCCCTCATCCTGCTTCTGTTTTGTTTTTAACATAATGATGCTTTGTGATGACTTATTGACTGTTCGCTAATCCCGGCTTAATGGTTTCAGCTGACCCAGAATCTTACTTTTTAATTTATATTATTTAGCTATTCTTAACCCTGAGAGTGAAGCGTCTTAGGTGAGTGTAATTAGAAATGCATATTTAGCACATAAGGGGTAATTTTCTTTATGCAGCTGTGCATTTGGGGAACAAAAAAACCCGTCTGCGGGACTCTAAGTTTTCCATTTATAATAGAGATTTATTCTCCCAGAGGCCAGGAAGCCATAATCCTCTGAAAGCTCTTAATATCAATGCTGAAGGTAGTCCTCCCATTCATTCATTTATTTGTTCAGTGAGTGATGATTGAACCACTCCGTCTGACAGAGTGCCAGGCTGCCAGCCAGCCCCAGGGGCACCGCTGTGCCTGGAGGGACTCCCAGGGGAGCGACCTGACATTTAAGTGGGTGATAATGACTTCCCACAGTGGTGCTGTGGCTGTCTACAACAGGGACATTGGAGTGGGGCGGGTGTGGGATTCAGTCCTGCCTTGGACAGGCTTTGGGACTGGCCGGAAGGATCCCCCGTTCAGGCGCAGTTTCTTCATGGGCGTGGGAGGCTCCGTAGGCCAGCGGTCTTGAGAGGTGAGGTCTTGAGAGTCAGTGGCTCCGAATGCCCGCCCAGGTCTGTTGTGAAGTGTTCCTGCTGTCTTGGTTCTGTCGCTGGGGCCCAGCACGTGGGCCAGAGCTCCACGGTTGGCCTGCTGGGGGGCCCTGCTTGCCTCGACTGGCCGCTTCCCGTCTCACCTGCCTTCATGCAGCTGGGCTCACGTTCACAATGGGATGGGGCAGCCTGGTTTCTGCTTGTCTCCAGCCTCTCTGGAGCAGCCTGGCCCCCTCCTCGAGCTCTCGGCAGGGCAGTGGCCAGCCCAGGTTGGGGCTCAGTGAGTGTCCGTGGACAGCTGACATGGTGGCAGTTCTCCTGGCCTGCTGAGGAGCTGTGGCAGGAGGGGGCCGCTGGGCTGTCTTCATGTGTGTGACGGGGAGCCCGGCCAGCACCCTACCTGCACCGTCTAAGTTTGGAGCAGCTGAGGTGCATGCCAGAGTGCCCTCGTTTAGCTCACCTACCTGGAGCAGCTGGGTGGGAGGGCCAGCCTCCCTGTGGCCTCGTGGGCTCCCCCAGTGCCTCCCCGTTGACTTGGTGTGTCCACGCACTCAAGGGCAGAGCTGAAGACCGCCATTCTCACCCGAGGGATGGCTCTGAGACTCAGGAGAGTCGGCAGGGCCGGTGGGAAACGGGGCAGGGTGGGGAGGCTCCTCCCTCAACTCACCAGTTAGGGAGGCTGGCCTCTGCCCACCTCCGTCTGCAGGGGTGGCTCCTGGAGTGTGGTCCCTGGACCACAGAAGCGTCAGCGTCCTGGGGTCTCCTCAGAAAGGCAGATTCTCAAGCCCCACCTGGACCCACAAAGCAGAAACACTGGTGTGGGCCAGCACTCTGGCTAAGTGAGCTCTCCAGGTGACTCCGATGAGCACAAGGGCAGAGCTCCTGTGTCAGGAGACAGGCTATCAAGTTCAACTGGAGGCTGCCGTGTTGGCGTCTCAGGCCTTCGGGCGGCCAGTGGGGGGCAGGGTAGCCTGTGTTTTCCTTGTGAAGCAGGGCCTGGAACTGGACGGGAGGGGAGTTCTTGGGGAAGGTCCTTTGCATGGAGGCCAAAGAATGGAGAACCAGTTCTCTGCAGAGGGTGGGCGTGGAGCGTGCCGCTTGCTCCTCCTTGAGCCTCCTTCCCTCACCTGCAGAATGGGGCTAATCAGCTCTTCTCTGAAGGGTTTTGAGGTTTAAACTACACCACGAAGAGAGAAAATGGAATTCAATGTATAATAATAGACGGCCATTAAAATGCAGTCTTAGGTCCTTACCCTGTCTTCCTATTGGCCAGGATGTTCGGGAGGGTCTCAGAAAGATGAGAGCAGATTACAGACCAGAAGAAGAAATTCTGAGTGCCAGAGTCAGTCTTCGCTGTTGGGGACAGAAGGCCAACAGGGGGGGCTCACAGAAGCACCCCTGAGTCTCAGCTGCTCAGCCTTCATCCTGGGGGTGGAGCCGCTGAGGTCTGGGCCGGACAAGAGGCACTTGTTGTGGCCTGTGGTACCCAACGAGCTGGAAAAGCACTCGGTAAAGCAGCTGGTGAATTGGCTCCCCCTGTGAAGGTGAAGGGCGGAGGTCCCCAGAGAGGTGGAGTTGGCCAGGGTCACCCACTCCAAGGGCCTGGAAGTACTACTGCCGGCCAAGCAGACAGAAGGTTTGTTTTCTCTTTTAAGAGAGGAGTCTGCTGGAGTGAGAAAGAGGCAGAGGCCACAGGCTAGAAGACTTGTTGAATAACTGGAGGCACCAGCAGAGATGAATCAGGAGCAGCCCAGCTCCCGAGAAGTCAGGGCCTCGTGAGGTGCCGGCTTTGCAGGTGGTCACTGCCTCGCGTCCTGAGCAGCCTCGCGGGGCTTCGGCCACCCTGGTTCTTTCCCCTCTGGAGGAAAGCCGCTAGTTGCGAGTCGACCGTGTGAGGCAGTGAGATCCGTGTGTCCGGCCCTGGTTGACAGACCAGGGGGCTCCAGGCCTGTTAGAGAGGCCGCAGGCGGCAAAGGTGGGCCCGCCTGTGGTGACTGTGGTTCACACCCGGGGCTGGAAGGTGCCGCTGCGTGAGACAGGGCGTCGGGCCAAAGAGGCAGGAGGCAGACTTGACGTCGGACAGGGTCATGCTACATGCTGGGCTGGCAGGCTCGGGGTGGGCTTTGTCCTGTCCCCCCAACCTGTGTACCCTCATCCAGGAGAGCCAGGGTCTGAAGGTGGGCTCGGGGAGTCCTGCCCCTGTGGGCCCGCGGCTGTGGGGGGCAGGCCCCACGGGCACTGGCTTGTGCCCTGTGGTCGAGGGCGAGGGCAGAGGCTGCCTGCCACCGAGGAGGAGGCCCTCCTGTCTCCAGCTGCGATGGGGAACAGAGTCTGGTCCCGCGGGTCTCACAGACGGAGCGGATGCTGGCACGTTGCCTCTCGTTTCCTCCCAGGACCGCTCTGCTCGCCTCTCTCTCCTTTGTGGTCATCGTCTTCACCCTGCTCTGACCACCGCCACGCGTGGTGCTGGGGGGGTTCTTGAGTGAGCACAGGCCGCCTCTCTGTGCAGCCTGCTTCACGCCCACTGTAGTCCACTCACCCAGGGGGCGTGCGCCTGAGCCAGTGCCAGCGTCTGTCCACTCCCGCCCTTTGTCTGTCCACCATTCACCAGAGGTGTTCTCCATGCATGCTCTTGGCAACACTGACACAGTGCCTGTTGGAAACATAGGCCCGTGCCGCCATGAGGTACACACCTACTGGGATGACTGTGATTTAAAAAACCTAACAACACACACGATGCTGGTGATGATGTAGAGCAACCGGAACTCTCTTCCCTTGTTAGTGTCAGTCTAGCACCTAATTTGGAAAACTGCAGATTCCTAGTAAATTAAACAGATGTTTGCCATAATGACCCAGCAATTTCACCCTTAGGTATTTATCCGAGAGAAAAGCAAATATTCACACATTCACAAAAAAAGACTTGCACAAGAGTTTGTTTATAGCAGCTTGATTTTTTAATATGCTCAAATTGGAAACAGCTCAAATGTCTATGGATTGGAGATGGAATAGATTGTGGTATGAGAGAATTTATATGTATAGCTGTCACTATATGTCCTCTACACATAATAGCATGGATGAATCTCACAAACATGTTGCACTCAGGAAGCCAGGTATCATGAGAGCATGCTGAATGAGTCCACATATGTAAAATTCAAGAAGATGCAAATCTAATCTGTGGTGGAACTTTCTGGAAAAGTGGTTGTCTACAGGAGTGTGTGTCTGATTAGCAGGGGCCCCAGGGGAACACGCTCGTTTGGTGGACGTGTTCCGTATCTTTATTAGGCTGAAAGTTACACAGGGAGTTGTTGAATTGTATACTTAGCTATATTCTTTCACTTGAGGTAACATGGCATGCTGCGATTCATGGGATCGCAAAGAGTCGGACATGACTGAGTGACTGAACTGAACTGAATTGAACTGAACATTTACCTCACACCAAAAAGGAAACATTAACAGATAATCAGACTGTAATAGGTAGATTTGCTTTTTACAGTGGCATATATTAGCTATTACGAAAACACTGTGTATTTCGTGTGTGAGCAGTTGAGTAAATATATTGAGAATGATGAAAGTTCAGTCTCTCACATTGGAGAAGGTTGTTACAGATGTGGGAAGGGGACATGGGGATGAATTTTGTGGTATCAATTTGAAATTTGAGCTATCACTCTGAACTTCCTGTCCTGTTTGTCTTTATTTCTGTATCTTTGTCCATATATATACTTATATCCATATATGTCTATAGCGAGATGCCAATATTTACGTGTATGTGTATACTGACACAGATGTGCACATATGAATATACATATTCCTCAGGTTTTTTAACTGAAAAAGCCTTGAAGCAAAAGCATCTTAGTAGTAATGAGTGGTGATGTTAGAAAATTGTCAATGAATGTAAAACTAGTGTGTGAAAATTTAATGGGGAATAAGGTGTTTATCAACTCTCAAAGCATCTCCACACTAATTACTTGTTAATTACTGAGGAAAAACAGGAATGGTACAATAGAGAAGCCTTGCAGACACCATATCGTCATTATCTATCTGTTTCTCTATCTGGAAGAGAGAGGATTAAAATATATGGCAAAACCATCACAATGTTGTAAATTATCCTCTGATTTAAAAATAATATTAAGAAATAATGGGAGAAAATGTGAACGGTCTTTGAATTGGGTAATGGGGTGATTTTTTGTACTTTCAAATTTTCTGTCACTTTGAGATAATATTGAAGTGAAAAGTTTAAAAGATAAACCTTAAAGTCATAGAGGAAAATGGGGGAGAATTATATTTTATGACCATGGAGTGTGGAGAGGGTGTCTAATCATGATTCAGGAACCATGGAAAATGTGCAAGAGACGTAAGGTAAAATATTGATGCATTAACTGCAAAAAATTAAACATTTCTTCCAAGCAAACAGCATCCTGTGCTAAGTTGCTTCAGTTGTGTCCGACTCTGCAGTTCTGTGGACTGTAGTTCTCCAAGCTCTTCTGTCCATGGGATTCTCCAGGCAAGAATACCAGAGTGGGTTGCCCTTTCCTTCTTTAAAAGAGCATCCTAAATAAATCCAAAGACACTGTCCCACTGTGAAAAAATATTTGCAGCTTGTATCACAGATAAGGAGTATTTTCCTTAATAATCTCCTAGGTATCTGGAGGAAAAAAACTGACAGGTCAGTTTTAAAAAAATGGTCAAATGATATGAACATGTATTTCACATCAAGAAAAGATGAACTGGCTCCTCTTTTTGGTACCAGAAATCAGATTTTTGACGTAGCCTTTTAACAGTCCCCAGACACATCCGTCTCCATCTAGACCTCGCGTTCTAACCCTTCTCGGTCTCTAAGGGACTTGAGGGCCTCTTGAATGGAAGCTGTTCTGATGGCTGGTGCTGCTAAGATCCATCCTGCATTGTTGTGGATGTACCATTTAATTTGTAGTCACTTGGCGTTTTTAAGGCATAATTAACACTGAAGAAAGACTTTGGCCAGAAGTGCTAATTAATTGGAAAGTAATGGTAATGCTTTCATTTGTATGTTTCATTGACCTTAAGTTAACGGTAGGACTGGCCTCTTGGGGTATGAGCCTCAGCTGGGCCCTGTGGTCCTTGGCTTATTAAGTGAATAACATCACAGCTGTTAATCTTGTGTCGTATCACAGAAAGAGGGAAGAGGTGAACCTGTGGCAACAGGTCCATCTGAGGTCTTTAAAAATCAGAGATCTATTTCTTAAACATAAATTAGTTAGGGTGCTGCTCAGGCTGATTGTTTTTCTCTGGCAGTGGCCATAGTTAGATTAGAAGTTGTGGAACATTAGATTAGCATTATGAAATGAACAGTAACGATTCACATGAGAGCTGGTGGGAAGACTCAGATTTTACAGATATGTGTACCGAGGACTGAAGAAGGAACATGACTTTTCCAAGGTCGTGTGAGGTGAATCGAAACCTTGCTTCATCACCCTGGCTCCGGCCAGAACCTCGGATTCCTGAGGCTCCACGCTCATCCACGGACACAGGTGGCGCTCGATCAGCATGCCCCACACCATGGCCTCAGAGTCCTGTTTCAGTGTCTGCAAGTGATTTTGTGCCTATTGAGTATCAGGATCAGTTTCTAAAATCACCTTTATTGAGTATAATTTGCATTCTGTAAAATGAAGCCACACTAACTGCATAAAAGTTATATATTTAAAAGTTTTCAATATATTTAAGAACTATATGTAAAAAGTTTTATAAAAACTGTATAAAAGCTCAGTCATGTCTGACTCTTTGCCACCCAGTGGACTGTAGCCCTCCAGGCTCCTCCATCCATGGGATTCTCGAGGCAAGAATACTGGCATGGGTTGCCATTTCCTTATCCAGGGGATCTTCTAGACCCAGGGATCTAACCAGGGTCTCCCACACTGCAGGCAGACTCTCTCCCATCTGAGCCACCAGGGAAGCGTAGCCAGCAAGATACAGAATATTCTTACTGCCGCAAGTTTCCCTGACCCCTTTGTAGCCAGTCCTCTCCTGCCTCCCAACCCTGGAGACGCTGATCTGCTTTTTGTCCTAAAGAGTAACCTTTTCTAGCATCTCCCATACATGCAAGCCTACAGTATATACTCTCACTCAGAATGATGTTTTGGAGATTTTCGCATGTTGTGTCTGTCAGTAGTTGACTCCATTTTGTTGCTCAGTAGTATTCCATAAAGTTTGTTCATCTAGTCACCTACCTCCTGTTGGACATTGAGATTATATTCATCTTATACAATGAATAAAGTTCCCAGGGACATTTACACATATGTTCTTGGTATGGATATATGTTTTTATTTTTCTTGGTAGGAGTTTCATTACTGAATGATTTATTAATTCTAGGCTTAAGTTATGACAAATTGCTTTGTTGTTTTCCAAAGTGATTGTAAATTTATCTTACCACTAGCAATTTCTGAGAGATAATTTAAGATTTTTTTTTGTGGATACATGACTGTGTCATCTATGAAAAGACAGTTTTACTTCATCCTTTCTGACATACATGATTTCAATTTCTTGCTTTATTGACTTCCCCAGGATCTCTATTACATTGTTGATTGAAGTAATGACAGCTATATCCTTGCCTTAGTCTAGATTTTAGAGGCAAAACATTGTTTATGATTAAGTTGGTTTTAACTGCAAGTTTTTCATAGGTGCACTTTGTGGATTGAAGCTGTCCCTTTTTATGCCTATTTTGCTGAGATTTTTAAAGAAATCATAAATAGGTTTTGAATTTTTTCATTTGCATTCTTTGCAGCTATTGAGATAATCATATGGCTCTTCTGTTTTGTCTGTTAATGGTCTGTTAATATGGTGAATGACATTGATTGATTTCTAATGTTAAACCAAACCTTCAGTTGTTAAGCTTACTGGTTATGATGTATTACTCATTTTAAATTTCACTGTATTTGACTCAGTAGTAATTGAGGATTTTTACATCTAAATTCATGAGGAATATAGGCCTGTAGCTTTTTGCTTTTAGCATTTGGATAATACTGGCCTCATAAAAAGAATGGAAACTTTTTCTCCCTTTTTTCCTGAATGCGTTTGTATAAACTGGTGTTGTATCTAAAATTAGGTTTTGGTAGAATTCAGCTGGGAAGCCATCTGAGTTTGGGGTTTCTTTTAGGAGGGTGTGTTAATTTATAAATCTCATGCTCTCTTATAAATCCCGTGTTAATTTATAAATCCTCTGTCTTCAATTAGCAGGAGGTTCTTTGAGTTTCCTATTTCTTGTTGGTTCCATTTGGTAACATGCACCCATCACCTAAGTTGCTGAATCTGTTGACACGAAGTTGTTTAACCCTCTTTCTTTATTATCCCTTTTGTGTGTGTGTGCTCTGTACTGATAGTCATTTTCATTCCTGATATCAGTAACCAGTTTCTCATTTCTTTTTTCCTTGATCAGCCTAACTTAGAGGATTGTCGCTTTAATTGGTACTTTCATGAAATGAGTTTTAGTTTAATTGATTTTTTTCTTTCATCATTTGTCCAATTTCTATTTAATAATCGCCCAATCCCCTCTTCCTTGCTGGGCTGTGGTCTCTTCTTATACAGCTCTACCCCAGACACACACAGTCCTCTGTTCTCCTGCATCCTCATACGTCTTAGGGCACTTCTCCGTGACATAGCACATCACAGTTGTCTTAGGGGCCTGGGGGCTTGCGTCTTTGACTAGACCTGAGCCCACAGGGGTGGCGTCATGTCTTCTGCCACAGCCCCTCACTCTAGTGGACATGCATCCAGGGTGAGTGAGTGAACGCATGGGTGGATGGATGGGTGGACCCGGCTCTGGAAGACCGCGGGCCGTCCGTGCAGCTCTGCGGTTGAACCCGGGCCCGTGGCCTCGGCCGGTCACTGAGCTGCGCATTTGTGCCAGCCGGGCTTTCCTCGGAGGGCTCTTAATGTTAGAGGCCCCGTGAAGCTCGGGTAGCGCAGTGTCTGGCACCTAGTAGGTGCTCAGTCAGGGGCAGCTCTTGAAAGACCTTTCGTTTCAGCTCAAATAACAAATTACTGTATAGCTAGAAAAGAAATAATTGTTCTTTAATTCTTTGCCCGTTTCTGATTTGTATAGTAAATCTTCCCACAAATGAAGACTGTCACATGTTTGAAGAAGGAAGAGTCTTATGGCGCAGTAGTTCATTGCTTCTCCTTACATTTTGATAGAAATAAAGCGTGGACATCCCATGTCTTCTCCCTTCTCAGCCCACATTATGGCTTTATTAAAATATTCTAGTTTTATGGAGCTGAGAAGGCTTTTTTTAAATCAAGGAAGGAAGGCAATAGTATGCAATAATTTCACAGAATCTTTTCTGTGTTTGTTTTAATAAATTACGTGTTTTCCCCCATAATTATATCTTTTACTTCTCTACAGTGTAAGGGAAATAGCCAATTCCAAGAAAATAAAAATACAGTTTCTTCTTTGTTAACTTGATGGTTACTTCTCTGTGTATAGTTTTTGTTTATTTCCCAGGTGGTTTCTACTATATCACTTCCTGGAGACAACTTGTAAGTTTACTTTAAAAAACAAAAAAAGCAAGCATGAGTTTTTTTTTTTTTCTTATTACTTCACAGATTTTGACTTTTCAAGGCCATTATTGAGAATCTGTTTATTTCGTTGACCCTCATGCCTGCATTTGCAGAGACTGCCATGACTATATTGGGTGATGGATTGGATTTGTTTATTTATCAGTTAACTTATTCAGACATTCATTGACTTGACAGCTTTCTGAGATCAGGGACCCTACTGTATTCATTGTTCTAAGCACAGATCCTGGCACTCAGAAAGTACCCAGGAAATGATTGAAAAGATGAATGAAAGAATAGACCAAACAAATGGAAGTCTGTTGGATTAAAAAAGTCATTACAGAAGGAACTATTGGGATGTGTGTATGAGGGGGTCTCACCTTGTGTTGACAACAAGGGTTTTTAGAAGTTTAAGAGGTAAACTTGGCCGTCCCTTTGAGATGACAGTGCAGCGCTATATGCTGTGGAAAGAGAATTTGGGATTTTGGTGAGACCAGAATATGATCCTTGAGTGTTTTTTTTTTTTTTTAATCTGTATTTCATTGAGTCCTTTTAAAGTAAGGCAGTACAGCCATCTTACTGGAGAAGGCATGGCTACTGGGGGGGGTGGTCATGAAGGAGGAGCAACATTTATACAGGTTATGAGAATCAGCAGTACCAAAGTTGAGGTACGACAAAGTTCAGGTGTAAACATGTCCTCCTTGAAGAGTGGTGGGAGATGAGTTGGAACAATGAGCTTTTAAAATGGGACTGAAGGACTTGAGTAGGCATTTTCCCAATGATATGGAAATGGCCATTAAGCATATAAAAAGATGCTCAACACCATTAGTTATTAGGGAAGTGCAGATCAAAAGCAAAATGAGATACCACTTCACCCCCATTCAGATGGTGATTGCTAAAAACAACCAATCAACCAGGAAAAAACAAGCATTGTTGAGATGTGGAGAAATTGGAATCCTGGTCACAGCTGTTAGGATGTAAAATAGTTCTGTCACAGTGGGAAGTGGTATGGTGATTCTTTACAGAGATTAGATACAGGATTATCTTATGATCCAGCAATTCCACTTCTGGGGGATATACCCAAAGGAATTGAAAGCAGAGATCCAAACAGGTATTTGCATACCTGTTCATAGCAGCATTAATCATGATAGCCAATAAGTGAAGGCAACCCAAGGTTTGTTGGCAAGTGAATGGATAAACAAAATGTGGTACATTCATTCGGTGGACTATTATTCAACTTTAAAAAGGAATTATTTTCTGAAACAACACTGATGAGCCGTGGAAACACTATGCTGAAAAAATAGGCCCGTCACAACAGGACGAAAGTGCTGCGATCCCATTTACAGGAGGTCCCTAGGTCGGTCAGATTCATGGAGACAGAAAGGAGAGTGGTGGTTGCCAGAGCCTGGGGGGAGGGGAAGAGGAATTTTTGTGTAGTTTGTATACAGAGTTTCAGTTTGGGAAGATGAAAGAGTTCTGGAGGTGGATGGTGGTGATGTTTATATTGCAATGGGGAAGTGCCTAATGCCAAATAACTGTACACTTAACAATGGAGAAAATTGTAAGTTTTATGTGTATTTTACCACGATACAAAAAATGTTAAATAAATGGCATTAGAATCCATTTCCCCTTTCTTCCTATTTTAAGCCACATTGCCTTCAGGTATCCAGTGGTCAGGGTGCAGAGGGAGAAAGGTGTCTATTTAATGAGTGCCTGCTTGAGCTTATACTTCACATTCTCAGTGAGTCTTCACTAAAGTCCAGTGAGATAGGTATTAATCATTAGCCCCATTTAACAGTTGAGAAACTGAGGCTGAGTGATGGGACAACACGCTCAAGATCTCACTTAGCCAGAGCATCAAGCCGAGCTTAACTGGCCTCCCACCCGCTGAACCAGGCTGCTTGTCTCTGGGGTTTTTGTCCGTGTCCTTCCCAGAGGAGAGCCGTCCTCCACCTGGGATGGCGCCCGACAGCACGCACATACGGTGCTTTTCTTTCATTTTAAACACTTTCGTAGCTGTGCCTGCCTCTCCTTTGGAGAGGAGGACTGGGCCAGTGAAAGCAGTAACTGAGGGCTAAGCGCTGTGTCTCGCGTGGATGGCTTACTGAGTCGTGACGGGTGAAGCGCGGGGAGGAGCGCAGGCGGGCGGCCCGCTCTGTGGGTGGGACACGTGGCTGCCCGCGGCTCTCGTGGGTGGGCGTGTGCTTGAACCCCCACCCTGAGCACGTGACTTTGAGGCCCCCGTCCGGCACTGTACCCCCCAACAGTGCTCCCAGCTCACCCTCCCGCATCCTCTTCTGGGAAATGCCCCCACTAGGGTCACCGGAGCCCAGCCAGTCTCCTGATGTGGTGGGCATGTTCTCAGGGCCCGGCTTACATGGTGTGGCTGCGGCAGTGGGCATTCCGCCCTCCTCCCCAGAGCTCTGCCCTCCTTGGGTTTCCATGACTCCAGCCGTTTGTCTCTTGGTGTGCTCTCTCCGGAATTATTCCTAATCCAAGGTGCTGATGATTGACTCCGATGTTTGCTTCTTAAGAGTTTTATTAGTCAACTTTTTATGTGTAGGAGCATCTGATAAATATTTCAGCTGTGCTGGCCGCCTGTGGTCTCTGTTGCATAGTCTTCTTTGGTTTTGTCATTTGTTTTGTTGTACAACCCTTTAAAAATGTAAAAGACTGTTCTCAGCTCCAGGGCATACAGAGCCAGGCTGCAGGCCAGGTCTGGCCCATGGGCCGCAGTGTGCTGTTGCCGGTTTTAGGACCTTACTGGGGAAGGCTGAGTCATTTTGGTGAGGAGCTGAGCTGGGGTTGAGATTTCCTGTTGCCATGGTTACTGTTGGCGCAGCACAGGCCCCAGATCCGCCGGGGGAGGGGGAGGAAGGTGGTAGGGGCTGCTGAGGTTCCAAGCGGTTTCCCTATAAAGGTCCTTTCTCCTCGGCCCTGAGCCCTGCCTGCCAACGCCTGGACGGGGGTCTCTCCACACCTCCCCTCTTACCCCAGGGGCTTCCTCCTGGGGGCCTGCTAGGTCAGCGCAGGAGCAGAGGGGGCATGCGGTTGTCCTGCTGTCTCCATCGCACCCATATCGTGGGCCTGGGCTCTCGGAGTCCCTCCCCTCCCCCGGCAGCACCAGCCTCTGCCTGGTCTAGAGGTGGGCGCCCGAACGGGCTTCCTGCTCTGTCTCTAGCAGCGTCACTGTAGGGTCCTGACCCTCCTGTCCTCGCCTCACTAGGATGGATGTTTACCTCTGCCTGTGTGCTCTTGGCATTGGCCACCCCACCTCCAGAAGCTAAAGATTTTGCTTTGGAGGAGAGAAGGGTGTGGACGGGGGCGGGATGGGGGCAGGGGGTTGGAGCTGGGGTTTTCGTTTCGTGTTTGTCCCCTGGTTGCTGCTAACCACATCCTCCACGCCTGTACCACCCAGGGAGGCTCCCCTGCACCTTTGCCCCTTCCAGTCCCCCAGGGGAGTGTGGAAGCCCCCAGGGGAGGTCCTTGGAGAAGAGCCTGGCATGGGTGGGAACTGTCCTTGCGTCTGGAGGGTCTCCACTATAAGTAGAGCCCCTCCTCAGCCTTTAGAAGTCCATGGACGTCTGAACTGACTCCTTCCTGCTGGCTTGTGTGGTAGCCAGCTCTGCCCCTGGTCGGGTGTCCCCACCCTGTCCCTCCTGGAAGGAACTTGTTCGTGCTTGGCCTTCTGGCTCCGTGGCTGCCTCATGCCCTTGTCTGCAGGAGTCTGGTGCTTGTCAGCATTACTCACTGTTAGCCTAGAAGCCATGCTCCAGCTCCCTCATGGAAGCCCCCACCCACCACTCCAGCCTGCTCCGTATGTTTAAGTGATGCTGATTGAAACGCACTTGTCTCTCTGAAATGCTCGATGGTACCACAGAGTCGTCCTCGAGTTCCTCTCCATTCGTGTGTGCGTGTTGTTGGGTGCGGGGCATCGCTGGAGGAAAGATGGCGCCAGGGTCAGGTGCTGGCGACCGCCCTGGGCGGGGCTGCCGGTGCTCGTCGCTTCCCCACGGGGTTGCCGTCCCCTCGTCTGAGTGAGGCCGGCCCCATGGCTAGGTGGCGGCCGGCTCAGGGAATAGTAACTGGCCTTTTTTTTTTCTTCCATCTTTTTAGACCCTGGAAGCTGTCCTGAACTTCAAATACTCCGGAGGCCCAGGCCACGTTGAAGGGTATTACAGGAACCTGGCCCTGGGGCTGCATGTGGAGGTGGAGCCGTCTGTGTTCTTCACGCGGGTCAGTACCCTGCCAGCCACCAGGTACGTGCACCTCAGCTCTTTGCCAGCCTTGCTCTCGAGGCTGACGGCACTGCACCTGCAGTTCTGACCGTGGTGTTCATCTTGGTCCCGCGGCCCAATGTGCCAGGGTGGTCAGCCTCCCCTGGTCTTCATCAGATCAACGGGCAGTGTAGGGAAATGCCTCTTCAGGGAGACGGAGTGGACGGGCTTCCCACTTGGCCCGCGCTGTGGCGATCACATCATCCCTGCAGCGTGCTTGCTTGTGGTCGTCGTGGGTCAGGACACGGTTGCTGCTCGTCGTCCTGGGCCGTGTCCTCACTCCGGTCCGGTGCAGGTCTTCTGTTAGCAGGGACTCGGAATGTGGCCCTGTGCCTTGGACCCTCCTGGAGGAGCCCAGCCTGTCTGTCTCTGTCCTCTGTCCTCCCAGGAGGGCTGTGTAGGGCCAGGCTGTCCAGCATCTCGGCCTGCTCTTCCTGGAGCCCCCAGCTGTCGGGAGGGTGGGGTCACTTCTGCCCAGAGTGCCCTCCCTGGGGGAGGCTTTTCTTCCTGCTTGCTTCTCCTGGCCTAGCCTTCCTTCAGGGAGGAAGAAATCAGTTTGTCTCCTTCAGACCCAGAAGAGGCCAGAGATACTAAAGGTTGTTCCTCCCTTAGGTGGGAGAATGACAGTTTCTCACCCCGAACTTTGACCTGTGATGACCTGGGAATAGTGCTGGGTGGGGCTCCAGACATTTGGAGACCCTGTGGGGTTGGATTCCTGCCCAGTGGTGAGCAGCCTTCGAAAGGCAGGTCCTGACCCTCGCAGGTGCTTCCATCCCCCCTGTCCAGGGACACCTTGCCTCTCTGGGGAGCATGGAGTGGCCTAGTGGTACTTATGCTTGATGGAGTTAAGGCTGTCCTTACCTGTCTGTCCTTGACCATGGGGGCAGAGAATGTCATGTGCAGTAGCCCCCTGCACCCATGGGCTCTGTCGTCCACAGAGTATAACAGGGGTTGTTAATGTCGATAGAAAACTCTCTTTAGAGTGATACAGCACCCCCCAAAAAGTAAGGGTGGTTTGAGTTCATAGGAAAGACTGCTTTTCTCCCAGCCCCTGGGGAATGGCCTCAGTGAGAATTAATGGCTGAGCTTGGGCTTTTCAGCATCGCATTTCATCATCTATCACGTTTTCAATCCACAGAGTAATGGTCTCTCTTGCCAGCGCTCGCCTCTGTTTTGAATTTGTATAAAGCATCAAAGCACTTGCCGGCGGGGAGCTTTGGCCGGGATGCCTGCCAGATGCTGTTGGAGTTTCTCAGGCCCTTCCCTTGCGTTCAGTCTGCTCCGCCATCGCCCTGGAGTGCGTCTCTTTCTTGTCCCCTCATCTCCTGCTGCCACCGCTCTCATAAATAGGTCTGAGAAGCAGTGCAGATTGTCACCAAGTTGGATTCGCTTCCCCCTATTGCTGTCTGGCTTCCATGTCATGGCCTCTGCAGCTTTCAATGACAATTTACGATGAGAAAAATTGCTGCCTTGTGGTTTGGTGCGTACACTGGAAGAGCTGGTGGTAGGCTGATGTGCTGTTTGGCTCCTGGTTACTGGCCTCGCTCTCTTCCTTTTGGCCTATGTGTCTCTTTTCCCTGCTCTTGGGTTGACGTTTGATTTCCTCTAATCCCTCTCCTTTCCTGCTTAGTCTCACTGAACCCTGATCCTGTGAGTTGAGGTTTGCCATCTTTCCTTGGGACTCTAGAAATACTCCCCTGCCTCCGGCCTGCTCTTATATTGTCCTGTAAATACAAATGTTTCCACATCACTGTCTGGCTTGAAGACTTTCCCAGTGTCTACTGGACAAAGTTCAAAGTCCCCACTCTGATATTTATGCTCCAGTTTCCTTAGAGACCTGTATAAATTGTTGGCCTGAAATACAGCAGAATTATGCATTTTATCTATACTCTGTTCAGGTTGACATGACATGGTTTTCTGTGGACACTGGTTTTCATCTTGGTCCCAGGTGAGAATTTTCTTTTAGCACTGGGCCATTTTAGAGTCAGGCATCCCCAGAGATGGCCAGGCTTAACACATTTGCATCACAAATGAGGCCCAGAGAAAGCCTGTGGTTTCCCCAGAGTCTCACAGCTTGCCGGTGTCAGACTGGCTTCCAGATACCCTGACTGCAAGGTGTCCGCAGCACAGATTCACAGCTAGATGACCGAATCTGTGTTAGCTGGAGCCACTATGGACATTCAAGCTGACTTTGATGCAAAAAGAAGCCGTATATTCATCCAAAGACAGCCTTATTGCTGGCATGAAAAAACTCATGTACCCTGTTCTGAAACCAGAATACCAAAGATTATTACCTCATCTGCTCCTGGGCTGGGCTGGTTTGTGTGTCTGCTCGTCTCGTTGGCCGTGGTGGTTTAGTCGCCCAGTTGTGTCTGACTCTTGTGGTCCCATAGACTGTAGCCCGCCAGGCTCCTTCGTCCATGGAGTTCTCCAGGCAAGAGTGCTGGAGTGGGTTGCCATTCCCTACTCCAGGGGATCTTCCCGACCCAGGGATCAAACTCAGGTCTCCTGCATCGCAGCCAGATTCTTTACCAGCTGAGCCACCAGTTCCTCTCTTTAGTGCTGATGATTTATGCCTTTTTTTTTTTCTTCTCATTGGTGGTTTTTTACTGATAGAATTCTAGAAAAGAAGTCAGGGCAGGGAAATCCCATTTATTCAGGACCCACCCTATTCCTAGTCATGCCCTTGATCCACTGTGCAGTGTCCTATTTAAACTCCCAAGAACCCTTTTAAGTCAGTGTTGCTGTATGCAGATGTTAACTCACCCCAGGTTGTACATTAATGAGCAAAAGAGATGCATTTGAATGTTGGTCTTCTCTCCAGCAAAACCCACGCTTCCTCCCACAGTGCTCTGAAGTGGGCTTGCAGAGGCCTGGGCTCCCCTTACCTGCTCTGTCTGTGGAAGCATCTCTGAATCTCTCCTGGCCTCAGCCCCCTGTCCCCACTGCCGTGGTCACCAGCTCTGCCCCCCTCAAATTGAACAGTGGAGGGGCCAGTGTTTTCCTGGAGCCAAAGCACAGCGTAGATGGAATTCTCTTTGTTTTTTTTTTTTTTTTTTTAACCATGCTCCTTCAGGGGTGTACCTGGGTTTCAGCTGACTTTTATTTAGGAGATCAATTACCTTTGAGATTCACTTTTTACACCAAGCCGCCTGCTAATGTTGTTGGGGACAGACTGAAATGGATGGGGCCACCCTGCCTTCCCCTCCTCAGGAGCAATTTCTTCCTAGACTGTTAGGATAAATGATCCAATCTTACACATCGCTGCTCTGAGCTCTGTGGGAAATGCACTCCCCTGAGCCAGGGTGTAAGGTGTGGGAGTTATTACATTATTAACAGAAATCACACAACCTGCCTGACACACCATGGTGCTTCTCCCCGGCCATTTAGAAAAATCCCATTTCTCCCTGTGGGATGGGATTGTTCCACAATGTGGGGGGCCTGTGCTCACAGACATGTAATAAAGGCACTTTCAGTGCTGGATTTTATCACAGTCAATCTTTTCCAGGTTCCTGTGTTGATTTGAATGGGTTTTTAATTTAACGAGAATTTAGGGTTTTAACAAGCACAGGATTCAGAACCCAGTGTACCTGCCTCCTATTTCAGATTTTGATTCTCCCTCTCATCTGCTCTGTGGTCCTGAGCAAGTCATTTCCTGTTTCTTTAGGCATCAGTTTTCCTTCATGTGGTCTTGACGAGCACATCATTTCCTCTGTGCTTTACTGTCTGGTTTGTGCGTGTAACGGGGACAAGCAGAGAGCCATGAAGACCACATGTTAAGAGGGGCATAAAAGTGACTGAACATCGGGAAGACTCTTGTGCCTCAAAACCCGAGGCCGCTGTTTGCCTGGCACCCCACCCCGGGGTCACCCTCTCCTTCTAGTCCGTTTGCGGAGCCTCCAGTTGAAGGAGATTAATGACTCACTGCACTTGCTCCGTCCCCTCCTGCTCCTGTCGGTGTGTGTTCACTGAAGTGACGAGCACACTTCTCATCCTCGTTCCAGGTGTTGAATAGTGTAGACCCGTACAGGCAGGAGCTGGGACCCCCACCCCATCCCCGATGCCGGCCGTGGCGCAGCCGCTGGGCATGTCGTCTCGGTTGACGTGGCGGTGAGACTCCTCTGGTCCCCGGTGCTGTCCTGAGGGGCTGCCCAGGCCATGCATCACCTCCCTCGCAGCTGTGTCTCAAAGGGTCCTATTTTATGTCTTAATCGTATACATTCTTAAATTATTACTATCGATTATTTTAATTTTGTTTTGAACCATTATATTATTGAATATTATGTCTCAATGTTCATTTTAAAATGCTATCAATATTCGTTGCTTAAAGACAGATTTAAAGATTGTTTCTGTTTACCAAGTAGCATACACCAATTGACACGAGTTTGAGCAAACTCACAGAGATGGTAAAGGATGGGGAAGCCTGGGCGTGCTGCAGGCCGTGGGGGTCACAGAGAGTCAGCCACAGCTTAGTGACTGAGCAGCAGCAGGAACACATTAATTATATTAAGGAGTATGATTTATAAACATGAATTAAAAAGGCCCACGCCAGACCTGATTTAGGGATTGAGTGTATGTTAAAAGGTAGTTTGTCTGTCATCGATAACTGGCCAGAACTGTTTGTGACCTTCCACTTGGAATTTTTGCATTTGGCATTTTCAAAGTTTTAATCATCGTAATGTCAAATGCCGATCCCATGAGCCATGGTTTCAGGTTGTCACTTGTAAGCACGTTTCCGCCCTTTATGAGTTGGTCTTGTCTTCGTTCCCAGAGAATGAAAGGCTGACTGCGCCCTGGCTGTCTGTGTCACCTTCTCACCTTGGGCTTGAGGCCCAGGTGTCCCAGCGTTCAGTCATTTTCCCGCCCCCGTCAATGTGTGGGCTTCGTGGTTCTTCTCTCATACCTGCGGTCCGTTATGAACGCACAACAGACAGTGTAACGGAACAGATGGCGTGTGCGTCAAGACCACAGCGGCGCCAAGTGCTGGGCCCTAGTGAGGTGCAGCAGCCGTGGGCTGAGCCGCGAGCCTGCAGGGCCCGTCTCCATCACCCTGTGCCCTCGCCGTCAGCACACCCGAGCTTTATGGAAGCATCCTTTGGATACCACACAATTCACCACTTAAACTGTGTAATTCAGTGTTTTGGGTATAGTCACAGAGTTGTTCAGCCGTCACCACCATCTGATTTTAGAGCTTTTCATTCTCCCAGCAGAAGCCCCATACCCGTCACCAGTTCCTCCTGTTTCCGTCCTCTCGGCCACCCCACACCACCTCAATCTACTTTCTGTCTCAGTAGATTTGCCTGTTTTAGAAATTTCACACAAGTGGGATCGTACAAAACGTGACTGGCTCTCTTCCCTTGGCATCATGTTGTCCAGGTTCACCCACAAGCAGGCATCAGTATGTCGTTTGTTTTTATGTGGGAATATATTTTATTGTTCAGATATGTGGCTTTTTGTTTATCCATTCATTAGTTGATGGGTCGGTTCCACCTTTTGGCTGTTGGGAATAATGCTTTTACAAACATTCATGTACCAGTTTTTGTGTGGGCTTGTGTTTTCATTTCTCTTGGGTATCCCTAGGAGTGGAATTATCAGATCATATGGTAACTGTTTAACCATTTAGGGAGTTTGCCTGACTGTTTTCCATCTCAATTGTACCAGTTTACGTTCCCACCAGCAGGGTACGAAGGTTGCCGTTTTCTGCACATCCTTGCCGATGCTTGTTATCCTGTGTCTTTTTGATTCTCGCCATTTCAAAATTTTTTCCTTTTACAGGGAACATTTTAAAACTTACTAACTAGAAGCTCAGAAACAGAGGCTCTTCCTGCCTTCAGTAACGTGCAGCCCTGAGATCCTCCCCAGAGGCCGGGTTGCATGTCATCTGGCCACAGGGAAATGTTCCCGTGTTTCCACTGGTCGCCAGATCTGTCCTTTCCACTTCAGTAGCCCTGGACTGACTTAGGCGTGTCACCTTTGTCCCTGAGGCCGGCCTCCTCTTCCCTTTCCAGGATCGTTGCAACAGCCTTCAGAATCTCTGCTTTCAGTTTCTCCCTTTCCAGCTCTTTCTCTAGGCGATGCTGCAGTGTTTGTTCCAGAACACCGGCACGCGTCTGTCCCTTCCTCAGGGCCCTCCCGTGAGTCCCCTTTCACATCACTCTTTGGGAAACTTGGTTCTAATGGACAGTAAATCTACTGTCAGAGTCTTTAGCAAGATTTGGAAGCTCCGTAATCTGTGTGGCAGGAGTGAAGATGTGATTATATCACCAGAAGAACATGCTGATGACTTGTTCTGTTTTGGGGGTCACTTTAGATTGAAGGTTTCCCTTGTGGCTCAGCTGGTAAAGAATCCGCCTGCAATGCAGGAGACCTGGTTTTGATCCCTGGTTTGAGAAGATCCCCTGGAGAAGGG
Organism: Hydropotes inermis; assembly: GCA_020226075.1. Classification (NCBI taxonomy): domain Eukaryota; kingdom Metazoa; phylum Chordata; class Mammalia; order Artiodactyla; family Cervidae; genus Hydropotes; species Hydropotes inermis. Next base: position 12,065,452 of record CM035278.1, on the reverse strand, counting down.
AAAGGCTACCCACTCCAGTATTCTGGCCTGGAGAATTCCATGGACTCTATACTCCATGGGGTCACAGAGTCGGACATGACTGAGTGACTTTCACATTAGATTGAATAAGCTTCCTGGCTTTCTTAAGACTTACAAGAAAGCTCTCCATCCTGTCCACCCATGTGGACAGAAGATCCTGGTGGGCTACAGTCCCTGGGGTCACAAAGCATTGGACACGACTGAGCACAGGCATATACGGTCTCTAGCAAAGAAGAACTAAAGAGCCTCTTGATGAAAGTGAAAGAGGAGAGTGAAAAAGTTGGTTTAAAGTTCAACATTCAGAAAACTAAAATCATGGCATCACTTCATGGCAAATAGATGGGGAAACAGTGGAAACAGTGACAGACTTATTTTTTGGGGATCCAAAATCACTGCAGATGGTGACTGCAGCCATGAAATTAAAAGACGCTTGCTCCTTGGAAGAAAAGCTGTGACTAACCTAGACAGCATATTAAAAAGCAGAGACATTACTTTGCCAGCAAAGGTCCATCTAGTCAAAGCTGTGGTTTTTCCAGTAGTCATGTATGGATGTGAGAGTTGGACTATAAAGAAAGCTGAGTGCCGAAGAATTGATGCTTTTGAACTGTGGTGTTAGAGAAGACTCTTGGACTGCAAGGAGATCTAACCAGTCCATCCTGAAGGAGATCAGTCCTGGGTGTTCGTTGGAAGGACTGATGTTGAAGCTGAAACTCCAATACTTTGGCCACCTGATGTGAAGAGCTGACTCATTTGAAAAGACCCTGATGCTGGGAAATATTGAAGGCGGAAGGAAAAGGGGATGACAGAGGATGAGATGGCATCACCGACTCAATAGACATGAGTTTGAGTAAACTTTGAGAGTTGGTGATGGACAGGCAGGCCTGGCGTGCTGCAGTCCACGGGGTCACAAAGAGTCGGACACGACTGAGTGACTAAACTAACTGCCTGTTATCAGTCAGTCTTCTTTCCTGAAAAATTAGTAGCCAGTTTCAGGATGCAGAAAGTGAAAGTGTCATTCACTCAGTCGTGTCCAGCTCCTGACAACTCCTGCCAGGTTCCTCTGTCCACATGGGTTTGGCCAAAGGTCTACATGGCTATCACTACCAGCTTGGCTGTGTCTTCACTCACATACTGCACCCCTAGGATCGATGGAATGGTGATGTTTGGACCCTAGAGGCCTAGAAGAATTCAGCCAGACTTGGGGAGAAAGCCCCACTTAATTTTCTGGGCGTGGTGCCATGGTTTTAGACAGACTCAGACCTTGGCATGGGAGTTTCTCACATTCACTTTTGCTGAGTCAGTGTTGAATCATTAGCTGGGATTGCTTTGCTGGCAGGGTTGTCCGTGTTTCCTCTTGCTGCCCCACTGACTGCAACCAAGCTAATAACAATCACCACCCCTCCTGTTTATGCACTGTTCTGCTTGCCCTTTTACAGAGTTCCTTCATTTTTCTTTTTCTTTTTTTTTTCTGTTGGAGCCTCTTAATAATTCCATGACATAAGCATTCTTGTCTTCACTAAGGAAACTGAGGTTCAGAGAAATTAAATGATTTACTTAAGATATTACACCCATTAAGTGACCAAACTGGAACGCTGATAAGAAATCTTTAGACTCTGAATTGTTCCTCCTGTATCAAGTGTGTTATTCACTGAGGCTACTTTTAGATGACTTCTTGCCGACGACTTCTTTCCTTTTGCCTTTTAAAGTTTAGCTTGATTAGGATGTTTCTGGGCATAGATTTTAAAAAATGTATATGGCTCGGGGTTTGTTGAGCTTCCTGAATCTGTACATTTATGTGTGTGTGTGTGTGTGTGTTTGCCAAATTTGGGGAATTTTCAGCCATTATTTGTTCGAAAACTGTGTGCGTTTTGTTTTGTTTCATCTCAAACTCCTATGACATGACTTTTAGAGCTTTTCCTGTCTCATAGGACTGTTTTTATCCCCCCGTCTTTTTTTTTCCTCTCCACTGTTTCCATTGGATATATTATTAATCTGTTTTCAAATATGCTTAATTCCTTTGTGATTCAAAAAAATATTTGTGTGATTTTTATCCTTTAAAGTTGCTAGAGGTTATTTCCCCCCATGACGTAAAAGCGGTTTACTTTGGTAAATGTTGCGTATAACCTGAGAAGGGTGGACATCCTGCCATTTTGACGGTGGAATGTTCGCTAAGCGTCAGGTTCTTAGTTGGTCAGTGGTGGTGTTTATTCTGTATCCTTTCTGATTTTATAGTAACTCATCACCTCAGTTACTTAGGTAATTCACCACCTGGTGAAATTTTCAGTTTTTTCCTGAGGTTTCTCTTTGCTTTTTCTTTACATCTTCTATTTCTTTGCTGAGATTTTATCTTCTCATTTGTTTCAAATGTGTTTGCCCTTACTTTGCAGAACATGTTTAAAGTCTTTCTGGGATAAGACTATCATCTTGAAGTTGTGGTCTATTGATTTTTATTTTCCATTGCAAATCAGCTTTTTCCTGGGTCCTTCCTATGCTGAGTGCTTATAGACCTAGGTTACGGACACCGCACATGCAGCGCTGTGAGATGCGGGGCCTTGCTTGCATCCTGAAGGGAGCATGGGTGTTTCTGCCTCGCTGGGTGTCCTGTACCACAGCCTGCAGTCCGTTCTGTGGGCCAGGCTGCTCTGGTTTCCGGGTCTGTGGTTCTCCCTGGTCTGGCCCCGTGGGTGCCTTCTTGGAGCTCAGTAACTGAAGCCCATGGCTTGCTGCTCAGGATCCGTCTCCTCATGCTTGCTCCATGGTGAGCCCAGGTCAGGTACCAGTTTAGCAAACTACTCTCCTCACCTCTGTCCTTTCCACAGTCTCCCCAGCACTGTCCAGGGGCCTCCCTTCCTTGTCTCTCCACAGCAGAGCCAAGGTTTGAGTGTCCTGCTGCGTGTCTGTGTGTGGGACTCATTGGCCAGAGGATGGCGAGGGGAAATCAAGTGATGGGGACTGGCCCTGTGGCTGTGGGACTGGTCACCTGGGTCCCTTAGTGTCCTGGTCTTGTGTGACTGCCATCATGGTGCTGTTTCGTAGCGGTACTTCCCGGGGTCTGGGGACTGGGAGAAAGAGAGGAGAAAAAAGAACAAGCCCAGATGACCCCCTCTCCCACCCTTTCATGATGTTCAGAGGAACTTGGATTTCAGATTGCCTTCCCAAATCCACCTTCTATAATTTACTTTTCAGACCATCAGATAGCTGCTGCCTGCATTGTATGTAGGATTTATAGTTGGATTCAGTAGGGGTGACGGGATGGGTTATTTGTGCTTACTCCACCTTTTCCAGAATAAAAACTCCTCATGTTTTTAAAAAGCATAAACCAATTCATGTCAGTCATCTGCTCAAGACTCTAAAGATAGCTTCCCATCATCCTTAGAATAAAATCTGAACTTTTTGCACGACCTTTACTCTGTCATTAGTTTTGCTCCTCTCTGCTCTTGGCTCATTCTGTCCCTTGATTCCACCCTGCTCTAAGATTTGGCCTTAATTACCTTCTCTGGAAAGCACTCCTCCAAGGCCTTCATACGATTGCCTTCTTATCGTGTGGGTCTGAAATGAAATGCCATTTCATCAGAGAGGCCCTCCTTTGCCATTACATCTGAAGTCAGTTGTTATCTCTATGATTTCAGGTTGGTGTTCAGTTGCTATGTCGTGTCTGACTCTTTTGTGACCCCACAGGCTCTAGCCCACCAAACTCCTCTGTCCATGGGATTTCCCAGGCAAGAGTACTCTTCGTAGCTCAGTTGGTAAAGAGTCTGCTGGCAATGCAGGAGACCCAGGTTCAATTCCTGGGTTGGGAAGATCCCCTGGAGAAGGAAATGGCAACCCACTCCAGTATTCTTGCTTGGAGACTTCCATGGACAGAGAAGCCTGGCAGGCTACAGTCTATGGGGTTGCAAGAGTTGGACATGACTAAGCGACCAAGCATACACACGGCACAGTATTGGAGTGAGTTGTCATTTCCTTCCCCAGGGGACCTTCCTGACCCAGGGACTGAACACACATTTTCTGCATTGGCATGCAGGTTCTTTAGCACTGAGCCACTTGGGAAGCCCATGATTTCATAAGATGCACTTAATTAAAAAAAAAAAATTATCATGCATGTCTTGTTCTCTGCCTCAAGTCCTAGCCCGTGTCTCACACTAGCCATCTCTGTGGCAGCCAGGTTTACGAAGGGTGACTTGATGGCACCTCAGCTCTGCTTCGCTGGGTAGCTCTCGATTCCTGGAATGTTCGGAGGGTCTTCTCTGAGGCTGAGGCACAGGTGCTCACCCTGCACAGGGCCTGCAGTGAGTGTGGGGCATTGACTCTTTGCAGGGAAGCTTGAGCTGGGCAGTGGGGGCTGCTCAGCAAGTAATCCCCTGTCCTCCGCCTGAGGGCACACCCGCGGCGCAGCCTACAGCTTGACCTGCTCTCTTCCGCGTCCCCTCCCCAGATGCCCACTCCCACCCCAGCCCTCTTCTCAGTCTTCGCTTCCTGTGGGGTGGAGGCCCAGGCTGAGGCAACATCCTAAGTGACTTTAAAAAGATCTCTTAAAAGACATGTTAAGTGTAAGCAACATGTACAGAGAGGCTAAAGCAGAGACATCACTTTGCCAACAAAGGTCCGTCTTAGTCAAAGCTATGGTTTTTCCAGTAGTCATGTGTGGATGTGAGAGTTGGACTGTAAGGAAAGCTAAGCACTGAAGAATTGATGTTTTCAAACTTTGGTGCTGGAGAAGAAGACTCTTGAGAGTCACTTGGACTGCAAGGAGATCCAACCAGTCGGTCCTGAAGGAAATCAGTCCTGAATACTCATTGGAAGGACTGATGCTGAAGCTCCAATACTTTGGCCACCTGATGCAAAGAGCCGACTCATTGGAAAAGACCCCGATGCTGGGAAAGATGGAGGGCAAGAGGGGAAGGGGGTGACAGAGGATGAGATGATTGGATGACATCACTGACTCAGTGGGCCTGAGTTTGAGCAAACTCCGGGAGATGGTGAAGGACAGGGAAGCCTGGCGTGCTGCAGTCCATGGGGTCGCAGAGTCAGACATGACTCAGCTACTGAATGACAACAAAGGGGATAATCACCAACCACACAGGTTTGTCAGAGCTTTACGTTTTGCTGCATTTGCTTCTGTTTTTCCAACTTAAAGAAAGAAAAATGAAGCTCTTAAAGCTGTGCTGCTCCTCGGTGACCCTTTTCTCTTTCCCCCTCACTGAGAGTGACTGCTACCCTTCAGTTGACTATTATCAGCAATACAGAGTAATTTAAAGTATTTTAAACTTGATATAAATGATACTGTAATTACCTCCTGCCATGCGCTGTTCGCTCAGCCTTGTTAACATGAGACTTAGCCTGCAGTGAGGTCTGGAGTTCTTAATTCATCTTTGCTTATATATATATGCTTCCAGTGTATGGCTATTACAGATTTACTTACTATTACTTTACATTCATGGGTCTGCTTCTGGGTTGTTTTTTCCTTCTGTGATGTGTTTATCACTCCGCCATTACTGTGGGCCTTCCTTATTATAGCTTTATAGCAATTCTTGATATCTGGTTGGTCAGATCCCTTCCAAAGACCTTTCTCGTTGTTGTTTCACATGTTCTTGGCCTTTGATCATATATATGAATTTTAGAATTAGTGTATCAAGTTTGACCAAAACCAGACCTCTGTTGAGATTTTTTTATTGAGTTACATTAAATTTATATAAACCAGGAAAGAATTGCGTGCGTGCTAAGTTGCTTCAGTCGTGTCTGATTCTTTGTGACCCTGTGAACTGTAGCCTGCCAATCTGTGCCATCCATGGGATTTTCCAGGCAAGAGTACTGGAGTGGAAAAGAAATGAGTCATTTAAAAATACCAAGTTTTCCTATCCTTGAACATAAAACATCTCTGTATTTATTCAGCACCTTTAATATCATTCCATAAAAGTTTAGAATTTTTTCCATAAATGTCCTGTATACATTTTATTAGATTTATTCCTAGGTGCATTGTTATTGTAGATATATTTTTAAAAAATTATTATTCTAGCATTGTTTTTAGTTGATATATAGGAATGTTGTTATTTTGTGTGTGGATGTATATCTTAACTCTGTATTCAGCAAACTTTTTGAACCCATTTTTCCTTATTTTACGAAATATGACTAATTTTTTTTTTTTACTTTTAATTCCCCTTATCTTTCCTGGCTCACTCCCCTCATAAGAATTTGGGGTCCGTGGAAGCAGAGACCCTGTTTCTCTTGTGGATTTCCATATCCCAAGTGCTTAGAACAGTACCTGGCACACTACAGGGACTCAGTAGATATTTATATGAATTAAAAAATAAAACTGTCCTTATTGTGGACAGAGTAAATGGTGCGTCCTCATCTATAGGCGTGGCCTCACACACACGTTGTTCTTTGTGTGGACCATGATGTTCCTCTCCACCTGGCAGCCTCATCCGGCCCCCTGACTGCACTCCAGGTTCCTCTCAGCGGCTGGGACTTTGCTGCCAGCCCTGACCAAGCAGATGGATCTAAAGCTTTGCTGTGATCTCAGTTCTTCAGGTAGCTTTCCTGGGCTTCCCCGTACTCCAGAAAGATGGATCCAGAAAAACGAACAGCAAACAAACAAAAATAAAACCAAAAAGCACACAAGAATTAAATGTGAATTATATGCTCAAGCCCCAGGTTAAAGCTTTAGAGAATCATCCAAAGTGATATAGAAAGATACACAGGGTAAGGGACATGATGGTGGCCCATGGTACTGCAGCAGTTTGGGAAAGGGAATTAATTTATGAATAAAAGATAGAAAGCAAAGATCCACCAACATCTCATGCTGCCAACAGTTAGGAGGAACAGAAACCCTGATTAAAGCTGCCCCCGCAATCAGACAGTGAGTCAGAAAAAAATAGAAGCCAAAAAGGTATTATATTCCAACATCCATCATTTCTGTGCAGTTATATCTAACACCTATATTCCACAAGTGAAAACAACACCGATTTGAGTCTTGTCTTTTCTACTTAAAAAAAATCATCACTTCAGTTTTCCACCTCTGATAAATGTTTTATGAATTCCCCTTCCTGATGAAAGATTTTGCTGTGATTAAAGAGTTCATGAAGTTATGACAAGGACGGAATAGGTCTTCATTCTCGAAAGCTCATTTTCCTGTGGGCTGAGTGAAGAGCCCTCTCGTAGGCAGCTGTCAGAGCTCGTAAATGTTTTTCCAAGTGCTGCACCTCTGGGAGGACACCCCCACCCACAGAACCTACAAGCAGCCATGATGCTGTGGTCATTTGTTGAACAACACCATATGCCGACTGCTTTCCCGCTGAGTCAGCGTTCTGGTGGTCGTGTGTGAGGCTTGGAGAACTCAGGGTCCCTTCCCAAGGTCACACCTGTAAAGGGCGCAGGGGGGTTATAAGTATGTGCCCCGGGATCAAGGAGGCCTCCTGCGCAAACCCACTGTGTAGAATTCACAGTCGGTTCAGGATGAGTCTTCTCCATAAGGCTTTGTGTCTGGGGGGGCATGACGTTTTGATAAACCACACCTCTGACGTGCCCAGAACCGTCAGATCTTCGGGGAGGGGAGGCAGGGTCACTCTCCTCTTTGTCAGAAGATGCCGACAGGCTCTGTCTTTTGCCGCAGCACCCGGCAGAGCCACCTGCTCCTGGACGTCTTCAACTCCACGGAGCACGAGCTGAGCGTCCGCGCCCGGAACGATGAGGAGCTCGTCCTGCACGCAGGCGAGTGCCAGCGGTAAGTGTCCCCGCGGGCCCCTGGCCCTTCTGTCGCCACCCGCGGGGGGCTGGGCCAGGCCGGCCCCTGAGACCCTGGGGGCTGGGCAGTCAGGCCCCCCTCTCAGAGACACTGCGGCCCTTATTCAGGCTCAGCGAAAGTGATGGGAATGGGCGTCAGGTCAAGGGAGAGCCAGCCGATGTCTGTCAAGCACCATGCCTAAGGACACCCAAACCTCTGGGCGAGACCTTTCACTTTCAGATCCTTAGGAAAGCTGTGTCAGGGGCACTGGGTATCTATCTGAGGGGCGTATATCAGCATCAGTGGGAAGTTCCTCAGAGGAGTTAATGCCACGGCAGCCAAGCCAGGCTCAGGCCTTTGGGAGAGGGGCACCATCACCCGAGCTCAGCCCATGGAGGCCAGTTTCTTATAAAAGTAAATGTACACATACTCCACCCAGCTATCCCAACGCTAGTTATTCAAGTAAAGTTAAAAAAAAAAGTTTACAAAAGACCTGCAAAGAACAACCTAAGTCAAAAGTTAGAAAGAGCTTGGGTATCCATCACGGAGCAGGACTACCCAATGGTGGTGTTTCCCTAGTGGAATATTACTCAGCAGGCAAAACTATTGAACTCCTAAAACAGCACTGTGGGTGGGGTCAGGAAGCTCCCGCCGAGTGCAGGTGCCTGACCCAGCATGGTTCCAGGCATCTGAGACCCCAGGACCAGCAAGACTCTGCTGAGACGATGCTAAAAGCAGAGCATTGCTTCCGGAGAGGACGGGGTGGGCTTTGACCAGGAAGGGGCACAGAGCGTGTTCCGGGTGATGGTCATGTTGTGTGACTTGACATTTGGGTGTGGGTTACACAGGTGTTTTGCCATTGTTAAGATTTAGCCAATGTGCCCTTAAGATTTGTGCATCCCACCGTTAAGTCGATTTTGTATCAAAAGGAAAACTGTCAGCACACATGAAACTCTGCCTCTTGGAGCACGTGGGGGTGGTGACTAGCTGCGCTAGTCTCGGGAATGCCTAAAATGTTAGATCCCTGGCAGGAGGCTGGGAAGGCGGGTGGAGTGAGCTGATCAAACAGAGTAAAATGTTAGTTTCGGGATATGTCATACAATGGGTAGAGAGTGTTCTCTGAGGAATTCTTTCAACTCATAAGAGGACACTGGAAGAAATGAGCAAATGGAGAGCAGCGAGCCTGACTCCCTCTCCCACCTCCCTTCCTCTTCCTCCTCTGGGTGTCTCTGTGTCTCAGGATGTGGCATTGTCACGCCGCGCTACACCAGCGCGTCATCGCGTTTGTTTGTGGCCGCAGTAAGGACTGTTTCCAGGGTGTTTGCTCGACGACGTACATGGCTGCGCACCGTGTGTCTCTGTCCTTCAGTCACTCTCAGTCAGCGCGATGCTTTGGAGCTGGATGTGGTCAGGTTTCGCCCTCCGACGGCGCCTTGTGCCTGGCTCCCGCGTGCGCCCACTCACCCATTGGTGCTGATCCACACAAGGTCGCTCCCAGGGTGCGGCCGTCTAACGCCCCCATCAGTGGTGACCCAGGAATGCCCAGTCATGCTCGCCGTCCGGGGCTGGTATTCGGGAGGGCTTTACGGCCTAACCCGCAAGAGGAAGGACCCACCCCACCCGACAGCTCCTTCTTCTCGAGGGCTCTTGGGGTGTGGCTGTGTGCGGGGACCAGGTGCTGCCGTGTGGAGGCTGTGGCAGTGGTGCTGAATGCTCTGGGTCTGGGGCGTAAGCACAGCTCTTGCCTGGGGCGCTGCCCCATCCTTGGGGTCAAGGCCACCGGCTGGTCCACTTGCTGGTCTCCAAGTTGGGCAGGAGACCATCTGCGTTGTCTAGGCGTTTAGATGCAACCTGAGATCCCAGAGGGCACCATTCAGGTCGTCTCATGGCACCAATAATAAAACCTGCTTTTAAAAAATGTACAGATCGCTGAGCCTCTTCTAAGGTTGACTCACTCCTGGCAGTGCCGGAAGTCTCAGCAATGTTAACGAGCCCATTCACAAACCAGCACAGTTCGTTTTTGTGCTTCCGGCTTCTTCCTTGTTAAGCTTTGTGCTTAAGTCCTCATTTCTCAATGCTCCTAACTCACACATTCTTTATTCATTCATAAAATATTCATTCAATAAATATTGATGCTTCCAGAACATGCTCCATGGAGTCTGCGTCAGGATGAGTAAGTCCGGACCCTCCCTGGCCAGGGAGTGATGATCACGTGGCACGGGTTTGGTGGGGGGAAGTACAGCCAAGGTCACGATGCCCCATCTGCTGGGCAGTCAGCTTGGTGCTGCTCCCCCGGCCCCACCAGCCCATGGGCGTCCTGTGTTTGCGGGATGCAGGAGTCCCCGTGCCCACCTCTAGACCTCTCTAACCTTCCTGATTCTGACATGTGCTCTGTCTCCATGGAGGGGTCCCTGGCCGTTGGTCTGATGGAGCTGGTCTCGGGGAGGAAGCTGTGGTGGGTGGACCTTGCCTGGCAGTTGTGTGACGCCCCGAGACTGGGCTGTGGTCCTCGTCCCGCCAGGGTCTTTCTCCATGGGGCCCCATACTCCCCCCATCCCCTGGAGCCCTGAGCTCAACCCCCGCCAGGCTCTTCCCGTGCTGTGCGGAGCCAGCCTCACCGCACCTCAGCCTCCCCGACACTGATGTGGGCTGCCCTTGGACAGGCTCGGCCACCCTGGGGTGGGCAGGGCAGGTGGGCCCCCCTGCAGTGGAGCAGTCCTCAGACTCTGGTGTGATCGTCTAGTGTGGCGCAGCTTCCCCTTCAGCGAGAAGCTGTCGCTGAAAGCCGTGTAGCTGTGAGGCTGCCCTTGGTGGAGCCCTGGCATCCTGGGGCACCAGGCATTGGACAGGGGAGGGACCAGCTCCAGTTGGGCTGTGGGGTGCCTGCGTCTCTCCCCCACTCCTTCCGGCTAGGAAGGTGTGCCCAGGATAAGAGTGACGCGTCCTCTGGAGTGCAGAGTCTCAGTATCTGAGCCCCGGGTGTTAGGAACGGTTTCGGCGGTCTGTCCTCCTAGCACCCTTGTACGAGAACGTCTGTCCATGGGTTACAGACAGGCAGACTGAGTCAGATCGGAGGCCCTTGGTGGGGACTCGGGTCTGCCTGACCCCGTAGCTGAGCGTTAGGATGGCTGCAGCAGTGGGGGAGCGGGTTTGGTCCCTGTCTCCTCCTCCTCTCTGTGCAGCCTTAGGCAAGCCGCGAGCAGCACTAATCCGCTGTCACCCGTCCAGGCCAGGCGGAGGGGCCGGCTGGGCTCCGCCTTCCAGGGTGTTCAGGGATTCAAGCGTTTGCTGAGTGTCCGGTGAGAGGCATGAGGGACTGCCTCATAGGCTGAAAATTCGAGCTTCCAAACTGGAAATAACACTCTTAATCCCCATATTTCTTAGAGAGATCTCTTTTCATCTTGTAATTTAAAAGCATCTCAGCAAACAGACGGAGCAAGTACCTTTCACCTTCCCATCTCTTCCTGTCACAGGCCCTTTGGACGTGAGTGACTCGTCTCCATCTCTGTGGCCTGGCTGACACATTAATTCTGTAATTAAGGGCCGTTTGCACACTTCTGCCTAACACGATTTGTGATGCTTGGTCTGCACCGATGACATTTCCTGGGGCTGCACGCCATCGGTCATGACATTGAGAGTGTCCTCGGGACTTGAAGCTAGGGAGAGGTGCCTGTAGTAATGTTCAGTTTTACCTGAGGGATGTTGGAAAGAGGATCCCGTTTTCACAGGCACTCTCGCCTTCAGTCCTCATCCTCAGGGTACGGGCACTGTGCCCGTCTTTGCCTCCTGCGAGCGAGGTTGAGGCCATGCTGTTGGTGGAAGTTGGAGCCCAGGGCTGCCCTGTTTCCCCTACACCTCTCCTCGGGAGTCACCTACTGCTCTTGAGGCTGTGTCCCCAAGCCCAGGCGTCCCTCCGCCTCCAGTTTCAAAAGATGGCCAGAAACCGTAGAACGCTTTCTGAATGAAACATCATAAACTTCCTTAAGAAAATACAGTGTCCCCAGCAGCAAATTTACTGGAAAAACTAAGATATGATAATTATTGTTTTTGCTTAATTATCAAACCATTAAAATTAAATTTCACGAAGACCCTCATTTACTCATAAATCTATTTACCGTGGCAGATGTTGCCTTGTCCCGCCCTCCCTCGAAGGGAACCCCCACCCGCTCTGCGGCTCGGCATTGGCTGGTCCGGGCGTCGCCTCCCTGGGGGCCCCACTGGGTCTCTGGGAATAGATGAGCTTGTCACGTGTCCGGGCAGCACACACGTGGGTCCTAGAGCGGCTTTCCTGCCAAAGGGGTGGAAGAAGCCCAGCAGGGTCACCTCGGCCACTTAAGTGATGGAGCTGCGGGGAAGGGGCGTGTCCTTATTCTTCCTTTTACTGGGAAACTTTCCTGTGGACACTTCAAATACATGCAGAAGGTGCCCATAAGAGGACTTCTCACCCAGCTTCTACCCCTAGTGATTCATGGCCAGTCTTTTCCATCTCTCCCTCACCAGCTTCCCCATGTCCTTGTGTTATTTTGAAGATTCGAGGCGACCTCTTATTTCATCTGTAAACACTTTAATCGTCAACATGGGAGCCTTGTTAAAAACCTAACTGCAGTGCCGTACCATGCTTTAAAGCGAACAGCTCCTTCATACGAGTGCATACATTTCCAGTGACCTTGGTGGTGGTTGTTTTTTAAACACGGTTTGCAATCAGAATTCATGAGGTTGATTAGCATCCTGTCCACTTTGAATCTGTAGGTTCCCTGTACATCTCTCTCACAACTGTCCATGGACCACATCAGGGCCCCCAGTGGGGACTTGGCCAGTTGGGTGCCTCTGGTGGTAGTGACCTTGCTATTGTGACTGACTTCATTTTCTTTATTCCTCATTAAATCGGTAGTAAGCTCTAGAGGCTTCATCATATTCCGTGATGTTTTTTTCTTTTGCAAAGAATCTCCATCAGAAGGCATTGGTGTCTGGCTTATCTGCTTTCTGTGATGGAATCATTATTATTAGATCTTTTCCTCTTATCTAACCTTGCACCCCACACGCACGCCTTTTCATCCCCAGTGGATCAGTCAACATTAAGAAAACTCACTGACTCTTTCATAAGCTGAGGATGAAATGCATAATAACTCTGTTTGGGGTTTGGAAAATGACCAAATGAAGAAGTGCAGCCGTTTTCTGCGTCTGCGTCTCTGTGCTCTAAGTCACCCCACTCGTCGGATAATTAAGGCCCTGCAGCTGCTCAGGCAGAGACATCGGGGGAGCGCTGGTGCTGTTTGGGGCTCTGAGGCTTGGTGGGATGGGGAAGCCTTGCTGCTGCCTTTGGGAGCTGGCGCTGCCCTAGAGCTGAGTGGCTCAGGGTCTGGCAGGACCAGGCTGCGGCCCCCAGGGGCGAGGCGGCATCCTGGATGTCCACAGGAGCTGACGGGAGTAGAGAGGGTATGGATCAGGGGAGCAGCATCTGTGTGTGTTTGCTCTACATTATGCTGCCCCCTCCAAAAGCAACGGAAGCTGGTCACTGTTTGTGCTTTTCCAGGGCAAGGGTTGCTTTTCCCTGATTAACAGCTCACTGGAGCTTAGGATGGGAGAGGTGGGTGTTTCCTGTGCCTGACTGCGGAGGTAGGTGGGAGTGGACTCGTCTGGGCCGGAACTTAGTGGACCTTGGATGCCAGGGTGGAAGGAAATGAGTCTTCGTACATTTTTAACAATGGACACATTTGAAGATGCCTTTGTCATTTGGGTTTTCCAGTTTTAACCTGAAGGACAAATGACAGCTTTACTGCCAGCTTGAAATCCTCCTATGCAAGCCACGATAAAGCCACGTCTGTCCTTGGAGGGGAAGGGATGTTCACAAGAGAGTTCAACGCAGGAGAGTGTCAGATTGACCTTTCAGGAAGTGTCTGGAAGGGGTGATGGCTGGTGAGAGCCTGGGTGTGGGCAGGTGTCCGAGCTGGGGTTTGCACCAGGTCATAGGAGGCCTGCTGCAGTGAGCAACCCCCACCCCTGACCCCCACCGCCGGCTCCATGGGTGGTTCTGTCTGTGAGTCGAGAGCTTCCGTCCTCTCCAGGCACTGGAGATGCAGGTGTTACAGGACAGTGGCTCAGAGGACCCAGAGGGTGTTGGGAGGGAAAGGCCAGCCAGTGACTGGGAAATCATAGGTCAAAGGCAAGGCTGAATGCTAGACCAGTGCAAGGGGGCACCAGAGGAGGGCCAGAGCAGCAAACGGTCATCCGAGAGGTGCGGGGCAGTCGGGTCGCAGGGCAGAGCTGCGAGTCCCTCAGTTCAGTGTGTGGAGGAGAGCGCGTGTGCATGCCGTTCTGTGCCCCCACCCCCCAGACCGGCTCCTTACCAGGCGATGTGTTTTGTTTGTCTCATGCTTGCTCTTGTGTATTCTGTGGGTGTGGATCAAGGTAGAAGGACGTGTATCCATCACTGCAAAGTCCCCTGGGCTCCCCTGTTGATCCCTTCCTCCCCGCTGACCCCTGGTAACCACTGGTCTTCTTCCTGCCTCCTTAGTTTTGCCTTTCCCAGAAGGTCACAGAGTGGGGAGTATACAGGATGTAGCCTTTTCAGGCTCTCTTCTGTTGTTTAGTGACAACGGGCTGGAGGTTCTTCCTCCATGTCTTTTCATGACTTGATAGCTGATCTCTTTTTAGCACTGAGTGTCCATGAGCAGGGCTCAGTGTGGACATAAGTTTTCACCTCCTTTGGGTGGATGCCAAGAAGCATGACCGATGAGCATATATGGTTAAGAGTTTGTTTATTTTTGCCAGAGTCATCATGCATTTTTAAAAGCCAAAAACAAAGTACTCCTTCCTGCCTCTTTCATCACCCAGTTCCCAATTATTGTTCCATAGCAGAAGGGAAAAAAGGAGAAAGAGAAAGCGCTGGAGTGAAACAGCACAGGGCCTGGTGGGGGCTCCAGGCTCCCTGCTGTGTTTGGGCGGGCCCTGCTGGACCCAGCCTGCGCATCTGCGCCTCATCCCGGGAGCTCCAGGCTTCCCTGCTCCTCCCGCCGCTTCTCCACGCATCCTCTGCATCTCCTGCTGTGACCGCCGTATTCCCTGGCATGTCTGTCTCTGCCGTGGGAGCCACCTCTGGGCGGGGGTCACGTTCTCACTGTTGCCCTGCTGGCTCCCTGCCTGGGGCCTAGGAACTGAATTGATTCACTTTCTGTATCATTCAGTTTAGGCTGTTTCTCTGTTCCAAAAGACCTGGAATCTTAGTTGTTTAGTAAACAGAAAGGTTTGTTTCTTGTTCACGTTCTTGAGCACCATGGTTTAGCTCTGCTCCATTTTGCTTTCTTTCGTGACCCTTATGCTGGTTTGGGGAGAGGAATAGGGAAAGGGACAGGCCACACGGCAGCTGGGGAGCTCTCTGCTTGTATGTGGCCCGTGTCACTTCTGCACACTGTGTTGGTCAGATGAGTCACAGGACAGCCTGGGGTCAAAGAGGGGTCGGTGGGCAGTCCTGCAGGAAGGGCGCTGAGATGTGGATGGGGCTGCGGTCCAAGTATGTCCTTTGTGTCTAAAGGGAATGGCCACGCTTCTGTGTCTTCATCTTTCATTTTTGCTGTCTTTAAAGAATGGTTGCTTTTGTCCCATATTGTTCATATAATGTGACAGTTGACTCTGCATTCTTTTGTGCTCCAAATCATTTCAGAAGGTGTTGCCAGAATCCCCATCATGTCCTAAGTGCCACGCTGGTGCCTCTCGGGAAAGGGCACACAGACATGCCCACGCCACGTGGCGTGATGCACATGTGTGCTCGGCATGGAAATGAACCCCTGGTTGTCTCAGTCGGGGTTCGCTGGGCAGCTGTGGTCAGACTCAGGCTGCTGGCTGAGAGCCCAGCCTCTGTGCTTAGGCTTAGGGAACACGGGGGCCAGAAAGGGGTGGGTGTGTGACACCTGGTGGGCACTGGGCATCACACTGCCAGCCTTATAAACTTGCTTATTGAGCTGCAGCAGCCTACAGTGAGGGCAGCCCAAGTCATCTGATAAAGAGGGGGCTGGGACCGTGCCTGCCCTGTCCCCCGTCAGAGAGTCTCGGACAGGTGGGGCCAGAGTCCTCGCGTGTCCCGCCCCACGTGTGCAGGAGTCCAGTGAGGGCTGGATGCAGGGCACCTAGTGTCTGGTCTGCTGCCCTGGGGCCACCTGGCGCGACCTCGCCCTGTGTCCAGCTCCCCTCTAGGATGAGAAGGTCAAGCCAGGCGCTTCGTCCCTCTGTCCTGGAGCCCTCGCCTCTTAACGCAGAGCCTGGCCTGGAGGGAGTGGTCCTGGGTATTGGCCAGGGTCAGCCTCCTATTAACATCGTGTTTAAAGTTCGTTGGGTTTTTTTTTTTTTCCTCCCAGAATTGATATGTTCCAGGGACCTTTTTCTCTTTAAAAACGTCCCTCCAGGAGAACTCGGGCTGTTGTGCTGGGAAGCCTCGTGTTGGAGGCTGCTCGGCCGCCAGGATGCTGGGCAGCCTTGCTTCCTTAGTGGCTATGTGACGGTGGTTAGGTTAGAGGAAATTCTTTCATTTCCAATTAATCATTCCCCATGAACCTGCTCTGCATTCTGCACGCAGCAGGCTCCCTGCTTAGCACGTGGCTGCCTCGCTCCCCTGGGCTCTTTCTTTTCTATAAGTAATTGCATTGTTTGTGTTTGCACTGTGTGTTTTGGAGTTGCTTCTAGAAGAGGGAGAAGAGGTTCTGGTTGCTGAATGCTAATGGACACCTTGGGGGCAGAGGGAGACCAAGAGGCCAAGCTGCTTTGCTCTGGGAACCTTTGTTCTTGATAAGTAGTTCTGACAATCAAAAATCCGTGGAGGCACTGTCTCTGCTAAATGGGACCCAAGGCCCACCTTGTCAGCCCACGTTCTGCAGCTCTGGACCCGAGAGGCATGTTCCTGTCCTGGTCTGTTCAGAGGAGACGGGGCAGGGAGGACCTGATGTCTCTCCAGGTGTTTTGCCCGAGAAAAGCAGTTTTCCAGGGTATCACATGGGGGAGAATCTGCAAACTCAGGGAGCAGAACAGGCTAGCATTGGCAGCTGTAGAAGGCGTGTTTCAGACCATGCGGAGTGTTCTTAACCGCCCTTTCTATAGGCCCTGTGCCGGGTGCTGAGGGTCTGCAGATGAATAAGCCGTATGCTTTATGCTGGAGTCACGGGGGTGCAGGAGGGGGAGCCCTCCAGGGAACAAAGACAGACAGACAGTTCCTGTCTGCCTAGGCAGTTCAGCGTAGATGCAGCCTGGGGTTGGGGGGTGTGGAGCAGAGGCTGTGAGTGCTCCCCCCCCAACCGCCTCCTGGCTTTCATTGGATCAGCGTAACCGGAAGCTTCCTCTGTGCTCCGTCCTGGGGAGGAAGTCCGTTGCTGTTTGGATAGTGTCATGGGCGGCTTTTCTCTGCCTCCTTCTCTGAATCATCTTCTCAAGTGCGCCTATTAATAGCACTAGGGTCAGAGTTCCTTGGCAGAAGTGTTTAAGTATTTTAGGGAAATTAAAAATTTAGCCTCTGTCAAACATTGTTTTTCCCAAGAATTTGCTGAATGCCTGAAATTAGACAGTCTTGCCATGTTTGTTTTTTTTCCCCTTATTTGATCTCTTAGTGTTTTCTTAAATACTCTTAGTATTCTTTTGGAGATGCAGTTCTTCTGAGTATTTGTAATGATTGTGGTGAAAAATACCTCTTAACAAACTTTGGAAGCTGGAAGTTGGAGGGGGCACTCAGATCTTCAGAGCCCTGGCCCCTCCACGCAGGCAGGGACCGGGAGGCCTCCGAGGAGGTGCCGTGGCCTCTCTGCGGTCTCACCGCCACCCGCAGAGAGAGCCGGGCGAGCCCGGGCTCCTGCCTCTAGGTCCCAGGGCCCCGGGCTCCTGACGGGCGTGGAGCTGGGGTGTCTGACAGAGAGCGAGCCTGCAGAGTCGGTGTGGCTGGTGCTCTGCCCTTTCCCTGGGGGATGGATTTCTCCCTCCTGTCCTCCTGGGGGGCGTGTCCACCCTCCCAGGCCGGTCCAGACATCCTCTGCTGGAGACTGCCCCACCCCCAAGACACTTCCTCCTCCATGTCCCGTGGTTTCAGCACCGGGCCGCTGTTAGAGGCCACTCTCCATGGGTGTCTCTTCCCAGCAGGTGGTGACTCTGGGGGCCACGCCTTCCTTGTTGTGGAAGGACCCAGACATGGAAGGGAGGGGACACCCAGAGGACCAGGACCCACTCCCCCAGGGCCCAGTGCAGGACCAGGTGGTTAACAGGGTGGGAGGCAGAGATGTCTGTGTTCCAGTCCCTGGGACCTGGACATGTGTTCGCTTATGTGGCAGAAGGAACTCTGCGGATGTGATCAAGACCTTGAGATGGGGAGATGACCTCCGTGTCTGTGGGCCTCCATAGTGAAGTACAGCAGGCCGGAGGCCTCGGAAACGATAGAAATTTCTTTCTCGTGGTCCTGGAGGCTGCAGTCTGAGCTCAGCTGTTGGTCCGGGCATGGAGTTCGCACCTAGGCGCCTGTGCCCCGGAGGCCTGCCCTTGCCCTGCACCTAGAGCCTCCAGGTGCTCCTGCCGGCCCTCACGTTGCTGGAGGGGTGCCCTACCAAGTGGGCTGTGGGGCACTGGTCAGAGGCAGCTTCTGCCCTGTGTCTCCCTTAGCCCTGTGAGGGCAGAACTCCCCGTGGCCCACAGGGCTCAAGGAGTGGGTCCTGGTCCTCTGGGTGTCCCCTCCCTTCCATGTCTGGGTCTTCTGCCCTGAAGTGCCGGGGTGTCCATGAGCATACAGGCACATGTGCTGCAGCCTTAATGCAGGGCCGGTTGAGATCCTGTAACAAAGAGCCCTGAAAGCTTCCGAGCCAGTGGGCGAGTGCCTCCTGGGAAGCTGTCCGGATGAAAATAAATCTCAACTGCAGAGCAAGGGTGAGCACAAGGGTGTTTATGTCTGTGTTATTTTTAGAAACTGAAATGTCCGACAGTAGGGCATGACCCGTGAATTACAGCACGTTTGTGTAACTGACTGTCACGCAGCCGTCAGACACTGTGTTTCTGTAGAGTTTGTAACGCTCAGCTTCGCTGCACAACGAGGGTTGTGATGCCAGCAGACTCGGGCAGGGGAGGCAGGCTCCCTCGATGAGCATGAAGGCAGCGCCCTGCCTGGAGTGGGAGGCCCCGGGGCCTGGCTCTGCGAGGCTGGACGTCCCTGAGCTGCTGCTGAGATCCGGGCTGGGTTCTTGCCAAGGTTCTGGGGCCATCCACAGCTCACAGCCATCTGGGGCTGTGGACCCTCCGGCGCCGGTCACTGTACCCGACCCGCTGGCTCTGTGTCTGCCTGCTCACCACGTGGTGGACACCTACCGGTGCTTCCAGAGGCTGGGAGGATCTGGAGTCCACGACCCAGGATTAGGACCGAGCACCACCCCTTCCAGGCCCAGTCCTGCCATGCGGACAGTGTCCACTGCCTCACAGGTGGAGGTGGTGGGGCGTAAGCTGGCATCTGTAACGTGATACATGGTGCATACAAATCAACTGACATAAGAGAGACCGGCACGTAAGGTCACGTGACTGGGGGGAAATGCTGCCACAGTGTTCACAGGAAGAGAATCACCGGGAATCTTCTCTTCTGCGTTTTTGTTTTTAGTGCATGTAGTATTATTATTTGAAATACGTACAGGTTTTTTTTCTTTTTAAAGAAAAAAACCTCTCTACATTTCACGACCAGGTATGTTTCAGTTTTCCGAAGCCGTGATGTTCACCTGTCTGTTTTTCTGGTTCTGTGTATCCATTTGGATGTGCTCTTTGTCCACCAGGAGTGCAGTGTCATCTCTGGGGACATGGAGGCTTCATCTGTCTCTGGGGTGGATTTGGACTTGACAGTGGGCACCCTCACCTCATCTCCCGTTGCCGACCTGGGCACCTCCCAGAGTTTGTTGTCCCGCCAGGGCCCCCATACTGTGGGAGTCTTTTTTAGAGATTCAGACGGCCTGTTCCCAACAACAAAAAAAAATTAAGTGTGTTTGGAGAAGCATCTTTGGGGTCGGTGCTCCCTTGAGGGGAGGCTGCAGAGCTGAGATGATCACTGGGTGCAGCTGTCGATCTCGCTTTTTCACTCCACTTATTCCCTCTTGGCAGCTATAGAGTCCTTTTCAGTTACTTTTGCTCAGCCACTGAAACCACCTTCAGCATCCCAGTAAAGAGTGTTGACTAGCTTTCCATGTGTCATCTCCTGAGGCGATGAGGATGGGTGAGCCGATGGCCGGCTCCCAGCAGCCCCTTTGGGGCATGTAGGTAGCTTTCTTCAGTGGTCTCTGGGCAGCCCTCCAGCTGGTGGCTGGCACCCTGCCTCACCTTTTGCTGCCACACTGGCCTTCGGGTTATCCTCTGTCTCCAGCTGTCTTCCCAGACAATGTGCTCATCTTTAGGCTCCTTGCTTCTGTTGACCTCACAGGGCACTCCTCCACCCAGTCTGCCCTCCCATTTCAGGATCATCATGTAGATATGTCATTGGTTTCCCACTTGAAATACTTGAAGCGAGTCTCTCCTCCTCTGCAGGGAAGTCGGAACACCTTTGCGTGCTCACAGACTCTCCACCTTCCTTCCTTCCTGCTGCCTGTTCCTCAGACATGTGTAGAGGAGGTGAAGACCCCGTTTCTAATTCCGAGAGCTCTCTGGCTAGTAGAGGTGGGTGACAGGGTGGAAGGGTCCCCCGGCTTTGTCTCTCACATTGTCTTCCTTGACTTGTTCCTTGTTGGGTTGGAAGAGGAGAACCTGCCAGGTGGGAAGGGCCGTGGATGCAAATGCTCGGAGGGCAGAGTGTGAAGTGGAAACGCGAACGTAAATGTCATGTGTTATTTCCGCTGCCACTGCCCCTGGGTGACCGTGGAGTGGGGCCCTGGAGCCTCTGACCACAGGTGACAGAGCCAGCACTGTGGTAGCCCCGCAGTGCCTGTGCGGCTCAGAAAGCAGACAAGGGGAAAATACGTTGAAAAGACAGGAAGAGAGGTGGGCTTCCTGAACTCCTGTGGGTCTTTGGGGATTTGAAAACAGAATTCAACCTTGCAGAAGATCGATTCAGCTAGAAAAGTCTTTCAGGGAGCCTGGCTTCATGTTGAAAATGCCACAACCATTAACATATGAGAAGGAAAAAGTCCTTAACAATGTGGAATTGGCAATTATGTGCAACAAAGAAATTCCAGAAGGAAAATGATGAAGCAGGAGCCAGTCCCCCACCTCATACTACCTACAGGCAGAGCAAAGCTGCCCCCCCAACTCCCCTTGATCCAGTGGGAAGCCCTTAAATGCTTGATCACTTGAGGTACGTAGTGTTACCTCATAGTACTTTTTTGGAGCCAAAGGAGAAATAAAACAGTTGAGCAAAGTATGTCTTCCAGGCTGACCTCTCCTCCCTCCCTCCAGCCTCTTTTTAAAAACTTTGGATTTTATATTGGAGTATAGCCGGTTAACAACAATGTGATAGTTTCAAGTGAACAACAAAGAGACTCAGCCATGCACCTCCGTGCATCCATTCTCCCCCGAACTCCCCTCCTATCCAGGCTGCCAAACGGTATTGAGCAGAGTCCCCTCTGCTCTCCAGCAGGACCTTAGTGGCTGTCCATTTTAACTGTCAGGCTGTGTACATGTTCATCCCAGACTCCCTCACTCTCCCTTCCCCTCACCCTTCTCCTCTCACCCCCGACACCGCAAGTTCGTTCTCTGGAGTCTGTCAGTCTCTTTCTGTTTTGTAAGTTCCCTTGTACCATTTCTTTTTAGGTTGCACATCTGAGGGATGTGGTGTGGTACTTTTCCTTCTCTCTGACTTCACGCAGTGTGCATTCTTCTGTAGTCTCTTCCATCACGGTTTATCACAGAGCACTGACTATAGTTCCCCATGCTGTGCAGTCGGGCCTTGTTTATCCATCCTGTGTATAATAGTTTGCATCTGCTCATCTCAAGCTTCCTCCCTTCCCTGCCCCTTGTCCTTGGCAGCCAGCCTACAGCCTCTGGATACAGGTGAGGAGGAGAATCCCCTTTTCTCAGGGTCCCAGGACAGAGGTCAATAAAACATGGTCTCTATGCTCAGAGGACTGGGAGAGACAGATGGGCAGGTGGGCAGGCGACCATGCCACCCTGTGCTAACTGCTCTGTCTGGGAGACATGTCCTGGAAGCTGGAGAATGAGCCCAGCCTGGAAGGAGGCCTGGCAGACGTGATGCCGGGGCTGGGCACTGGCATGGATGGCTCCACAGCTGAGTGGAGCTTGGTGGGCAAGGGGGAGGGATGTGCTGGGGGCCAGGCAGGAGCAGCCAGATGAGCAGGGGGCCAAGCAGGATGCCTGGCGGGGCTGTGGGGACTAAGTGCGCCAGCCAGGACCCTCACCCAGCCTCCCAGGCCCTGTGCTGGGCAGGCCTGCCGCGTCCCCCCGGGGCCTGCAGGTGGGGTGGGGACAGAGGCCCCTGCTCTGGGGCTGGCGTGCATGCCCATAGCCGTCCGTCTGTCCATCCCACGTCACCCCAACCCTGTGGGGCGGCCCAGGCCAGCCAGTGCTCACGCGTTCTGATTCTGCATCAGTCTGATCACATCTAACAGCTGTTCATGTGGTACATCCTAAACCCTAGGACCGTGAAGAAACCTCTTAGGCTCAGAGCGGTGACAACGATGCCCCAGGAGGCAGGGCCACAGCGAGGGGCAGGCTGTGGGTGGTGGCCACTGCACAGACACCACCTCTGCGAGGCGCTGGCAGGAGGCAGGAGGGGGCCGGCCACCTGCCGCTGGCCCATGGGGGCCTGCAGGACGTGGCTCATGCTGTGTGATCACCTGACTTGTCGAGAGAGTCAGAAACTTGACTGAATATCCAAAATGTTCCTGTGTTTAAAACAGTGACTTGAGATTTTTAAGAGGAGGCAGCACAGAAGTATCTGTGAGCTGGGCGAGGCCGGCCAGCCCTCCGCTCGGGCTCCCAGGCACGCCCCTTGGCTGGCACGCGGCCTCCTTGCTGGATCCACCTGGCACCGGGGCCCGCTACTGACTGGAAGTCTCTCGTCTGAACGGCTCTCCCAGCCGAGCTTTTCTTAACTCATCTCCTCTGCCACCTCTCTCTGCATCGACACAAATTACTGGACAGTGAAATGGGAAAGAAAACTGAAGCTAAAATTTATTTTAATTGGGGAACTTCTGCCATTATCCCCTCCAACCACCATTATCATCTTCATCATCTTCCTTTTACAGTTTCATACCGTGCAAATCTCATAGTGCCAGATGGAAGGAAATGAAGCATCATGATGAAATGGGGGAAAAAATAAAAATGTGAATGAATCAGACGATGCCCAAGGAGAGCCTGGACTCAGAGGAACTGCGGGCCTGTGTTTAGGCGAGCTGGGGAGCTGTGCCCAGCTGTGCCACGGCACGTGGCTGGTGGGGATGTGGCAGGACCACACTCCATCCAGGCCCCCCCATGCCCAGGGCAGGGGACACAGCTCCCCTGTTGCCTAGGAGGCCACGCTGCCCAGAGGGGTTGTGGGCACCTTGGCAAGGCCCCCTTCCTGCCCCAGCCTCACAGCTCCACGGAGCCTGACCCTCCAGGCTGTGGGGCGCTCCAGGGAGCCTGTCCCTCCAGGCCATGGGGTGCTCTAGGGAGCCTGTCCCTCCAGGCCTGTCCCTCCAGGCTGTGGGGTGCTCCAGGCACTTGCTCCTGAGCCACATCCCCGGAGGTTGCCTCCCAGCAGAGGAGTCAGGCCAAACGAGTTGGGTACGGGGCCAAGGCTGTGGCTGCCCCCACGCATACACCACCGGGTGATCACGGCAAGTGAAGGGGCCCTGGGGAGGCGCTTCCCATCCCTGTCCTCACCAGAAGATGACAGACACAGGCCTCCCATCACTGGCTTTCTGGCAGGCCCAGCCCACTTGGCAGGGGAACAGCTAATGAGAACATCCATCTGGGCCTCGCCCCAGGGGCAGTGCAGCAGGGTGCAGGGGCCAGCACAGTGCCCGGGATGGGGTGGGGTGGCGTGTGCTGGCAGTGTGTCCCTAGGGAGGGGCGGGCCATCCCCGTGTCCCTTAGCCCTGCTTAGGGCTGCCAGCTGAGACACGGCACTCCTGGGATCCCCCCATGATGGGACCCCAGGGATAGAGACCCTGGCAGGTGAAGGTCATCAGGCTGGCAGTCCCAGCTGTGGCCGACTAGGACCACTTCAGCGACAGTCACGGGGCAGAGCAGCCAGGCAGGTGGCAGGAGTGCACAGAATGTGGCTCTGCAGTGCCAGGCTTGACTCTGGCCGCTTGGAGCCAGGGCCTGGGAGTCTCTGCCCCACCTGGGCTCGGGGCCGGGAGTCTCTGCCCCACTGGGCTCGGGGCCGGATGTCTCTGCCCCCAACCTGGGCTCGGGGCCGGGTGTCTCTGCCCCCCACCTGGGCTCGGGGCGTGGGTTTGTGGTACACTCAGCAAGCCACAGCCAGAGACTGCAGAGAAATGCCATGTAAATCACTGCTTGTTTCTCGTCTTAAACTGTGGAGGCCAGAGCCCTGTGCTGAGCAATACTTAGAGGAGCTGTCGGCTGACGTCCTTCCTTCAGGATGTAGGCGAAATAAAAACATTTTCGATGAAGGAAAACTAAGAAACTGCCGCTTCTTCTGTAAGAAATGCTTCAGCAAGGTCTTCAGGTTAAAGGGAGACAGGGCCAGGTAGAACTGTTATTTAGGTAAAAGTGAGCACCACCAGAAATCCTAAAGACTTAGGCAAATGTCACATACTTTTTTCTCTTCTTTCTTTTAAATACATAGGACTTCTTTAAAAATTTTTTTTAAAATATGTGGTTAACAATGTATGTAAGTTTAATATGTATGACAAGGATAGCAGAAAGGATAGAGGTGGGGCAAAGGAACCCATGTGAGTTCATTTTATATGAAATGATATGATCTTTTAAGTAGATGATAAAAAATTAAAATTATATTTTAATCCCTTAGGTTACAGTAAAAAATGTAAAGAAGCATAGGTAAAATGTCAACAGATCAATTTAACTTACATATGTGTGTGCATATATATATATATATATAGAGAGAGAGAGAGAGAGAGAGAGAGCGCACAAGAGAAAGATAATAGAGGTTGCTGCTGCTGCTGCTAAGTCACTTCAGTCGTGTCCGACTCTGGACCCCATAGACGGCAGCCCACCAGGCTCCCCCATCCCTGGGATTCACCAGGCAAGAACACTGGAGTGGGTTGCCATTTCCTTCTCCAATGTGTGAAAGTGAAGTCGCTCAGCTGTCTCCGACCCTTAGCAACCCCATGGACTGCAGCCTACCAGGTTCCTCCATCCATGGAGTTTTCCAGGCAAGAGTACTGGAGCGGGGTGCCATTGCCTTCTCCAAATAGTGACTGTTATAAGGATAGAAAAGCAAAATTGAAGTGTATTTTGTCTAGAAGGGGTGCAGTTTACTTAGGTGGGGTCAAGTAAATGAACTGAAAAGCCTCCCCCTGCAAACAGTGCAGTT
The DNA here is from genome assembly GCA_020226075.1 of Hydropotes inermis. Taxonomy (NCBI): domain Eukaryota; kingdom Metazoa; phylum Chordata; class Mammalia; order Artiodactyla; family Cervidae; genus Hydropotes; species Hydropotes inermis. The sequence continues at coordinate 12,040,265 of CM035278.1, read as the reverse complement.
ACATTACCATAGTGGAGTGGTTGTATTACTATCACTAAATACATTTTAAGACAGAGTATTACCGGAGATAAAGAAAGAAGCCCATGATGACAAAGCAGTCAGTCCATGAGCAGGGCCTCGTCATCGTAAGTGTGCGGGTGTATAATAAGAGAGCTTCGAAGCACACAAAACAAAACCTACCTTCAACTGGAAGGGGTTACAGACAATTCCACAGTCATAACCGGACATTTTAAGATCTTTCAGAAGTGATGAAACTATTAGACCAAAAAAGAAGTCTGAAGCAGTGAGTTGCACAGTGCCGTCCACCACCTCACTGGACTTAGAGGACGCTGCAGCAGCAGCTTCCGCATACACGTGCTCTCCAAGTGCACAGCCGCGTTCACCAAGGTGAGCTGTATGCCGGGCCACAGAAGCCGGCCATGGTATATTTGAAACGAGTGAAGTCACACAGAGAAGCTGTGTGTATTAAACTCTAGTAATATGTGCCAAGGTTTTTAGGGGAAAGTATACTGATGTTTGCAATTTTCTTTAAAATGCATGAACAGAACATGAATTAATAGATGGGTAAAGAGATAAATATGTTAAAGATATGCAATAAAACAAGTATAGCAAACTATTAATGATAGAATCTAGGTGGTGGGTTTACTAGTCCTCATTGTAAAATTTTTTAACTTTGCTATATGTTTGAAAATGTTCATAGAAACAGTGGGAGAAATTCAATTATTTTTTAAATGGAAGTCTCAGAATACTTAGGACACTACTGTACATTGTAAATATCTTAGAGGGGGATTTGGCTATGTATTCGATAGTATTTTCCCAATTTATCCATCTCAGGAAACCCCCCCACCCATTTTAAGGAAGATCGCAAGGAAACAGGAATCCAAAGATTCTACTGGTATAGCAGAATAGACCCAACCAAAATTTGTATCAGATAGACCTGATCCCAGGTGGCTCAGTGGTAAAGACCTGGCCTGCCAATGCAGGAGACCTGAGTTCAGTCCCTGGGTCGGGAAGATCCCCCCCAGAGAAGGAAATGGAACCCCACTCCAGTATTTTTGCTTGGGGAATTCCGTGGACAGAGGAGCCTGGTGGGCTATAGTCCATGGAGTTGCGAAAGAGTCAGACACGACTGGATGACTAAACAACAGCAACAACACAATAAGACCTTTATTCTAATTTCTTTGACTCCTCATGATGCAATTCCTGTATCTTTCAGGTTTCAGCATCTGTAAAATGGGGCCAATAGTTGCATCTGTTTGAGGGATTATTTGGGGATTAAGTGGGACCAGAGATGTGGAAAACCTCCCTCAGTGTCTGGCATTTTGTAGGCAGTTGATAGTTACTAGTGACTGTCTCCTTTTCCTTCTTGAGCCAGGAGTGACATGCCTGGAACTTTGCCTCTTAACCCTGTCTTTGGCAGAACCCTGTCTTTGGTAATAATGTGGAACCGTGAGCGTTTCTCAGTGCATTTCAGGGTCCCAACGGCCAGGCAGTTTCCGTGTCAACAGGAGTGGTTCCAGCATAAGAGGAGAGGTGGGTACGTGGGCTAGGCTTTGCTGTGGGAGAGCCTATAGTATCTTGCATGGAAAAGGCAGGCCTGGCAGAGAAGGGTTTTCACACACCGTACGGGCAAATGGACAGAAATGAGTTTGTGATTAGATTGCAGGCTTTCCAAGCCCCCCTTCGCACCTCACTGGCCAGTGTGTTGCAGGGAAACATGTTGGCGTCATCACTGAAATGTTGGTACCGCGGGCCCCAGAGGAGATGAACTGTGTGCACACTCAGGTTGCCCCAAATATTCTAACGCTTCAGACTGAGTTAAAGGGGATACCACCATTTTCATAAAGTACCACGTACTCACGTCCGTCAGTACCACCAGGTAACATGTACCAGGTGATGATGTGGATCTGACGCCATGAAAGGCACCAGGCAAAGCCACGACAGGTGTTTCTCAGCCTGGGGTGGGGGCAGAGGCTGTGAGAACAGCAAAGCAGCCAGGATAACACACCCCAAACCTCTCTCACTTTAAACTACATTTTGTCTTGTGCTTCTTGAAAAAGATAATAAAGTGCTGATTATTCCCCTTAAAAACCTTCCTCAAAGGATACAACATTTCACCAGTGAAATGAGTAGGTCTGAAATAGTCTCGTTACACCAAAAAAAAAAAAAAGCACAGACCAACACAATATTGTAAAGCAAATATCCTCCAATAAAAAAAATTAGAAATATATTAAAAAATATTTATTAAACCATTATTTAGATTCCAAAAGAGAAAAAAACCCGTGGGAAGAGATGGACATGGAGTAACTTGATTGTAGCAATCATTCCACAGTGTATCCATGTATCAAAACTTCCCACTGTACACTTTATGTAGATACAGCTTTTACTTGTTAGTTCTGCCTAAGTAACCTGTGTGTGTGTGTGTGTGTGTGTGTGTGTGTGTGTGTGTGCGCGCGCGCGCGCACACGCACTGACTCATATCTGACTTTTTGTGACCCCATGGACTGTAACCCACCAGGCTCCTCTGTCCCTGGGATTCTCCAGGCAAGAATACTGGAGTGAGTTGCCATCTCCTCTTCCAGGAGATCTTCCTCCGCTGCCTCTGCAAAGGTGGGAGGGAAAAAAGGACAAAGGGAAGAAGAACAAGCTGAGTCTTGTCAGTTGATGATTAGCCCCTGCCCAGCTGAAGGGTCCAGTGTGGTGAGGGACGTGTCCAGAGTGGGATTGCTAGTTTTACAACTGGGACTGGAACCAAATGTACTGCTTAAAGACAGGTAGCTTCCCAAGATAGTCAGCAGGCCATGGTCTGGGGCCAACAGTTAACAGCTGGCTGCAAACCCAGGGAGGCTGTTTTTACTATGCGGTGGCTGGCTCCGAGGTCACACGCCAAGTCTGCACCAAAGGGCTCTGACAGCGCAGAAACGGGGCAGAGGTAGATCATCGAAAGCCCAGAGCATTAATACCAACTCATCAGTCCTTTCAACTGCAATGCAATTGGACAGAAACGCGTCCTGGGAGCTCTTCAGGCCGAATGGCAAGAGACAGCCTGCGTCCCTGTTGTTGCACCTATTAAGCCGTCAGAGAGGGAGCTGATCGCACCACTCAATGGCCCCACTGCAAGAATTCCTTCATCAGGCTCGCCCCAAACTGTGCTTTAACAAAGGACGGACCTTCTCTCCTAATTTCCTTCTCTCTGAGGAGTGGGAAGCAGGAAATGAGCCGTGTCTTCAGGCTCAGAGTCAGGATACACGGTGCTTTCTCTCTCGATCACAACTTCAGCTGGCACTGACTTCAGGCTCGGATGGCCCCTGTTCTTCATTTTGAATCCCTGGGGCTAAAGCTCTGCTCTGTGTTACTCTTCAGGTCAGATCTGTGCCAGGGGCTTTGCACCCAGCGTCCCATCCCATCTTCTTCACCCAAATCCCACGAGGTCATTCTTTTCTTCCTGCTGCAGAAGCAGCAGCACCTCGGGGGGTTGAAGTGACGTACCACGCCAAACGTAAGTGACAAAAGCGTGGAAGGCCCAAGTCGAGGAAGCACAACCAGACCCAGCGCGATGAGCTCTCACAGGCGCCCAGCAGCGGGCTTACGTGAGGCCTCGCCCTAGAAGCAGAGAACGGAGAGCGTGTCAAAGAAGCACAGCAGGGGCAGGGGGAGCAAGGTGCCAGGAAAATGGAGCAAGAGGAAATAAAGAGTCGTGAACGTTCGGGGGTGCCTGCACTGAGGACAGGGCAGACCAGGACCCTGGACAGGGACGGAGGGCCGCTGAGACAGTGGGCATGCAGCGTGATGGCGACTAAGAGCACCGCCTTTGCTATTAACTGAGCATTTCCCGTGAACCAGGCCCCGTGCTAAGAGCATCAGATAGAAGAGCAGTGTTGTCAGTCCTGACAACACTGTGTTGTTAACCACACTTTGGATGTGGAAGTGGAAGGCTAAGAGGGCCCACTTCTTCCCTGTGGGTGATCTCCCAGGCCGCTTGGTCCCCCACATGTTCCCCCATCCCCTCATTGAGCACCTGGAGTCGAGGGTGGGTCTGAGGACTCCTGACTCCCCCCTCGCTTCTCCCGCTGCCTGGCACCAGGGAAGGCGCTGGAGAGGGCAGGTGAGGCCTGCTGTCTGTCGCGGGGCCAGGACAGATCATGTGGGACCCCCAGGGCCCCGGTGTCCCCACACTGGAACCTGCAGGCTGGTCTGGCTCAGAGGTGCAGCCTCAGGGGGCCGGGGCGTGGGCCCCCCCACCCCAGGAGGAGATCGCCTCACCTTCAGGCTGGCAGAGGCCGGGCGGGGCAAGGTGTACCACATCACTCTAGAGTCATCTCATCTTCTAACCAGCCCAATAAAGGTGTGTGTGTGGGGGGCTTGAGCTAAGAGAGCCAGAGAAAGGGGGTCAGGGGGATGCAGGGACACTTCTGGAGGGCCCCTCTGAGGGCGAGGGGAGGTGGCAACACGAGCCCGCCCCCTCGGAGACAGACTCGCCCCAGCCCAGGGTGCTGCTGTGCTCCAGACACACGCTGTCCTGTAACTTCGCTCAGTCAACAGGGTCCCCTCCAGGAGCTAAAAATAGCCCAGGCAATTAGTCCCGACAGCAGCCAACACCTCTGTCCGCAGGAGCCAGAGTTGCCATAGAAACAGCACAGCTCAGGGAGTGAGTGGACAGGGAAGGCTGGGCCCCTCCACCTGTGAGGTCCCCAGGGACGGGGCCATCCAGGGGCGGACTCGGGGGCAGGAGGCACTAAGGCTGTCTGACGGATGCTCCCGCCAGACCCCGGCCCCAGGTCAACAGCGTCCACCTATTGCTTCAGCCTCTAGATCAGCCTGTCCCTGAGGTGGCGGGAGGCAGGCGGGGGACCCCTGGAGGCTGGCAGCCGGGGTCATGGCCTCACAGCGACCCCCCGACAGCGACCGCGCGGACCCTGCCACGGTTCCTTAGGAGCAAACAGGCGGCGTATGCGTGAGGGCTGTGCCCATGCGGGGCCGGCATACGTGGGCTCGGGGACCCCACCCAGGGGGACAAGGAAGCCGGGCTGGCAGCCGCTCTGCAGAGCAGCTCAGTCCCGGCCAGGTGGCCCCCTCGCTTGCTCTCCAGGCCGAACTGTCCTTGCACACCTCTCCGCTCCTCGCGGGCTGAAGTGTCTGCAGACAGAGGGTTCCCCGGCCCCCCCCCCCCCCAGCTGTCCCAGCCTGTTGCCTCCAGTTGTCCCCTCCAAAGGCCCTGCATTCCAGTCAAAGGGACCTGTTTTCTCAACCAAACCTGTCCTTTTCCCCAATTTTCCAGCTCTGCCGGGTTGGATGGACGCCCTGGCGGGGCCAGAGTGGGCCCATGGCGGCCGCAGCTCCCCTCAGGCCAGAGTGGGGGTCAAAGAAGGAGCCGCAGGTGGACAGGGACCCAGTGCAGGGACAACAGAGCAGGTGTGAAGAAGGCAGCCAGGCCGGGGTGCCCGAGGCCGGGGGAGAGGGGCTGTCGCAGGCCCCACGCCTCCCAGGTTCCAGAAGCCTCCTCATGGCACCCTTTTTCTGACTGTAAACCTCATACTTTTTTTTTTTTTGCCACAACACTGGACATGTGGGATCTTCGTTCCCTGACCAGGGCTTAAACCCATGCCCCCTGCAGTGGATGCACAGGGTCCTCACCACTGCACAGCCAGGGAAGCCCCCAACCTCATACTTCTTGAGCCAGCGTGAGTGTGTCTTTGCAGCGTGCATGGAGTCCTGCAGCTAAACGTTCCCCTCTGTTTTAACCTCAGCGCCTCTCCTCCGTGTTCTCCGGCCGCCTCCACATGTGAAACTTGGCCACTGCACGAGTCCGCGCGCAGGTGCCCCTGGGCTCTCTCCTGGAGCCCAGCGTCCCCGCCGACACCCGTGTCCAGGCGGCCGTCAGCCTGTCTGCTGCCGTGTGTCTTGTGTTGTCTCCTAGACGCAGGCTCTTCAGGGGCCGGGCCAGCTCCTGATGAGTGTCTGGCACCCGATTGCACCCAGCTCCTCGCAGTTTTCAGTTCAGTCCGTCAGAAGGAAAGGGACGTGCGCCAGAGACACATGGGTTCCGAGGAGCCCACGCCTGCAAAGAGGGCCAGTGCACGTGGCCACAGATGCGGCTCTAACCGGAGCCACCTTCAGGAAAGGGAGGGGCTGGAGGGGGGCTGCTCTCGCCGCTGAGGATGCATCCACGCCCCTCTGCAAGGACGCACTGCCCCGGGAGCGCGTGCCTGACTGAAGAGACGAGCAGCCTCTAGACAACCCGCCGTCCAGCACCCCGAAGGGCCAGACGCCCGTCTGAGGGGCGTGCTTCCGTGGACGCACCTTCTGGGTGGGCGACCAGGGGCTGGGAGCCTTGAGAGGAGAAAGACAGCCCATGGCTGGGGATCAGGAAAGGCTTCGGGGAGCGGCAGCCTTGGCACCGGGCCTGAAGCTCAGCACTCGACCGCTGTGGGAGACGGCACAGGCATCCCAGGGAGATCAGCTGGTCATCTCTCAACGGTTATGCTTGTAAAGAACTGCCCTGAGTGTCAGGGAGTCAGAGCTGGGCTTGCCAGTTGTGCTCATGCCCCACGGTGGCGGAGAGGTTGGCTGAGTCCCCAGGGCGCTGCCCGCAGGCCCTTACTGCCGCAGGGGTCAGGGCGGCCAGCCTCGCCTGTACTCGTGGCCGGGAAAGAGGACCAGCCAGCCACGCAGTGGTCCTGGAAGCCCCTGTCCTGGCGTGGGGGTGTCACTGTGCACAGGCCTCGTGGCCGGGCCTGCTGGTGTGCAGGGCCCCCTGTGAAGGCCCACGGCTGCCTTCGGAGCAGCTCCCCGGCTCCTGCGCCCTCACATGTCCAGGGCCCTGGCTCTGGAGTTGCCTCAGACCCAGGCTGTGTGCTCAGCTGTCCCCAGCCTTTTCTTTCCTTCTGAATCATATCGCCGCTCTTAGGTGCTCCTGTGACGCTTGACAGATTCTCTGTGAATAAAGGGAAAAAATTGCAGCATAAATCATCCGGAGAGTAGCATTTTCTAATTTGGATGGGAGGCAAAACAACTCCGGGTGGTTTTTTCCTCCTTCGTTTTCAGCAGGGTTTCTCTGTTGGGCCCTCGTCGTCTGCTGTGGAGCTGTAAATCACAGTCATGTTTCCAGGGGGAGGCAGGTTTAATTCTTCATCCTCGTGTTCGCATTTCCCCTCCTCCTCCACTTCCTGGGACTTGTCATCCTTAATGACTCTGACGAGAGGCGACGGTCGGAACCTCAGTCTTATCAGTGTGGGTGGACAAGCGGCAGCCTGGCCCGAGGCTGTCAGAGGCAATTCTGGTTTTGCCGCCAACGGGACCACCCCGATCCCACCAGGATGAGCAGGTTCGGGCCGAGGGCACCACCCAGAACCGGGCCCCGAGGCTCAGGCCAGGCTCTGTGCAGCCTCGTGGAAGCTGGGGCTCAGGGGCGTTTAGTCTGTGCAGAGAGGAGGGTGCGCTTGTTCCCTTCTGGCTGTGCCCGGCTGAAGGCGGGGTCTGGGGGGGGCCGCTGTGTGAGCCATGGGTGCAAGCCAGACCCTTGGAGGAGCGGCCATCCTTCCTTCTGGGCTCCATGTGGGAACGGTGTTTGGGAGCTGCAGTTGTGTCTGTTAGCCCAGCCATTCCCCTGCCCTGCCCCGTGCCCCTCCGTCTCCTGCTCTGTGGAGTGGGGTGTGTTGGAGGCAAAGCTGTCCCGGTGTGACTGGCGGCCGGTATGTGGCAGTTACATTTGAAATCCTTGCCTTCGGGTTGGAAGGCCAAGCCCTTGAAGTTGCGGTGGCCTCCTGCCACCCTGTTCTTGAAATCGTAGACGTGGGGCTGGAGTCACCTCCCAGCTCTTGCCCTCATCCCCGGCGGGTGCATGTGAGGGGCAGGGCCGTAGGCTCGCTTGCTGTGCGGGGCAGCGGAGCTGTGGAGGGAGCACGGGCTGATCCCACCCGAGCCTTGGCTTCTGCATCTGTGAAAGGGGCGTGTCGGTGAGGCAGCGGGGGTTGCCACCGTGTCTGTGATGGTTTCTTCTCGCATAACCCTGTGCGGCAGCCCCCCGCTCCTCCTTCTTGTGCGGGCCTCCCCGAGGAGGTCGGGGTCTCCCAGGAACAGCCAGTCGCACAGGTCGGTTGGAAAGGAAGCCCAAGTTCCCTCCTCCGTGGGTCCTAATGCGGGAGGGCCTCTCCCTGGACCTGATGGGTCTGGAGGGGCTGAAATCACCTTTGAATGTTCATCTCAGCACCGTTACCTTTTTGTCCTTTTGACGTCTTGACTGGAAGAGGGAGGTTATAAATAGCTCTCATCCATTGCCTTAAAGGCCTGTGCTGCATTTGCCGCTTGAATGCAAAGCGGGAGCTGTTTCCAAAGCTTCGGTCTAGCCACTAGCTGCCTATTCCCCACTGTGACCCCTGCCAGCATCCACCCAGTCTGC
>CM035278.1:12002227-12026867 GCA_020226075.1 Hydropotes inermis | reverse complement strand
GGGGTACACGGGGTAGAGATCCGGTCCTTTGCGTGGGGGCAAGGGGTCCGAGGGGGGGCGGGGTAGAGTTCCGGGTCCTGTGCGTGAGGTGGGGGGGGCAGAGGGGGGATGGGGTAGGGATCCAGGTCCTGCGTGTGGGGTGCCGGAGGCCGATGGGGGCCGGGGTAGAGTGATGTCATCAGGTCGCCAAAACTAGAGCCAGCAAGGGGGCAGGGTCAGCCCACACAGCCTGCTGCCCAGGCCTGCAGGACAGAGGAAGGGGTCACGGGCCCAGCGTGTAGGGAGACGGGGAGTGAGCCATGCTGGAGGAGAGCAGCTGGGAGGTGGCCTGCTTCTGGTTTGGGGTGCCCAGTGGAAGGACTCGTGTAATAATAGTGACGCAAGAACTAGGATTTCTAAAAGACTTTCTCATGAGGAATACACTGTCCAGATTGATCACCTCTTGTCGCTCAGTCACGTGCCCGCCATACAGTTGACAATCCGGAGGGTTACAGCGCTCAGGACACTCCCCGGGGGCTGCCCCACCTGCCGGCCAGAGAGCAGAGCCCAGCAGGGGAGACTCATGGCCATCGGGGCCCCACCCTGGGGACTGGTTGGCGTCTGCCTGTTGCCCGTGAGCCTTCCTGCACGCGGTGTGAGGGGAGGAGGCTGGGCTCCAAGGGCATGGGGCCGCGTCTCCCTGCCTCCCAGAGTGCCTGCCCCTCCGTACTCTAAGAGCACGTGCACCGCTGAGGGAGCCCCAGGTTCCTCTTCTGTAGGATTCGGACGCTGACAGTGATAACATTCTTCACCAGGGTGGTTGTGAGAATTAGAGGTGATTGTTGAGAACCCCGCCGAGAGCCTGGCCCTCAGGAAGGTCTCAGTGGTGAGGGGACCCACCCCAGGTGTGCGTGCACCCCGGATGCCCCGCCCCGCCCCTAGCCCCTCGCTTCCGTGTTCCCCAGGTTAGGGAAGGGCAGGCACACGTCCTGTAGAAGGCAGGGTGTCTGCATCCTGACGTAGACGGATTCCTGGTCCACAGACAGTGATTCCATATGGTCTTGTGGGTTCAGCTCCACTCAACAGGGGCATTTTTATCAAAGGGAACTTTAATTTCCCTGGAGGCTAACTGAAGACTGTTGGCCTTCAGCAAACGCAGTGTATTTTCATTTACCTTTGAGACTGGCAGCGTACCAGGATCCTTGCACTGTGTTCTGGTGGCTATAACTGTCCGATCCATCTGTAACCGTCCGACAGAAGCTATTTTAGGGTTCTTTAACTCTGTTGGTTCTTGTGCTTCTGATTAGCTTGATGAGGGAAACTGCCGTTGTCTGTCTTAAATCCAGATGTCAAAACACTTCCACGGATTTCTCCCAAGTTCTTTCCTCAGCAGCATGCCAGGGGAAAAATCTGCCAGAGATGGGTTTGTTTTTCTCTTGCTCCTCACCTCCCTGGAGCTGGGGCTGGGCCTGTGAGCTCCACACTGCTGTTGGCCAAGTGGGTTTTGACCACCCTCCGCCTCTGCCATAGCCCACATACCTTGTCTGACCTGTGTGAAGCCCCAGGGAAGCCTGCCTTCCCCTTTCGGGCTCTTGGACCCAGGCCCCGGGCTTTCGCTTCCAGGAGGCATCCCTGGCAGGTGTCACCTGGGTGGGAGGTGCAGCGCCTCCCCTGCAGATGCTTTGCGCACACAGGGGCCCCTGGCTGCCAGGCCCACCACTCTGCCTCGGGTCCCCGTCTGCCCTGTGAAGGCAGTGAGGCTGCTGGAAGGGTGGCATGTGTGCCAAGGGCAGGCTCTCAGTAAAGTTCTCCCTCTGGGGCTTCCGTCTCCTCTGCCTCCTCCAGTGCCTCCTCTCTGTGCTATTTTAAAAAAATGTCCCTCTCTTCTTAAAACACACTCTGACCTCCCTTTCTGCATGGGTCCACTTGCTCAGCGGAGTGCAGGGTATGTCCCCTGTGAGCCTCTGTGGGATGGCTCTGCGTACTCGCCGGCCCAGTGCCTGCCCTGGAGCAGCCGGCCCGGTATCCAGGGCGCGGAGCTGGCAGGGTTCCCACTCCACCATGTCACGCCCTGTGCCACATGTGATGGTCCGAGGACCCGGGAGGCTCCCTCCTCACCTCCCCCCGACTCCCAGCCTGAGCAGCCTCAGAGACGTGGGCAGCGCCGGGCGCCCCCTCTCTAGACCGCACCGCACCGAGGTCCTCAGGTCCTAGCCCTTGGCACACTCACCGCAGCCCTCCCAGCCCGTCTCTCCTGGTCCATTCTCCCCCAGGATCCTGCAGCTCCTGGGGCGGGGCCCTGCTTCAGGTTCGCCCAGCTCCCTGCATGCCGAGCAGGGCGTGGGGCCCGCGATGTGCTGGCCGCTTTCTGAGCACCGTCGTCCCGGCGCAGCTGATTGCATATCCGCCCTCAGTCTGACCTGGGCAGCGCCCCGCTGAACCCCAAGGCGGCCCTCAGCATGCCCTGTCCTTGCACGCCAGGGAAGCCGCGAGGTAAGGTGACAAGGGGACAACAGGGAGTGTCCTGTCAGCGCGTGTCCCTTGGGCGCAGACGCTGACCCGCAGCGGCCGTGCAGGACCCCAACGTGGTCGGGATGATGGGGCTGCCGGCTGGGACCCTGCCGGTGCCCTCGCCCTTGGGTGCAGGCACGTCCTCTGCACAGGTGATGGGAGAGAAGCGGGCACCCGACTAGGGCGCTGCCGCCTCCGCGGTCCCTCCCCGGCCAGCACGTCACTCCCGAGGACCCAGAGGAGCCCGGAAGGGTGTCAGCGCGCCTGCTTTTCCCTTAAGGCCACATGGCGGCTGTGGCCCTGCTGAGCCCACAGAGGCTGCCGCCCTAATCCAGCTCTTCGGGGTTTTCCCAGCTCACCCGGAGCTGGGCACGGGCTGTGGGGAGAAGCAGGGACTTGTAAGCAGCTCGTTTCCTGTTCCAGTTGGTAGCATGCAGGCACAGACCCTGAAGGTGCCCTGTGGCGAGGTCCTCACCAGGGTTTATGTGTGTCCCCTCCCAGGAAGCCCCAGGCCTCCGCACAGCTGCCCAGGGTGGGGGCTCCCTGTGGGTGGCCCGTCACAGGAGCCCTGATGCAGAAGGCAGAGCTGAGCAGAAACCAGGCCTTTCAGATTTCTGGGAAGGCATCTGATTGGTCTTTTGATCTCAGTATAGACTTTCCCAGAGCTGGCAGCGAGGAGCACTGGAGGAATCCCCAGGCTCGCCCTTAGAGACCCAGCTGTCCAGGGGACTGCTGGCATGGTTCCTGATGCTCAGCAGAGAGGGGGCCCTGACTGGGGTGAGCTCGCACAGATCCAGGGGTGGGGTGGGCTCTGTGAGCAGGACTGTGTGAGGAGCGGGAGAAAGGAGGTGAGTGAGGCCAGGCCAGCACTGGGGGGCCTCCAGGAGTGGGGGGCCTTGGAGGACGCGGGCTGAGGATGCAGCGGCATGCTTGCACATTGGTCTTGGGGGAATGTTCTTTGTGATTGCAGGAGAGTAAAAAGAATAAATAAAATACCAGCATCTAGCATTTATCTGACATCTTATTCTTTATAAAATGTTTTTATAAATGCTTTCCTGTTTTGACCTCAATCCATTCTAGCAACATTTTTTTAACCCCACCCCCCAAAAGTAATTGCTATAATTTTGAGCATTAATGATATGCCAGGTGGTCCAGGGTCCCCACAATCCTGACTGACCCCAGCCTCACGTGCTCATTTCACACGTGAAGAAGCGGAGGCCTGGAGAGACCTGCCTAACCTGCCTCTGGCCCCCAAGCTCGCAGGAGACCAAGGCGGGTTTAGGATCCAGGTCTTGGTGGCAGCAGAGCCCTGCTCCTCCATCCACAGAGTCTTCCGTCCTGGAGGAGACGCTTCAGTCAGGGACCCACCCTGGGCCCCATGTCCCGTCAAGAGCAGAGTCAGGCTTGAACTCCCCGCCCACTGGGGAGTTCATCCCACCCCTTCCCGCCGCGTGGCAGGGATCTGGCAGGCCAGGCAGCCCTGCTTAGATGGCGGCTCCTCCTGCAGGAGGCCGAGCAGAGAGAAATCAATTAAAGGTGACCCCAGGAAGCAGGGATCCAGCCCTCACTCTGCTTCCCACAGGTTGTGGGGGGTAGCCGGCAGCTTGATGGCATTAAGAGTAAGCACTCTCTTCTGTGTGGAGGACACTAACAAGCCCCCAAGTAGTGGGGGAAATGCAAGGAAAGGGGGTTGTGCTTCCACCGAAACGTTGGCCGAGATGGAAGGAGATGCTGCTGACACTTGAGAGCTGGTGTCTCTGGACATGAGACATGTCGCTTCGTTTGTGGTCCTCTAACACAGGATAAACACATCAGTTTTATGCAGGAGGTGTTGGGTTCACGGAGGGACTTAGAGGCTGCATGTCCGGCTGTGGTAGAAGCAGCCATGGGCTGGAGAGGGGTCATTGGAGTCCGGGGAGGAGGTGGGCAGGGAACTGGGGATATCGGGGCAGAGTGACAGAGGGAGGTGCCCCAGCCAGCCTGGAAGGCGGGTGGGAGGCAGAGAGACTGGGTCTTGGGGGTGCCGTGGAGGAAGTCGTGAGAACTGGCCAGGGCAGCCTTTGGGGTGAGGGCCCTGGGAGAGCAGGTCCTTGCAGGTAAGAGGCCTGTTCTCCCTCAGCTCATGCCTCTGGAAGTGGGGGGCCGGGCCCTGGGGTCCCCGCGTGGACGGCCAGGGAGAAGGTGCACAGGGGGAGTGTGACGGGGGTGCTGCGTGGACCTCTGGTCCTGTCCTCCTGCAGAACCTGCTGGCCTCTCGCCGTGATCACACCCCACGGTCACTCTTCGGAGAAGCTGTCTCTGCAGCAGGAGGCGGGGGTGCCTGGCAGCCCCTCCGGCCCCCACCCTTGCCTTGGCTGAACTCACAGAAAGCCCATCAAGAGGTGGGCGGGCTCTCAACCACCTCCAGCCCACAGGTGAGGAACTGGAGACCCGGACAAATGGAACACCTCGAGACAGAGCGAAGGGGGCTGGGACCTGTCAGACAACGGCGTCGGCTGAGCCTTCCCCCTCCGAGTGGATCTCGGCCTATGTGGGGGCAGTGAGGGGGAGCCCGGGCGCCTGCCGTGTCCGAGCTGCCCTGACCCCGTCCAGTGCCTGGCACTTAGCTGCATCTGCCAGGTGTGTGCCTGGAGCTTGGGGGCAGGGACGCCCCTGCGGACCCCCATCTCCATCCTCGCCTGCCGCGGGCCCCCCAGGCCGAGTTAGGAGTCCTCTGCCCTGTCTGCACTCCCTGTGGCCTTGGGCGGGTGGTGGGTGTGAGCCACAGGCAGCCCTGAGGATGGAGGGAGACGGGGCGGTGAGGCAGGTGCCGGGTGCCCGTGGGTGCTGCTGTCTCATGTTTGGGGCGATCCCCGACGGTGCTTTGGTTCTTGTAATATGGTGTATCTTCTCTTCAATTAAAGATGATAACAAGGAAGCTTTCTTTGAAACTGTAACTGATCTACAAGGCTTAACGAGAAAATGATCGTCTTGGGTGTGAGCCAGGAGTCAGTATTGATGCCGTGTTCCTGTCTGCCCCAAGTTCTTCTCATTGAGGATGAATGACTCCGGAAGGCTGGCCTCCTCCCTTCCACTTGGCTAGTACTTCATTATAAACCAGAGACCAGGCTGGTGTTCTGCATAGTCAAACAGACTCCCGAAGGATGCACTACATAAATTTAGAATACCATCTCATAACTATCAATTATCTCCCAATGAAAGTTCAATTTAATTATACATGGATAGTCCTTCTAAATCCGACTCCTTGATTTGTATTTAAATGTCATCATTATGACTTCCCTGGCGAGGTTATCAGCTGTTCAAAGACTGAATCATATGATATGGTATTTAAAAAAAAAATACCACCACTTTTTTTATAGACTGTTCAGAAATCACAGCACCTTTTTTTAGTGCCAACTCTTAACTATTATTGTCACATTTGGCCATAAAATTAAACATGAAAATTGGCATTCCGTAGTAGTATTAGTTTTATTTCTCTCCAACTCGGCAAAGATGAACAGAATTGAATAGCAGTGGGGACTGTCTGGAGAATGCGCTGTGGAATGCACTGAGATTCTGGGTCAGTGTCAGAACCGCAGTCGGGTCTGAAGCTCTTGCGTGAGCAGCTCAGGTCACTTCCTTAACTGCCCGGCCCCTCAGCCTCCCCGCCTCCATGTATGGGATGCTGTGTGTGCCCGGGCCTGGCTTCCAGGCCCTTCCTGGAGGGCACGAAGGAGGAGGGTGGTGAGGCTCAGGGCTGTGCCCAAGGTCCAGGTCGACAGAGATATAGAGTAGTCCTCGGGTCCCAGAGTTGCCGTCCTGGCTCCAGGATTCTAGGCTGGGTGCCCCCAGGCGAGTCACTCAACTTCTGGTACCTCAACTCCATCACCCGTGCAGAAGGAGGGTGCTGCCTTTGAGACATTTGCTGCATGATGTGCCCTGGGGCTGCTGGAGGGGGAGTGACATTGTAAATTTGGGGAGTGGGGTGGGTCCTGTGGCTGGCAGGCTCTGCAGTCACCAGGTCTGTGTCCTCCACCAGCTCTGAAAGCCAGAGGAGCAAAGATCATTTCCTTTTAGGTCCTTGGCCTGAGCAAGGGAGAGCCAGAGAAGGCAAAAATCAGGGCGGCCCTGTCTGAGCTCAGGCTTCCAGGGGGCTGCCAGCTCTGTGCCTTTGGGCAGGTGGCTTTCACTCACAGAGCTTCATCGCATCTCTGAAAGGAAGCACATCAAGCATCCTTAGGCCGCCGTCATAAAAAGGTGAATGTGTATTTAAAACACCTAGCCTGGGCTGGGCATGTGATAAGTGTTTGTTGCGTTTCATTTCCCCCTCTCCTGTTTTGTGGGCACACCTGGCTGTGCGTTTTTTAAGGGTGTAGGTGGGTGATGTAATGTGATGCTTAGACTGAGTCAGAAATGTTTTGAAAGAGCCTCCCCACCCTACCCCTCCCGCCCCGCCAGTCCAGGCAGTCACACAAATACAATCCCAGTGGTCAATGTGCGTTCTGATCGGTTCTGATCACAAGTCTTCTGAGAGCGGGCCTCCCTCCCCACTTCGCATTTGGCCAGAAGAGAGCCTGGTGTCGGGACGTGTCCACACCCGCCTGCCAGGTGACCGTTACTGGATCCTTTTGAGTTACCAGAGGATGAGACTGAGTTTGGCCCCTTTAGTGATACTTAGGATGTATTCTGACCTTTGGTTTGAAGAGAGCACTAGTTTGCTTCAGGCCACCTTGGAAGCGAGGGAGTAGGAAACAGTTCCGCTCAGTGAGAATTCGAGGCACTCCAGCTATACCCACAGGGAAGAAAGATGACCGGGCAACTCCTGAAGAAGCGTTCAGCCTTGGGAGTAGTTCACACCTGCAGACTGAAACATCAGTGAAGCGGCAGTTCGCCTCTTACTGGCTTAGATTTGAAAATTGATCGTTATCAGTATCAGCCAGCATGCAGAGAGGGGCCCCCCGCTCTGTCCGGGGCTCGTGTTTGGGGAGGCCCTCCTTGAGAAGGGACTTGTTTGCTGCCTCTGAGCCTAAAAGGCTTTCATACCCCCACATCAGCAATCCCACCTCAAGAAATGGAATCTCACAGACCGCCGTAAATGCAGAGAGGAAATTTAAGCACAAAGATGGTGGTTATGGTTTTTTTTTTCACCAATATCTTTTTTTAAAGAATGCAAAATACCTGACAGTATGAAAAATACGGGAACTGTTAAAATTATGATACAGCCATATCATAGAATATTCCGCAGACTAATCTTTAATGATGTGAAATTGTTCAGTTCAGTTCAGTCGCTCAGTCGTGTCCGACTCTTTGTGACCCCACGAACCGCAGCATGCCAGGCCTCCCTGTCCATCACCAACTCCCAGAGTTTACCCAAACCCATGTCCATCGAGTCGGTGATGCCATCCAACTATCTCATCCTCTATCGTTCCCTTCTCCTCCTGCCCCCAATCCCTCCCAGCATCAGGGTCTTTTCAAATGAGTCAGCTCTTTGCATGAGGTGGCCGAAGTATTGGAGTTTCAGCTTCAGCATCAGTCCTTCCAGTGAACACCCAGGACTGATCTCCTTTAGGATGATCATCCTTTAGGATGGACTGGTTGGATCTCCTTGCAGTCCAAGAGACTCTCAAGAGCCTTCTCTGACACCATAGTTCAAAAGCATTAATTCTTCAGTGCTCAGCTTTCTTTATAGTCCAACTCTCACATCCATACATGACCACTGGACAAACCATAGCCTTGACTAGACGGACCTTTGTTGGCAAAGTAACGCCTCTGCTTTTTAATATGCTGTCTAGGTTGGTCATAACTTTCCTTCCAATGATTAAGCGTCTTTCAATTTCTTTGCTGCAGTCACCATCTGCAGTGATTTTGGAGCCCCCAAAAATAAAGTCTGACACTGTTTCCAGTGTTTCCCCATATATTTGCCATGAAGTGATGGGACCGGATGCCATGATCTTAGTTTTCTGAATGTTGAGCTTTAAGCCACCTTTTTCACTCTTCTCTTTCACTTTCATCAAGAGGCTCTTCAGTTCCTCTTCACTTTCTGCCATAAGGGTGGTGTCATCTGCCTATCTGAGGTTATTGATATTTCTCCTGGCAATCTTGATTCCAGCTTGTGCTTCCTTCAGCCCAGCATTTCTCATGATGTACTCTGCATATAAGTTAAATAAGCAGGGTGACAATACACAGCCTTGATGTACTCCTTTTCCTATTTCAAACCAGTCTGTTGTTCATCTCATATTAAAAGAATAAAGCAAGTCTTAAAATTATGTGTATATGTATGTGTATATGCATATATTTAACACTTTTATGACTTACACATACACTTATATCATGATTTGTTACATTAAAATACGAACACTTAGGAAAAAAGACTATAGAATCAATATATCAACCATAAGAGTATAAGAATTCTGAGTACTTTTTCTTTTGTATGCGGTCTCTGTTTTCTAGCTTTTTTACAGTAAGCCTATCTGCTGTTGTAATCAGAGAAGAATGTTAAAAAGGTAATTTTTTGAACGTGGTCTTTGCCCTGAAGTGCACTGTTTCTGTGGTTAAACTGAAGTGCCTCTAACTCTGGGGTGGCCGACCCTTAACTGTCACGCTCTCAGCCAAATGCTGCACATTGACCAATACCACAGTAGTTCTTTCCAAGCTCTCAAGGCCTCTTCCTTAGGTTTACTTTGTATTTATATGCCCTGAATACCAGCTCCTGCTTGTTAAAGACAGAAATCTCCAAAGGCCCATTAGTGCCTGCTGGGGTTCAGGGGAATATTTTGGCCACAGCACAGACTATGGATTAAAAGAACATGCCTCCTGTGATCTGTTGACTGGCAGTCATCTTGGGGGCCTGACATGAAGGAGCCTCCTTTCTCCCCTTCTCTCTGCACCCCTCCATGTAGCACATTTTTGTTGAGTACCTACTCTGTGCCTGACTTTGTGCCAACAGGTAGGGTTTCAAACAGCAGTGAGACCCAGCCAGCTCCCGGCTGTGTGCATGTCAGGACCATGGGCAAGGCAGGGGAGGCAGCGGGCGGTTAGAGCCTGACCGCCGCCTGCAGGCCAGGTGCCGTCTCACCAGGAGACACAGCTGAATGTGGATGCCAGCATGGGGCAGGCAGCAGTGGCCTGGGGTGCTGCTGCTTATTCGCTGAGTCACGTCTGACTGTCACTGTGGACTGCAGCACAACAGGCTTCCCTGTCCTTTACCATCTCCCGGAGTTTGCTCACTCATGTCCATTGAGTCGATGATGCCATCCAACCATCTCATCCTCTGTAGCCCCCTTCTCCTGCCCTCAGTCTTTCCAAGTGTCAGGGTCTTTTCCAGTGAGTTGGCTGTTTGCATCAGGTGGCCAAAGTATTGGAGTTTCAGGTTCAGCATCAGTCCTTCCAATGCATATTCAGAGTTGATTTCCGTTAGGGTATTAGGGAAGGATCTTAATTCAGTGTTCATTTCTTCTTTGAACTGGTTCCTGCAGTATGCCAGGCAGGAACAACTCTGGGCCTGGGAAATACTGCTAAACAAGACTAAAGGATCTCTGCCCTCAGGGGCCTGAATTCTGATAGGATTGATAGACAGCTCACAAATCCAGAAGTAAATATTTGCAGCTGTGGTACATGGTGTAGCAGAAATAGATTGAATACCGCCTCGGAGAAGGCGAGGGTGGGTGAGAGAGAAATCTGCTGTGGAGAGGTGGTCTACAAAGATGTTTCTGAAGCTCTGATCTAAAGGAAGAAAGACTCCAGCCATGCCACGGGTCAGGCCAAGAGCGTTCCCACCTGGGGAGCGGTGGGCACAGCGGCTGAGTCGCAGGATGGAAATTGCCTGAGGGTATGAGACTTGGGCAGAAACCTGAAGGTGGCGGGGGGGGGGGGGGGTCCGGGGGGGGGGGGGGCCGGGGGGGTGGGGCGGAGGCGGGGGGGGGGGGGGGGGGGGGTGGTCCTGGGCACGGGGGCTGCAAGTGGACAGGCAGGATGCTGTGCAGCTGGTAGAGTGCCGTGTGGCTGGCAGGGCGCAGCATTTGGCTGGCTGGGCGCGGCGTGTGTGAACAAGCCAGTCTGGCGGAGGATGAAGTTTGAGGTGACAGGCAGGGCTCTGTGTTGAGTCTGCAGTTCCCACTAGGCTCTTGGGGCCTCGGGGCTGAGTAATTGCCAGCCCTCTCTGTGATTTTCCCTTTGGTTCCTGTCTGCTTTATCCTGTTTCAGAATCCAGATTTCTTTCTGGGGTTGGACTCTCTGACTCTGTCTTTGGTGCTAAACTGTGTTGAACCAGCTCTGAAGCCAATGCTACCCTGGGAGTCAATTATTTCATTTTCTTGGAGCGAATCCGTTATGAATTACTAACGATAATGATTCATTCTCCTGTCTCACGCTGGCATGTGCTGATTCCCCAAGAGCCCGCAGAAGAAATTGCCCTCTTGATTCATCCTCTGCTGTGTTTCCCCTTCTCTTAGAATGGCCATTCAAGTGGACAAGTTCAACTTCGAGAGTTTCCCAGAATCCCCGGCTGATAAGGGGCAGTTTGCAAATGCCAAACAACTGGAGGAGGAGAGGCAGGAAGCCCGAGGCCTGGAGATCAACAGCAAGTTGGACATCCACTGGACCATCATATCCTTTTCCCAGACCTGAGGAGCCCAGAGGGGTCAGCTAGTGAACGCTGGGCACAGGTACCTCAGGAATGGCCTGGCAGGGAGATCCGGATGGAGAGCAGACATTTTCTCACCTCTCACCAGGTCCGGGGCCCCAGGAGGGAAGATGAGGAAGGGCCTGCTTGGGGTGGGGTTGCGCTTGTCTTGGGTCTCCTGTTTCTTGTCAGCATTCAGATCTGTGTTAGTGACAAGTACTCATGGCTACCTGTCACTGCTGGGCTGGAGGGCTTCCACTCACTCATGGTTGAATGCAGGATGTGGTTGTCAGGGAAACTGAAATTGGGTTGAACAGCTTAGCAAGGCACAGAGATGCCATTTTGAAAAACCCTGGGATGGGAGCAGTTTAGGAGGACCGCGTTATAAAGGTCAGTTTCATAAAACAGCTGGCCCTGCCCTGAGCTTCGGAGCAATGCCTGGCTCGTGGTCGACACTCAGGTGGGTGAGTGGGAATCTGGAGAAGCCCCAGGTTCCCCTGGTCCTGTGTCTCTTCAGCAGTCTGCACCGAGTGCCTGCTTTGGGTCGGGGGTACGGTGAGCCACCTGAGAGGCAGAGATGCAGAGATGAGGCCTCACCTGGCTATGTGGTCTTGAAAGGGGTGGAAATCATCTGAGGATTGGATGCAGGGTAAATCCCACGGACAGAGGAGCCTTGCTCACTGCAGTCCATGGGGTCTCGAGAGCTGGACACGGCTTAGGGGCTAAGTAGTAACAACAGGAACCGCACACTGGGCCAAGTGCTTCCTCAGAGGATGAAGCTGCTGCGGGCAGGGCAATCAGGGAAGGCTTCCCAGAGGAGGTGACATTAGCGTGGGCTTTTTAAGGATAAGTAGAAGCTTGTCAAGGGGACAAGGGTGGGAAGCGCCCCAGAGTGCTCAGGGTGCGAGAGTGTCTCCCAGGAAGAGGCAACTCTGAGGAGACTGTTATTTATTGGTATCTCGTTCACATGCTGATTCTGTGGAAATGGGATGGCCGCAGCCTGTCATGTGGTCTCAGATCATTCCAGACCGTCTTCCTGGTTTCTGGAAACATCCGAGGGCTGCAGGAGGCACGGTTTCCAGGACCAAGGCCACTTTCTTCATGCCAGCTCATGTGAATTTGGGCTTGGGAGACCAGACCCCTGTCTTCAAGGAGCTTGTGAAAAAGTGCTGTAGACAGAAGGCTTGGGAACCAGATGCTAAAAATAGAGCATCTGGGGACTCATGGAGGGAGCCGGCTCGGTGCACATCATGGGGTTAGGCATTTGTTTCCTATGCAGAGAGAAGTAAAACGGAGGGGATCATGGAGTTGCCCTTCCCAAGGTGCCCTGTGTCTCAGCCCAGAGTCACTGTCCAGCCAGCTGGCGTGTTTGAGTGAGCAGGGCCGACTCAGCCTGAGTCCGGCTGAGGAACTGCTCAGGTGGGGTGTCCAGCGTGGTGCTCACCTGCTGGTCCCGGCCCCCACTGGGGGGGGCCCTGAAAGTGCTCCTGACCCCTTGAGGGGTGGAGGTGCGGAGAGGAAGCAGGCGGTCAGCGCTCAGCCCTGGTGTCTGCGTCCTGACGCTGGAGCCAGGAGACCCCCTGGATTGTGGAGGCTCTGCACCTCCTCTGTGGGGTCCTCATGGGTTCCCTGCCCCTTCTCGGAGTCTTAGCTTCCCCCAGGAGCTCCTGCAGAGCCGGGCCCACTGGGCTGGGGGTGATCCAGCCCACACCCGGGGAGGAGGGTTCAGTGTGCTTGGGGGACCCAGAGGGAAGGGGGTCTCATCATGGGACCCACAGAGACTGGGCCTCGCTGGGAGCCAGTACACACAGCAGCACCTGCAAGCGTGGCTTCCTGGGCGCTGCCCCTCACCTCCCCCCGGGGGCCCACCTGGTCCTGGGCGCCCGCCCCCCAGCTCCCAGGGCGCGTTTTGCCCGTCTTGCTGATGCAGCTGCCTCTGTGTTCTTGCGGAGAAATGTGGGGAGCTGGTACTGAACCATCACTCCTGCTTGAGCCATGGCCCTTGCCTCCTAATAGGATTATGGTGACCATCAAAACGCTTAACGTCCTTTGAAAACTGTTATTGAAAACGTACTGAAATGTTTTGGGGTTTCTCTCCTTTCGGCCTTGATTCTTTAAAGAAGCTGACTTCCCTATTTTGCGTTTCGATTGATAATTCATGCAAGCAAATCCTTATTGAATGCCTACCAGGTGCCAGGCACACCTGTCTCCTAGCTTTACTGATTGGAAGGCCGTCCCCATAGGCGAATTCAAGTGAAGAGAATTAACATTGTGGACATCTCTTCCCTCCCCGCTCCTCTCCTGTCTGGTAATGACATCTGGCATGGGACGAAGAGCAGACTTTTGCTATTGTAAACCTAAATCCAAGCAGATGGAAAGACCAAAGATGGAATTGCCTAATTATTTCATTATGCATTTTGATATTTTCTCAATATTTAGACTTCATAAAAAAGTCGAGCCTAATTTGACACCCATCCACGGTGATAAAAATGGTCCATATGTAAGTGTGTATGGCTGGATAGACGCGTTTTAAAGGAAACTGTGGCTCTCGCAGTAGGTGTGTGCACACCTGTCTAGGGAATACCTGCTACGTCCAGAATAGCCGAGGGGACACCGGGAGCTCGATCTCTGTACCCGGCTCATCATCTGTGTGCCTTGTTTCCACGCCCTGAACCCTGGAGGTGCCCCCAGCTTGGGGGCGGGCAGGCGCAGAGGTGGATGCTCACGGTGCAGCCCTCATGGGGTAAGACGGAGCTTTCCTGCGGTGGAAACTGACCTGCCTGGGTGTTCCAGACCCGGCATGCACTATGGGCCCGAGGCTGGGGCAGCGGGTCTCCCAGGAGGTGCTGAGGAATCAGGCTGGCCTGCCTGCCTGCCTTTCTCCCCCTCCCCTACTCCCCTCCGCACTCCCAAAGGCAAAGGTCAAGCTCTGGGGCCGCCTCCTCTGTGTCCTGCCCCCAGCAGCCTGAGAGCCTGGGCTCCTGCAGGCCCCCAGACTGGGCGGGGGATGGAGAGGAGGCGTTGTCCATCCCCCCCAGGAAACCCCAGCCCTGCTTCGCCTGACTGCACCCCTGCTCTGTGAAACATGCAGGGCAGGCATCAGTGCTTATTTTCTTTGTTTGTTTGTTTATTTTTGTTGAAGTCTAGTTGATCTATGATTTAATCTCTGTAGATTAGTCTCTCAATCACTCTGCTGTAGAGCAAAGTGACTCAGGTATGTCCATATATACGTTTTTTCCTGTATGATATTTTCAATTCTGGTTTATCCCAGGACCCCGCGTACAGTTCCCTGTGCTGAACAGGAGGGCCTTCTTGTCTCTCCACCCTCTGTATTGACAGTTTGCATCTTCCGGCCCCAGACTCCATCCCTGTCCGCTCCCCTCCCCCTTGGCTGCCACAGGCCCAGGGCAGGCTTTCCTGCTCAAAGCCTGGAGCCTGCTAACTGGCCAAGAGCCAGCGCAGCTCAAGGGCCCCTGCAGGCTGCCTGGGGCGTTGTCGGGAGACTGCGCTCTGAGGATGAGGGCGGCCTCATGCGGAGCAGGGGTTGGGGGGCCATGAGCACCAGGGCCCTCACGGTGTTTTCAGCCCAGAAGCTCACTGGTTCAGCGGTTCCCATGCTGGCCATGGGCCCGGGCAAGTGAGCTGACATATTGAATACTGCTCTTTTAGGTTTATGATCCCTCTCTCTTTTCTGAAGCCTGTGTATCACTTCTGTTGTCACCACTGCTGTGGAAACCACCACGCGCGTGGCTCCCGTGTGCCGATTGCTCGGTGAGCTGTCCATGGGGCTGGGGAAGGGACGCCGGGCAGTGGGGCAGACGCTGAGCGGCAGGCGCGCCCGTCCCACCTGGCCCACCCCCTCCCCGGGCCTCCGCCTAACCTCTCTGCTCCCCGTTCCACCTCGTCCCGTGAGGGTGGTGATGGCAGCCTGGGGGGACATGTGTTCTGGGACCGCTGTTGGGATCAGTCCTAACCATTATACCCGCCCTTCTGATCCCCTGGGAAAGTAAAAGTGTTGGTCACTCAGTTGTGTCCGATTTC
This sequence comes from Hydropotes inermis, assembly GCA_020226075.1. NCBI lineage: Eukaryota > Metazoa > Chordata > Mammalia > Artiodactyla > Cervidae > Hydropotes > Hydropotes inermis. Next base: position 12,011,737 of record CM035278.1, on the reverse strand, counting down.
TCTGCAACCCCATGGACTGTAGCCTGCCAGGTTCCTCTGTCCATGGAATTCTCCAGGCAAGAATACTGGAGTGGGTTGCCATTTCCTTCTCCAGGGATTCTTCTTGATCCAAGGATTGAACCCGGGTCTCCTGCATAGCAGCCAGACCTGATCCCTACCTGGTGCTGGACAGGATACTAGCATTTTTCTTAAAACCTACAAGCTGGGTAGTACCTGCCCCTTTTAAAAAACAAATAGGCAAATTCTGGAAGTTGAGTAACTCTCCTGCCATGTGCTGGAGCTGGACGGCCAGGATCCGAGACCTCACATTCTTTCCTGTTGACTGAGGTCAGCCTGGAGTGATGCCCCACCCTCAAGGTGCTGGCACGCTCCCTGACCTTGGAAGGTGTCAACACAGCTGAGCCCCAGCTTCCCACTCTCCTCGGGGGGCCCGGGCCCAGGTGAGGCCCCTTCCAGATGGAGGACGCTGGGCCAGGCCTCCCCCACAGCCGGCCCCTGGTGTCCTCGCCTCCACGTCTGCCGGGGGTGCCTGAATGGGGTCGGGGGTCCCCCAGACCATCTAGTTTGGAACGTTTGGAAGCTGACCGTATCTTCTTTCACTCTCCATGTGGCATTCAGAGGAGGAGAGACAAGCATCAGGCAGGCGCAGGTGTGGGTCACCCTTTATGATTGGCCTCATGTGTCTGCTCTTCTCTGGAGCCCTCCCTGCAACCTCTCCCATCAATCTCCAGCTGGAACCATGCCCTGCTGTGGGCCCCTGCAACCCTCAGGCTCAACTCCTGTTTGGGATAGTGCTTCCAGAGCACGGGAAAGTTTTTCCTCCCAAGACTGTCTCCCTGGCCCGGCTGTGCTGTTCTTGAGGTCAGGTCCTGTCAGCAGCTGTCCCCTGATGACCTGTGCATGCTGGGGTTTGTGCCAAGTGCTGGGACACTGCAGTGAGCAAGAGCTCAGCCTGGAGTGGACTCTGCCCGGTGGAGCCCAGGTGTGCGCTCCCTTGCCCACCCTGGTGCCATGTGTGATCCTTAGCACGGAGGGATGGAAACCATTTGGTGAATGGATGGTTTCCGTTTCATTGATGCAGCTGAACGGTCACCAGCTTGCTTGCATGACGCCGGGTGCCATGAACGTAGGAAGGGAGTTTGCAGCCAGCGTGGCTTATCTAGCTGAAGCCTGGCTCCCTTTCCAGGGGGCAGCGCTGCACAGACGGTCTGCGAGGGAAGCAGCTGCGGGAGGTGCTTGGAGCGAGCTTGATAGCACCCCTTCTCATTTTCCTGTTTTTGTTGCAAACCTCCCTTCGGAGAGTATTTCAGGGTTGGTGAGATGCCTACTGACCTAGCAGAATCCAACCCCGGGTAGGTTTTCTGACAAGACCTGGGTGCCCACTCCGCTGATCCCCACGAGGCCAGCGGCCTGGACCATCTGGGCTGGGTCTTTGCCAGGTGGGCTGATAAGCACTGTCTCCCACCTTCTGTCTGGAGGTTATTTGTAGCCATCTGACTGCTTGAGGACGAGGCAGAGGCTCAAGGAGCCCAGTGGCAAACTGGGCTTTAGGTGCCTAAGAATCAGCAGCAGACGGGGGCTGGAATGCCTCTGTGGGATTCTCAGAGCACATAGGCTGAAGTCATGGGAAGCAGAGGTGTATGGAGCAGGGTCATGCGCCCAGAGGGGCTGTCTCCTCGGGGCTGGCCCCAGGCCATGCCACTGATGGTGGCCATGTTTGGTCACCCTCTACAAATCCCAGAAGGTCAACAGTGGCTTTGACATTTGTCATCAGTTTTTACTAGTCTGTCCTAAAGGAAATTAATCCTGAATATTCATTGCAAGGACTGATGTTGAAGCTCCAATACTTAGGCCACCTGATGCGAAGAGCCGACTCATTTGAAAAGACCCTGATGCTGGGAAAGATTGAAGGCAGGAGGAGAAGGGGACGACAGATGAGATGGTTGGATGGCATCACTGACTCGATGGACATGAGTTTGAGCAAGCTCCAGGAGATAGTGGAGGAGAGAGGAGCCTGGTGTGCTGCAGTCCATGGTCGAAGAGCCGGACGTGACTTAGCGACTGAACAACAATCACAACCCTATATGACTCTGAGCATGAGGTCTTCAGTGTAGTTGGGCGTCACCAGGACAGGTGGCCTGGCAAACAGCTACACCCAGCTTCTCAACTTCCAAGACAGTGTTCCCACCAGTGAGGAAAACTTGTCAGTAGCTGAGCCCTCCTTCCTTTAAAGACAGAGGCAGATGAGACTCCCCTGGTGGTCCAGTGGCTAAGACTGAATTCCCAAAGCAGGGGGCCCAGGTTCAATCCCTGCTCAGGGAACTAGATCCCACATGATGCAACTGAAGATCTCGCATGCTGCAACTAAGACCTAGTGCAGCCAAATAAATAATAAGTATTTATGATAAATAAAGACGCAGGAAGTTTAAGCTGTTTGTGCTGGTTTGCCTGAGATAGCCCCTCAGCCTCCCTAATTGGCTGCTAGCTAACTCTCACAGACGCTTTTATCAGAGCTCTGTCTTCTCATCGCCCAAGAGAAATTAGGTATTTTTAGAGAAGACTCCTTTGAAACAGTGCATTAGGTTTTCCTACTAGTCACGTTAGGAGAGACAGTTTCATCTAAATGGATTCTAAAACAGGCAGCTCCTGTCCTCAGCACAGCTGATTCCTTGATCGTCTTCAGTCAAGTGCGGGCTCGCATCGTATCTCTGTCCTTAGGGAATTGGTGTATATGGCTGTGGGTGATCATGGCTTCAGAGGCTTGATTCTTGTTGTGGGGGTGCCGGGCCAGCCAGAGAGAAGCACCGCTCCTGACCTTCTTTTGAAGCTGTAAAGTTGCCCTGGCTGCTTAGCCTTCAGCAGACGGTGGGAGGGATGTGGCAGGGACACATGTTTGATCTTTGAAACCCCCCACCTCCAATCCTGATATGCATGCCTTGAAGTTACTTTGAAAGGAACCAGGGTTTGGTGCAGGGAGAGAGTGCACAGATGTGAGGTTTGGCCAGCCCGGGAGGGTGGAGAAGGGCTCCTGCCCTAGAGTGGACGGAAGAGTTCCCCGTGTGCGTGTGAGCAGGCACGTGAATCCACGCGCACTGCGCTCCTGTGATTGGTCACCTGTTGGGCTTGTACACATTCTGTGTGCTTGTGGCGTGATTGGGCTTGTACACATTCTGTGTGATTGTGAACATCTAGTAGCATAAAATTACTTATGGGGCTTAAGTAATAGCTAACACCCTTACTATGTATGGCCCTTACTAGATGCCAGCACCGTTCTGTGCAATTTACATCAATTTACTCAATTTTTACAAAAACCCAGTGAAGCTGTCTTTATCCACATTCCACAGAGGAGAGAACCTCGGTCCTGTGAGATGACCTACCTTGGCGCTGGGTCACCCGGCTCGTAAGTGGTGGAGCTGGGACTCGTGCCTGGCCGTCTGGCTCCGAAGTCTGCACTCTTGCCAGCTCTGTGCTGGGAGGAAGAACAGAAGGCGCCTGGTCTCTGCCACGACGGCCTTCGTTTGTCCCCATCTTCCAGATGAAGCCGGAGAGATGAGCATCCCTTGGGCACGCTGCTGACTGCAGGGTTCCCTCATTTTTGCCAGCCCTCTACCCCAAGACTCCCCTCTCTTCACCCAGCAAGACCATGGCCCTGAATCACTTGCAGACTCTTCCTGGCAGTCCGTGTGCCATCCAGGGAGCTGAGCCCAGATGCCACCGGCACCCCTGCTTTGACGAGAACACCCGGCATCGGAATTCTCAAAGTTCACGATGGAAATTGGAAAACAATGTCGTGGGAAAGAGTCTCATTAATCACCTAGAGCAGTCTTTCCATTAGCGTAATCCCTAGTTATGACAGTTTGCTAATTCATCGGAGCTGAAGTGCGGCGGGCTAAGTCCCTGCACTTGTGGGTGTCTTTCCAAAGCAGGTGCATGGGGCAAAGGCAGCGTGTCTTCCTCGGGGGGGGGGCGAGGTTCAGGCCTGCTTCCCACGGGGCTCCCCACTCCGGGATCCTCATCTCAGAGCCGTGTGGAGACACCTGCGTCAGCTGCTCTTGAGGGCTGGTCTCCGTGGACCATGTGTGACAGCCAGGTGTTCAGAGTCCGGTGCTTCCCTCTCTTGGGAGAGACCCAGGCTTCCACCTGCTGGCTGCATCTTCCCCAGGGGAGGAGCTGATGGAACGAACAGTCATTTTTCTAGAGCGTCAGACTGGCTCGTGGTAAACTTCAGTCCCATACACGCAGGCAGGATCTCAAAAACTGCTCTGGTTTTGAGGGGTCCTTTGACTGCAGCCCGTGACCGAATGTTTCACTGCTAATGGGCTGGGAGAAAATAAGAGGGGAGATATTTTATTAAGTTTCTGCACCTCCCTTGCCTCTGGAGCTGTTTTTCCATGATTTGGACACAAATATCCATTTTCCCCGGGCTTCCCTGGTGGCTCTGAGGTGAAGAATCTGCTTGCTAATGCAGGAGATGCAGGAGACACAAGTTCAGTCCTTGGATTGGGAAGATCCCCTAAAGAAGGAAGTGGCACCCCCACACCCCCGCCCCCAATATTCTTGCCTGGAAAACTCCCATGGACAGAGGAGCCTGGTGGGCAACAGTCCATGGGGTCGCAAAGAGTCAGATAGGACTTAGTCACACACACACACACACACACACACAACAGTCCATGGGGTCGCAAAGAGTCAGACAGGACTTAGTCACACACACACACACACACACACACACACACACACATATCCATGGCTCCCATGACACACAGACAATTAACCAAGACAATGTGTATGGGGACAGTCGTAAACAAAACAGCTCTGCAGAGATATTGACTAGGTGTAATTAACAATGATGGGTCACTGATAATCCTAAGATTTGATTCTTGCATGTTAGATGGGGCTTCTTAAAGTAGGGAGGACCTCACCTTGGTCAGTCTTTTCATCCCCAGCAGCTACCGTAACCCATATCATAAGTATTGACACGCTGGCGTGGATCCAGGCCCGCCCACTGGCAGGAAGGCTCTTGGGGGCACATGCACACCCTGGACGCAAGCACAGGGTTCATTCATAATGGTCTGGCTGGGGTGATTGCTGGGTGGATTGTAGAGGATGTTCCAGATGAAGTGAATTTCAGGCTTGAGATGGGTGGTGGTCACCAGGAGGCCAAGGCCAAAGAGGGTTCCAGGCTGAGGGGTGCGGGAGTCAGGGCCCCGAGGCAGCAAACAGCCCGTCTGTTGTCACTGGTCCCAGTGGTTCAGCTTGGCTGCTGCACACCGAGGCCTCCAGGTCTGCGGGGCAGAGGTCAGCCTGGGAAAACTCGAGGAGAAGTTGCATAGCCAGCCAGGGAGCTGGGATTTTATCCCTAGGGCGCCTGAAGGGTTTCCAGCTGGGGCAGTGTGATCACACACGGTTTAGGAGGCTGGGATGACCACCCGTCCCCCCTCTCCGCCCCCTGGTTTCGCGTGGGGCGTCCACGACGTCCCTGGCTGGCTCTGTGGGTCACACCCCCACTCCCGGAAGTGGGGCGGGAGGGCCTGTGAGGCCAGGGTGTACCGGTCTGCCCTGCACGCTCCCTCCTGCTCCTCGGCTCTCGGCCAGGCCTCTGAAGGGTGTGGAGTTGAGGTGGAGAAGCCAGGAGTGTCGGGGGTCCCGTTGGGCTGCGGGCTGCCTGACCCCGTCTGCACTCTGCGGGTTTACTGGGGAACTGGTGCAGGGGCCCCGCTCTGAACCTGGTGTGTGAGGGACGTGGAACAAGCCCTTCCCAAGTGATGGTGTGTTTGTTGTTGCTCATTTCCTGGGTCTGAAGCGTGTAAGCCTTTCTCTTCTAGCAGATTTTAGGCTTGAAGAAGGGACCGAGAGATGCTGCCATCAGAGAGCTGGGCTGCGTCACTTCTGCCACCTCCGTGCCCCCTCTGTCCCCAAAGAGCCATGTCCTCTGCCTCTCGCTGGTGGGGGAGGGGCACGAGGTGCGAGCCGGCCGCCCCGGCCTGGGATCACGCGCCCACAGTCTGGGCCCTCAGCATGGGGCTCCTAACCTTAGGGAGCGGGAGTGAGTGGTCGATAAGCTGTGGCCCGGGGTAGTCATCACTTAAAGCTGCTGCATCACTCCTGGAGAAGCTCTTGTTCAGTTGACTTTTACCGCCTCCCAGCCCTGCAGCTTTGAATTGAATTAGGGACTTGGAGACAGGAAGCCTGGCCTTGGCCCCAGGCACTCTCCGCAGCCTTGTGCAGGAACAGTCGTGGCCGTAAATACCCATGGCCTGGGGTGGCCGGTGCTACCCGGGGAGTTAGGCAGGGAGCCCAGTGCTGAGCAGTGGCCTGCGGGCCTCCTGCTGGTGCTCGATGCTGGCCACTCTGGGGCTGCCCACTCGTCAGCCTGGCAAGTTTGAGCACAGCGTAGCAGCAGAAGTTTAAACTGAGCAAGGGCCAGCCTAGGCCTCTCGGCTCCCCGCCTCTGAGAGGTGGGTGTGAACTGAGGTGGCTCCAGGGAAGTCTGTGGCTGAGGCAGGAAGCTGCAGGCACAGAGGGCGCTGTGAAGGGGCCGTGTGGCTCCTTGGCAGAGCCAGAAGTGGCCTGTGGGAGGCCCCGGGGTCAGACAAACGTGCTGGGGAACTGAGCTGGGCGCTTGGGAGTTCTGTCCCAGGTGCTCAGGGTTTGTCGACGGGTTTGTGCTCGTGGGTGTGCCTAGGAGACCTGCAGAGCCTGACTGGCACCAGCAGCGGCCCACGGTCCCCCTGCTGCAGGAGCAGATCCTGGGAACAAGAGCACATCAGCTGACTTGGAATCTTAATTGCGGTGTCCCAGGTGACTGTTGTTTTAGTCACTAAGTTGTGTCCAGCTCTTTTTGTGACCCCATGGACCATAGCCCACCAGGCTGTTCCATCCATGGGCTTCTCCAGGCAAGAATGCTGCAGTGGGTTGCCTTGCGCTTCTCCAGGGGATCTTCCTGACCCAGGGAGTGAACCTGCATATCCTATATTGCAGGCAGAGTCTTCACCAGGGAGCCAGAGGGGAAGCCCTTCCAGGTGACTAGGAATGGCTTAAGGGAAGTCAGGCTCTTCAGCACCACGGACAGTGCCCTCTGGGTTGGCGGAAGGAGGCTGGCCACGCTCCTGCTGGGAGCACACTGGGTCCTGGCCGTGCCCAGGCCCTGTGCACTGAGCGTCCTTCCTCATTGATCAAGTTGGGAATCGCAGGTCCCAGCTTCCAGGTTTGTGTGAGGAGTCAGTGCAGTGTTCATAGCAAAGTGTCTGAAAGTGGGAACCATATCATGGGCTCCAGGGTGGGATGGATTCAGTCCTGACACTTCCTAGCTGTGTTCTCTTTTCTTCTTATCCCCATGGGCCTGAGGTTTTTTTTTTTTTTTTTTTTTAATCTCTGAGATGGAAATAATAGTCCCTGTCTTATTACCCACCACATTCTTAAGCCTTAATTTGAAAATAGTGTTTTTAAACTGAGAAGATCCATGTTAAACAGTGGGCCTCCCTCAAGGGACTCACTTTGGAAATACTCTCTTTGCAGCAGAAGTAGTGATAAGAATTATCATCATCATCATCATTCTTTATTGACCTCTTGCCCTGAATGCCAGAGTCCGTGTATTTAAGAAAGAGCAGCCACTGCCACGTCCACTGTCCTCACTATTACATTGTCACCCGGGCTGTGAGAGTGGCTGATGAAGGTCTCGGTAGCGGACTGATCAGCCAGGGCTGTGTTCATGTGTCCAGGCTCAGACACAAGGCTGTTTTGGTGGCTTATGGGGCCGAAGGGGAGGGGGACAGCCATGCAGGTAATTGGCTTTATTAGCTCAGCTGTATAATTTTATGGCTCATGTCCGAAAGCAAATTAATACAGAAATATGCTATTAGAGTGGCTTCCAAAGCCCCAGTGCCACTTGGCAACTTTGTGATTACTCACTCACTCACTCGCTCTTCTAACTAATCATTTCAGAGCTCTTCATCCTGGCCATGTTTGTCAGGCACTATTCCTGTTCTTCAAGCGCCATGTGTGGTCAGCCTCAAAAGCCTGCTGTGATTTTTTTTTTTAAAACAAGAGGCAGTAATCTGCCGTATTCTGAAGTCTTAATTTAATATAAGTGAAAATAACCCCCAGAGGGTCAGGAGGGAAGACAGAAAACGTGCACACACACGTGGCCCCTGCACCACGTACCTGGGACGCTGACTCATGCCGGCGTGCATTTAGCCACCAGTGTTCATGGAGCAGCCTCAGGGACTGCGGCACTGGTCCAGACGCCACCAGGAGGGCTCTGCCCTTGCACGAGTGACAGGCCAATGGTGAAGCCGGACAGCGGGAGACACACGTCTAGTGGGGAAACCGAGGGCCTTCGGAGCAGAGACAGCTCAGGGAAGCCTTCCTGGAGGAGTGAGGTCTGAGATGAGAGTTAAATGATGAGTACAGGGTGGAGGCAGAAGAGGGCAGGGAAAAGCGTTTCCAGGCAAAGAGCATAGAATGTGGAGACTGGAGTTCCAAGAAGGCATGTGTATTTGGAAGAGTGGAAACAGGAAGAAGGACTTGGTGGGGGGGGGGAGCGGTGGCAGGACTGGAGAGGTAGGTAGGTAGGGGCTCCTGAGTGCCCTGGATGCCAGCAGCTTGGCCCGAGCTCCAGTCTCAGACCCATTGCCGTGTGCGGCCAGCTGGCCCTCGGGCCCTGGCAGGAGGGACCCCAGAACTCTGGTCTTCATTTCCTCTGGGCCTTGGCGCCCCTTGCTGCCCGCCCCGGCCCGTTTGCTCTGCTTGCCTGGCTCCACCCTGACATGGCTGTCCTCAGGCTTGACAAGTGCAGTGGTCTGTTCCTGCGTTGTCGTCCTTGTTGGAACGTGAGCCTCCCAAGTTTAAGGTTCATATCTGGTCATTTCAGCATGCTGGGTGCTTCTCACCATGCCTCGCTTGTTTTAGACACACACTGTGTGTTTGTTGAGTGCAGTTGACTTGCTAAAGGAAGAAAGTAATGGGATTTTCCCCACTTCCCCGGTCACTAGAGAGTGTCAGGAGCTATAGTCTTTCCTTTTGATTGCGGCTTAAATGCTGGGGCTTTCATTTATGTCGGAAAAGGCAAAGCAGTTTATAGCTGCGTTTCTGAGGACCACACGGGCTGTTTAATATTAGCACCTTGGAGACATCTATTTTCTGCACTTCTAAACCCAATTTCTTCATCCACTGATACTTGCTGAGAGGCAGTATGACTTCCTCAATTATGAACTTGCCTAAGTGAGCCCATTCGTAATAATATGTGTAATTACATCAAGATGTATAGTGCGACAGACGTCAGAGCAGCAGGAAACCGACACGTGTAGAGAAACACGTTGGGCTGTATTGAACAGTGAGCCTCAGTTTGCATGCTCTTAAGGAAAAACAACCTTCCCTCTTCTTTAGTTCCCCCAGCAAGAACAGCTGCTGGATTGAACCTATCCAGGTGGACTTCCCTTCTTCACCCAACAGCTCAATTTATCAGATTTGGTGGTGGAGAACGGGGGGGGGGGGGGGGGGGGGGGGGGGGGG
>CM035278.1:11953285-12002127 GCA_020226075.1 Hydropotes inermis | reverse complement strand
GGGGGGGGGGGGGGGGGGGAGAGGGGAGAGGCCCTTGACACATCTACGTACCTGTTTCCCACACATTTGACCATCTCTTGAGAGGAGGGGAGCATTCACCTGCTGTGGAGGGTTTCCTGCCTGTCGAGAAACTTCTAGAACTTCTCCGGGCCCCAGGCTTGGCGATAGCGGAGTTTTCCTTAACGACACTCACCCATCTCTGAAGCGCACGGGCGAGGCAAGTGTGGAGGGCCTCCTGAACCAGCTGGTCTTGGAGCACCTGCAGCTGGCCCCTCTGCTGTGGGGTGAGTACTGCCCGTCACCTCTGGGTTCGCGTGCCTCTGCTCAGAACTCGCGGGCTCGCGTCGGGTGCTGTGTACCAAGGTCTTTGGGGAACCGGGTGGGGAGGGGAGCTCACCGTCGCGTGGACATCTGCGTCTCTCCCGAGCTTGGCCCGCGGGTGTCCGGTCAGCACAGCCTTGGGGCCAGGCTGCTGCCCTCTGAGCTCAGGCATGGTGATGATGCGGACGTGTGCTCGGGTCCCCTTGCTGCGGAACCTGCATCCTCCGTGGGGGCACTTACGTTGTCTGCGTGGGTGTGGCTTCTGCAGATGCTTGTGCTCCTCGAGTGATGGGGTGGTGGGAGGGAGCGAGGGGTGGTTCCTCCTCTCTGCTGGATGAGCTCTGAGTTTGTTCGGTAAACACCTTAACTCGCCCCGGTACTCGGCCCGAGAGAGCGCTGGGAGGTGGCAGGCACTTAGAGCAAGGTGTGTGAATGCTCACTGCCTGTCGCACCTGGAACTTTCGCCCCAGTCTGTGCCTTCCGGAATAGCAGTGGAAAAATTTTGTTGAGGAACAAGCTCAAATGTAGAATTGTTGTTGAAATGAGAGTGTGTATTATTCTCTGGAAATGATCCTGTCGTGTAATCTGTGCTGGGTCAGATGCAGACAATCATGGATGTGCCTTCTTTCTCTGCTTTAACCCAGAGACTGTTGTGAGTCAGTATCTGGTCTTTCCTCCAGTTAACTGATTAGCTCAACCTCCCCATTTTTGCACTCTAGAGACACAGGAGAATTACCCTAGGGGCTGGCAGAGAAAGACAGTGCTCTCCCCCTGGCGTTCCCTCACTGGTCTTCAGTTTGTGAGAACCCCTCGAGCTGCCCACTCTCCTGGGCTGCCCGCTCTCGGGTGAAGGTTGTTGGGGGTCCGGTGAGCGGCGCTGACACGGCAGCTGTGAGTGGGCTGAGCCCGACACCCGGGGCTCCTTCCTTGGAATCTGCCTGCCTCGCTGGTCCAGCCCAAGTGAGAGCAGGTGGGTGGTGTTTCTGCAGAGCATGTCCCAGTTCGCACCTCCCAGGGTGTCCCTCACTTTCCTAGCTCGCAGGGCCTTGTCTCTTGGTGACCTGGGCTCAGACAGCGACTTCCACCGGATGTGCCGGCTGAGGAGGGTCGGACACGCAGCCCTCCTGCCCCCGGGGATCCAGCCCTGGGAAACAGTGACACAAAGTGTATATTCAGACATCGAGTCAGTCAAAAGAAGGGAGTGCTCCAAGGCACTGGCCAAGTTGGAGGGTCCGCGGGGTCGGACTCCTTCCAGAGATGGGGGTGGGGGCACCTTGCTGGATTTGCATTGGTCTCCTTACAGGTATTTTCCTTGTCGCGTGTCACGTGCACATGAGTGCTGGTATTAAGGATTTTATCCTGGAGAAGATGCATAAGTTGTTACACCATAGAACCAGGACTCAAAGGCGTTTCCTCCAGGAGGGCTTGTGGGCGGCACCCACAATGCCGGCAGCCCTGCCCAGCACTTCCAGGCCCCAGCAGTGTCCCATGCAGCCCGGGTCCTGTCTCTGAGGGTCCACATGCCCCAGAAACACTGTGTGATATCTCCCTGTTCCGTGTCATGATTAGTTTAACTGTCGCCATGTCTGGCAGTTTCAGGGGAACATCCGTCTGCACACATTTTTCTCTGATTTTCCTCGGCTTGCTCGTTTTGGAGTTATGAAGTCAAAAAACGTGTGATTTCTAAGGCTCTTGGGCTGTTTTGTCGAGTGGATGTGTGACTTTCGACCATTGATAGTGCCGTGGGCGTTGTGGGAGCCCGAGTTTCTGAGGTGACTTTCCCACCCTGGAGAGCGTAGTTCCAGGGCAGGGGCCAAGAGGTACGGTTGTGCGTTTTGTCTGCCCACCTCCTGCCCGGGGCTGGCCTCCCCGGCCCACCGCCCGCCTGCATTGGGGTGGGGTCTTCATCCCTGGCCCCAGCGCACACCACCTCCCCACTCCCTGTCACCTCTGCCATGGAGCCGACGTCTCGGGGTCACCGGCTCCTTTCCGCGTCACTCGGGCTGTCCTACTGATGTCTTAGAGGCAAGGTTCCTTACCCTGGAATCTTGACCTTCCCATTCATTCACTTCTCAAAAGCAATATATTCTTGTTATAGAAAAGCAGGGCAAATCAGAAAAGTTCGATGGAGAAAAATTTTCTTTTTTCCACTCTTCCGTCCCCAAAACCAGTCTCATTTCACTTTTGTGCCTTTCTGAGTCTTTCTGCCGCCCCCCAGTTTGCATTTTGTTCACCAAGATGATTATACTGTCCTTGTTCTCTGTGTCCTTTTTTTTTTTAATACTTGAGAAAACAAGTATTTCTCATGTTATAAACACGTCTTACGCTTGCCGTCCAAGTCCTGGTTATAATTTCATCCAGTGGCTGTGGGCTGACTTGCTGCTTGTTCTGGTATCTGGATGTTTCTGCTTTTTGGAGGTGTTTGTTGTTTCGTGAGTCACTTGCACTGGCTGCACACAGAGCTTTTTCTGTGTCTCAGGGTCACGCGCTCTGCAGGGAGACCCTGAAATGGTTCCTGTTCTGTGGCCCAGTGCCAGAGAGCACAGCGTCCGTGTTAGCGTCACTGGTCACAGGGGGCCTGCTGACAGAGCCCACCACACGTCTCAGTCCTGGCTCTGCTGCTTCCTCATGGGGCACCATCCTTGGGCAATTGCAAGTCAGCAATCTCTCTGGGCCTGGGTCTCCCATTTGTAAACTGGAGGTGCAAGGCAAGGTTTGAGGAGAGGCCTATGATGCGGTGAGAGTCTGTCCCTTCCCTCTCAGAGCAGACTGGGCCTGGGGCAGTGGAGACCACCGGGACTGATGTCATGTGGGGGTCCTGGAGGAGAGGAAGCCAGGTTCTGGGCTGGATTCTGGGGTGGCCCCAGGACTGTATGCGTTCCTTCTGCAGAGCATCCCAGGGCAAGGCGGGACAGAGGGCAGGGCTGCGGAGGGGCCTGGGGCAGGACCCCTAGTCGGCTGCCTCCTGTTTCCGTTCTCTGGGAGCAGAACTGCGGGCTGGGAGAGGCTGCGCTCCCACGAGGGTGGGAGCCTCCTGACGGCCTGTGTTGAGGGCCGGCTCCAGTTGTTTCCATGGTTACCGGGCGGTGGTGACTAAGGGACTGAGCAGTTTCTCACGCCGATTTGATTGTCCCACGGCTCCGCCCCGTCTCCCTCCCCAGCTGACAGCACTGTCCTCATGGCTTCTCAGATGCACAGCGCCTGGTCTGCGCCGGTGGGTCCTGGTCAGGTGTCGGCTACACCGTGGAGGGGATGCTTTCAGATCCTCCAGATAATCGCCGAGTAAGCCCCCGCCCTGGAGCCGAGCTGTGATGTGCAGGAAGCTCTTGTGGGCACGACGGTGATGCCCGTCTGGGAGACAGCGGCCAGGCAGCGCCGCCCACTGCTCTGCCCCAGAGAACCGCGTGCCCTCACTGGGGAGCAAGGCGCTGTGCCCAAACTCTCTGGTCTCTGACCTGTGCAAGTCTTCAGGTCATAATTACCATCCCCCTGTTACAAATTGGGTGCTAGTTCTAGAAGGTCTTACAAGGTCTTCATAGAACCGTTCAGCTTCAGCTTCTTCCGCACTCCTGGTTGGGGCATAAACTTGGATTACTGTGATGTTGAATGGTTTGCCTTGGAAACGAACAGAAATCATGCTGTCGTTTTTGAGATTTCACTCAAGTACTGCATTTCGGACTCTTTTGTTGACTATCAGGGCTACTCCATTTCTTCTAAGGGATTCTTGCCCACAGGAGTAGATATAATGGTCATCCTAGTTAAATTCTCTTCTTTTCACAGCTATTTGTAAGGCCTCCTCAGACAGCCATTTTGCTTTTTTGCCTTTCTTTTTCCTGGGGGTGGTCTTGATCCCTGTCTCCTGTACAATGTCACGAACCTCTGTCCATAGTTCATCAGGCACTCTGTTTATCAGATCTAGTCCCTTATATCTATTTGTCACTTCCACTGTATAATCATAAGGGATTTGATTTAGGTCATACCTGAATGGTTTAGTGGTTTTCCCTACTTTCTTCAATTTAAGTCTGAATTTGGCAATAAGGAGTTTATGATATGAGCCATAGTCAGCTCCTGGTCTTGTTTTTGCCGACTGTATAGTGCTTCTCCATCTTTGGCTGCAAAGAATATAATCAATCTGATTTCAGTGTTGGCCATCGGGTGATGTTCATGTGTAGAGTCTTCTCTTGTGTTGTTGGAAGAGGGTGTTTGCTATGACCGGTGCGTTCTCTTGGCAAAGCTCTATTAGCCTTTGCCCTGCTTCATTCTGTACTCCAAAGCCAAATTCTAATCCCAAAGAAAGGCAATGCCAAAGAATGCTCAAACTACCGCACAATTATACTCATCTCACATGCTAGTAAAGTAATGCTCAAAATTCTCCAAGCCAGGCTTCAGCAATACATGAACCGTGAACTTGCAGATGTTCAAGCTGGCTTTAGAAAAGGCAGAGGAACCAGAGATCAAATTGCCAACATCTGCTGGCATCCTCTTTGGATCATTGAAAAAGCAAGAGAGTTCCAGAAAAACATCTATTTCTGCTTTATTGACTATGCCAAAGCCTTTGACTGCGTGGATCACAATTAACTGTGGAAAATTCTTCAAGAGATGGGAATACCAGACCACCTGACCTGCCTCTTGAGAAATCTGTATGCAGGTCAGGAAGCAACAGTTAGAACTGGACATGGAACAACAGACTGGTTCCAAATAGGAAAAGGAGTACGTCAAGACTGTATATTGTCACCTTGCTTATTTAGCTTATATGCAGAATACATCATGAGAAACACTGGGCTGGAGGAAGCATAAGCTGGAATCAAGATTGCCGGGAGAAATATCAATAACCTCAGATATGCAGATGATACCACCCTTATGGCAGAAAGTGAAGAACTAAAGAGCCTCTTCATGAAAATGAAAGAGGAGAGGGAAAAAGTTGACTTACAGCTTAACATTTAGAAAATTAAGATCATGGTATCTGGTCCCATTACTTCATGGCAAATAGATGGCGAAACAGTGGAAACAATGGCTGACTTTATTTTCTTGGGCTCCAAAATCACTGAAGATGGTGATTGCAGCCATGAAATTAAAAGACACTTGTTCCTTGGAAGAAAAGCTATGACCCACCTAGACAGCATATTAAAAAGCAGAGTCATTACTTTGCCAGCGAAGTTCTGTCTTGTCAAAGCTATGGTTTTTCCAGTAGTGATTGGAATGGATGTGAGAGTTGGGCCATAAAGAAAGCTGAGCACTGAAGAATTGAAGCTTTTGAACTGTGGTGTTGGAGAAGAATCTTGAGAATCCCTTGGACTGCAAGGAGATCCAACCAGTCCATCCTAAAGGTAATCAGTCCTGAATATTCATTGGAAGGACTGATGCTGAAGCTGAAGCTCCAATACTTTGGCCACCTGGTGCAAAGAATTGACTCATTGAAAAAGACCCTGATGCTGGGAAAGATTGAAGGCAGGAGGAGAAAGGGACGACAGAGGATGAGATGGTTGGATGACATCACGGACTCAATGGACATGAGTTTGAGCAAGCTCTGGGAGTTGGTGATGGACAGGGTAGCCTGGCGTGCTGCAATCCATGGGGTCGCAAAGAGTTGGACATAACTGAGAGATCGAACTGAATTGTTACAAATTAGGAAACAGACTCCTGGGATGTTTATTGCATGAAGTTACAGGGAATACACAGATTCCTGGATGGGTGGATCCGTCTATCTGCACCCAGGTAAGTTAGACTTGATCCCTGCTGGTCTGATGCAGGTAGAGGAGCCCAGGTCGGTCAACAGACCATCCCCATGCAGCCTGGTGTGCTTGCCAGCTGTCCTGGAAGCAGCGGCCAGAGGCAGCCCTGGACCCTGACACCTACAGCCACCTGTCCAAAGGGGTGGGTTTGGGACGAAGCAAAGCTCACAGCCCCAATGCGGCTCACAGGCCTCCCCGGGGACAGAACCACTGCAGGGTGCTGTGGGTTCGTCGTGTCTGAATGTTGCTCCATCTGCCTCAGTGGCCCCTTGTGCATCATCCACCTCTGCCCAGGAGTCTGGACCCAGGCGCGCCAGGCAACCAGCCTGTCCTGTGCCCAAGCTCTGGCTGCTCCTGCCCTCCCAGGGCTCTCGGGGAGACACGCCCCAAGTCCTGCAGAGCGTCCTCTCGTCGAGCTGGTACCTGGAGGCCTTGGTGGGGGATCGTCAGTTTGTTTATGTCATGAGATTCATGGGCGAATGACCGCACTTGTGTCTTTGGACTCACACGGCTGTGTGTGGCCCAGGCTTCCCTGGCAGCTGAGCTGCCTGCTGACCTCTGTCTCCTGTTGAGTTAATTTAGTGATGGTGCTGGGCTGTACGTTCTCCCTCATGGCCCACATCTGGGCCCGGGAAGAGGGCCAGCACTCAAGCCCGCTGACCAGGCTGGGTGTGTGGGGCCAGGTTTACCAGACTTTGGTGAGTCCCAGATGCCAGAAACCCAGATATGATCCTTGGGTTGGGGAGATCCCCCTGGAGAAGGAAACAATCCACTCCAGTGTTCTTGCCTGGAGAATCCCGTGGGCAGAGGAGCCTGGGGGGCTGCAGTCCGTAGGGCCACACAGAGTCGGACACGATGGAGCGCTTGTCAGCAGCAGAGGCTGATGGGCTGAAGACCCCTCCCTGGTGCGGTGGTGAGTGGTCATCTGGTCTGAAGCCTGGCTGGCCTGGTGGTGGGTATAGGGAAGCCAAGGGGCTGAATCATTGTCTCTTTGGCCCCTCTGCCAAATATAAATATGTAAATTGGTTAAAAAGGGGGGAAAATTTATAAAAGAAGAAAAAACATGCAGAGTGTGTGTGTGTTTTCCCCCCTGGGGATCTTGGGAGAACTTTCTGCAACTCGCCTTTTTCGCTTAATGACACAGGCTGGGTGTCCTTCCTTGTGCAGACACACCGCTCCATATGGAGCTGCAGCAGTCTTTGTAACCCCGGGTAAGATGTGTGTAATTCATTTACTCTGTATCTTTTGATGGACCCTTAGCATCTTTTGCTATTATATATGTTGTTGCAACAAATATCCTTGTAAGTATTCTAGTGCTTCCAGGAGTGAGTCAAGCTGGAAATTACTTATTTAAATTTAGCAGTCTCTTAAAAAAAACACCTTATATTTTTATATCATACTTGGAAAGACTTTCCTCATTTAGCTTACATTTAAAAAAATTCTATTATTTTCATGGACTCAGTTGTTTTAACGTTATTTATCTGGAATTTCTTAAGGTGTGAGGAGTGAGGCATGGACCCACCTTTTCTTTTTCCAGAAAACTGCCTACTTATCCACAAGGTACTTAATAAATAATCTGTCTTCATAAATAAGCAATGCCATTTTCTCATATGCTTAGGAAAATCTTTGAATTCTCTTCCATTAATCTGTCTATCCACTAACCAGTAATATCTTCGTATGTTTATTGTAAGTTTACAGTGTATTTTAATATTGGCTTGGATAATCCTCTTCAGTGTCTTTTTATTGCATTTGTTCCTTTGTTTATTTAAATATTGTGGTAAAAAATCACATAATACAAATTTGCCATCTTAACCAAGGGTGCAGTTCAGTGTGTTAACTCTGTTTTTATTATTATGTCAAAGATCTGTAGAATTTTTTTGTTTTGTAAAATCAACCCTATACCCATTGAACATCTTCCATATATATTTTTCTGACTTCAGTAAGAGCTTGTGTGGCTCACTTTTTAAAAAAGAAAACTTCTCTAGGTCTTTAACTGCCTTTTTGAGTCCCCCCCCCCATTTTTGCTTCTTTTATATAATTTTGCTTCTTTTTTTTCTTGACTGAGCAAGCTAACACATGATCTACTTTCTTCATTAATTATATCCCCTCTCTCTTTTCTAATTCAATAATTCTTCTATCTTTATTAATTTTTTTTCTTTTTGCCTGATTTTAGTTTATATTATTTTTCCCTCACTTACTGGGTTGGACATTTAAATCCTTCATTTAAAATTTCCTATTATTAGTATAGTTTTATGGGGCTATGAATTTTCCTATGATTCCATTTCCTATGATTTCCATTTCCGTTTTCTATAGTATGGCTTTAACCATATTCTGGTATTAAAATTGCTCATGTTGGATATTTTCAGGCATTCTGTGATTTTAACTTGTTTCATCTTTATCTCAAGAGTTGTTTAAAACATAACCTTTTTGTTTTTCCGTTTTGTTATGACTTTGTAATAGTTTAGTATTATTCTCACCTCTTAGAATTCACTGAGATTTCTTGGTGGTTAATATTTTGTGTCTGACTACTCTGTGGACATTTAAAAAGGCAGCTTATTCCTTGTTTTAAGTGTATGGAGTTCGAAGGTGTCACCTGGCTCTACCTTCCCAATTTGCTTAGGGTTTTAAGATCCTTCCTTATTTGATCTCACCTGGACTTTGATAGGTGAATTGCAGTTACTGCTAACATGGATCGTCTTCACCCTGACGGCCTTCAGTCCATCAGTGTGATACCGTCTGTCCTGTGATACATGCAGTGTGAAGGCTGATGGGCTTTAGTGCATAAATGTCATCATTCTTCTCACTTTGTTGTGCCTTTTACCACTTAAAGTGTCTTTGTCTGTCTCCTCTAATGTTTTTGCCCTTTATTCAATCTGGTCTGATCCTATAACTCCCTCCTTGCTTTCCTTTTGTTTGGCTGATGTATCTTTGCCTCTTGTTTCGGCTTAAACATTTGAGAATTACTGCTCCCGCCACCCGCCTCCCCGCGTGGTTCTCTTAGATGAAGCATAGAGCTGAGTTTTGTTTGTGATCTAACTTCAGTGTCTTTTTCATTAATAAGTGAATTTAGACCACCTGCATTCTTTGATATGGCACACGTGTTTGGCCTTAACTGTCGTAGATTCTGTTATGCTTTTCTTTTTTTTAAATAGTTTTTTGACTTTTGTGATCTGTGTCTTCTTGGTTTTGTTTTGTGTGATTATTTTATTTTCTTCTTCCTCTCTAAGCTCTGCTCTCTTGTTTTTCCATTCCCCCATCCCCTTCTAAGGCCGTGCCTGCCTTATTTTTCTCCATAATTCTTATTATTCTCTGAAAGTTCATTACCAATGCAGGTTTTTTTTTTTTTTCTTGTTTGTCTCTCCACCCCTGCTGGAGTATAAGCTCCACAGAGAGAGAAGCTGGTCTTCGCCATACTCTCAGAACCTGAAACTGTTACTGGGACGTTTCAGTGACAGCTGAACATATCAGCTGGATAAATATTTGCTGAAGGGATTAATAATGTAACCTTCACAGTCTATCTCAGAAGCAGGTAGTGTTGTTCTTGTGCTTTAGGGGGATGGAAATGCAAAGCATCCGCAGGGTCATTCAGCCAGTGAATGGCAGAGCGAAGACAGGGGCTCAGCTGCTGTGAGTCCAGAGTCCATGCTTTCCCTGTTTTTGTGCCTCCCGGAATCATATGATGACCTGGTGACCTACAGCTGGATTTCAGGCCTGGGTCTACTGACTTTTACCCAGAATTTCCACAGGCTTTTAGAAAATGTAAGGATAAAGGGAGAAAAAGGAGGACGCAGTTGTGTTATTATTGACAGACCTGCAGAAAAGTTGTCAGCACCGTGGTTAGAATTCTGAGCTACTTTAGAGGCAGTAGCTGGCTTGGTGTGCCGTCATCCTAAACTCTGCATTTCCTACAAACGAGGACATTCCCTTGTTTCACCACAACACAGCCATCAAAATCAGGAAGTGTCAGTTCCATCAGTACCACCCAGTGCCGAGACCTCATTCAGGTTTCGCCGGTTGTCCCAGTAGCGTCCTTTGTTCCTAAAGGTTCTGGGTGGGGTGCAGAGCCGCTGCTGCCTTCAGCCGGCATATGTCTCTCGCCTCCACTGGTTTGGAACAATTCCTGTCTTTGGCTTTTTTTTTAACCTTGATGCTTCCATATATTACCATGTGGCCACTTGTGGAATGCCCTCAACCTGGACCCGTGTGATGTGTCCTCGTGAATAGAGTCAGTACCCGTGTCCCTGGCAGGAGCCACACCTCTCAGATGGCCTGTGAGCTCCGTTTGTTCAGTGCCCGTGTCCCTGGCAGGAGCCACACCTCTCAGATGGCCCAGAGCTGTGTTTGTCACATGGAGACAAAGGTGTTGGCCGCCTTGCTCCCCTGACGGCGCTGCCCGCCAGCCTTCCCTCGCGTCAGGCTCCTTTATGGCCACTGAGCATTCTGTGGGAAGGTGCTTTGAAACTTTGTAAACACCAGCTACTCATCATACTTGTCTTTGTCCTTTACTCTGCATGGAGTCACCCTCCCCTGCTTGCGCAGTGGATTAAGCATGTTGCCGTCCTTGTCACTCTGAGCCCCGTGGGCGTGCCGTCAGGCTGACTTCTGTGCCTGTCGACACGTCTCCATCGTCCTCTGAATGCGCCCTTGCTTCCTGGCACCAGGGGTCCAGGTCACCGTCAGGTACCGCTCTGACAGCGTCCTTTTTCCCAAGAGGTCTCGGTTCCCCTTGGTGAGGACCAGTGTTCAGAAACCGAGAGGCCGACAGGAGGATGGTTGTCCCTCCTGGGGAGCTGCTCTCCAGCCTTCTCGGAGTGCGGCGCCCGGGGACGTCCGTGGGCACGTGAGGACAAGCTTGCCCACGCACCCTCAGCGCCTCCTGTCTGTGCTGACGGCCACCAGCTCACCCTGATCCCTCTCACCCATCCAGCACAGCGGGGATCCTTCAGGCTCATCCCCTTCCCTCGCTTCCTTGGCCTTGAGCGATTGGCTTCCGTTCTCTCACGGAACTGCCAATCCACCAGTGCCCCCGCTGTGATCCGCTTCCCACCTCCGCCCCAGCCCTGCCCCACGCTCAGCGTCTCAACCTCTTGACACTGCATGGGCGGATCCCAGTGGGTGCAGATGCCCTCCACGCCCTCCTGGTCCCCCATTCCCCTGCCCCGACCCCCTCCCTGCTCCCCATGCCACCTGCCCCCACCCCGCCTCTGCTCCGCTTCTCCCCGCAGGGGGTGGGGGTGCTCAGCTATTGGCTTCCCCACATCCCAGCTCCATCTCTTGCCGACAGCCCAGCCTCCCCCTCCCCTGGTGCCCCTTCTGCTGCCCCTCCAGTCACTGCCTTCTGTGCTGCTGCCCAAGGTGTCGTAATAGCAGTGGTCCTCCCTGCCCCAGGTCATCCGTCCCACCAGCCCCTGCCACCAGGGACAGGGCCGGAAGGCCAGCCTTTGGGGTGCAGGCTCCTCCTGCAATCAGGTGGCTTCCTCGTATCATGCAGAGCACCTTGAAGGCTGCTTCCCATCCAGAGGGGCTGTGGGGGCTCCTGGGGGGTCGCATCCGCTTCCCTGGTGGCCCATCTGAGCAGCCTTGCCTGCCTTTCCTCCTCCGAGGCCCAGGGCCCCTGTGGACCTGCCCCCGTGCAGCCTGGCCCCGTCGGCTCCCCTGTACCGGCCATCCTCAGCACAGTCACAGCGCGCGCCGGCCCCTGTGGGTGCCCGTGCTCTACACGTCGGCCGCCCCAGCTCTGCGTCCTCGGGCCGGTGGCGCCTTCATATTCTTAAGTTGCCCCGTCTCGCCGTCTCAGGTGGAAGCCCTTTGAGTACAGACACGGGATCAGCATCTCTCATGTCCCCGCCTCACTTGAGAAGATGCTGGAGAGTGCATGCCTGGTTTTCAGTCCACAAGGTGCTCACGGGTCCATGTGGCCTCAGAGCCTGGAAGAGGCCCTGTCGGGGAGATGGCCCAGTCGTCCCGGCTCACAGAGGACAGCCGGGAGCGTGCTGCCAGGAGGGGCCTTGCCCGAGGTTTCCCTCCCAGGACATTGAGTCCAGGACTCTGACTCTTTCTGCCCTGCTGCCTGAGATCTGGAGCCCGGGCATGAGGCCGGTGATGGCCGTGCAGGCCGCTTCTGGGGAGTGCGGGGGGGCATCTGCCAGGATCTGGGCGTGGGGCGGGGCGGGGGCGCTCAGTTCCCCTGAGAAGAGCAGGTGCTGGTCAGGAGGCTTGAGCTGTCTTTTCGCAGAGCCAGGGAGGGTTTGGCGGGGAGCCGGGGGAGACCAGCAGCGTCCGCCTCTTCTCGGCCTTAGTTCCAGCTCACTCACCTCCACTTCCGTGTGGACTTGGGAGGCAGCGCCCTGGGCTGGAGTCCTGGCTTCGTGACCCCAGTGACTGTCTTGAGCTAAGGTCTGGGAGAGGGCCGTGAGGATCAGCAGCCAACCGATAATAAATGTGAGCCTGCCGTCCTCTCTTGGCCCCACAAGGCGTCTCTTAGGGCTCTCAGGCCTGCCCTGAGTAGCTAAAACTCCAGCCCCATACCCCTGCACACCCGGACAGGTGTGGCCCGACGGGACGGTGCCTGGGCGGACGGGTGACCCAGGCGGGGCCCGCGTTTGAACCCCCATGGCAGGTGGTGCTGACCCCAGGGCCTCGATGCCTGAGTCCTGGCCAGAAACCACTGGGCTTTCTGGCCATCCTGGGTCGTGTCACTGCTGCCCAGATCCCAGCTTCTATTTGCAGCCCTCCACGGGGAGAAGGCTGCTCACTGCCCGCACCAGCAGGCCCTCCATGTCTCACCAGTGGGTGCGTATTTTTAGCTGCAGCATTCAGACCAAGGCTGCCAGTGAGACGGTGCAAGCGGGGTGCTTGTGGTGGTGGTGATGGAGGGGGTGCCTCTGCCTTCCCCACATGGACGAGTCTGCCATCTCAGCCTTTCTCAAAGGCCAGAGCATCTTTTCTAGATATGCCAGTGGAGGCCTGGTCAGTGTGGGCCTCTGCCGGAGGCTTAGGTGAGGCAGCAGCAAGGTGCCCGAGTGGGGAGCTGGCGCCTGGCCCTGCCCACGGGCACAGAAGCTCAGCCCCCTCCCCACCACTAGAGGGAAGGGCCTCACTGGCCATCTGGCCCGCCTGGGGGCCTGGCCCCGGGCGTCCAGGCGCAGCGGCCCAGAGGCTGCTGGGGAGGCCGAAGGGGAGCCAGGTCAGTTACAGCGTAGCCAGCACCTGGGGGCTGTGCTGGGTTCCTGCAGGGGGATCGTCTGCAGAAGGAAGCTCCCCCGACCCCTGCAGGGGACTGCAGGGGAGCTGCTCCTGGTCGCACGGGGAGCTGCTCCTGGTCGCACTGGGAGCGGCAGGGCCGGGCTCCGGTCTTGTTTTCCCCAGCCTGGCAGAGCTGTCCGTCTGAGGCCCACCCTCCCCGGCTTCAGCGGGAGCTGGGCCGTTCGGTGGCCCCTCACCCATCCGCTTACTCCTCCCTTGTGCCCGCAGGGCCTGTTCATTTCTTCACGGGGAGCCGTGTCCTCGGCGAGCTGGTCAGCATTCCAGGTGCTGAGCTGAGTCCCAGACTCTGCAGGAGCTGAAAGCGGCCTTGGGAAGCATCTCATGTATTTGTTCTCCCACTTGGCATTAAGTTTAACCAATTCCTGTTGGCTTTTTCTCATGGAGAAGATGAGCCAGATGACCTTCCATCTGTATTTTTGGAAGTGTCTGCTGAGATAAAGGCCCAGGCCTTGGGTGGGGTTTCTGGTTTCCCCATCAGAGGAGGGGCCCTGGGGCTGTGTCGCCGACCTCCAGGAGGTGGGGGCGGACCCCTGGCAGCCTGTCCCTGCTCAGCAGTATCTCAGCCCAGGCCAGATGGAGTGAGGCCTGCTAAGCACAAGGCCGGGCAGGAGGAAAGGGCCACTGCACTCGCGTTTGCGTCTCAGGAGGCCTGAGGGACGTGGTGGGGCTGTGCAGAGCTTGGGCCTTCCTAGTGGGGGGTGGCCAGCAGGCAGGGGCGGGAGGGAGCAGGCACCGGCCTTCCCCTTCCCCTTGAGGCCTGGCCTTTGGGGAGCGCTCAGGGGCACAGGTGTCTCCGTTTGGTGGATGGAGAGACAGCTCACAGTTCTGACCACTCACCCAAGATCGAGCATCTGGAAGTTGGGCTGGGTTAGGGCCCTGGGCTGGCCATCCCAGGGCTCCTCATACCCCGGTGATCAGCCAGCAGTGGGGAGGAAGTGCCTTTTCCTGGTGCAGGGACAGCTGGGTGCCCCACGCCGAGGGCCTCCATGGCCTCGCCCGGAGCTGCCCTCTGGCCCCTCTGAACAGCTGAGCAGACGGGTCCCGACAGGTGGGGCGGCCTGACTGGGTCTCCTTCCTGTCCAACTCGCCCATGGGGAGTGGTGTCTGAGCCGAACCCCCACAAGCCCAGGCTGGGAGGGGCACGTGTCTGGACGCAGAAGCTCTGGCTTCAGTTGTGGGCCCAAGTGACCGTGAATAGGTGATTCTACCCAAGTGCTCACTCCCTCCTCCCCCGACAGTCCTTCCCTCGGGCGGACAGCAGGTGGAGTGATGGACCACGTGCACGGCTGTGACCGTGGAGACGCCCTCGGGGGAGAGCTTGCGGGAGCATGGGTGCAGACGGGGCCCCTGCCTCGGGGTCCTGTGTTCGCAGAACTAGAACCGCTCTTCCTCTTGCGGTCTGTCCCTCTCGCTCAGACGCCACCAGACAGGGCTACTGGCTCCGCTCGACTTCACCCTCCGTTTCTGTGTCTCACCCACGTTATTTGAAATGTGCTAAATAAGCACAGAGCAGATGCTTGAAGGAGAGTGTTTGAAATTAAGCTGTTTAATTTCTTAGGAAGGAAAGGAGGTCTGGAAGCAAATGTGGGTCAGCTCAAGCTGCAATGCTAACAGTTTTGGGGGGAAAAATAACTCCTTCCCATTTGAGGGATGGACAAAGGAAGCCATCCTTTAAAAGGCACTGGCTTCAGGGCCACTTTGAAGCCAGACCTTGAGCCTGACAAGGAAGCTTCAAAGACTCCGCGGCTGACCTTTTCCGGGCGGCTCCTGACAACATCCTTCTCCCCGAGGCCTTGGCCGGTGCTTCGTCACCGGACGGTTGATCGCGGCAGCTGGAAAAAACCAGTCGAGCGACCTTCGCTCTCAGAGATGTCAGTTTTCTCAGAGGGTCAGCCCCATGGCTCGAAACGCCTTTCCCCAGCCTCCCTTGGTGGTGGGAGATGTTCAGATCCTGGCGGAATAGAGAAATGCAGGGCGGCGTGCCGTCTCCTGGAACCACAGCAGAAGCCGTGCATGTGGGTCCTCCTCCCCGAGTCTGAGGCGTCTTCTTGCAGAACCACAGTCTCTGGGTCTACATGGACCAAGGTCCCGGTTTATGGAGCTGGGTGGGAGGTCAACAGACACAGTGTGCTCCTGGCATCTATCTAGCTGGGCTGTGTGGTGCCCGTTACCTTCTCGGCAGCAGGAGCTGATCGGACTCGCACATCGGCTGAGCTTGGCCATCGTGTCGAGGGCTCCTGAGTCTCTGTTCCCCTTTGCAGAGAGCTGACCGCTTCCTGCAGGTGTTTCACCCCTGTCCACCCAAAGTGCACTGTTTCTAGTGGAAGAAATCCAGTTTCTCGAGGGTGGGGCAAAATTCCATCATAACAAGGCACCCAAGGGTGGATGGCAGGGCAGACATGATCTCTGTGCTTTGTCACAGAGGAGACCTGGGCCAGAGGCTCGGAGCACCGGCCGGAATCCCCCCGCCTGCAGGTTCCGCAGCTCGTCCCCCCATTTAGCTTGGATGGGCAGCAGCAGCCGCTCTTGGCACGCGTGGAAACCTGCTCCTCCTGACGGTGTATGTGGCCCTGATGGAATGTCCAGGGGTACAGCTGTGGGAAGGTGCCAGAGAGCCACTTCCTGCCAGCCTGTGAGATGCCCGCTTGCCTGGGGCCACACGTTCCTAGGATCTGCAGGCTGTGTTGTCTGCTTATTTCACTCTTGTTAAGAAGCAGCTGTGTTCAGGGGCCCGGTGGGGGCAGGCCCCACAACAGGAACCCCCGGCTCTGCCAGAGGCCGCCCCCGGGCGCGGGGACCAGACTAGTCAGCACCTGCTTCCTGGGCACTCACCATGAACCCAGCTCGGGTACTGGCACAGGGGTCCGGGAGGTTGGGCTAGTAGGAGATGCTGAGGGCAGTGTAGCCTGGCCTGGTGGGAGGAACTGGGCCTTGGGTGTCCTGAGCCTGGGTCCTGGCTTATCCGAGGACCTTGAATGTGTCATGAGGACTTTTGGAACCACCGTGTACTTGGGCCTCGGGACACGGCATCAGAGATGCTCAGAGCCTGGTTTCAGGGAGCGCTTACCACCACCCACCCTGCCCCACCATCACTCGTCCCCCTCAGCGGCGGGACAACACCAAGGTGGTGCGGGCAGTCAGGGAGCAGGGTGGGTAGGCAGTAGCGGGTGGGTTTCCTGGGGAGGGGCTGGAGGAGGTGGCGTGGGCAGAGATAAGAGGAGGTGGGGGCAGTGCGGGCCTGCGGATGCTGTGTGTCAGGGGGGCTCTCCATGGGGCCGAGTGCCTGGTGCCCGGACGGTGAGGGGCGGCTGAGACGGGCGAGCACCAGCTCCTGTGGCCTTGGCAGGGGCTGGGCTAATCGTTATCCCCCTCCCACCTTGGCTAAGCCCTGGTCCAGCGGCTGATGAGGCATCTAGAGAGCCCAGATGCGTGCGTTTCGTAGCAGGAAGACGCGGGGGCCCCACCTGTGGGCCTCTTTTCTTTGTGAGACAGGAGGGGAGATCGGGTCACAGGGCTGGGGGCACCGTGGGTGCTGGAGGGCTGAGGCGTAAGGAAGTGGGTAGCTGCAGTCCAGGGCACGGAAGGAGCTTGGCTGCAGTCAGAGCTCATTAGATACATGCTGAGTTAGTGCAGGGGGAGGCGGGGAGGGATGTGGTCAAGACAGGGGCAGATTTGGTTCCCAGAAGATAAAGTAGGGAAGGGGGAGGGAGGCAGTCACCCCGGAGCGGAGGCTGTTAGGTACCACACCTGACAGACGGACGGAAGCTTCTCTGTCCGTCCACCCAAGCTGCCGGAGAGTGTGGGCAGGGCCTGGAGGGACCGGGGAGCAGGTGGGGCCTGGAGCAGAGGCTCTTTCCTGGACTGCGCTTCTGGCAGGGGGTGGGGGAGGGCACTGTGACCCTTGCCCAATTCTATTCCTTGCTCCCCACAACCCTGAAACCAGGGAGAGGACACGGATGGGTCTCACGGCCTTGTTGGGGTGCTCACAGTCAGGGAGGCTTGGGCGGTGGCTGGGAGCGAAACTGCCCTCCATCGTCTCCTCCTCAGACGCAGAAGCTGCCAGGCCGCCATTAGGAGGAAGTGTGCATTTGCCCCGCTTTCCAAAGCTGTGGTGCATGGTCAGCCACACGCCTTTTCTATTTCTGGAAGCACGAGCTTTATTATGCAGAAATTCAGCCTTGCTTAGTAAGCACCAGAAAGCCCCAAGTTCACTAGATGTCTCTCTGGGTCACAGGGCGGGCAAGCAACGCCGACGACTGCTCCTGAGATGGGCGCGGGATAGGCGCCACACTGTGGAGAGGCTGGTTGCAGGCCCCTGTGAGCCCTGAGCTGGGCGCGGGGCTCAGACCACACCGCTGCCTGGGCCTCCGGGGCTTGGGTTCAAGTCAGTGTCCCCTGTGGGCTGTGGCTCGGGCCAGTGCTTGGGGGGCAGGGCAGGGGGCCCCGAAGTTCTCACAGGGTGCTGAGAACAGGGAGCCGCGCCTTGCCTGGGTGCCGTGAGAGAGGAGGCTGAAAGTAGCCATGGGATTGCAACATGCAGAGCAGGGGGAGAGGTTTCTAGAAGGAGACAGTGGGGTGAGCAGGGCCGAAGGGTGGGGCTGGCAAGGTGCTGACCCACATCCAAGACCCTGACGACCACCCCCATGCCTTCTCCTGCTCCGACAACCCCCCCCCCCCCCCCCCCCCCCCCCGCGGCGCACCTGCATGGACGGACATGCGAGTGTGAGCGTGGATGCGCATTCCCTCCCACCCGGTCCTGTCCCTCTGGTTAGCCTTTTCCCTGTCCCTCAGCAGTCCTTTTGGGCAGGTGTCAGGTTGTGACTCAGGGAGAAATTGCTTCTGAAAGCAAGCCTGTCTCATTTACAAGTGGAGCCAGTGCTCAGATAGTTAGTGCTGTTGCTCTTGAGAAAAGCTGGTGAGAAAAGGTTGGTTGAGAAAAGTTGCTTGCCCACTGCCCGCCCCCTGCCACTTCTGGTGCCTTTGCTGTTGGCCTGCGTTCCAGGTGAGCCTGGGGAGGGCCGGTGGTGTCTGCACAGCGTCTCCTGCCAGAGCTCAGGCACCATCCGGAGTCGCGGGTTCCCTTGCCGCCTCCTGGTCAGGGGCAGCGGGAGGCGGCACCCACGGCCCTCTGAGGTCGTTTCTGGGACACTGGTCCCAGGAGAGCTGGCACTGGTCCTGGGATGTCCCAGGTGGAGGTGGGGGTTGGAAGAGGCACATCGAGATGAGGCCCGAGGTACATAGCTGCCCGCAGGGTGAGACACCTGACCGGATGTCTGCACCCTACTTCCCACGGACCGCCGACCCACCCCCCGCTGAAAGCCCGGGTCCTTGTGATGTGAGAGTGTGGTGGAGAGGGCTCCTGGAGTGAGGGGCGGGCCGATCAGACTGAGACGGGGAGGGGCCTGCACTGGGCTGTCACTCCCCAGGGTCTTGTTTCATCGCTGTGACCCAGGGAGGTGGGGAGAGAGTCCCCGCTACAAGTGGAAGGAAGTAGGGACCCGGGGAGCGGGGTCAAGGTCAGAGGCATGTCCAGGCTCCCACCGAGCTCACGGCCTCTGGCTCTGTAGGAGGCTGCGCTGGTGGGGCCTGGCGATGGGCCGGGGATGCTGGGTGGTCACCTCAGGGACTCGCCTGTCTCCCAGGCTGTGGAAACTGTGCATCCGAGGGTGGCCCCACGGCACAGGGCCAGTCTGGCCTTCCAGGAGGAGACGGCTGTTTTCCGGGCAACTTCTGGATGCCCCTGATGGAGCTTCTTGGGTCCAGGCCCTAGGCCGGCCACTTCAGACTCACCGGAAGAGCTTATAGGAGGGGATTGCCGACCCCTGTCACATATCACATCCTTATGTAGTGGCTCAAGAGTGGGGCCTGAGTCTGCACATTTAACAGGCAGCCAACACAATAATTCCCACGAGCCGAGCTGGGGCCCCTGCCCCTCCTGTCCTGGGTCTCCACGCGACCTGTGGCTTTGGGGACGCCACTGCCACGTGAAGCTGCTGAATCCGAGGCTCAGGGAAGTGACATGACTTGGCGAGGCACTGGAGCCGGGATGTGGGTGCCATCGGGGCCCCAGAGCCGGGCACCAGGCACCCCGTGACTCAAAGGGCTGTGGGGTTACAGCCTGAGGCTCTCAGCAGAAGACTGGAAGGCCCGGAGGAGAGCCAGTACCGAGCGGCTTCAGCATTCTGGTTCAGGACCTTTGGGCCTGATTATTTGCCCTTCCATCTGCGGCCCAGCTCCTGGCTACAGGGGTCACTGCATGGGCCCGATCGTCTTCCCGGCATGTTTGTGGAGGAGGCAGTCTCCCGCCTCTCAGAGACGTGAACAAATAGTGGTTTAATAATTGATGCCCCCATCTCAGGAGCACCGAGCCAGCTGCATCTGCAGGGGATTGATCACCCCACGGAAGGAGCGGGCAGCCTACCCAGAGCCCCGGAGCCCTTCTAGCTCTGGCTTCAGGCTGGCAGGAGGGGGCCAGGTCGGTGTGACTTACAGGGGTGGGGGTGCCAGCGTGTCCTTGGTGCCCACTCTGTGAGGCTCAATCAAGACCCAGCCCCACCAGCGAGTGTTCTGAGAGGTCAGAGCAGGGGAAGATGGACAGAGGAGATCGTCAGAGCCGCCCTGTTCCCACCTGACCGTGTGCGGGCCTCGAGCCGAGCCCTCCTTGTGAAGGAGCTGCCACCTTCACTGCGACTCTCATCCCGCCAGGGCTCAGAGAGGTCACACTTCCTCCCCAGAGCCGCGTGGCCACATTTGATTCTGGGTTCCTGGCTGGGCCCCCCTTTACCAGGGGCGTGCTGGACAGCGGACACTGTGCTCGGAGCTCCCACACGTCCTCCCACCTGCCTCAGCACCAAGGGAGGCCCTCCATGAGCAGCCCCGCCCAGGTACGGGGTGCAGGCCAGGCTTCAGAGGGCAGAATCGCCGCCCAGACGGTGCGGGACCCCAACCAGGCCTGCACCGAGCTCTTAGCGCCTTTCCAGGACTAGAAGCATCGTGAACGGTGGCATCTGCGACCTGAGGCTCCAGGGAGCAGAGCTGGCCCTTTGAGCCTGACTCAAAGAGAACGAGATGATTTTGGTTCTTGATGTTCCACAGCCATCAGGGGAGTGGAGAGATTTTTCACGTGTTGGAAGAGCTCAGTCGACAGGGATTTCTGAGCACAGTGAGCCTCAAAACCCTCGGAGGATCTGACAAGCTGGGAGAGTGATGCATCTCCTTCCCCAGAATGCTCAAAGACACAGCACGGCCAGATGTGTGCATTTTCCTGGTTTACTTGTTTTAACTGCAGTGAGACCGTTTGCTCTAAGAATTAAACCTAAACAAAAATATTAAACAAAACTCCAAATAACATTTACATATTTTGCATATTTGTTGTGTAAGTGATACGTAATCAGTCTATGTGATGTTTACCTATAATTACAATAATTAGGTGGCATATGCAATATTAAAATATTAAACATCCCCATATTTATTTAGAAGTAGAAATAACAAAACCAGAGCGAGTCCCCCCTGCCTCCCGTTTGAGGTCACCCCTGTGGGGGGCCGTCACTCTGCCCCTGCACGCCCTAACCACGGGGGTCGCCTGTCCCCAGGCTCTGCCCCAGGTTCCTGGTCAGCGCGGGGCCTGCCCACCCTCCACCTTTGGCTTTCCTCCAGGTCTGTGCCCCCCTCCCCCGGGCCGGCCCTGCCCTCCCCTGACCCGGAAGGAGCAGACACAGCCTCGTGGCTTTGGAGCTGGCTCGCACCCTTGGGGAGACAGTGGCTGGAGCCCTGTTTACTTGCTCATGGATCATTCATCTGTTTGCTTACTTGTTGATTCAGCAAGCGGCCCGTGAACGCCTGCCTGTGTTTGGCATAAACCAGGGCCCGGCCCTCTTGTTCCATCTCTCTGAGCTGCAGGGCAGACAGACGCCTGAGTCCCTGAGTCCCTGCCCCGGGGGGATACCAGGAGGGAACCAAAGGGACGCCTTCCTCGCTCTTCGGGGAGGAGATCTGAAAGGTGCTTCTGAGCAACTGTGTGTTGATCCCTGGACCACCCCTGCTGTCCACCCCACTGTCTCCAGGGAGGGGCCCTGCACACCCACGTTCCCACTCGGGGGGTGCCATTGGCGGATGCTGAGCCTGGGGCTCGCTGACCACACCGGCTGTGATGGGCAGGCCTTCCCAGGATGGAGGTGGCACCTCAAGGTGCTGACGGGATGGAGTGTTAGCTCAGGAGCGTCCACGACAACCTTGGGGGTAGGAGGGAGCTTCAAGACAGAGGGGACATATGTACACTTACTGCTGATTCACGTGGCTACACGGCAGAAACCAACACAATATTGCAAAGCAATTATCCTCCAATTAAAAAGAAATTTTAAAAAAGAACCATCCATGAGATGCCTAGATCAGAACCATTCCCGGGAAAGAAGGTGCAGAGAATGCTTTGGGGCTTAAGAACACGTGTGGCCTGTTGAGCAGCTGGCACAGACGCTCGGCAGGTGGGAGTGGGCAGGGGTCTGCGGACAGCCGTGTCTCGCCGCCTCTGAGGGGCCCGCCCCACTGCTGGGTCCACCCGCATTTTGAAGGATTGTGGCCCAGCCTGTTCAGTGAAGGGTGATGAACTCATCTTCTTGTCTCATTAATCAAAACCACAGACTTGCCAGCCGGAGCGGCTGCCAGCACATGGTAACTGGTGTCACCACGCGGAGCCGTGTGCGCTCTAGCCGTGGGGAGGAGGCATGCTGTTTTCTTAGGTTTGTGCTGCCCGATGGGGGACAACCATACAGTTTCCAATGGGCTGTTTAAAAGTTGAAAATTATCACCATTAATATTATCAGTGCCTCCAGGAGCACTCTTAGCTGGGAGCAGCTCCTAGCTAGGAGCTGGGCCTGGGGGTCGCTGAAGAAGGACCAGGACGCAGAGAGAAAACTGATGGAGACTCGGGCACTAGGCACTCACCCTCCTGGAGATGTATGACCACGATCGTGCTCACTTACTCATCAGGTTTTGAATACCACGTACCATGGTGTATAACTGAGGCTGTGTTATCTATTTAATATGGCAAATAATGCAGCTGTATTGTAGAGTCAGAACAGTTCCTTGGCAGTTCCCTCACGATTATGAGGAGTGTGACGGAGTTGCAGACCTGGTCGGAGCAGGGTGGGAGGAGACGGCCCGCCGTGCTCCTCCCCTCCCCTCCCTGCTCCCTGGCGCGCTTCTCCCACAGCTGAGCCGGCGGGGCTGCTGGGCCGCGGGCTCCTGGTCAGCGCGCAGCTCTGCCCATGATGGGAACTGCGTCCTGGGCACAGTCGAGCGGCGTCCGCTTCCCACGTGCGCTGCGCTCCGTGTGGGGTCTCGGGCCCCAGGAGAGCTGTCTTTTCCTCAGCTATCTGGACAAGCACAGAGGAAAGAAGCAGGCCCTCCAGGAATCTCCTGCCCGAGATGGGCTCTGGGGACCAGTGGGCAGGGGCAGGTGTGCCCTGCGGTCACCTGCATGGAGAGTTACGGACGGAGCAGAGGCCTGATCCAGCATGCTCACGTTCAGTGTTTGATGTCCCCGGAGCACCCTGCCCTGAGCAGACCTGCCTCCAGCTGGCACACATGGTCGGTCTGGACCTTCAGCCTGCATGGGGCCGACGTTGCCTTGTCAGAGAGGGAGACGTACGTGCTGAGCCAAGGCAAGGCTGCTTCAGAAAAGGAAACAGCTCAGGACATGGTTGGCCTGGAGCTCAGGCCCTGGGGTCTGGAGTCTCTCTTCTGAAACCCACTAATTCATCCAAGCCTGCAGATCTCTATTTTGGGGCCTTGGAGATACAGAAACACTTGTACATATTTATATGGAGAGGGCTGAGTCTGTACATTTCTGTCTTTGTATAGAGAGATCCGACTCTAGACGCGTGTGCATGCGTGGCTGTTGCATGGGTCATGTTCCTGCGTGTGTAGTCTATGCGGCGTATCCTGGTTCTCACATCAGTGGAGGGTTCTCTTCTCCAGGCTGTTTACCAGGTCATCCATCTGTGTATCCGTGGCCCTCTGGTGCACGTGGCTCAGTGTGCACACATGCACGCGTGTTTCACTCACCTCCTGTCATCATGAGCGTAACATGGGCTTCAGGTCAGGGAGGCCAGATGACACCGTTTCCTGGGCAGACGGGTGGGTGGCTTGCGAAGTGAGTTCCACGCCTGTCCTCCCGTGATGCCCTCATGGTGCCCCAGAGCTGCTGATAGGTGGGCTCGCAGGGTTTGCCTGACGCCCCAGGGGCCCAGCTGTCTGAGTGAGGCTGTCAGCTGCCGTATTCCTATCGCCTGTCACTGTTCTCAGCTCCCTCCCTCAAAGCCTGCTGAGAAAGCACTTTCCATTGAGTGGTCTGCCCACCAACTTCCCAGCGAGGCCCTGCAGAGCATCTGAAATTCTCCATTGGGGACCTTGCCCTGCCCCTGGAGACCAAAGTCCAGGCCCCAGCATCCCAGGGCCCCTGCTCGGCTACAGGAGGCCTCGCTGTGGGTCAGGAGGGGCAGTGGGTGCTATGTCGGCGGTGGTCCTTAGTGCTGGAAGGTCTTGAAGGTGACCCTCTCCCCAGGCCTTCCAAGGGGGACACGGATGCTCAGCCTCGTCCCTGGGCGAGTCCAAGGCTGTCTTTTCTGTTTGTCTTGAAGGATGACATGGGGCTGAGCGAACATGCTTGCTGGGTGCAGGGCCCTGTGAGTGTCTGTGTGTCCACGTGTGTCTGTGTGTACGTCATCCGGATGCACTGGATTGATCGACCCTGTTTCTCCTCCAGGATGAACACTGTCCTGTTCTTGCCTCGCCTCAGCACTTCTAGGTGATCACGGAAGACTGTTTGTAGTGTATGTGCTTCCCCTTCTCAGAAATTGCTTCTTTTTTTTCTGTTCGCCGTGAACTGCAGTCAGCTTTCTTGGCAGAGGCCTTGTTTTTGGAACATGGGCGCGTTTGCTCCTGAGGGGCCCTCCCTGGCCCGCTCTGAGAGGTCGGCAGCGTTGTCCTTCCTTGCTGGGGGACTCGTCCTCCTGTGTGCCCGCAGTGACGGGGTTTGGGGACCCCGTGGGGC
Source organism: Hydropotes inermis (assembly GCA_020226075.1). Lineage (NCBI taxonomy): Eukaryota > Metazoa > Chordata > Mammalia > Artiodactyla > Cervidae > Hydropotes > Hydropotes inermis. The sequence continues at coordinate 11,977,758 of CM035278.1, read as the reverse complement.
CGGATCCTGGCACAGTCATCTCCTGATGGGTAATTGATGAATGGATTATTGAAAGAATGAATGTTTTGATTGACTTGACCAGGTAGTTTCAATCTCTTCTTAATGCGTTTGGATAATCAATCTGATTAAAAAGAGGTACTGATGTGATGTATTGGATTCACAGACCGCACCATGTGATCAGAACCCTAACTGGCGGTGCCCACCCCTGGCCTCCCCAGCGGGAAGGGCGGGCCTTGGTAGCCTGGAGGGCTGAGTGGCAGCAGAGCTGAGTGCCCCTGCAGGTGCGGCCCTGAGCCGGTCCCCTGGGGTGGTCCCCTCGAGTTCTCAGACATCTGAACGCATCAGCCGGCTTCCAGCGTGTCTGAAATCCTGTTTCTTACCCAGATTAACTAGAACTCAGTGAAATGGTTACATTTTCTTTCCAAGACCGTTAGGTGTGTGTGCGAGAGAGTTCTTTTCTTTTTTAAAAATGAATTAGTTTTTGACTACACTGGGTGTTCGCTGCTACGTGTGAGCTTTCTCTAGTGGTGGTGAGCAGAGGCTACTCTAGTTGCAAAGCTCAGGCTCCTCACTGCGGTGCCTTCTCTTTGCGGTGCCTACTTTTGGTGCAGACTCTGGAACACGTGGGCTCCGTAGTTGTGGCACACAGGTTTCGTTGCTCCACGGCATGTGGGATCTTAGTTCCCGGACCAGGGATCGAACCCATGTCCCCTGCACTGGCACACGGATTGTTAATCTCTGGACCACCAGGGATGTCCCCAAGAGTGAATTTCCTGCAGTGTTTTGTAAATATCTTCATTTTCACTGTGTTCCCACAGTGCTGTTTTCGTTGCACCTGCTCTGCTGATCTTGGGTGTGGCTCAGTTTGTCCCACCAGAATCATGGGGACCTGAGGTTTGCAGGTTGGTGAGGACTATGGGGACCTGGAGCTGGGCCGTTGGTTGGAAATATGGCAGAAGAGACAAGCGAATAGCAGCCAGGTCACCACCCTCCCACAGAGCTGGCTGCTGTCACGGGCTGAGACTAGGAGCCCCGTCCAGTCTTGGGTTGGTGGTTGGCTTCTCTGGGGGGCCCACGTCCATACCCCTTCCTGTCAGGACTCTTAAAAGGCCCCCACTGGTCTCCTCCAGCTTGAGGCCTTCACAGACTTTCCTGGACTCTCCTTGTGACCCTTGGGGCCCAGCCCAGCCACTCCCTCCAGGTCTCTCTGTTGACCCAGTCCCAGGTAGGTGATGCTCCTGGCTGCCACGACCCTGCCCACACCTCTCCCTGCCTTCCCTGCTTGCTCTTTGAGCTGCTGCCGCCTCCAGGAAGCTGTCCGCGTCCCCTGTCCTTGATGTGCTCCTTGTCCCAGTGCTCCTTCCCCTAGGATGAGACTCAGGGGCTGACTCAGCTGCCCACATGCCAGGCCATGAGCCCCCGAACATGGGGACCGAGTCTGCAGTGGACAGAGGCTGCAGGTCATATCCTGTAGTCTGAGGTATGGCTTCTGCAGCAGAAACCTCAAAATAATAGTGGGTGAGATAAAGTTGAGACGTCTCTGTCCCACGGAAGCCAGTGGCAGGCAGGCCCAGGGTGGTGCGAGATGCCCAGTGCCAGGGGCCTGGACCCCCTGCCCCCGCCCCCCACCTGGCTGCAGCCAAGGATTTCAACGGAAGGAGGAAGGGGAGGGAGGAGGCACTGCAGGCCTCCGTCAGGAGGCTTCCAGGAGTCTGCACAGACCCCCCTCTTTACATCCCACTGGCCAAAGTTTAGTCCGAGTGTCCCTCCTGCCCCCAGCTGCCAGCCCCAGGGCTGGGGGTGGTGGGACTGGCCAGGAGCATCCTGGCACAGTCAGCCCCGCCTGTCCTGCTGGACGCCTCTGTCTTCCCCTCCCGGCCTCGGTGTCCCCATCTGTAAAAGAAAGAGTGCTCACGCTCACCTGCTGGGTTTCAGGGCGTCAGATTGGACACGCCTGTCCCAGGGCCTGGACACTAAGTATAGACTGCAGAGTGTTGCCCGGTGACCAGCAGAGGGACGAGCACTCTGAAGCCCGTCGCCCCCAGGGTGGAGAGGAGGTGGTGCCTACTGTGCTGTGTGCTGAGGACCTGGCTGTGTGGGGCACAGCCTGCACCCCCCGCCCCCTAGCCAGGGTCAGCCCTGCGTCCCGAGCCCTCCCCTGACTGTCTCCTCCCGCCTCCCTGTGCTCCAGGAGCTGTGATCATGGCCCCTGGCAAGAAAGCAAGAGAACGCGTTGGCTCTGTTGACCACCGTGGAGCGCCTGCCGATTGTGTTTATTTGTCGGGGCTGCTGCGAGGTTGTGTTTGTGGCGGGGGGCACCAGCTCTGGCAGGGGGGGTCAGGGGTCCGCTCTGCCCTCCAGTGCCCCCTGCTCACTGTGGGCAGGCCTGGCAGGGGGAGGCCTGGCTGGAGGGCTCCTCCCAGGACAGAGCTGGGCAGGAGCAGACTATCAAGCAGCTCGCCCCAGGCAGGACGCCCACCCTGGCGGGAGCATTTAACAGAAAGAAGGAGGAGCAGCCCCAAGGCCAAGCAGGAGTGGGATTTCAGCTGCTAGGAAAGTACCTGCCCCCAGCTGTCCAGCGAGGCTTCAGCCTGGCCACGTGGGTATCAGACAACCTTTTAAACACACAGCATGGACCTTGGGGCTTAGAAGACCCCCAGGAAGTGGTGGTTGCATTTGAAGTCATCTGTGAGTGTCTGGGCTCTGGATGGCACCAATGGTAAAGAACCTGCCTGCCAGTGCAGGAGACTTAAGAGACTTGCGTTCAATCCCTGGGTCAGGAATATCCCCCTGGAGGAGGGCATGGCCATCCACCCCAGTATTCTTGCCTGGAGAATCCCATGGGCAGAGGAGCCTGGTGGGCTGTAGTCCATGGGGTCACAAAGAGTGGGACACAGCTGAAGCAACTTGGCACGCACACCCGTGACACCCTGCTCACCAGGGTGACCCCAGGACCCCACGCTGGATGAGGATGCTGGCGTGTCAGCCTTGCCTCTGGGTGAGAGGCTGAGGGGGTGAGGGTTCTGGACTGTGGGCAGTGGAGGAAGGCACCGTGTTCCCCTAGCCTCACCAGGGGCCTGTCTCAAACTGCAGGCCCAGAGACGCCATACGATGCCCCCAGGGCCACCCGCCTTGTCTGCAGCACGGCTGCAGTCTCCGGAGGGAGACTGGTTCCAGGCTCATGTTCCTTCCGCTCCTGGACAGAGCAGGAGGTGGCCAGGGCTCCTTCCGCAGGATGCAGGGTGTCAGGAGGGCCTAGATGACCCCCACACGACCCGGCCGAGGTCACCCAGGAACCGTGGTTGCTATGAATTCCTGCCCCAAGGGCACTTCTGGCCCAAGACCAACGGCAAAGGAGAGTCATTATCAGCTCCCTGCTGGCTCCTCCGCTTGCCTCGGGCCTGCAGGCTCTTGCACCAGGAGGGCCCTCGGGGATTCCTGGGTTGGCTGGCAGCACCTGGGCCCCCTGGCATTCCAGGGGAGCTGTGCCAGGTTGGCCAGCAATTGTGAGAAGCTGCATTCAGGTTTGCCTCGGTGCCATGACTACCACATCACACGCCATTAAAACACCTGGTAAATGATGACTAACATTCACTCGATTATTCACTCAGCAAATATTTATCTGTGCTCTTTGCCCAGCTGTGGGTATATAGTGGTGCCGGGTCCCATGGCATTCCCAGGCCCCTGGCCTGAGATTCTCCAGCGCGGGGTCGGGGCTGGGGACCACTCCCGGGGGCCTTGCCGTGTGCACGTGTGTCTGGGGCTCAGGCGGCCAGGTCAGCCGAGCTTCGTCTCCCTTGCATTCTGTGGGAAGCAGACACCGTGGGGCGGCAGAGTAACTGTTAAGAGCCCCGCTTCCTTTGGCACCCGCGTCTCAGAAGGCGGAGCCCACTGGAGACAGCACAGGGCAGGCTGCAGAAGCCGTGGGTCCTGGGAGGGAGAGGCCACCGGTTTTTACCCCATGTCCCCAGGCCTGGTCGGGGGCCGGCCCTTCTCACCTTGGGAAGGCACTGTCATTCCCTTGAGGACACTCCTTTCTCCCTCCTTAATTGTGTTAACTGAACAGGAGACACCCAACAGAGCTGGCAGCTTCCTGGGGGAAGTGGCATTTCAGGGGTGCCCTGGAGGAATGAGTGGAGAGAACACTCCTGGGGTGCGCTGATGGCAGGAGTGTGGGGTGAGGCCCATGTGAAGGACTCAGACTCTCTCCAACAGTCACTGTCCAGTGCACACACACGAGGCTCCTGTAGGCTCAGGGCCTTGGTCTGCTCACTGAACGCTGTCCCCAGTGTCAGCCCCTGCGGTGGTCGCCTGCGGTGGTGGCCTGTCTGGTTCCCTCTCTTGGCGTGGACGTCACTTGTTGAGAGCTGTCGCCAGTCCCCAGGGTGAACGGGATGCACCCTGCCCAGACCCTGCTCTCACTGTACCCACTGCTCAGCCAGTATCCCACCAGGGCAGGACCATGACGTTCACATCCTCTAAGTATGTTGCCAACACCAAGAGCAGTGTCAGGCTCACAGCATTCACCCCGTGTTTACTGGATGCACAAAGGAGCCAGTGCCCAAGGCTTCGCCCACGGGAGTCGCAGGGACCCAGGCAGGCAAGGATGGCAGAGCATCTTTAGACCAAGATAACAATGTGAACAAAGGCCCACGTGGGCCACCCCTCTTGTGGTGCGTTAGGTGTTATTTGATAGGTGAAGGTACCACACAGGCCTCCTGTTATGGTAAAGCAGCCCCCAGAGAATGTAGCTGAATGTATTCTCACCAGCCTGGTGTCGGCTCCCCATCGCTACAAGACTGGCTGACCTGGGGCTGCAGCTGCCCGCCCGCCTGCCCACCAGTTGGCAAAGGCCCTGAGCTCCCCTTAGTAGGGCTGGAAAGAGGGCGGAAACCGACAATCAAGCTCCCAGGCAACCCCTGGACGTCCGGCCTCACCCACAGGAGCCGTCCTTCGGAGGTAGCTGTAAATGTGCATTTGAGGGCCGAGACTGTTCAGCGGCCTCCAGCTGGGCAGGCCCACCGAGGGCAGAGGTCACTGTGGCTGCCGAGGGTGGGGGGGCGTGTCTGTTGTCACGGCCAGCAGCCTGGTTCTGGGGCGCCCCAGCCCCCAGGAGGAAATAGGCTCACGTAATGCCAGCCGGGACGCCGGCCCCGGGAGGCTCCGAGGCCCCAGGTCCAGCGGCGGCGGGGAAAGGAAGCTCTTCCCGGGTCGTCTCCGAGCAGGCGGCGGGAGGCCGTCTCGCCTGGTATGGGCCCTCAGGCTCGGTCCCCAGGGCTGCCCCGCGTGCTCACGTGCCTAGTTGTCCGTCCCTGCCCGCTGAGCCAGTGTTTGGGGGCTGAGCGGGGCAGAGGTGGTCCCTGGGCTCACAGACCTCCCCGCCCACAGGGCAGAAAAGGTACATAGGATGTCAGCCAACGAAGGTAAGGGCTGAACAGGAGGGCAGGTGCAGCCGACGTGAGGCCCCAGACGCCATGTGGCAGCGGCTGCACATAGGGAGCAGCCCGCCGTCTGGAGATGGTGATGGGACCACTTCTTCCCCTGCCCGCCCGGGGGCTGTCTCAGGGCTCTGTGCATATGGAGTGTGACACGGCCCTTCCCACCGTCAGCGTGCACGTCCATCATGGCGACAATAAGGACCACGGTCTGGCTGGCAAAGCTTGCACAGCCTTTCTGTTCTATGCATATGTGTGGTCTTGGGCTTTAAAGCTTTTAAGTTGTGTTTTTTTTTTCTGTTCACTCTCTCACTGGTTCCCCATCTAATCTCCGCTGTTCGGAGACCCTCAGGGTCCCGCCATGAACTGTTGTGTCTTTGCTCTTTGGTCCAAGTCTCACAGCTGAACCTGGACTTGAGCCTAGGTCTCTGGGCTCCAAGTCCTTATCATTGTTTTTCTTTCCAAGAGGGAAAAAAAAAAATTTACAGAGGGAGAAGGTGTTCCTGTCAGACTTTCTGATTCCCCGGGTGGTGTGGCCCAATCACAGCTTCCTGTTCTCAACAACAGGAGCAAACATTCAGGTTTTTAGATGATTGTATTCTCTAGTTTACAAAATAAAACACCTCCGTGTAGAAGCACCTTCCTCAAAGAGCATTCGTTCATTCTCAGAACAAGTCACACGTGTGCTGAGATTTCCGAGCCTTGGTCTCCCCTCGGGAATTTGGCAGAATGTTCCAGGCCTCCGGGAAGCCCTGCTTGTTTACCTTCCGGCGTCCAGACGAGTTGGGAGTTTTCGGTCATCAGCTAAGTTGTCCGTCCTGCAGTCTGCACCTGTGGGAGTGAGTGGAACAGCTCTGGGATCAGATGGGCTGGGTCCCGGGCCTGGCCCAAGCTCCCTGTCCTCTGCATCTGTCTCCCAGAGGGGCCCGCGGGCTCCGGTGCATCTGGACTTGGGGAGGATCCCAGGGGCAGGTGCACGGCCAGCCCAGGGTTCAGCACCAGAAGAGTGTCCTCCAGAGTCCGGGAAGGGTGAGCGATTCTTTGTCCAGGAGCACTTCCCTTCCCTTGGTGAGAGGTACCATCTTTCCAAAAATAAGTACAGTTTGTCCAAGCGGCTGGCAATCAGGCCACCCTGCCGCCCCACTGGAGCTTGGGGAACAGGGTTAATTCTTGAGCGTCACCAGGCTTCTTCTGCTGTCCCCTGAGCCCCGTCCTCCCCATCACTGCTTCTGTAGGCTTTCTAGGGAAACTCTCGTCGTATTTTTAATCTTCAGCTTCGCCTCTCCAGACTAAGCTGCTTGGAGCCTCTCCATCCCACTCTGACAGTTCTTATCAATCTCCTCCTTAATTAAAGACAGCAGATTTGGCCTCTGTGCCTCTTATCTGCCATCAGCTGGGGCCTGATCAGGTTACAGCAGCGGGGACTGGCCTCTCATGCTGCCGTGTCCACCGCTGTCCCTGGGGCTATGAAGTGGGGTGCTCCATGGATCTAAAATAGATGCGCGCATGGATGAGTGGGTGGATACACACGGAGGGACGGACAGACATCGCTCCAAAAGCATCAACCCGCAGGAGAGAGGGCGTGATAAGGACGCGCATCGCCCAGCCATGGTGTGCAGAGCTAGGAAGGGCCTGCAGGATTTTGCTCAGTGCTTTTCAAAATTTATTAGTCAGATGCAGTGTATCTGCAGCCCAACATATAGGACAAATGAAAGGCAGCTAAGCTCTGGTTCTAGGCTGTGAGGAGGCCAGAGAGGCTGGTCAGGTGGGTGAAGTCTTGCCCCCCCACTCCCACCCCATCCCAGTTTAAAAAAAAATTGGTGCTCGGGACTTCCCTGGTGGTCCAGTGGCTAGAACTCCATGCTTCTGATGCAGGGGGCCCTGAGTTCGGTCCCTGGTTGGGGAACTAGACCCCCACGTGCCCCAAGTAAGACTTGGTGCAGCCAAAGAAATAAATTTAAAAAATTGGTGCTCTAGTGGGTACAGGGCTCTGAGAGGGGAGATGGGTGCTTACGGGTCGTGTTCAGAGCAGTGGAAGAGCCTGAACACCACTGGCTGGGTGGCAGGCTCCGCCTCACAGGGGCACCTTCATCTTTGAAATCTTCCCCTCAGCGTCTCAGTCACCCTGTGCAAGTGAGTCGCCCCTGCAGTGAGAACCCGCAGCCCCCGGCGTGGAAACACCCCGGTTTGAGGACGGCTGGGGGCTGGGGGCCTGGACCCCGGTGCAGCTGGCCGCACCCCGCAGCCCCTCTCCTGCGGCCTGTGACCGACCTTGTCAGAGCATCACATCTTCAGACAGGGGCACTCACGGCAGAGCCCGTGGGTCTCAGGTGTGACCCGTCTTGAGCTTCTGTTGCACAGGCTGTTGGGGATCTGCGTGTGTGGAACTGGTCACACCAAGGACGGGTGGGGAAACATGCCACTCTGCAGCCTGTGGACCTGCGTCCACATTCGGGCTGTTCTGCCAGAGCTCTGGGTCGTCAGACCTTCAGACCCCTCTGGGTCCCGCCCCCTCGGCTGGAGGCAGGGGCGATGGTTGTACCTGCGGCTCCAGGCAGGTGAAGAGCCACGGAGCCCCGGCCCTGGCCAGGTGGCTGGCGGGCCCCCACGTGTGGCTCCGCCTTCATAAAGGAGCCACCTCGCGCGCTCCGAGTGCACCGCGCTTAGCGAGCACACACGGTCCTCGGCACAGACTCTCCCCATGGAGCCCTCCACTGTCCCTGGATGTGAGTGTGCAGCACGGCTTGTCCCAGGCTTCTGCTGCCTGTAGGTGCCCGTGTGCCAGGAGAGGAGTGATGCCTCTTTGGGGGTTTCTGCTTCCTAGGAAGAGAATTCTTCGCTCTGCTGGGCGTGCACATGGCCGACCTCTGCAGTTGAGGAGCTCATTCTGTGCCAGAGGGGTGGAGGTCTGAGCTGGGAAGGGGAGGGGTCAGCTGCCTGTCCAGGAGCAGAAGGAGAATTCCCTGAAGAAGGTAACCGCCAGCGGCAGAATCTTGAAAGCTAAGGAGAAGCCAGCCGGGGCAGGGGAGCTTTCAGAAGATTCTCTACTCAGGGTATCACCAGGCTGAAACTGGGGTGTTTCTTGGGTGGAATGCTTCCCAGGAGGCCCTGGGAAAAGTCCACTTTCATGGTCTTTCTTACTATTGGCAGAACTCAGGTCCTTATGGCTGAGGTCCCTGGTTCCTTGCTGACAGCACGGGTGACTCTCAGCTCCTAAGGCTGCCCCCCGTTGGTTGATATGTGTCCCCTCCATCCCAAGCCTGCAGTGGCATAGGGAATCCTTTTCATGCTCTGAACCTCTGACTTCCTCTTCTGACAACAGCTGGAGAAAACTCTCTGCATTAAAGGGTTCCCTGATTAGGTCAGGCCCACTTTGAACATCTCCCTTTCACCAGATGGGGCTTCCCTGATGGCTCAGTTGGTAAAGAATCAACCTGCAATGTAGGAGACCAGGGTTCAATCCCTGGATTGGGAAGATCCCCTGGAGAAGACCCACTCCAGTATTCTGGCTTGGAGAATTCCATGGACTGTATAGTCTGTGGGGTCACAAAGAGTTGGACACAACTGAGCGACTTTCACTTCCACTTTCCACCAGATGACATGACATAATCACAGCAGTGGTAGCATCATGTTCACAAAGGTCTACCCACACGCAAGAGGAGATTATACAGGCGTGGAGGGAGGAAGGGCAGCTGATCCGACCTGGGGGTCAGCCTGCTTCCTGGAGGAGGCTGCCCTGAGCAGAGTTGTGAACACTGAACAGAGTCTGGTGGGTGCTCCAAGCAGGGAACAGACTCCCTCTTTGCTCACTCCGGTGGGCCTCAGGAGCCTTCCCCTAGAGCATTAGGGCCACCCTTAGCCTAGACCTCAAGTCGACAATCCAGGGACCAAGGAATTTCGGCATAAATGGTGAGGTTGTAATGCCAGGCCCTGCCTGGCCCCCTGCCCCCAGAGCCAACCAGCGGTGGCCCCTGGGTGGGCACGGCAGGTCTTGCTGGCTGCTCACGGCCCAGAATCCCGAGTGCCTCCTCTCTCCGTGTGGCACATGCCCGTCAGGCTTGCAGCCAGATGGCAGTCGGATGGTACCACGTATATGCTGCTATTTTACAGGAAGGCCAAAGAAGAGAGAGGCTGTTTTGCACTTAGATTGGAAAATGCATCCTGGAGGCAGCAGAGTCCATCTCGAGAGACTGGGAGTCTGGCGGGGCAGTGACAACTTTGCCCCAGAAGGTCTCGAGCCCTGTGACCCCACCCTCACCCCTTTCGTAACCTGTTACTGGTGGGGATGCCCGGGACAGCCTGAGGGAAGGGTGCCAGGGACGGAGGGGAGTGTAGCTAGGACGGCCAGGGCCTTTGTCAGAAACCTGTCCAGCACGCAGAGCCGTCACAGAGGCTCCTGCAGGCGAGCTGAGCACAGGCCCCGGGGCCACACCGCCTGTGCCAAGACCCAGCAAATGATGTCTGCCGCTCAACCGATACAGCGCAAGCTGCTTTGCATAAAAATGAGCCTGTTTAAAGCACCTCCTGTGTCCCACTAGCCCCTCGTCCGGTGGCTGTCACCTGAGGGCTCTGGTGGGTGAGAATCCCTGCCGTGAGGGCATGGGTGACAGGTGGGGGGCTGCTGTGCATGGGGAGGCATGGGACGTGGTGTGCCCACCGGCTGCAGGGGTCCCAGAGGGGGCGCGGCTGAGCGTGGGCGCAAATCCAGCGTTACCCAGTTCCCTATAGAGAGCAGAATTACAGGTAATCACTCAAATTGAGGTGATCTGTATGTGTGTTCACAAGTGGTGCACACACATGTGAGTGTACCTCTTCCTATAGCCCGTGTTAGGATCGAGTATGAAAAAGCCCATTGACATCTGGGTGTTCCCTGTGGTGGTTCTGACTCACGTCTTCATCGTCTTTGATCGCTTCCTGTAAATTGTACTTATGGGATCGCGCTAGCGTCTGCCACCTTTTCCCATTTCCTGTGGAGTGGCCTTGGCTCAGAGCCTCACCCTCTCAAGCCTGAGCCACCCTCATCATCAGCCCCTCCGCACCATGTGCATGGGAACCTTTCTCTGGGCTCCCAGGACCCAGACCTCCCACCATCATCTTCTCACCCTGACACACAGCTGACTCCCACACTCATGAGACTTCCAGGTAAGATCAGGTCCAAGCAGGTGCCTGGCCCTTAGAGGAAGCTCAGAAGCTATTTTGGGAATGAATGCGCCTCCCATCTGACCCTCAGGTCCACCCTCCTGCCCCAGGGCTTGCTGTTCAGCCCCCTCAGCTCTCACAGCTGCCCGCTCCTCCTAGGCATGGGATAGCCCTGCTCAGGCCCCTGCCCTCCCGGCAGGGCAGACGCCCTGGCTGCAGCCACTCCCCCCTTCTCTGCGGGCAGATGGCCTGCGCTACGCCCCCCTTCCTCCCCAAAGCCTGGCACAGCACTTGCATGATGGGTACTTGGGCTGGGGAGTGACCGGAGCCCTTCAGCCTGGAGACTGATTCCACCTCCTTGTCTGGAGCTGCAGTTGCCCGGGTCAGAAGCCAGGGGCCCTCCAGGACCCTCCACGGGGCCTGTGTTGCCAGCCTTGTCCTGCAGAACGCCGGGCTAAAAACAAGCCAGGAAATTCCATCTCCTGGGGGGTGGAAGTGACCTTTTCCTCAGAACTTACTATGGAAATGAAATCTCCATTTTTATTGGGAACGGTAATTGATCCCATAGGGATCCGGGGCCGCGATTCTCAGGTCAGAGTCGCCGAGGGGCCCATGCAGCCCCTCCTGGGTCCGACTGCTCAGCCTCCACAGCCACGCCATCGTGCGAGCAGCGGCGCCCTGAGCGATGCTGGCCGGGACAGCGGCCTCCGGGGGCTCGGTGCCGCCCACACCAGCAGCGCCCCGCCCCGCCCCCTCGCTGTGGCAGGCCGCAGTCTTGCCTCTGGTCCTTCGGAGACCTGGGTCCTCAGTAACATCATCCCAGTCCCTTCTCGTGGGCTGACCCATCCCGGTGCCCCCCCACACACCCCTCTTAGCCCAGGTGACCCAGGTGGGGACACTTGTAATCCTTCCTCCACCTGCTTGACCTCACTTGGACCTTTACAGCTGAGTTTTGCTTAGAAGCAAAGGAGAAAAGAACCGCACAACAAGTGTTCAAAGCGCCCATCTGGCATGTGAGGAGCCGTGCTGTGGGCAGGGAGCTGAGTTCATGGCTCCCGGGTGAGGATCCCTGGCCCCAGAACCAGCGGCCCAGCAGTCGAAGCCGGCGGGGAGAGGGCTTGGTACATGTTTCTGTTGCCAGGGCCTCCTCCGCCCTCTTCCCGTGAGCTCACGGCTGAGCCCTTCCTGTCCTGCCGCTCCCGCTCCACAACCTCCGCTACGGGGGAGCCCATCACACACCCCTGTGAAATGTGGCCCCTGGACACACCCCCTGAAAGTGAAAGTCACTCAGTCTGCTGTTTGCGACCCCATTCCATGGAATTCTCCAGGCCAGAATACTGCAGTGGGTGGCCTTTCCCTTCTCCAGGAGATCTTCCCAACCCAGGGATGGAACACAGGTCTCCTGCATTGCAGGCAGATTCTTTATCAACTAAGCCACCAGGGAAGCCCAGCTCTTCAAACACTGAACACTTTGTAAAGATGCCCCAGCAGGGTCGCTGGGGCCTCTTCTCTCCCCCAAGGTCTGACCAGGATGGGCCTTGGTCTGTTTGCCCTGTGGATCCTGTAGCCAGTATTCCCCCTGGGCACAGGAGTTCCGGGGCTCAGCCCGCTGTTTTTCACACGGGGGGACTGCCCTGAGGAAGCTGTTGAGGCTACCTCCTTGTGTGTCGCTGACCCCGGGAGCTGCCTATGTCTCTGTGTCCTTGGGGCCAGCGCTCGGCCTGATCATGAGTCGCTGGAAGTCACCGGCACATCCCCAGGGCCCAGCACGGGGCTGGCCCAGCCCGGCTCTCCAGGCAGGGATTTCCAGTTGAGCAGATGAACCAGTCTGTCCAGAGGCGCCAGGCTGGAGAGCCTCCACAGCAGTGTGGGTGTGGCTGGGAGTGGGAGGGGGTGGTCCCTGGGTGGGCCACCCCTCATCCCCTGCGGCTCTGGCAGCACAAGGGCCCTGATAGAGCTGCGCTGACGGGGCCCGGGAGGAGCTCTCAGACCTGAGCCTGATGGCTCGGCTCCACGCAACTCGTCCCGAGCCAGGGGCCATCCGGGCCCTGCTGCCCTCCCCTCTCCCGCCAGCCCCTCAGCGGGCCTCCAGCTGCTGCCTCTCGATTCCTATTTACCGGCTATGAGGCTGCCGAGAAGCCTCAATCTCTCTGTTTAGAAGCCTCAGCACACTGTTCACGGGTCCTATAGGCAGTGATCACACTTGGACCAATGACAAGCATGGGCCTTGGGATTGGTTTTCAGTCTAGAAAGCACTGAAAAGCCAATTATTAAATTCTTTAACTTAGACAAGTAATCCCGGTTCATTTTGACCGCTGAAATAGTGCTGAATGGCACCACGCGTATTCCCCTCCCTCCCTCCTCCATTCCTGTCTTCTGAGGAGGAGCCCAGTGCCGGGGCCCTGGTGTACGCATTTATATCCTGCGTGTCTCAGGCTCGTGTAGCTGCACGCACACATGTTTATACATATGAACTGTGTCTCTTCTCCCCAAGTGGTGGTGTTCAGTTGCTCAGTCACGTTTGACTCTGCGACCCCAAGGACGGCAGCACGCCAGGCTTCCCTGTCCATCACCATCTCCCGGAGTTTGCTCAGGCTCATGTCCGTTGAGTTGGGGTTGCCACTCCCTTCGTGGGGTCCTGCCTCTGTTAGACTCCTCTCCGGTCCAGGTACTGGACGCTCCATGTGCCCGAGGGCCCCCTGCCTCAGAGGGCCTGGCTGGGGGAGGTCGGTAGCCACCTGGCCGCATCCTCCTGTTTCACCCTGAAAACAGACCACTGTTGCTCTTGTGTGCCTCTCCCTGGTGGCTGGCAAGCTTGGGGATCTCCTCTGTTTGTTGACCCCATAGTCCCCTCCCCTGGAATCCCCTGGTGCACCCTCTGCCCATCCTCCTGGGAGACGCTGTGTCTTTTTCTCACCCACCCGTGGGAAGTTGTAACCTGGGCAGAAGAGCCGACTGTCCGCTGAACAAGCGGTGGGTACATCTTCCTGTCTCTCGTTTCCTGTGGCTTTGTGCCTTTGCCATAAAGAGTCCCTTCATTTTCCTGCAGTTCAGTGTCCCCTGAGGAATGTCTCCCCCACTTCCTATTTTATCCATGTTGTTTTCATTTCTTTCTTCATTTAGAAAGTTAATCTATCTGGAATTCATTTGCGCAGGTAGAACGAGGTGGATCCTGGCCTGTCATCCTAGAGATGTTTAGTCAGTTATGCCAGAGCCAATTTATTTTGAAAACCACACTTTCTCCTCTGAATTAGCATGCCATCTATGTAATATATTTAGTTCCCGTGTAAACATGGATCTACTTCTGGATTCTTTGATCTGTGATGTTGAAAACATTTGTCTGCTTCTGCACTCAAACCATGCCCTTTAGATTAAGTCTTAACGTCTGGCAAAGCAAGCCCCCTGCTTCTTTTGCTATTCTTCTTTTATACTTTTCTTAGTTGTATAAATTAGAAGGACATTTTTGTCCAGTTAAAAGTTACATTCTAATTACAAATATAAAAAATTCATATATGTATATATATTTGAATATGTAAAATATTTTCTTTAAAAATAGTGCTTATAATTTAGTTTTCTTCTGTTTCAAGAACTGTTTATTTGGGGAGAGGTCTTCTAAATCTTTTCTGTGAAATCACTTTTGGCATTTATTAATATAATCCTGATTTTTCTCCCCTTTGAAGTGCTGCGGTGAGTTCGGCTGATAGGTTTCCTGGTGTGAGCCATCCGAGGATAAACGGTTCTCGGTCATGGTGAGCAGTTCTGTGACACTGATGTGTTTGGCTCATAGTTTATCTGTATTCTTTGTGTCTCTGGTCATAAGTGGAAGTTATCTGCAGTTGTTTCTGAAACACTGTCTCCAGATGTCACCTCTATGCGCTGACAAGGTGGTCCCCGTCTCAGGGAAGGGGTGCCCCCCAGGAGCAGTGCGCCACTAGGGAGTAAGTGCTGTGGTTGAGATGTGTGTGAGGGGCTGCGAAGGGGGAAGGCAGTCTGGGGGGCTGCGCCCGAGGAGGGCAGAGTGTCAACATAGGAACTGATCCTTTTTGAACGACGGAGACGGTGCCAAGTGGCACGCCGCCGGCACCAGGTCCCCGGGACGTCCAGCGGGTGGATGGGCGAGGGACGTGAGCAGGGCACAGGGTGTCCTTGTGATCTGTGCCTGGAGAGGATGTGAGTCTCAGGTCAGCGGCAAGACCTTGAGCAAGTGGCTTACCACCCTGCACCCCAACCTCGTCCCTGACACGGGGTGGTAACACGCGCCTTCTGTGCTGGAAACACGAGGACCCTGGGACCCCAGGGGCCATCTGTCCAAGGATGGGAGACGGGCTGAGGCCACTGTCTCTCCCATGCCCGCCCCCCAACAGCTTCCCCCAACTTTATTGGAGGGAAGATAAAGCCTCTTGGCAGCACAACTTTTGCCTCCCTGACCCTAACTGTGGAGCTGCCCCAGGCCGCGTGGGGGAGCCGCCAGGGGCAGCTGGAGCACACGGGCCTTGGGGGCAGGGGTGCCCCAGCTGAGCCTCCGCAGACACGCCGCTGCTGCTCTGAGGCCGCGCCCGCGGTCTGTCTGCCGTGGGCATCCTTCCAGGCATCTCTCAGGACAGGAGCTCCCACTGTTCTCGGTGACTGGCCTCTTTCGTCTAGGCCAGCAAGCAGGGTTTAGGGGGAAAAGGAGTTTGAATTCAGATGTGGATTCAGAGTCTGGCTCTGCTACTTGTTAGCAGAAAACCCAAGAAAAGTGAGTGATCTGAACCTCCATCTCACGTCTGCCTGGACCAAGATGTGAGAACCAAGCCCGGATGTCAGCTCAGCTCCTAGTAAGACTCCAAAGTCAACTTTAGTTGTAGTTTAGTCGCTCAGCCCTGTCTAACTCTGCGACCCCTTGGACTATAGCCCACCAGGCTCTCTGTCCGTAGAGTTCTCCAGGTGAGAACACTGGAGTGGGTTGCTGTTTCCTACTCCAGGGAATCTTCCTGACTCAGGAACTGAACCCGGACTCCTGCATTGGTGCATGGATTCTTTACCACTGAGCCTCCTGGGAAACTGCTAAGGTAGACTTGCCCAAGGTCAAACAGGTGTGAAATCTCACCGGTGTGAGTCAGCAGCATGCAGGCCCACTAAGCCTCCTCCCTCGCTCCTCCAGCCAGCAGGGAGAGCGGCTCATGCTGGTCCTGTTTCACAGCTCAGACCAGCGAGGGCAGGTGCCCTGGGGGCAGAGCTCCCTTTAGGGGTGCAAGACGGCAGGCTCCGATTCGTGTGTTCGTCGGCTCGCAGAGCAGCAGCCCTCAGGCTGCATTGCCATTGTGCCCTGTTCACAGGCTTTTCCCGCCCACCCCCCCAACGCTGGGCCCGCTGACCCCACGCCTGCTGGCTGCTGCGCCTTTGTCCTTGGTGTCCGCCGAGCTCTGCCCATCACTCGTCACCTCTTCCCAGGATGGCCACCCTCCTCGTGGGCTCAGCTGTGTCCGTTCCATCACTCTCCTCTCTGGGGGTTTCTGGAGGCAGTGGACAGTCACACGGGTGCCTCGGCCCGTCTGTGTGGCTCTCCCACCATCCCTGTCTTTCCCGTTGTCCGGTGACTCCACCCAGGGCAGGTGTGTTCGGGTGCAAGGTGTACCTGTGGGAACATTGGCTGCACTTGGGATTTGGGGGGGGCGGGGGTGTGGGGAGGCGGGAGGAGCTGGGAGGGTGCTCGGCGGTGTCCACTCGGGAAGCGTGCAGTCAGCCTCCAGGCTGGCCGTAGGTGTGGGTTGATTATCTGTGGCTGTGCGGTGGATGGGAGTGTAATCGTATGGACTCCTAGGGTGTGATGATGCTATTGGGGGCGGGGCTACTGCCCCCTCGGGCTTGGAATGGCAGGTGGGCTGGTTCGTGGAGGATCCCGGGTGCCAGCGGGCGAACCCAGACTTGGCCAAGACAGAGGAAGGGTATCATGGGGGCAGGGACTGAGACGTAGGGCGGCTCCGGGTTCGTCCCCAGAGAGATCTCTGCCCGGCTGCCCATGCACTGGGGGTTTCATGGCCCGTCTCCTCTGAAGCAGCCCGTCGCCTGGGAGCACTCAGGGCGTTTGGTGATGCTGCTCGGCTGCCACCCTGGTGATGCCAGCTTGTCGTCATGCTGGCAGGACAACCTCGCTCCCGTCACCGCGCCTATTTAGTCCAAATGCTGCCGATGCAGCAACCCGGGGTAAAGTGCTGAGTCCGCCTTCGGGCGAGGCTGTACCGTAGTACGTTTTAGCAGCAGCTTCTGTGCAAGTCGAGCTAACAGCTGATCTTGCTCTGGGGGTACATGCTGAGTGGGACAAGATAAATGGATTATCTGAGCTTTGCATTCATCTCCCCCTTGGGGGTTATCAAGTTAGATGTTTTTAGGGATGCAATATTATAGTCTCTAGAGATTTATCCTTGTTTTGAACTAGGTTGGGTACAAGAACTCAGGGATCTAAATCATGTACATCCCCTCTTTGGCAAAGAGAAATAAAAACCTATGAAGGACCAACCAGACCCGTGTGTGAGTTGTAACAGAAGCTGAAAGTGGAAACGACCAAGCGAGGTGTCCACCAGCTGGTGTCTCAGCGACTCAGGGTCTACTGTATGATGGAGCATTGCTCAGATATTGAAAGGAATGGAGTGCTGAGATATACTGAAATGTGGGTGCATGTTTAACATATCACATGAAGTGAAAGAAGCCAGACGTTACAAGTTACACATCATCTGATTCCATTTGTTATAGGATAAGTAACTCTATAGAGACAGGAAGTAGATCAGTGGTTGTCAGGGGCGAGGGGGTGGGTGAAACAGCTCCTGGGTGCAGGGTCCCTGCTCAGGGGGTGACCTGCTCTGGACTTAGATGGTGGTGATGGTTGCACACTGTGAATGTGCTAGAAACTCTGGATTATATACCTTAAGGCAGCAAGCTGTGTTGTGTATGAGGTAGATCTCAAAGAGGTTCAAAAATAATAACGTTTTCAAAAACCAGGCAGAACCCCACCCCTGCCACCGTCAGGCTCTGCGACCTTACCTAAGCTCCTTAAGCTTTCTGCATCTCGCCCTCTCCTGTGTTAAATGAGACTCGTGACACCCACCTGTGTGGGGGGATGTCCCAGCCCACCAGGGCAAAGCCACCCACCCCGTGCCGGCGCGTCCCCCACCCTGGCGTTCGGCTGCGCACCTGCTGCAGGCCGTTCTATGCTGCCCACCTTCAGAGGCTTTCCTGGGCATCAGAGAGCCCTGGGAGACGGGAGCCCTGCTCGGCACTTCACACACCCTGCGGAGCCCATTTTGGTCTCTGGAACATTCTCTCTCCAAGCCTCTGCGTGGCCTGGAGTTCTCAAACACTCAGGCAAGAAGGCAGCATGAGGACCCCCACCGGATCCACGTCCCCCGGACCTGCAGACACTCCCAAAGGAGCGCACATCTCAGTCTCAGGACATCCGCCCTTTATCTGGGCTGAAAGCCGGGCCCCGCCCACCTGGCAAGGCCTGGGGGGGGAGTCTCTGGAGAGTTCAGTGGGAATAGGGGCGCTTAAAGGAGGCAGGGAGAGAGCCTTGAACTGATTTTCACCAACTACCCAAGTGGATGCCCCCTTAGGAGGTGCCTCTGGGCCCCTCATGTGAGAGGAGCCCTCCCCGGCCAGGGTGGGGCCCTGCGGTGATGTGCGATGAGTGATGAGTGATGAGTGACGCGCGAGTCCCAGCGGGAGACACGCTGGGAGCATTACTGCTCCAGACAGCAGAGAAACTGGCTGCAGACGCAGCTCTTCTGCGGTCCGGCCGGTAGGGGCTGGCCAAGCCCCTGGCTGCTTGAACTTCAGGCTCCAACCCTGCTGGAGGCGTGTGAGCCGAGGGCTGGAGCCACTGCTGCCCGCATGGGCTCGTGTGCTCTGTTTGCAGACCGGGGTGCCCTGGGGACTGGCACACAGGCACTTCCTGGCTTCACAGAGCGAGCTCACTGACCGTCCAGACCACACATTTGGATGGCGTTCCCTTCACATTGTTGCCAAGGTGACCGAGATAAAAATCCCCGCTGTGGAGCTTCCCACCACTGGCTGAGCACACAGCCAGGTGAGGAGGGGAGCCCTGCCCTGCACCCCCACCCCACACCCACCCCCTCCTCCGTCTGCTTATCTGGCCTCTCAGAGACATGATTTCTAAATGTGAGGCTTAATTATCTGACGGCAAATCAAATTCTCCATGACTTTTATGCTCTGTTCTTTCCGTGAGGATAACTGCGTGCTGAACTTTTCATATCAGCAGTAAATCCCTCCCTCACGTGGCTGCCAGGAGCCAGCCCCCACTGCGAGTCGCTCCACACACGGGTCCCCACGGGTCGGTTCATTTGATTCATTTATTCGACATGTATTAAATACCTACTGTGTGCCAGGGATAGCGCAGGGGGCACGGCGGCACCACCCGCCCTCGAGAGCCCACTTTCTCTCTGTCACTCACTCAGTCGTGTCTGACTCTTTGTGACCCCATGGACCGCAGCACGCCAGGCCTCCCTGTTCATCACCAACTCCTGTAGCTTACTCAAACTCATGTCCATCGCATCGGTGATGCCATCCAACCATCTCATCCTCTGTCGTCCCCTTCTCCTCCCGCCTTCAATCTTCCCCAGCATCAGGGTCTTTTCAAATGAGTCAGCTCTTTCCATCAGGTGGCCAAAGAATTGGAGTTCCAGCTTCAGCATCAGTCCTTCCAGTGAATATTCAGGGCTGATTTCCATTAGGATGGACTGGTTGGACCTCCTTGCAGTCCAAGGGACTCTCATTTTCTATAGGGGAGACAAACGTCTGGTGGTGGCTGGAGATGGAGGGCAGGACAGGACAGGCCTTGCTGAGGGGGCAACACTCAGCAAAGACCCCGCGGAAGCTGGGCCAAGTCAGGGAGGATTACGGAGGGACCTTCGAGGCCAAGGAAGGGGCAGTGCCGGGGGTTTAGGGGGAAGTAGCCGACCGTGTACAGGGGCTGGCAGGGGACCCCAGGGCCGGAGCAGGGTGCTGGGTTGGGGAGCGGGCAGGCCACCGGGAGAGCTTTTGGGCTTCTGCTGTAGAACCATAGTTTTCCTTCGACAGATCTCTAAGAGAAGAAGGGCCTTGGGGGCAGATGCTGAGAAAGCTCAGCTGGCAGGTGCTGAGGGCCTACTGTGTGCAACAGGTTAGGGCCTCCACGTGCAGGAGGGCTCAGCTGCTTCTGGGAGGGAGAAAGAAATCGAGAGACAGTGAAATGGTACCTGGGCCCTGGGAGCCCAGAGAGGGTCACCAGGAAGGCCTTTCAGAGGAGGTTCTCTCAGCTGCAAGGGTGGAGGTCCTGTGGGCCAAAGGAGAGGGTTTTTCCAGAAGTCCTGTGCAGGGACTGGGGCTCCTGAAGGCCCTGGGGCATGTTCTTGCCAGTCGATACCAACCACCCAGTCCACAGACAGCGGGGCAGGGGTCATGAGAGAACGAAGCTGACAGGTGACATGCTTGAGGCCCCTCGGTTCATGGCAGTGTGGGTAGCAGAGGGTGCTGGTTATTTGGGGCTGTGCCTTGAGGGTATTCTGTGCCCAGCGCTCTGCCAGTCTCAGTAGACGTTTGATGAGTGACTGACTGAGCTCCAGCCGTGGAGCTCTTGGGTCTTCAGAGGGCACCTGGCCCCCCGCTTCCATGCCTGTCCCCACAGGAGGTCTGGCTGCTGCTTAGGGAGGCGCTCATGGGAGCCCTGCCCCTCCCTGGGGCCCTTGCCCAGGGGCTCAGAGGAGTGATGGAGACCGGGTGGAGTTGCTGTGGTGATGACGGGGCACACGGGGCAGGTTCTGAGAGCCCCCGAGGGTGGGCAGAAGGTGCAGTTGTGGGGACGTGGCCCCTTTCAGAAGCCAGTGAGGGGGGTGGTTCCGGCAGGTTGTAGCTTAGCACTTGATGCATGTAGTTATGGGGATTATACTTATCTGCACACAGAGCCAGGGTAGGCTAAGAAGTGGCTCTCCAGGGAATTTCCTGGTGATCCTGTGGTTGGGATTCGGTGTTCTCACTGCAGGGGCCCAGGTTCAACTCCTGGTCAGGGAGCTAAGATCCTGCAAGCCATGGCGTGCAGCCAAAAAAAAAAAAAAAAAAAAAACCAACCAAAAAAACCCAAGTCTCTCCAAAGGAGAGCCAAGCCTTCCTTTCCGGGAACTTGTGACTGTGACTGTATGTAGCCAATGGGGTCTTTGTAGGTGTGAGTTAAGGAACTTGCGGTTATCCCAGATAACATGCATGCATGCATGCTAAGTTGCTTCAGTTGTGTCTGACTCTTTGTGACCCTATGGACTGTAGCCCCCCAGGCTCCTTTGTCCATGGGATTCTCCAGGCAAGAATACTGGAGTGGGTTGCCATTTCCTTCTCCAGGGGATCTTCCCGACCCAGGGATGGAACCTCCATCTCCTGAGTCTCCTGCATTGGCAGGCGGGTTCTTCACCACTAGCGCCATCTGGGAAGCCCTTCCCAGATAACACGCACGGGCCCTAAATGCAGCAGTGTGTTGTTATAAGAGGGAGGCCGAAGAAGGTGCAACACACAGGAGAGAAGGCCGTGTGACCCCAAAGGCAGAGGTTGGAGCAGTGCAGCTACAAGCCAGTGAAAGCTAGCAGCCAGCAAAGGCTGGAAGAACAAGGAACAGAGTCTCCAGGGCTCTGACGGCAGTGCGGCTCTACCAGCACCTCGGTTCAGCCCAGCGATGCTGATTTCAGACTTTTGGCTCCTGAGCAGTAAGAGAATAGATGGCTGTGGTTTTAAGCCACTCAGTTTGTGGTAATTTGTTAAAGCAGCCCAGGAACCTCTTCCAAGCAGTATTGCTTGGATCCCATTGTGTGTTCCCATACTGGCTTATTGAAGTGATGGCCAGGATCCTGAGTTTTAGAAGATAACCATTTGGAGCAGTGGCTCACAGTCTCCAGTGGATCGGAGTCAATTATACCCTTGTATCCAGAGCCAATCCTTACAAAGCACAGATCCTGATGTAGCCATACCTCAGGCATCACCCTCTGCACCTCCCCACCACCTCCTCCTTGAAGAAGGCAGACACAGAAGCAATCTAAAGCATATACCGCTATCCTTCCGGCTCTCATCTTCTCCCAGCTTAGCTGCTGTACCCCCGCCCAGCCCCTGTATCTTCAGAAGCTTTTCTTTAGGATGATATGGTCATATTTCTAAATCCTAGATCCAATTAAAAGTCTCTGTTTCCATGCAAGATTTGTATATCAATTGTATTTCTATACACTAGCAATGAACACAAAATTAAGAGCATAGCTCCATCTACATTGGCAGCACAAAGGAATAAACCTAAGAAGTATATATGCTGAAAATTACAAAATATCCTTGAAAGAAATTAAAATGTTTAAAAACCTAACTAATTAGAAGTCTTTTGTTCATGGATCAGACTTAATTTTGTTAAGATCAATCCTCCCCAAATTGATCTACAGATTCAATACAATCCTTATCAAAATTCCAGCTGGTCTTTTGGCAGAAATTGGCAAGCTGAGCCTAGAATTCAAATTCAAAGGACCCAGAATAGCCAAAATAATACTGAAGGGGAAAAAAAAAAGGAATAAAGTTGGACGACTCACCCTTCCTAATTTCAAATTTATTATAAAGTTATACCTATTTATTGAAGAAAATCCACATGTAAGTGGACATGTTCAAGTCAAATCTGTGCTATTCAAGAGTCGGCTATATTTTCAATGAATTGCTGGGACAACTGGATATCCATATACAAAAGAATGAAGCTGGACCCCTTCTTTATACCATATATCAAAATTAAGTCCAAATGAATCAAATACCTAAAAATAAAAGCTAAAACTATAAAACACGTAGAAGAAAACATAGGGATAAATCTTCATGGCCTTGGACTTGGCACCCTTTCCCTAGTTAGGATACCATTGTTATTATTGTCAACAATAGCAATGAGAAGAGTTTAACTTGCACCTCATCAACCGCAAGTCACAATCACAATAAGAAGCCACTTGTCGCCTGCTAGGATGATGTGGGGAACTGGAACCACATACACTGCTGGTAGGAATGTAAAGTGGTGCAGCTGCTTTAGAAAGTTAAACATAAGCTTCCTATATGAACCAGCAGTTCCACTCTGAAATGCATATAAACCAAAGAGAATTGAAAACTTGTTCACACAAAAACTTGTACACGAATGTTCGTGGCAGCATCTTCATAGCAGCCAAGCAGTGGAGACAGCACAAGTGTCTGTCAACTGATGAACAGATAAGTGTGAATCATCCATGCTGTGGAGTATTACTCAGCCGTGAAAAGGATCTGGGGGGTCCTGAGCCATGCTGCCACATGGGTGAACCTCTAGAACATCTTGCTGAATGAAAGAAGCCGGACACACAAGCTCACCCACTGGCTGATTCCTTTCATATGAGATGTCCAGAACAGGCAGATCTAGAGACAGAAGTAGATGAGTGTTACCCGGCTGGGAGGTGGGGGTGGGGGACAGTGTGGGGAATAATTGCGTCACCCAGCTCCTGAGCACGCACCCCAGAATCAGGGTCCTGGGGCTGGAACAGACCTCCCAGGTGACTGAGGTGGACTCCTCTCCTTGAGCCCCAGCACTGCTGAGTGACCTGCGTGCACCCCCCACCCCCCAGGGCAGAGCTGGGCTCTGAGCCCCTGGAGAAGCCCAGGGCTCTGCTCGCAGACTGACTTTGTGGATAGCACTTTGTGAATATCACTGAGCAGAGCAGGAAGGAGACGGAGCGTCCTGAGCAGGCCTCCTCCCCGCTGCGTCTCTGCTTGGGCTGAGGATGAGGCTCTTACTGATGCTGCCGGAGCCCCGCCGCCTTCTCCTGCATTGGCTTTGCTTGGTGACTGTTCACCACAGCTGGTGACCCTGAGCATCACACACTGGGGTCCCTGTCCCCTCCCACTGCTATTCGGCAGAGGGGGGTCTCAGGCTGGTAATTGGTTTGTGCTTGGCTGGTTTTCAATTCCAAAACTCTGCCTCCCACCTCTTGCGTCTCCCCGGCCCGTCTTGCATCGTGATCCTGATGGCTTCCCGACACTCCAGCTGTGTACTCTGGGTTTCAGGTTAGCCGTGGGTTCTTTGTCAGATAATTGAAAAGGATGCTTTCAGATGCTAAGTGGTGGCTGTAAGTGCTCATCAGTGTCCACTTGCTGATGACTTCGCCTTTCCCACCGCCCCCACCGCCCCCCTACCCGACGTTGATTACAGATCCCATCAGCTGCACTGCCTGGCAATTAAGCTGTGTGAGCCCCAGGGGAGAGCTGAGTCTGACTCATGGACGCTCAGGCTGCAGGGTCCCTGGGGGTTGTCTGGCCGGCTCCCCCATCTTCCAGGCAGTGCTCTGAGATCTCCATGTCCAGGTGTCTTGCTGAAGCGCCTGTGGAGAGGGCCCTGGCAACGCAGGGTGGCACCTGGCTCTTCCAGCTTGTCAGCGGTGGCCTTTCTTCCTCCAGAGGTGTTGGGCAGATGGGTCCTGTGCACAACACAGGCGCGGCAAAGCAGAGTGGGCTCTGCACTGGAGCAGGACAGCTGGGCCCGTCCCTCTTTCATCGTGGCCTCTCGGGACCTGGGCCAGACCCTGAGCCCCGGGTGTAAAGAGCCCAACACAGAGCAAAGAATGCTCTCTCACGCCTGTTCCTGCTGCTGTTGCTGCTGCTAAGTCGCTTCAGTCGTGTCCAACTCTGTGCGACCCCGTAGACGGCAGCCCACCAAGCTCCCTTGTCCCTGGGATTTTCCAGGCAAGAATACTGGAGTGGGTTGCCATTTCCTTCTCCAATGCATGCATGCATGCTAAGCCGCTTCAGTCATGTCCGACTCTGTGCAACCCCATGGACAGCAGCCCACCAGGCTCCTCCATCCACAGGATTCTCTAGACAAGAACACTGGAGTGGGTTGCCATTTCCTTCTCC
>CM035278.1:11904825-11945413 GCA_020226075.1 Hydropotes inermis | reverse complement strand
GCGGCTGGCATCTCCTCCCGGCCTGACGGTTAACAGTTCTGACAGGCCAGGCTATTTTTAGAAACCTGTTCCCACATCTTTTCCCTGTGGGAAAAGGAAAGCAAGTTAAAATTTCAAATTAACCCACTACCCCACCCTCTGCGGCATACACACACGGTGGCCCCTCGGGGTGTGGGCTGTTCGGGAAGGGCTTGGTGGGGGGTCCTCTGCACGCCCGGCTCTGCGAGGGGCACTTACATCTGAGATGGGGGTCGGGGGGCAGCCAACAGCACCGCGGGACCCAGCAGAGGCCCCGTCAGGGATGGGGGCAGCTTGTCAGGGTCACCCCGCTGGGAGGGCCAGGCCTGACTGGGCCGGGACCACCCGGCTCCAAGCCCAGCACCCGCATTGCACCTGGGCGTGGGTTGGTGGCAAAGGGGCAGCTCTTGGGGGTGGGGTGAGTGCCCACGGCCGTGGTCCCCTCTCACTTCCCAGAAGTCCTCTGATGCTCCCGACTAAGGTGGTGCTGACGGCTGCCCTGGAGTGGGGCAGCCTGCCACCCCCCACCCCTGTTACCAGGCAACCTGAGGCCCAGCCCTGCAGCCACAGGTCACTCCAAGTCACACCTTGCAGCAGCTTTCCCCTGGGGCCCGGCTGATACACAGTGGTCCCTGGGCAGAAGCTGGCACGGGTGCCAGTGGGCAGGGACACTTGGCCCAAGGCTTGAAATCTCATGGGGCTTATTTGAAAAATAAAATGGGCATTAAGCAGTCACTAGTTTTTAAAATATTAGCCTGATAAAGGTTTTAATATTGGGAAAAGAACCCTGACGCTGGGAAAGACTGAAGGCCAAAGGAGAGAGGGCGGTGTCAGAGCATGAGATGGTTAGATGGCATCACTGACTCCATGGACATGCTGCTGCTGCTGCTGCTAAGTCGCTTCAGTCCTGTCTGACTCTGTGCGACCCCATAGACGGCAGCCCACCAGGCTCTGCTGTCCCTGGAATTCTCCAGGTAAGAACACTGGAGTGGGTTGCCATTTCCCTCTCCAATGCATGAAACTGAAAAGTGAAAGTGAAGTCGCTCAGTTGTGTCCAACTCTTAGCAACCCCATGGACTGCAGCCTACCAGGCTCCTCTGTCTCCATGGACATGAGTTTGAACAAACTCTGAGAGATGGTGATGGACAGGGAAGCCTGGAGTTCTGCAAACCATGGGGTCTCAAAGAGTCAGACATGACTGGGCAACTGAACAACAGCAGCTGATAAAGATTTAGGAAAAAACTTAAACATATATCACTGTCTTTGACTTGCTCATTTACATTGAAGTTTCCAGCAAGGCCCCTTTCTGTTTTGGGGGTTGACAGACCCCCTGGGCAGAAGTCAGCTTGGAACCGAGGTCCTCATCCTCAGAGCAGGCCCAGCAGCTGTCCTTCCAGGCTGTGATGAGAGTGATGATGCTTCTGTCTGCCGCGGACATGACGGGGCCCAACCAGTGTCTGCAGCCCCCGCCCCACCCTACCCCCCCGTCTGCTTGGGCCTTGGCACAGACGTGAAGCAGCTCAGTCACCTGAACCGGAGTTTTCCTCCTCCAGTTTAAATTAAGCAGTGACTAGACGTTCCCCCAGGCAGAGGCTGTACTCCTCATCCGTCACTTGGGTGTTGTTAATGGAAGAGGCCTGGCCTTCCTGGTAATAAAGTGAGCCCCTCGTGCCCCGGCTGACTCAGTTTCCGGAGGTTTAGCAGCTTTGTCGGAGGTCTGATTGACACACAGTAAACTAAACATATCCAAGGGTACGATCTGATACATTTGGATGAATGTATACCCTGGTGAACGGCTTCCCAGGTGACCCAATGGTACAGAACCTGCCTGCCAACGAAGGAGACGCAGGAGACGCGGGTTTGATCCCTGGGTTGGGAAGATCCCCTTTAGGAGGGCATGGCACCCCACTCCAGGATTCTTACCTGGAGAATCCTGTGGACAGAGGAGCCTGGCGGGCTACAGTCCACAGGGTCGCACAGAGCGGGGCGTGACTGAGCATGTGTACCCTGGCACACCCCGGCCCAGGCTTACGATGGTAATAAAGCCTTCTCGGCAACGCCGCCTTTCTGGCCCCCGACGCCACCCTGCACCCATCACCCAGCGGCTTTCCGTCTGTGTGGGTTAGTTTTGTATCAGTGGGTTCTTGCACTGTGTACTCCTGTGACTGGCTTCTTTCATTCGGAATGACCGTTTTGAGATTCCTTCCTATTGTGCATCTCAGCGGTCTGCCCCTTCCTGTTGCCGGGCAGTACCCCCTCAGAGGCGCCCACCTTGTACTCCTCACCCGCTCCATGCATAGACACATGGCTCGATTCCAGCTTGGGGCCATTAAAAAACAGCCGCGGCCATTCCTGGAGAAGTCTTTGTACAGATGTATGCGTTCATTTCTTTGGCGTCTCTCTCTAGGAGCGGAGTCTTTGGGTCCCATGGTGGCTGTTTGTTCCCTCTTAACATTGCCCCTCTCGTTCCTGATCCCCATCACTTGCATCCTCTCTTTTTTCCTGATCAGGGCGCCTGGAGGTTTACTAATTCTACTGAGCTTCCCAAAGAACTGCCTTTTGGTTTCATTGATTTTCTCTATTGATTTTCTGTTTTCCATTTCATTGATTTCCACTTTGCTGTTTATTTCCTTCCTTTTTTTAAAAATATCGGATTTAATCTGTTCTTCTGTTTCTAATTTCTTAGTGTAGAAGCTGAAATCATAAATTTGAGATTTTCCCTTTCCTCTAATAGGCGTTTAGTGCCATAAATTCCCCAGTAAGCACTACTTTATTGGCATCTCACAGATCTCGGTAAGTTTTCATTTTCACTCAGCTCAAAATAATTTCTAATTTCCCATTTAATTTCTTTTCTGACCAGAGGGTTATTTGGAAGTGTATTGTCTAGTTTCTAAATATTTGGGAATTTTCCAGCTCTCTTTCTGTTATTAAATGCTAATATAATACCATTGTTGTCAGAGAATATACTTTGTATGACAGTCTTCTTAAACTTACAGTTAAGAATATGGTCTATATTGATGAATGTTTCATGTGCACTTGAAAGTAATATGTATTCTGTTTGGATAGTACACTCTAAAAATGTTAAGTAGGTCAAGTTTGACAGTATTGTTCAAGTCTTCTAGGTCCTGACTGAGTTTCTGTTTACTTGTTGTTATTAATTATCGAGAGTGAGCAATACACGCCTTAAAACTGTGTATTTTGCTGTTTCTATTGGTTGCTGTATCAGATTTAGCTTTACAAATTTTGAACTTCTGTTACTATATATATATAGACGTTTAGGATTCTTAGGTCATTTTGATGAACTGATTGCTTTATCATTATGAAATAACATTCAAAACTTCATAATATCACTTGCACTGATGTTAATATAGCCATTCCAGTCACTTTTGCATTAGTGATTGCCTGATGTACCTTTTTCCATACTTACCGTTTTAATGTTTCTTTATAAAGTGCATTTCTTTTTAGCAACATATGGTTAGATCTTATTTAGTTTAGTTTTATTTTGCTTTTATCCTGATGAGGTCTGTCTTTTATTTGGGCCCATTTAATGTTAACATTTGATGTGATTATTAAGTTTATCTTTATCTTTAAGTCTGTGATATTCTCTTTTCTGTCTGTCTGTTCCAACTGTTCTTTGTTCCATTTTCCTATTTTACTGCCTTCTTCCTTTGGACTTGTTAAGTATTTTTATGATTCCATTTTTAAAAATAGCCTTTATTCTTTACAATAGTTTTAGGTTCACAGCAGCCTTGAGTGGAAGGTACAGAGAGCTCCTGTTCATCTGCTACCCCTCCGCCTTCCCATTGTCAGCATCCCCACTGGAGTGGGACAGGGAGGTTCGCCATCAGTGAGCCTGCCTTGCTGAGTATTACCCAGAATCTACAGTTTACATTAGGATTCATTTTTGGTGTGGTTCCTTCCATGGGTTTTGACAAATGTATTAATATAACGGCATATGTGCACCGTTAAGAGTATTATGCAGAATAATTTCACTGCCCTAAAAATCTTTAGTGGCCCACCACTTCATCTCCCCCGAGATCCTGACAACCACTGATCTTTTTACAGTCTCCACAGTTCTGCCTTTTCCAAAATGTCATATAGTTGAAATCATACAGTATGTAACATTTTCAGATTGGCTTCTTTCACTTAGTAATATTCATTTAAAGTTTGCCCGTGTCTTTTCATGGCATGACAGCTCTTTTTTTTTTTTTTTTTTTTTTTTAGTTTTGAATAATATTCCATTGTTTGGATGTACCACAGTGTATTTATCCATTCACTCACTAAAGGGCATCTTGGTTACTTCCAAGTTCTGGCATTTGTGAATAAAGCATCTGTATGCAGGTTTTCTTTGGACATAAGTTTTCAGATGATCTGGGTAAATAGCAAAGGGCATGATTATTGGGTTAAGAGTTTGGTTTTGTAAGAAATCACCAAACTGTCTTTGCAAATGATTGTTCCCTTTTGCACTCCCATCAGCAATGAGTGAGGGTTCCAGTCGCTCCTTACTATCCTCATTTGCTGTTGTCAGTGCTTTAGAATTTGGGTGTTTAGAATACAGGTGTGCAGGTGTATCTTATTTTAAACTGCAGTTCCCTACTTACATATGATGTTGAGCATATCTTTATAAAATGCTTACCTGCCATAAGTTATCTTTTTTTGGTGAGGTGTCAGTTCAGGTCTTCAGCACATTTTTTGAGTCGTTTTCTTAACACTGAGTTTTAAGAGTTCTTTGTATATTTTGGATAACAGTCTTCTACCAGACACGTGTTTTGCAAATATTTCCTCCCAGGCTTGTCTTCTTATTCCCTTGATGGTGTCTTCTGCAGAGAGGAGTTTTTAATTTTAATGCTTTCCACCTTACCAATTCTTTATTTTATGGGTAGTGCCTTTGATGTATTTTAAAATTCACTATACCAAGGTCATGTAGACTTTTCTCTTAGGTTATCTTCTAGAAATTGTATACTTTTGCACTTTACATTTACATGACCCATTTTAATCTAATTTCTGTGATGAGTGTAAGGTCCAGATGCATTTTTAATTTTTTTTGGCAGGTGGATGTCCTGTCGTTCCAACACCATTTGTTGAAAACGTTGTCATTTTTCCATTGTATCACTTTTGTTCCTTTGTCAAAGGTTGGTGGATTGTATTTACCTGGATCTGTCTCTGGCCCTCTATTCTTTCCCACTGATCGGTTTGCCTGTTCTTTTACCAATACTACACTGTCTTAATTACTGTACCTTTTAGTAAGTCTTGAAGTCAGGTGGGTCAGTTCTTCACCTTTGCTCTTTTCTTTCAGGACAGTCTTGGCTGCTCTGGTTTTTGGGTTGGTCGGTTTGTTTTTGATACTCCACATGAACTCTAGAAGCTGTTTGCCAGTGTCCATAAAGTTATCTTCTGGGGTTTTGATTTTGATTTCAGTGACTCTATAAATCAGGTTGGGAAAAAACCCGACATCTTGATAGTATTGAGTCTATTCACAAGCATGGAATATCTCTTTCTATGTTTTAATTATTTCTTTGATTACTTTCATCAGAGTTTTCTTGATTTCCTCACATAGATCTTAAACATATTTTGTTAGAGTTTTACCTAAGTATTTCATTTTGGGGGGTGCTAAGTTTAGAAAAAAATACTCATTTATGTAGTTGACGTGTTTGGCTGCACCAGCTCCTAGTTGCAGCGTGCACGGTCTTTCCTCTTTTCTGTGGCGTGCGGGGTCTCCCCTCTTTTCTGAGGCATGTGGGGTCTTCCTTCTCTTCTGAGGCGTGTTGGGTCTTTAGCTGCAGCATGCAGCCTCTTAGTTGTCAGACGTGGGATCTGGTTCCCTGACCAAGAATGGGGCCCGGGCAACCCTGCCTTGGAACATGGAGTCTTAGCCACTGGACCATCAGGGAAGTTCCGCTGATTTATTTTGTATATTTATTATCCCTCGTATCCTCCAACCTAGCTATAATCACTTAGTTCCAAGAGGATTTTTAGTTAGCTTTTTGTATTTTCTACATAGACAATCATGTCATCTATGAACAAAGACAATTTATCTCCCTTTTGGCTAAAACTATGACTTTTTTTTTAAACTATATTATGTTAGTGCCTGTTTTAGGTATAATATACATCTTTAACTTAAAATGACATTGTAAACTTGATGTTTATACCTTCTTTTCCCTGAGTGGAATCACTGTTATCATGCATCTTATTTGTATGAAAATTATAAACCACAAAAAACATTTTTATTATGTTATAGAGTTTTCAACAAGAACAAAATCTTACATATTCACCCATGTAGCCACCATTTCCTGTGCCTTTGTTTCTTCTTACCTGTGTCTCCTGCTGCTGCTGCTAAGTTGCTTCAGTCGTGTCCGACTCTGTGTGACCCCATAGACAGCAGCCCACCAGGCTCCCCCATCCCTGGGATTCTCCAGGCAAGAATACTGGAGTGGGTTGCCATTTCCTTCTCCAATGCATGAAAGTGAAAAGTGAAAGTGAAGTCGCTCAGTCGTGTCCGACTCTTAGCAACCCCATAGATGGCAGCCCACCAGGCTCCTCCGTCCATGGAATTCTCCAGGCAAGAACACTGGAGTGGGTTGCAATTTCCTTCTCCAATGCGTGAAAGTGAAAAGTGAAACTGAAGTCGCTCAGTCGTGTCCGACTCTTAGCGACCCCATGGACTGCAGCCCACCAGTCTCCCCCATCCATGGGACTTTCCAGGCAGAGTGCTGGAGTGGGGTGCCATTGCCTTCTCCACCTGCATTTCCATCTGGTGTCACTTTCTTTGTACCTGAAGACTTTATTTTCACCTTTCTGAAAATGCAGGTTTGTTCCTGCTAAATTCTTTCTGCTTTTGCATTTCTGAAAAAGTCTTTCTTTCACCTAATTTTTTGTAAGAGTTGTTTTCAGCCTGGTTTCAAATCCTCAGTTAGCTGTTCTGCACCCCACCGTGTCCAGCACTCACACCATCTCCTCTTCATTCTTACCTTCGTTCCTCTATGTGTGATATCTGTTTGCTGACTGCTTTAAGGATTATTTTCATTATCACTGGATTTGATTGTAGTGTGCCTTGGTGTAGTTTAATTCTTGTGCTTGGGGTTTGTTTAGCTTCTTGGATCTTGGCGTTTATAGTTGTGTTTTTTTAATCAATTTTGGGGGGAAAAACGGCTGTTATTTCTCAATTATTTTTTTCTGTGTCTCTCCACTCTCCCCTCCTTCAGGGGACTCCAACTGCAGGTAGGTCTGGCTGCTTGAAATTTTCTAAGAACTTGCTGATATTCTTCTTGTAAAGTTTTTAATCTGCACATTTTATTTTGGATCTTTGGTATTACTGTGCCTTCAAGTACAATTATTTTTCCTTCTGCAATGTAGTCTGCTACTGACCCCATCCCATTTATTTCCATCTCAAATATTGTACTTTTCGTTGATAGAAGTTTGGCTTGAGTCTTTTTTGTACCTTCCTTGTCATTGCTTAATTTTTTGAATACCTGAGATTATTACAGTTGCTTGAATGTTCTCATTTGCTAATTCAGTGTTAGTTCTAGACCTGTTTTGATTGTTGGCTTTTTTTCCCTCTTCATCATGAGTCATATTTTTCTGTTTCTTTGAATGCCTAGTAATCTTCCATTGGATGGCAGACATGATCAATTTTGCCTTGTTGGGTGCAGGATATAAATATGCTCGAGATTCTGGGACGCGGTTCTATTGCTTAGAAAAGGTTATGTCATTTTGGTTTTGGCTTTCAAGATCTTTTAAGCAAGACCAGAGCATCTCTTAGCCGAGGGCAAATTCTTTCCAGCTAGGCCACCACTTTCTGAATTTTGATGTTCTGTTGTCTGGCTGGTGGGAGCAGGTTCTGTCCCTGGGTCTATGTGAGCAGCAACTTCTCCCCGCAACCCTTGCCAGTGGTCCTTCCCCAGCCGTGCCTATGTGCTGGATGTTGCTGTCTCCTCCCGGACCCCTCTGTGTTTCCGAGGTCTCCCTCCTGTCCTTGCTCTCTTTTCTCCAGCCTTCTCTCCTGTAAGCTCTGGTGGCCTTCACCTCCCTGGACTCACAGGTCCAGCCCCTCACCTCACAGAGCCTTTGGGCTCCCCCTAAGCTCCCCATTCCCTGTGTCGTGATCCAGAAACATCTCAAGGCAGGAAGCTGAGGTACCATGGGCTCACTCCATCTCTCAGGGGCCGCTGTACCTTGTTGTAGCATGACCAGTGTGTTGAACCCCACGGCCTCATGTTTCCTGCCCACTTTCTCTTGTGCTGTGCTGGGGCGCGTGTCCCTTTGTCCCCACTGTTCCTGGCTGGAAGTGAAAGCCTCTTTCACCCCAGCTGTTTCCATGTGGCTTTGTTTCAACAAAGTGCACATTAGTTTGCAAGCGATCTCATGGCCAGCATGGGTAACTTACTTGTTATTGTCAAGGAGAAAGTCATTCATTTGTTCATTTGCTCATTCAGGAAATGCTTGCCTAGCCCCTGAAAGGCTGGGAGGAGAACATGGGAATAAACCAGACACACCTGTGGGGCTTTTGGGGAACCAGGTCCAAGGACTTTTAATGGCTCCCTTGGGGAAACTTAAGATGAATAAAGCCTTCTGCCATTCATCCAGCTGACAGTCACTAAGTACCTGGCATGAGCTAGGCTGTCTCGGCACAGCCCCAAGGAGCACGCAGGCCGAGTGCTAGGTGTGTGATCAGAAAGCGACCGCTGAACTCTGAGACCCAAATCCAGAGAACAGATGATGTGCTGGTTTTGACCACGAGGTAGAAAGAGGACCCTTCCCAGAAAAGGTAGCCGTGGAACTGAACTTTGAAAGATGATCAAGGAGGGAACCAGAGCATTCGGGGCTTCAAGACAAGGTTGGCAGGGGCGCCCCATGCAGGGGTCACGTGCAGGCTGCGGGGGGGGGGGGGGGCGCTGCGGGAGATGCAGAGAGTTTAAGGCACATCAGATCTGCGGTTTAAGGAAAAAAAAGGATTATACTATCATTTGATAAGGATTCAAAGGCATGATGGACTTTTGGTTTTATTGCCAAAACCAAATCATTTTCTGTTTCCCTGAAGGAACTTCACGGTGATTTCTCAAGTAAAATTTCTAACTACTTCTGTTGGCGTGGGAACATATTCTACACAAGCCTTGAAGGTGCACCACACGGGCCTTTCCGTGACACACACACGTGCTTTTCCCTGCATGCGTGTGTGCGTGCGTGCACATGGGCAGACCACCAGTGGGGTGGGCAGGCCCTCCTGCCAGAAGCACCCCCAGAGGCCAGGTCCAGGGAGGAATTGCAGGCAAAGAGCCTGGCTGCTGCATGCTCAGCTTTCTGATCAGGTGATCGATCTGGTAACTAAGGCCCTTCATTCTACAAACAGGACATCTTGCCACCCTTACCTCTGTGCCACCACGCTTTCCCACTAGCCCACCTCTCCTTGGGCCGCAGGGGACAGACTGGTCAGTGCTGTGTTGTGAAAGATGGGTTGACGTCA
Source organism: Hydropotes inermis (assembly GCA_020226075.1). Lineage (NCBI taxonomy): Eukaryota > Metazoa > Chordata > Mammalia > Artiodactyla > Cervidae > Hydropotes > Hydropotes inermis. The sequence continues at coordinate 11,935,935 of CM035278.1, read as the reverse complement.
GTGGGCCCCAGGGAGCAGGCCCTGCTCGTGCCGCTGGCTGGTCATCTGGCAGCACCAGGCCTGGCATTCACGTGCTTGCAGCCTCAGAGGGTAGAGAACTCGCCACCTGAGAGCCAAGGACACACACCTGGATCCTGAGTGCCGCCTGAACTAACTGTGGTCCCGACGGCTCTGCCCAGCAGGGCCTTCTCTTCTTTGGTAAGGCAGTGGCCAGGAAACACCCAAGTCCTCTGAGAGTGCCTGGTGGAGGTTAGCGGTAGAGCAGTGTGACTTGAGGGGCAGGAACTGGGGCGGCCACATGTCGGGTGCATGTCCCCGAGTCACTGTTGCAGGGAGGGATTAAGAAGGGACTTGCCTTTGGGTGGACCCCAGAAAGTGAAAGTGAAAGTCGCTCAGTCATGTCCGACTCTTTGCGACCCCATGGAATATACAGTCCATGGAATTCTCCAGGCCAGGATACTGGAGTGGGTAGCCGTTCCCTTCTCCAGGAGATCTTCTCAACCCAGGGATGGAACCCAGGTCTCTGCATTGTAGGCAGATTCTTTACCAGCTGAGCCACCAGGGAAGCCCAAGAATACTGGAGTGGGTAGCCTGTCTCCTCTCCAGCAGGTCTTCTCGACCCAGGAATCGCACCAGGACCCCAGCGGCGGGCTTAAATTCAGTGACCTAAGTGGAGAGGACATTCCACGTGGGCCCCACCATGTGGGGGTCCAGTGCCAGGGCCAGAAGGACAGACAGCCATAGAGGGCAGGACAGAGAGCTTGGTCCTGCCCGGGGGCTTCGCCTGGTCCCATACGGGGGCAGGGGGGCCCCGCTGTGCTCACACTTGGCCGAGGCCAGGCCTCCCTGCCCGGGGTGACGCCCGCCCATGCCCGCTGCCCCCTCCCTCCAGGGTGTGACCCCAGCCCTCGAACTCCCAGCCCCCATGACAGCAGCTGCTCATTTCCAGTCTCAGTGCCCAGCCTGGGCCAAAGGCCCGCTTCTCAGTTTCTGGGAAAAGCAAATTTATCAGCTCGTGAAAAGGGGAAATGTTTACAGGAAAGAAAGGCACAAAACGAATGAATAATTGCAGCCCCGTTCTCGGCCCCCAGAGACCAATATTCTAGGCTTTTGCTTTTATTAGAAAAGTGAGCCAGAGTGAGCCCCCCTAGAGAACAGGGAGCCGCCTCCTGCCGGGTCCGTCCCTGCGTAGGATGCCGAGCGTGGAGAGTCTGGGAGTTCAGCCCCAGGCCAGCGGCTGCCAGCACGCCTCTGGGCCACTCTGCCCGTGGGTGTGCTGGGCACGAAGGCCCTGCTGGCCCCCGAATCACAGCCTTCAGCCTGCTTCTTGACCAGCATCACCTTGATGTCGCACAGAGCCATTGGGTCACTTCCCTCGAGCCCGGCAGACTTTGTTGTTAACAGCAAGTTCTCCGTGGCTCCCTGGGCCCCAGAGTGGGTGCGGTGTTGATGGAGGGGATGGGGATTGGCCTTGAGCAGCTGAGGTCACTTCCCAGCTCTGTCCCTCACTTGTCAGTCAGGTGACTTCCACTCCCCACCCCTTACCAGGCCCGGAGCGGGAACCGTCATCTCAGTAATTAATGGTGATGAGCCACTCGGGGGTTGACAGAAGACTCCGTTCCTGCAGTGAGTGTTCTGAAGCTCTTCCCCGCCTGTCTCTGGCCGGGGACACGAGGGAGGCAATGCTGTCCTGGGGTGGGCACGGCCGGGGCCCCAGGAGGCGGGAGCACCCGTTGCTGATGGCCCCGGGAGGAGGTGGCGGCCAGCTGGATGGTGACATCGAAGGTCACGCAGGGTGAGCCATGTGCAGATAGAGAGGCACCCGGTGTGCATGCACGTGTGTACATGTGCGTGCACACATATGTGCACACAGCCCCAAGGCTGGCTGCTCTCCCAGCCCCCCACCCACCCAGTCCAGGCCACCAGCATCCTGCTTCCCCGGGGCCCCTTCCAGGGCCTTCACCTCACCTTTCTCTGCGTCACCGCCACCGTCTCTTTTCACGCAGTCTGGGGGACCCTCTGTACCTGCGTCTCAGGCTGTCTCTCCTCTGCCAAAACCCCAGTCACTCCCCAGGTCCCTACAGCTCTCCTGACCTTCCCAGCCACCTCTCTCCCTCCTCTGTCCTGCCCGCCCAGGCAAGCCCTCACTAGACCGTCCACCAGCCCGGGAAGCTCCGCTCATGCTACCCACCTGCCCACCCCGCCATCGCCTTTCCAGCACAGCCCACGTCTCTCCCACCCCTGTCCCATTTCCTTCCTCGACCCAGCACTCAGCAACGTGGGGTGTGCCAGTCGAGTGCTTCTGCCTTCCCCACGAGAACCCGGGCTTCGGGAAAGCAGGCCCTTGTTTGCCTGTCTATTTTATCTCTTTATAGAAGGGCGCCTGACATGTAGGAGGAGCTGGTGAAGGGTCCTTGGAAGAAGGAATGCAGTAACTGGCTGGTTGGTTTCAGGTGACAGGGCTGTGTGGCCACGGGCCCGCAGAGAGGGCGGGCATCCAGCCCAGTGGGTGGTGACGGGCACCTGGGGGACGCTGGCATGGCCGGGGTTGGAGAGGGCAGTGTGCAGGCAAGGGGCCGTTCGAGCGGGAGGCTGCTGTCCTGTCAACACCGAGGCCCCTCCACGGTGGCACTCCCCCACCCCGCCTCATTTCCCATGATGGGCTGCCTCCATCTGCTGCTTTGCCCAGCACCAGGGGGCAATTGAGCCTCAGGACGAGCTTCTCCATTGTAGCCAGGGCCTCTGGCTGCCCTGGGGAAGCTTTATCTCCACATACTGTAATTTTAATGATTCCAGTTAGCACTAGTGTTTACTCTGGATTTTTGTTAAAACCTATTAAGGCCACCAGCACGTGGAAAGACAGAGGCAAGGACCCTGGTATGCCAGGCGTTGGTGGGCATGGAGCCTGGTGCTGTGGAGGGAGCCAGGCCTCCCCGTCCGCGTGTGTGCAGACCTGCCCTGGCCGTGCCCACCTGTGCTCGTGCACGTGGGACATTTGACTTGATTCGCAGTCACTCTCCATTTGGATCCCAGGAGATTCTGTCAACGGGCTATATATAGGCCTCAGAGATTATTGGCAGGACAGATCGACAGCCATTGGCCACGTGTAGGCAGCGGGCGCCCCTGCCATCCCTGCAGGCCAGGAGGGATGCAGTAGAATCACACTCCCACTGATGATGTGGCCGCCGTGCGCCGAGTCGTCTCCCTGCCCGTCCCGCCTGGGCAGCCTTCCGGATCTCTGCCGGGGCCGTGTTCTCTGGGCCCGCGCTCTGAGCTGTGGGACCCTGTGTCTCAGGACACGCCTGGCCCGGGTGTGGGTGCTGCGCAGGGGCACACACACATCAGAGTTGTCCTGGGGTCCGGATCGGGAGGCGTGTGTCTCCCTTGGCTGCCGCTCCGGCAGGGTTTGCTTAGAGCCAGTCACTCCCGCCTGGGGAAGTGGGTGCAGGTGGTCAGCGGGGTTCTCTAGCTGCACAGCTCCAGTCCTCAGTCGCCTGGGCAGTCTTCTGTCCTTGTACATGTTTTATTTGAAAACGTAGTTAGGCCCCTGTTTCAGAAGAGTGGGCATACGAGGATCGCTGCCGGGCCTCTGCTGAAGCCAGTTACATCCTTCCCCAGGCAGGGCCTGTGGGCTCCGAGGCTCAGAGTAAGGATGCCGGAAGCCCCAGGACCAGCGGGGCCCCTGACTTCAGCACCCGCTGCGGCTTCAGCATGACCTGCTTCTGCTGGTCACGCTGGACTGGGGCCCACCTTGAGGAGCCCCTTTTAGTTTAATTACCTCTTTAAGGGCCAGCTCTCCAAATACTTTCCTAGTGGGCGTCTGTAGTGGCTCAAATGGTAAACAGTCTGCCTGCAATGCAGGAAAACTGGGTTCGATCCCTGGGTTGCAAAGATCTCCTGGAGAAGGGAATGGCCACCCACTCCAATATTCTCGCCTGGAGAATCCCATGGACAGAGGAGCCTGGCAGGCTACAGTCCATGGGGTCACACAGAGTCGGACACGACTGAGTGACTTTTAACACTTTCAACACTCCAAATGCAGTCACATTCTGAGCTGCAGGTGGTAGCGTTTCAGTAATTGAATCTGACAATTTAGCCCCAGCTTTAGACATGACATACACTGGTGTCCATGTAATACAGGTGCTCACAAAGAAGTTAAGTATAGCAGCAATCCCATAATCCAGAAGTGACTGAGCAAAGAGGTTTGTCATTGTCTAGATTAGTTCTGTGTATATCTCTTATAAAAACGAGATGTAACTAAAAATAAAGGTGTATAATTCTTCTTCTTTTTAATGTACACAGTCACTGTCTTTCTGTAGCAGATGTACATCTACATGATGTTTCGTGACTGCATACTGTTCTTTCATACGCTAATCTATGTAATGTATGTTTCCTAATCTATGTAGGCTGTCCCCTCTATTTTTGGACTGTAGGCGGCTTGGGGTCTCCGTGTTATAATCCAAATGCACCCACACCAATAACCTTCTTGAAGTGAAATCACCCACTCATTGTGTCTGCTTCTCGAGGCTGTTTGCTACTTATTTCAAGGTTGCCCTGTATACACACTATGGCTTCTAGATGCTACCCAGCCGTGTCTGTAAACACCTGTCTCCCTTGGCGCTTGGCCAGCAGTGGCTCATGTCTTCCTTAGAAACCGATGCCAGTCCACTGGACCATCGCGGAAAAGCACGGCCTCTTCTGTCTTCTCTGCCCGCTGCCCGGGCTTGGCTTCTCGCCACATAGGCATCAGCTGTCTGTGCCTCTCCTTGGATGCAGCCCCGGCGTGTCTGCTGGGTCCCTGCCTCTGTTCGGAGTGTGGGCCTGGCCAGCTCCCACCACCTTCCCATCTCTGCTTCTGGAAGCTTCTCCCTGCCCTCCCACCTTCTCCTGCCCGAATCCCCACCTGGGTCCATCTCTCCGTCTTGGGCTCCGTCTGCTGGCGCCTTGTGTTTCTCCCTGCGTGGAACTGACCAGCCATCTGGTTTAGAACATGTGTCTAGAGCGAGGAGAGCGGGGCTTTGCACTCAGACAGGGCAGGTGTCTCCAGGTGATGTGCTCCCGGAGCCCTCGAAGACTGCCTGCCACCTGTGATCTGAGGAATCGCCTTTCCCACCTGGCATTGCTGCTGTGAGCAGTGAGACAGGTGTTACACGAAGGCCCTGGAGACAGGAGAGGCCGTGGTCATCACCGTGGTCCTCTCGGCCTCAGGAGGGGACAGCAGCAGGTACAGTGCCGTGACTGTCGGCGGGCTTGTGCCCGGGCTCAAGGTCATTTGGGTGCACACACTCATAGTAGCGAGTCAGGACCTGTGACGACGCTATAGCAGCGAGCTCTTGGACGCCCAGACCAGCGAGCCCCTCTGGAGAACAGACGCTCACAGGGGATGCGATGTGGACCTGGCTTTCCCCTTGAGGAAGGTGCTCGGGAGGAGCCAGGTTTGGACGCCGGTGCAGGCAGACCCCACCCCTGAGATCCCTCTGTGGTCTTCTCTGGCAGGGGGCTTGGAATTGAGACCCTGAGGGCAAACACCTCGGGCTGAATGCCTATTCAGGGGCTAGCTTGCATGTCCCCACGCAATGCCAGGTTAGCACGTCACAGAGAAGGAATTGGAAGTGCCCCAAAGTGGCCCGACCCCTCCGAAGTCCATGGGGTGGTAAACTTGAGAGCCCTGATGTGAGTGGGTGTCTGATATCAGAGCCCTTGGTGCAGGGGTCCGTGCCTGTGTTTTGAAGGAAGGCTGCAGATGTGGGCGGCAGTATGCATTTGCAGAAAAGCGGTCTGTCTCCTTGGGGGCTTATGAGCATTCAGCCGTCATGCTCACCCTGGGGATGGAGGCTCAGAGGTGGGCTGGGGCCTTGGGACACAGCAGAGGACTGGTCCCAGGTTGGTGGGCTGGGGCCTTAGGACTCTGGCCCCCTCTGTTCCCAGGTGGGGGCGGAGCTGAGAGGCCAGCCCAGGGGCAGGTCCCCACCCCTACAAGTCTGGGAGGCTCCTCCTTTCTGTGGCTGTTCCTCGATGTTTGGGGCCAAAGGGGTTTGGCAAGTCCCCTTGGGGCCTTGTGAAAAAGGGGAAAAAAGCAAAACATCCCACCATTGAGTCGCTTTGTGTTTTAGATGTTGTGTCTATGAAAATCGCTCTGTGATTATTTTTGCACTTGTAACCCTTTTGGGGACAAAGAGTTCTGTGTCCTTAAAGGGGTCACCACCAGTTTCCGAGCTCCGGATCGGGTGCCGGAGAACCAGGCTGAGTGAGTCTCCCACTCCCGGCCCCACTGAGGTCCCTGATCGTGTAATCGGGGCGGATCGTCCTCGCCCTGTGGTGCAAACCCACCTGTGGGAGAAGGACTCTCTTGGGTGTAAGTCACTAGCAGAGTGGAGCAGGCCTTCGTTCCGAGCACACGGCTCTTGTATGCAAGAGCCTACTGCTCTTGCTTTCAGCCTCCAGAGTCTCCCCTGACAGCACGTGGGGCCTGCCCCCCAGCCCCCCAGGGACCCCGGCTCTGTAGCCTGCCCGAGGGACTTTAGAATCTGCCTTCTCTTGTCAGTCCTTGATGGGGATTCTGAGCCACGCACAAGTCTTGCACCCACCTTCATTTTCCTTTCCTGTCTCCTCCTCCTAACTCAGTCTCTTTCCCTCACCTCTCCTCCTCCTGCCTGGGCCCAACCATCCTTCAGGACACTGGCCACTAACCCCTCGGGGCCCCAGGGTATCGCAAGGATCGGATAAAAACTTTGCACCTCCTGTCCAGGAAGGCGCAGACTCGCACAAGTCCACACCGCGTGCCTGTCCTTCCGGGGGCGTGGCCAGGATCCTGCAGAGGTGGGCTGAGCTTTCAGAGCCCCCACCCACCGTGGACTCTCCCCAGCTCTGCCTGGTCCTCCCTCCTCCTGCCCCCAGAGCTCCAGCGTCTACCCAGACCCCTTCTGAGCATGGTCTGTAAGCAAGGAGCAATAGGGTGGAGGGCAGACAAACCAGCCGGAGTCAGGGAAGGCTGGCAGGTGCATGGACTTGGGATGAGACCCTCCCCCAGCTCTGGGCGGCCCAGAGAGGTGCTCAGTATTCCTCCGGGGGAACCCAAGTATCTGCTGACCGAGACTGACCACAGAGCCCCTTTAATGACTATTGGTCTTGCGTTGCTGAAGACCTGCTGTGTGCCAGGTGCTAGGGCTAAGCTGGGAGAGAAGACAGAAGCCCTGGAGGGGCATCGTCTTATGGGGCAGGGGTAGGGGGTGCAGCGGTGTGCAGCCGTGGGACCAGAACACATGCACTTTCTGCCAGGCATTGGCGTCTCCTTCACCCCGAGGCCCTTGGAACTCACTGGTGGGATCCGATGCCCAAAGCCCACCTAGGTGAGGGGACTCAGATCCCCTGGGCCTGGCTGGCTCAGATCTGGCCATCTTTCCCTTACTCCGCATAGAACCCCTGGGGATGAGGGCTCCCCCAGATGCCGGCTGTGGGACTGGTGTGTCTTGGGCATTGAGACTCCGGAAGTGCACTCACTGGAGGGGTAAGCAACCCGGCTGAGTGGGCATACGACCTGGTGCTGGGAAAGTGGAGGCGGCCGCCCCAAGACAAGGGCTGTGCTGGAGCCTAGTGTGAAGTGCGGCCGGGGCGTGGGCTGTGGGCATCCTCCCTGGGGCCTCCTCACGGGCCCTCCCTCTGCGACGGGCTCTGTCCTGCTCTCAGCACCATCCCCTTGCTGCCCGGCATCTCCCATCCCCGCCTCCCTCCAGGATGGGCTCGACTGCACAGACGCTGTGACCCCCACGGTGTCAGCGGCCTCCTGTGACCCCATCCTCTACAGCCGCAGCCTCAGTGAGTGCTCTCCACCCGATCCTGCCTCTTCCAGGCTCTCTCGAGCCCCCTCCTTCCCCTTGCTCACCGCCTGGGACCCCAGTCCTGTCACTACACTGTCACCGTCGATCACATCGTCCTCCTCATGCCTGGTCCGCTCGGCTCCTGGGACACGTTTCTCCCTGGGGTCACGCCGTCCACTCCTCTGCTGTCTCTCCTCATTCCCCCACCCCAGGCGTCATGGGACCCCTGGGCTCTGACCTGCGCCTGGATTCTCATCCAGCGTGGCTCTGCTTCCATCCCCGCCCTCAGCCCCTTTCTTAAAGCGGAGACGAGGCTTATGTGTCACAGGGATTGACCCCCTGGTTCTGGTGTCTTCATAGAGCCATGGGCCGGCGCCGACGTCTGGTTTCGGAGCAGTCTCCTGCTGCTGCCGCTGCCAAGTCGCTTAAGTCATGTCTGACTCTGTGTGATCCCATAGATGGCAGCCCACCAGGCTCCCCCGTCCCTGGGATTCTCCAGGCAAGAACATTGGAGTGGGTTGCCATTTCCTTCTCCAATGCATGAAAGGGAAAAGGGAAAGTGAAGTCGCTCAGTCGTGTCTGACTCTTTGCGACCCCATGGACTGCAGCCCACCAGGCTCCTCCGCCCATGGGAGTTTCCAGGCAAGAGTACTGGGGTGGGTCGCCAGTGCCTTGTACGAGCAGTCTCCTGGCCCCACCACAAAAGTCCCAGTAGTTATCACTCCCTATCTCCCCTGGGGCCCCTGTCAACCACCCATTTGCTCCCTCTCTCGCCATCTGCCTGTTCTGGATAGTCCGTATCAGCGCATCGCACGGCACATGGCTTTGCACCCAGCTCTCACGGAGTGCGGTATTTCCAAGGTGTGTGTGTACCGGACACGTGTCTGTGTCCACGCCTGTCCTCAGCCCCTCACACACCTCCCTGGGTGTCTTAAGGGGCCCTGTGGCTCACCACGCCCAAATCTGGCCCCTACTCACAGAGAATGCCCCTGACAGCCAGCGTATATCAGCCTCCCACCCTGCCCTCCCCCTGCACACCTCCAGACTGCCCGCCCGGCCAGCTGAGATGTGCGTGCACGGGTGTGTGTGTGTGTTCACTTGTCTGCTGCTTTCCTGTGGGCTCAGTGAGAACACCTGAGCTGGGTGAACAGACGGATGGAAGTACAGACCTAAAGGGCTCTCTGCAGGGGAAGACGGACCACAGCTTTCCCCAGATCCTGTTTCTCTAGGACTGGATAAAGGCATTTCAGTAGAGAGTTGTTTTCCTAGATGAGCCCACCGTATGTCTCATTCTCCTAGAAGGCCAGGCCTTGGTGTGGTTTTGGTGAAATACCCCGAGCCATGCGTTCAGACCACGCTTTAACCCCAGCGCCGCTTGAGGGCACAATCACATCACTTAAGCTCTCCGACCCTGGGTGTTTTTCTCTCTCAGCCGTTGCTTACTGGGCTGCTGAGAAGACAGAGGGTCATTTGAAACATGTCTGCCGCTGAGTCTGCATCCTGCTAGTGTCAAGCCAAGGCCCTCAGTAAATACTCCTCTCTCTCCTGTTTGATGAGGGAATGTAGAAGTTTCCACCAGCCCTGGTACTGAGACCTGTTCCACTTCAGGAAGCTGGGTGGTGGGGTGGCTAGTGGTGGGCTCAGGGTTCCACCCCAAACGTGCAGCCCTGTGACCCCCGGAGCCTGGGCCTGGGTTTCCACTCTCATTTTCCTGGTGAGCTGCAGTGATGAGGGGCCGCCCAGGGCTTCTGGCCCCACGGAGCCTGGCCTGACTGGCCCACCCGCGTCTTAAGCAAACAGGTGCTGCTTGGAAGGAGCTGGTTGTGGCGATGATGAAATTGTTCTGGAGAACAAACTGTTTCCACCGTCCTGATTTGCATGCTGGCTCCTGATGTGCTCGTTACAGCCTTTCTTCCAGGGTCTCTAAAGCAACAGCCCTCCCTCCAGCCAGCCTCAAGGAGGGGCTGGCCTGTGTGCCGCAGCGGGCACCACCGAGGTACTGTCAGCTGTGATCCAGCCTGTCCCAGCTGGGGCTGCCCCCCGATCGGCGTGTGTGGGGGTGTGGCCGGAGCCCCCCGCCCCCTGCGGAGGGCCATCTGTATTCCTCACAGCAGTGGGGCGTGTCAGTCAGGGGTCTGCATCTGAGCTTGGTACCAGAGCCGGGGGGCAGGAGGCAGGTGGAGGGGGACAGCAGAGGTGCAGCGGGGCAGCCAGGCCGGGGCTGAGGGCGCTGGAGCTGAAGGAGCCGTGCACTGTGGAAGCCAGGGCAGAGCTGGGCGGCTCTGGTCTCAGGTAGGCTGTCGGGGCGTCCCTGCGGGGCTGGGGGCACAGCCCGGCCCGGAGAGCAGAGAGTGATGGAGGGCTCGCCAGTGTGCCCCCCCGGGGTGGGCGAGGTGCAGAGGCCCGGGATCCATGGGTCTGAACCCAGAACTGGGTCACCAGCCCCAGAGGTGGTGGGAGACGTGGGAGGGAATGACATCCCCCGCAAGGGTGAGGAGGGAGGAGGCCACGGCAACCCACTCCAGCATTCCTGCCAGGAGAATCCCATGGACCGGGGAGCCTGGCGGGCTACAGTCCATAGGGTCGCCCAGAGTCCGACAGGACTGAAGTGACTGGTACTCCAGGGTGAGGAGGGAGGGGACCTCCCGGGCCTGGTGCTTGCACCGCGTCCTGTCCCAGCCCCGAACTCTGAGGGCCACGCTTGCAGCCCTGGACTTGGGCTCCTGGCCACGACGGAGGTGTGTGTGTCAGGGTAGGAACATGATGCGCCTTCCTCCTGGTTGACGGCCTGGTTTAGAGCTGCTGAGTACCTGGCCCCGGGGCAGGCAGTCCCCACCTGTGCTCCCGCCCTGAGCCCGGCGGCGTGGCGGCCCGGCCTGGCAGGTCTCTTCCCCAGCCTCGGCAACCAGCCCCCACGTGTCAGAATCCTTGGTCCCCTGCCCAGGGTGCTGCTCTGGGGCCGAAACGGCTTTCCTGCTAATTAAGCAGACAACGCGGCACTCAGTCAGCGTCCACATTGCTTTGAAACATTCCTTTTTTCTCCGGGAAGCAGTGCTGTGTTGGCCCAGAGAGGTACGGGCTGCCTCTCACGTGACCGTAGGAGGCTGATCAGTCAAACCAGGAGGGCGCGAGGGTGGGGCAGAGAGGCTGAATAACCAGCCCCCCCGCCCACCCCAGTCTCAGCGATTCAAAGTCCCCGCACCTGCTCCTTCACAAGCTTCTCCGAGCTGGGCGTCACCTCCTCTGTGCTTCTCCGAAAACCACCCCCAAGCCCTCCCTCCTGGGACCCTCGCCTGCACACCTCTCTCTCTGCCCTCACCCCCACCCTGTCCTGACCCCCTCCAGCCTGGGAACTGCCCTCAGCCCCCCACACTCACCCCATCCTCGGGGTCTCTCTTAAAGTGGGGGTGGAGTGGCGTTGGTGGAGGTGGGAGTGAAAAGGAGCGTCTGGTGGCCTCTGCAGGGTCCATCTGATGCCACGTGGGGCGGCCGGGGGGCTGGCCCGTTGTGTGTGCTAGAGCAGAACCGGGGGCCTGCAAGGAGCCTGGCACGGGGGCCAGGTTTCAGAGTGCAGGGGGCATGGGCTCACAGCCCAGAAGAGGCGGTTCTGGGAGGAAGGGGCAGCTGTGATGCCATCCGGGGGTCAGGTGAGGATGGAGAGCCCGGCCTGGAGCCAGGTCAGACTACCCGGAGGGGCGAGGAGTCTGACGGGCCTCTAGGACTCAGTCAAGTTGTCCCAGGCACAGGCGCGGGTGTGGGGCAGCCCTTGTCTCTGGGCTTTGGGGCTGGGGGGCTGCGAGTCCGCAGACCCACTGGAGTTCCTGGCCTGTTCAGGGCTGAGGGGCTCGGCCTCTGACTGTGGGCCTGGCCTGACACCATCGACCGTCTATGGGGAGGCAGGGCTCTGGGTCACGTGGGCGGACGAAGGGACCAGGGCGTGTATGCAAGTGGGGGGCTGCTGGGGGCGGAGGGGAGGTGAAAGAGGCAGAGGGTTTGCTTCATGGATGTGGTGGGGGCAGGCTGGGCAGCGGTGCCACAGGGCTAGGGTTAGGGGTTAGGGTTTAGGATTAGGGATTATGGTTTTAGGGTTTGGGTTAGGGGTTGGGGTTAGGGTTAGGGGTTAGGGCTGGGGGTTAGGGATTAGGGTTAGGAGTTAGGGGTTGGGGCTAGGGTTAGTGTTTAGGATTAGGGTTTATGGTTTTAGGGTTAGGGCTGGGGGTTAGGGTTAGGAGTTGGGGTTAGGGTTGGGGGTTAGGATTAGGGGTTAGCATTAGGGTTAGGGTTGGGGGTTAGGTTTTAGGGTCTGGGTAGGGGTTAGGTTTAGGGTTTAGAGTTAGGCTTAGAGTTAGGGTTAGGGTTTGGCTTAGTGTTAGTGGTAGTGTTAGGTTTAGTGTTAGGGTTAGGGTTAGGGTTTAGTGTTGGGATTTAGGGTTAGGCTTAGGGTTAGGGTTAGGTTAGGGTTAGTAGTTAGGGTTACGGTTAGGGTTGGCACATCTGCGCAGCCCCTCCCCTGACCTCATCCAGGGCCCCAGGCCTGACCAGGCAGCATTCACGTGCTCCCTCAGATAGACTCAGTTTGGGGACACCTGTCTGGCTTGGGGTTTCAACCTAGGCCTGGAGTCCCGAGGCCTCCATACCTTGTGGGTGGTCGTGGTTTGATTTGGGCCACAGACGCCCCGGGCCTGGTGATGAGCTGTGAGGTGGAATTCAGTGATGTGTGTTTCTTTTTTACTGGCCTTGGGGCTCCGGTCCCACTCACTGAGCCACAAACACGGTGGTTCCCAAGCTGAGCTGGGGCTCACAGACAGGCCTGCCGGCTCCTAGACCAGAGACCCCCCTCTACTCTGACAGCCCCCGAGGGTGGGCAGACATCACGTGCGCCCCCCAGAGCTCGGTGCCCTAATGATATAGCGCTGCTGTCCCCGCATTTCCCCAGGGAAGAGGTGGCCCCACACCCCGCTGCCTGTCTGTGGGAGGACCCAGGGGCCCTGGGCAGGTGGCAGCCCTGGTGTGTCCGCTGCTGCAGGATGGGAGGGCCGGGTCGCTGTGTGTCGCAAGCATTTCCTGAGCACCTGCTGGGGACCCAGGAGCAGGCGGACCCCTCCCGGCCTTGCTCAGCCTTTGCCGGCAGGTCATGAAGGCCGTGAAGACACTGCCTGGTGGGGAGGGCTCTGGTGAGGTCACACAGGCCTCGCTTTGCCCCGGCCCTGCCGCCCCCCAGCTGCGGACCCTGGCACGTGGTCCAGGGAGGTGACTGTGTTCCAGGGAGTGATGGAGGCCCAGCTCCCCGGGGTCATCCGCGAGCCCCTAATCCCCACTCCCTCCCTCCTGCATCTCGGGAGACTTTTTGTCTTTAATTTTTCGTTTTCAGTTAATAAGAAACCACTGGGCAAACAACCAGTGAGGCCCCTGTCAGCTTTGGACTGAGACTCGACCCCGTTTGCGGGAGCGGAGGGTGGACGCAGCCCCTGAGCCGAGGGGCCTTCTCATAGGGTCCCCAGCCCAGGGGGTGAGAAGTTTGTCCTCCGCAGACTTAAACGCAGGGCCTGAGGCTGGGGGCCGGGGGGGACAGGCCTGATGCTTTCTGTAGCGGGGCCAGACCTGTGGAAGTCACCACCAAAAAAGATGGGAAGTGCTGTGACCTGGAAGAGGTTTGTGAGCACTCCCATCCCCTCAGCCGGCACTGAGGGAGGCCCCCGGGGGCTCCTGGGGACACTGAGTGCATCAGAGAGGCCAGCAGTCCTTCCAGAGTGGCGCGAGGCCCGTCTGGGAGCAGAGGCCACGAGTCCACCGTGGGCCCCTGGGCAAGGGCCTTCTCTTCCAGCTCAGGGCTGCCCGAGCGGCCCTTAGCCTGAGCCCGGCCCAGCCCCGGCGCCTTCCACAGCGCACCGTGAGGGACGGGGGTGCTGCCTGGCCCCAGCTCCTCCTCTGCACACGGAGGGCCTGGCCCTTAGGAGAGGCAGTGGCCCCGGACACCTGTCCTCCGCCGGGCGCGGCTCCGGCAGAGGGGACACAGAGGGCAGCAGATGGGAGCTGGGCCCCCAGGAGAGACGGGCCCCCAGGAGCCGGTCGGCCCACACTTATTTTCAGGGGGCCCGCCCTAGTCTAAGAAAGGCTGGGCCCTCGTGTGTCAGCCCCCTGGAGCCTCTGGGATGCTCAGGGCGCCGCCAGAGAAGTCAGGCCGGGGCCTCCATCTGCAGGGTCGCCCCTGGAGAGGGTGTCAGGCCTAGCACAAGGTCCTCGCCGCATGGACAGCTGGCCAGGCCCTTCGTCTTCAGGCTGGTCTGCTCTGGAGTCTGCCTGCCCCATCTGACCCCGGTGCCCCGGGCTGGAGGAGGGGCAGTGGGATTGTGCAGGCCTCAGCCCCACCCCCACCCCACACTGCGTGCTCCACCGAAGGGCTTTCAGCGGTGCTGCCTGCCCCGGAACTGGGCAGAGGGTCCACGGAGGGCCCCCTTATCGCCTCCTCCTGAGCTCCGAAGCCCACCTGCTAAAGGGCTGGCAGCCCAGTCTCGGCAGGGCAGTGCCCTGGGGCCCAGTGGGCGCCCCTTCTCGCGGACAGGAGTGGCCCGAACCTGACACTAGTCCAGCTTGGGGCAGCCGGCTCAACACTGCGCCGTCTGTCCAGCGGCCCGGCTCCCATGGTTTAGGTGCACAGGCCGCTCGGCAGGCTCTCCTGTGGCCTGTGTCCTTCCTGAGTGATCCGTGCGCTCTGGGATGCTACATGTCTGTGGGAAGCCTCAACTGTCACTGCTTAAAGAGTCCATTTGACATGATACATGTTGATCGAACACCAAGCAGGTGTCAGGCCCTGGGCTGTGTGCAAAAAGTCTGAGACCGGGGATGGGTGTGGGCGACAGTCCTGGCACAGTGACTAGATCCCGAGTAAGCCTGCATGCCACCCTGGCCCAGCAGAGAGAATGGTCTGAAGTGAACTTCAGACCAGGGCTGAGCACCATGAAGCCTGTCTTGAAGCCATCCAGGTCATTCCTCCCATGTTATATATAGATGAGCGAGCAGAGACTCAGAGAAGTTGAGTGATGTCACACAGCAAGCCATAGGCAGGCCTTACTCATTCATCAGTTCAGTGACTGAACCCTGAGCCCTGCCTTCTAAGAGCTCACCTTCAATGAGCTTCAAATCAATGAGACATTTTGTCAATGGAAAATCCTGGCATGAGGCTATATATGATATAGCCTTATGCAAGGCTGGGTGTGATTCAGGAAGTCTTCCTGGAGAAGTGCTGCTCGAGCTGAGCTTTAGAAAGGACCAGAGGAGCTGGCAAGGCAGAGAGTACTGGGGGTCCTGTGAGGAGGTGATGGATGGCAGGAGGGGTGTCACAGGACGCTGGGGAAGGGCAAGCAGAGGAGGAGCGGCAGGCAGCCTTCAGCTTGGTCTAGAACATTCTGGAGGCCATCAATCTTGTATTAACATCCTTTTGGTGGTGGTGGTTTAGTTGCTAAGTCGTGTCTGACTCTTGTGAACCCCCAAGGACTGTAGCCCTCCAGGCTCCTATGTCCAAGGGATTCTCCAGGCAAGAATACTGGAGTGTGTTGCCATGTCCTTCTCCAGAGGATCTTTCCCACCCAGGAATCAAACCCCAGTCTCCTGCATTGCAGGCCGATTCTTCACTGACACCCTTTTATGTCATCTCAATGGAATCCCTTTCTCTTCTTCTTGGCTATCTCCCCCTAACCCCAAATCCTCTGGACTGACCCAGGAATCCAGAGACCTGGCTTCTAGGCCTGGCCCCACTACCAGACAGCAAAATTTCTGCAAATCCCGGGGAGACCCAAGGTACCCGGGCCCTGCTGGGCACCAGGGGATGGAAGAAGGTGTGCACACATTGTTGTGCAGGCAGGACCCCAGGTAAATGCCGAGTACTGAGCACAGCACAGGTGAGGCTGAGCTGGACAGGCAGACAGGGCAGCTTTAACAGCCTATGCAAAGGCCCAGCGGCATGAAACCAGCTGCACAGCCCCTTCCCATGCCTGCTGGGATGACCCCCCCCCCCATGGACCCCTCCCTCTGGCCCTCGGCTCTCTCATCTGGGAAGGAAGGTCTTAGATTCCTCCCTATCCTCCTGGCGCCAGCAGCCACCTGTGCGGTTTGACCCTGTGGGAGAGGCGGTCTAGGGCTGGGGCGACCTTGTGTGGGGAGGACCAGGCTGGACGCAGAGCCACAGGAGCCGCGGAGGGGCCCGCCTGGGTGGCAGTGATCGCCGCTTTATTGAGAAAGTCTTGAGAGATGATGAAAAATGAGAGATTGAAAAGGTAGGGACGCTGCGGGGGGACAGCGGAGTCATTTTAAATTCTCTGCTGTCCTCAGAGTGATGTCTTTGCATAATGCCACCAGCCAGCCAGCACAGCGTCCATTCTTTTGTCCCTTTTTCCCCCTGGTTTATCGTCAGTCGTGGGGTGCTTATCCAGAAAGAGAAGGCTGACGACAGAGGACTTAATGGAGGTCCTGTCTCCAGCGTGCAGTGGTGGTGTTCCCCGTGCAGAAGGCAGTTCTGTCCCAGTGGGGAAGGGAGGGGCCCCTGGGTTCCAAGACCCACCCCGCGTCGGACTCGCAGCCCGGCCCTGGGCGCACCGGCTCCTCACCGGGTTCCAGAGTCCCTTCTGAAAGGAGACAGTTTGGATGGACGAGCCCTGGAGGCCTATAAGCCACGCAGCCATAACAAACAGCCCCAACACAGAAGCCTACTTTATGTCTCCTGGTGTGGGTGTTGGGGTCTGTCATGGGGGGCCGTGGCCCCGCCCACTGCACCGCCGCCCGTATCCTGTGGCTCCTCCCTGGACCCCCATCTCAGCATCTTGAGTTCTGTCAGTCGGCCAAGCGGGGACTGCGGGAGGGATATGTTTGTGGGCCAGCTTTGCAGGGCTTGTGTCATTGTCCCCCTACGGTCCCCTGGCCGCGACTCAGGCCTGTGTCCACGCCTCACCGCTGCAGGCGCTGCGCCCTGGGGGAAAGGGACTGGTTTGGTGGACACCCAGCCGGCTTCCGCCACCAGAACAAGGGCAAGTGTTCTGTGAGGGAAGGGCCAGCCCAGCAGGCCCCCAGGCGGACGGGGCAGGTGAGCAGGGCCACGAGCCCGCCAGAGGCTGGGGTGCGCTGCCAGGGAGGAGACAGAGGGCCGGCCAGCAGCGCGGCACCTTCCGGCGAGACCCTGCCCTGAACGCAGGCTCTTCACACCCACCCGGCCTTGAGCTGTGCCTGCACCCCAGCCCTCTGGCTGCATCAGGGGAGGAGGCTCTCCCGGAGCCAGGACGTGGTCTGAGCTCTGCCACCCTGCTTGCCTGGCCTGCGGCCCGGGGGACGACCACGGGCAGGGGCACCCCTGACCTGGCGGGTGGGGTGGGCCGAGTGCGTTTCTCTCCGTCACTGAAGCAGGTTTGCACGGTCCCTGGGCAGCCACAGGCCACACGGGACACAGCTGCCTGGGCCTCCCCCAACCCGGCTCCTGCACGGATGTGCCCAGGAAGCCCGAGAATGTCTCCATGAGCCAGCTCCCAGCCTCACGCGTCTCCCCTCCAACTCCAGCTCGCCTTAATTTTAATTTAATTCCCTTTAATCTTTAATGAAAAGTTGTAAAAGTAAATTATTTACCCAAGAGAGCCAAACGGCTCCTCAGGAGCTGTTCTCAACTGGAGGGTAATTACACGTGTGGGTCTGGAGCAGTCTCCCTCCCTGGGTGCTGGGGAGGAGGCATTCTGGTTTATGAACTAATTAGCTACCTCAGTGACTGTTAAAAACACACGACGTTTGGCGCCTTGAGAGCAGGGCCCTGGTCTCACACGGTGCTCACCTTGACAAACGCCCACGGGCAGGACAAGCCAGCCCGAGCTGAGCTCTTGGGGGCAGCCCTGCCCCTGGTCCATCCCTCCCATCACATCCCCCTGTCTGAGCCCCCAGACAGCAGACAGAGGGACCCACCCCCTTCCCCCAGGGAGGGAGGCTTAGAGGCAGGGGGAGGCACAGGGGGCCTGAGTGGTTTCACACCTTCTTCCCAGATGCCCACTGCCTATTTTTGTGTAAGATCCTCTCCCAGAACACCATCACCCCCACCTGCAGGGCATTTCTGCACTTCTAACCTCTTTTTCCAACTCTCTCTCAGTAAAGTAGCAAAATAACATTGAAAACTTCTGGACTAAGGGAAACCATATTTGGTGCAGTTGGTTAAGACTTGGAGGACTGGGCATGGTAGGAGAGGCTGGTGTGCATGCATGAGTGTGTGTGTGTGTGTGGACTGAAATGTGGGCTCAGGGCCCACATGGTGCCCTAGGTTGGTACACTCTTGTCTCTCAGCTTCCTAACAGCCACAGAGGGTAGGTCAGTGACTTGGCT
This sequence comes from Hydropotes inermis, assembly GCA_020226075.1. Lineage (NCBI taxonomy): Eukaryota > Metazoa > Chordata > Mammalia > Artiodactyla > Cervidae > Hydropotes > Hydropotes inermis. Next base: position 11,917,771 of record CM035278.1, on the reverse strand, counting down.
CTCATTGGTACCCAAAGAAGACTACAGCCTTGGTTGTGTACGGAGCAGCTAGCTATGTTTGCAGTAGAGGAAGCTCACCACTTTTTCCTGGGTTGTTGGAAATGACAGGGTTTTTTTTGCTAGGTCTGCCTGTGCCTTCTCCCAAGGACAGCTGCTGTTGAGGAGGGTGAAGCAAAACTCACTGGCCAGGGGCTTTGCCTTGGTTCTCAGCCCACATCCCAAGGCTCAGCTATTGTTCTTTTCTCACTTGAGGTCTTTTTTCTTTTGCTTCATTTAAAGGGTGACAAAGCTTGATTAATTCTCAAACCTAGCCTTGCCTGAATCAAATTTGGCTCTAAAATCTAGGCCCATCCAAGATTTATGTCAACTAGAAAAATGTGTGTGCCTTGTGAAATTTGAAATTCAAATACATCTTAGCTGAAGCCCGCTTGGTAGATCTTTGAGAACCTGATTCTCTCCGGCTCCTCTTGGGCCTTATCCTCACTCATTCCTCCTGTGGAGTCCTTGTGTCTCTAAAGTGCTGTGTCCGGAATCAGACTGTAAGTCTGCCTAGCCATCCAGTGTTGTCAAAGAAACCAAAGGCCCAGAAAGAAAGGTGAGCCCGGGACAGCATCCTTGTTGGGAGTCTGGGCTCCAGGGGAAGAACAGGCCTCCACTGCTGACTGTGGGAGCCGAACCCTAAGGAAGGAATGAGTAGACCATTAGATGAGTCAGTTGAATAAGAAATCCACGGGCCCCCCTGTTCGCCACTGAAAAGTGACTTGCCTGTGCCCTTGGGGCCTGCTGATGTTTTCCGTGTCTCCTTCGGCCCCCAGGGGAACATGCTGTGTAGGCTCCACCCAGAGTCCCGCCCTGCTCATTGTCCATGCCTCACAGCGTGCCCTTGGCCCTGGACACACACACGTGCGTGCACACACACGTCAGAACAGACCTAGGAAGCGCAACTCCAGGGAGCCGCCAGGCAGGTCTTTTCTTTTGAAAAGTCCGCAGTGGACTGTCCACAGCCATCTGCAAGTGTCTCTCAAATGCCAAGAGCGTCTGCCCACCCCTGGCCTTCACACCCACCCACTCGGAGGACCTTCCTGGAGAGACGCTGTGGACACTGCAGGGCCAGCCTGACCGTTGTCCTGTCCCTGACTCCTGTCCTCGGGCTCTGCTCTCCACCCCGCCCTCCGCTCGGCTCTGGAGCCCCTGCTCCCAGCTGCCTCTCTGGAGTCCGGGTCCTGATGCACTGTGTGGGCCTCGGGTCTGCCCAGCCTGCTGTCCTCTGCCGTGCTCACCGGGAGAGGGGCCCCGTCTACATCCCAGCCCTTGGCCCGGCCCCAGGCACCAGAGAACAAGTGGGGTTAAGGGATTGGGATTCCAGAAGGTTCCCAGCCAGGGAGAGAGGAGTGAAGAAGACCAGAAAGAAGGCCTTTGCAAACCTGTGTCTGGGTCAGACAGCAGAGGCCCACATCCGCCCTGTGGACCTCAAGGGCCACAGAAGCCTGGCCAGGCGTGGTTTCGGCAGGAGATGCCCCTGCACCCATGCTGGGATGGCTGGACGGAAAAGGCAGGCAGTATAAGTGCCAGGAGGAACGTGGAGAATCTGAACGCTGTGGGTGGGACCTCAGCCTGGTGATCCCTCGGCTGGTTAAACGCACCCCCCCCAACCCTGGCCCTCGGCTCCAGCCGGCAGTTCCGCTCCAAGGTGCGTGCCCTCGAGAACCGGAGAGCTGTGTCCACACAGACACTCTCCTCTAGCGTCCACAGTGGCATTGCTCACAACAGACGAGGGCAGAGGCACCCAGGTGCCCGTCCACAAACACGTGGACGGCCAGCTGTGGCGTGTCCATCGTGAGAAGGAGCGAGGCATGGACGCCCACAGACAGTCCCAACAGCATCACAATCGGGGAGAGAAGCCTGCTCTAAAGACCGAGTATGTGTGGTTTCCTTGGTGGCTCAGACGGTAGAGAATCTGCCTGCAGCGCAGGAGACCCAGGTTTGATCCCTGGGTTGGGAAGATCCTCTGGAGAAGGGAATGGAAACCCACTCTTGTGTGACAGTCCGTAGACCTGGGGTGTCTGTAGAGGTAGAAGCTTGAATCCTGGTTGTTCGGGGGTGGGGGACAGGTGGGAGTGGAGAAGGGGTACGGGGTTGCTTTTGGAGGTGATGAAAATGCTCTCGCGTTGCCTGTAGTGATGGTTGCTCAGACCTGGGAATAGATGAAAAGCCATGGAATTGTGCACTTCAGTGCGTGAGCTCTGGTTTGTGAACTAAATCTCAGCAAAGCTGTGTGAAAAATAACACAAGCTCTGGCCATCAGGGTTCCCGAGGGAGCTGAGCGCTCAGCTGCGGGCCTCTCCCCACTGGGCCAGGGTCCCCTGCAAGTGAGGCCGTGTCCGCGCCACCTGGCGGGCTTGGTCTGCAGACTGTGTGAGATGATGAAACCTTAGGACCGTGGCCAGGGCGCCCTCAGGAGCACCTGTCACCCCCAAGAACAGTGGTGGTGAGATGAGAGGCCTGTCGGGGGAGGTGGGTGCAGAGGCTGAGCCAGGACATCCCCTCCCCTTGGACCCTGCCCCTGCTGCTGGCTCCTCTGAGCCAGGAACCCTCTGTGGCGAGGGCTGTGCCCTGTGACTCCTGGGCCCCAGGAAGGCCAGCTCCCTCCAGGCAGAGTGCAGAGGAGGCTGCATTTGCTGAGGCTGGGCGGGGGTCTAAAACTGGCCCCACCTGGGGAAGCAGAGCTCTTCCCACTCCTCCTGGGAGAGAGGAGAAACCAAGGCAGAAAGACCGAGCCCCCACCCGAGAAGCAGGACGCCAGCCCCACCCCCGCCCGCCCGGGTGGCACACCCTCCGTCAGGGCCCTGGCAGCCCCATCTCCTCTCTATACCTCAGCATCCCTGCTCAAAACCTGCAGAAACCACAGCTGTGCCCTCTGCCCTCCAGGAGCCTGGGAGGCTGCTGGGGGAGGGTTCCTGGCCTCGGGGGAGGCTCTGGATGGGTTATGGAGGGACATTATCGTGCTCACTCTGCTTCCAGGTGCAGCCTCGGGGTGCGGGCAGCTCCCCCACCCTCTTCGCGCTCTCCCCACGTGAACCCCCATCCCACTGTCCCCACGGTGGCCGCCCTTGGCCGGCACTGGCCGGCTGCCTTTCTCCCCGCGCCTCCCTCGCTGGAGTGGGCCCCACAGGCCCTTCCCTCCTCTCGCCTTCTATTTATAGCCGTGTTCCTGCCAGAGCCTGGCGACGTGCTGTAGCATAAACGCGGCAGCCGCTTCGGGAGGGATCCTGGGCCAGATAGAATGAAGTCCGTGACTCCGGCTGGTATTAAAAGTGAAGGAGAAGCGGGCTGGGGGCGGCGGGAGGAGATGGACTGCGGCCTGATTTAATGCTCCAGGGGAAGAGGCTAATCCGCTCCCAGGAGGTTTCTTACAACATGAGCTGCTCCTGCATGAATAATCTCCTCCACAAAAGCCTGGCATGTGAGTTGGGATCAGAGTGGGGCAGTGGCAGCTCAGTTCTGAGGTCCCCTCTGTGGGACAGTCTAGGGGTCTGGCCCAGTCTCTTTGAGCTCCAGGGGGGCCCAAGGGGGTGGGGTGCCACCGGGATTTGAGCCTCTTGAGAGTCCCTTGGACAGCAAGGAGATCTAGCCAGTACATCCTAAAGGAAATCAGTCCTGAATATTCATTGGAAGGACTGATGCTGAAGCGGAAGCTCCAATACTTTGGCCACCTGATGCGGAGAACTGACTCATTTGAAAAGACTCTGATGCTGGGAAAGATTGAAGGCAGGAGGAGAAGGGGATGACAGAGGATGAGATGGCTGGATGGCATCACTGACACAATGGACATGAGTTTGAGTAAACTCTGGGAGTTGGTGATGAACAGGGAGGCCTGGTGTGCTGTGGTTCATAGGGTTGCAAAGAGTCAGACACGACTGAGCAACCGAACTGAGCTGAACTGACCCCAGCCCTAAAGCCCACTCTGATTCATCCATTCATTTGGTCAACAAAGATGAAATAGAAGAGTGCCTGCCTGGCCCAGGTGTTCCAGTGGTTAAGACTCCACCCTGGTGGCTTAGACGGTAAAGCATCTGCCTACAGTGCAGGAGACCTGGGTTCAATCCCTGGGTTGGGAAGATCTCCTGGAGAAGGAAATGGCAACCCACTCCAGGGTTCTAGCCTGGAAAATCCCATGGACAGAGGAGCCTGGTAGGCTACAGTCGATGGGGTTGCAAAGAGTTGGACACGACTGAGTGACTTCATTTCCACTTCCTGCCTGGCCCAGGTGGTGGGGCAAGAAGAGAGGAACACAGTTAACAAACAGGTGGGCAAACGCAGGAACTTGAGAGAAGATGCCAAGGGTCAGGAGATGCAGAGTGAGGGACAGTCCTGGGCAGGAAGGCTCTGTGCTGTGTGGTTGGAGACTGCCTCTCCCAGGAGGGGCCCAGGTGTGCCGGCTGATGCAAAGGCCCTGGGGCCGGGATGGACTGGGCCTGCAGGAGGACGGGTGGATAGGCAATGTGATTGGAACACAGGGAAGGGGAGGAACCTGGCTGAGGGCTGGGCAGGGCCCTGGAGACCAGCGTTGGTGGCCACCGTGTGGTCAAAGCTCCCTTTTATTCTGAGTGTCTTCTGCCTCCCTGGCCATACAGCCTCCCTGGGCTCTCTCCTGCCCTCCTGCCCTTACAAGGGCCTCGGAGATGATGACATTGGGCCACCTGGATGCTCCAAGCTACTCAGCTTCTCAAGGACCTTACCATGTGCGGGAACACCCCACTTGGGCTCCAGGGGGTAGGGCGTAGACATCTTTGGGGGTGTCATTCTGTCTCCCACACCCCCACTCTGGTGGCACAGGGTTCCGGGGGTCTCTCAGGGAGGAGCCTAGACCTCAGAGCTGGAGTTCTGTCTGTCCTGCCCACCGTTCCCAAGGAGCCCTCAGATTGGGGTCTGAGCCCCCCAGGTGTGTGGCTCCCCTGCAGCCTGAGGGTCAGGAGACAGGCCTTCAGGCTGGGACACCGCTCCCTACCTCCCTGGGGGGGCCCCCCTCCCTGGGGCTGGGACCCTCCAGGTCCCGTGTGTGGCCCGCCGGCAGATGGGCTGGGGTCCGCAGCCCTCCTGGACACAGCGGCCCAGGAGAGGCTGGAAGGACTGGGTCCTTGGCCCAGGTGCTCTCTGTCTTATCACGTCAGCACCACACTGGCTCACCCGCCCCATCCGCATTCCCCACCAGCCCGCGCAGGTGAGGAAGGGCCTGGAGAAGCTATATAAGTGCAGAGTGTCCCATGGGCTGGGGATTAAAGCTGGTCCGGAACCTGGCCCGCCCCGCACAATCTCTGGCGCCCAGGGTGGATATGGGCATGGCGGTGATAAGATCTACGGGGCGGCCAGGCAGCCCAGCCCCACTGCTTTCAGGTTTCTTGTTCTCGCAAAACCTCTGTGAAGAGGACTTTCCTCTTATCTCCTAAAGGAGAGGACGCCGGGGTCCAGAGAGGGCGAGGGCAAGCGGGAGGACTCGAGAGAAGCAGCTCAGCTCCTCTCTCCTCTGCCTCTTTTCAGGACACTCATCACTGACCTCCCAGCCTGTGCCTCGCACCTGGGCCGGAGAGCAGGTCCCCCAGCTGGCCTGCTTGGGGGTCACAGTGTGGCCTCTCCCATCTGCCTGCCCAACCCCCACCCCGTGGGGCCCCTTGTTCCCTGCCCCCTGCCCAACAGTGCTCAGCCTGCTCTGTGACCCCCAGGCCTCCCCGCAGCTGCCGTCCCATCTCCCTGGTGCCCGCAGGGCCAGCCCAGCCCTCATGGGGGGCCTCTGGGCAGGTCTCCCTGCAGGTGACTCCATAGAGGCCCAGCTGGCTGGGCCCCTGCCTGGTCCCCTCCAGGTCTGAGTCCCTCTCCTGGCTGCCTGCCACCTGCAGGAGCCAATGGGGGTCAGGGCCAGAGTTTAGCCCTTCCAGCCAGGGCCATCTAGTAGGCCCTCCAGGACCCCCAGCCTGTAGGTCAGGAGGGCAGGGGCTGGGCCCTGCAGGTGTCCCGCCCCCAGGCTGGCACCACACGGGTGACAGCTGAGGCTGGTGGAGGAGCTGGTGATCAGGGGAGGTGGGCTGGCGGCCGGGGCCTTGACGCTCTGGTGCCCTGTGTCCCTGCAGATGTGCTGGTGGACGGACAACCCTGTGACCGCCAGGCGGCAGCCTGCCGGGTCGGTGACCTGGTGCGCCTGGAGGTGCGGCTGACCAACCGGAGCCCGCGCAGCGTGGGGCCCTTTGCCCTCAGCGTGGTGCCCTACCAGGACCACCAGAACGGCGTGCACAACTACGACCTGCGCCATGCCGTGTCCTTCGTGGGCTCTGGCACCTTCTACCTGGACAAGGTGCGTGGGGCCCTCCCCCAGGACGGCCGACGCCATCTCTGCGTCAGTCCCCGTCCACCCGACTCTCCCAGAGACCCCGGATGGTTCACGTCTCCGTACGCAAGTCCCAGGAGCAGGGCCACGATGGGGAGGCAGGACTGTCGAGGAGCTGGGGTGAGGCATTCGGGGCACCATCGCCCTGCCCGCTGCTGGCAGCTCCCCCTTGCTCGGCGGTGACTGTGCCCAGAGGAGCAGATGTGGTCACGAGGCACAGTCCTCCCGCTCCGGTCACTGGTGGACAATGTGCCTCGGCCCCAAACACTCCCCAGCTCGCTGACCCCCAGACAGCCCAGGGAGGGAAGTGCTGTCAGCTCCTTCCTGGGACAGGAGCTGAGGCGCAGAGAGGTGCAGGGGCCTGGCGGGGCAACAGCGCAGAGAAGCCCTGGGGGCCGCGGAGCCAGGCCTGGGCCCCCCCGCCCCCACGGCCCCAGGCTTTGGGCCCTGTGGCTCCGGGCTCTCACCTCTGCCCCCTCTCTCAGGTGCAGCCGTCGGGCCAGGTGGCCTGCCTCGGGGCGCTTCTCTTCCTCTACACGGGCGACTTCTTCCTCCATATCCGGTTCCACGAGGACAGCCCCAGCAAGGAGCTGCCCCCATCCTGGTTCTGCCTGCCAAGCGTACATGTGCGCGCCCTGGAGGCGCAAACCTGAGTGCCCCGCCCTGTCCCTGGTCCCTGATCCTGCAGGGAGAGATGACCAGAGGCCCCTTCCTCCTGGCCACCCGGCCCCCAGCCCACACCCACCACCGTCTGCCCAACGCGTCCTCTCTGGGACTCACAGGGGCACCCCTGCGAGCTTGGGCTAAAGCAGATGCTGACCCAGACCCCAAAGTATGACCCATCCACCCGTCTGAGGTCCCTGCACCTGTTCCCATGACCTGGGGTTCACCACCCAGCCGGTAGGAAGGGAAGGCGAGCGTGAGGGAGGGGCCCTGCCCAGGTGGGTCTGGGGAGCCTCCCCCGGCCCCCTTGGCCCTTGGCATCCCCAAGGGCTGGCTCTTCTGGGGACCCCGAGGCAGCCGAGCTGGGAGAGATGGCCCTGTGGGTGACACTGAGAGTTCCCCCGGCCTCGGGGAGCGGACACCCTGCGTCAGCCGTCCTGGGCCCTGGGCTGGGTCCAGGCCGGGTTCGGGGGTGTGGCCTGTGTGTGTCGGTGTATCCGTGACAGATTCTCCAATAAAGGGCCTGCCTTGCTTCTCTGCTCGTCACCTGCATCCTTGCCTCTGCTTGTCCAGCACGGCCAGGTGGCCGCCCCCCCCAGCTCAGGTAGGGATTCCCAGCACGCATAGCCACTGGCCAGCAGGGTTGGAGCCGTGTCCGTCTGTCCCTGTGAGCCCCCGCTGCTTCCCAGGCGTGTGCTGTTTGGGTCTGGTCCTCATTTCTCTGGGAGCACCGTCTAGAGTCCCGCACCTCAGCCGCCAGCCCCCAGGATGGCTCTGGCCTCCCCAGCCTTTCACTTCCTCTCCTGAGATACACATGGGCTTCCCTGGTGGCTCAGCTGGTAAAGAATCTGCCTGCAGTGCAGGAGACCTGGGTTGGGAACATCCCCTGGAGGAGGGAACAGCTACTCACTCCAGTATTCTGGTCTGGAGGAGAATTCCATGGACTGTATACTCCATGGGGTCCACTGAGCGACTCAGCACACACCTGAGATCCACACGGTTGGGAAGGTGTTTGAGGGTGACACTGGCCTCCAGAAGTTGAGGTGAAGATTGGAGGTGGGTGTCCTGTAACCAGCCTTGGACCCACCGCCCATGACGGTTGCCTTCACCTACTCCCCCTCACTGCTCCCAGGGTCGCCCAGTGCCCTCCACCCTGGGCAGCCGCCCTCCACCCGCAGCTCTCACTTCAGGTGGGTTCCGAGCCCACCCCTGCCCAGGCACCCTCAGGCAGGCCTTGTCCAGCAAACCCCCGTCCTGACCAGGGTCTTGGGGCCTGAGAGAGGGCGCGGGTCCCAAGGCACAGAGTGGGGCTGAGGAGGAGCCAGAGGTGTCCAAGGCTCCTGGGTCCCCCCCATTTCCTCACGGCAGCAGGGCCATGGTTGGCCCCCACACGGGGCAGAGCGGGAGGGGCGGGGAGCAGGCCGTCGTGGGCCTGGGGTGCGAGGCCGCTGGGAGCCCCGAGATTTCGGGGCCTGGCACACCCTGGTTAGAAAACCTCTCAAGCAGGCTCCGGGCAGCAGAGAACGCCCGGCCCGCCTCCCACGGGCTGCACGTGTCTCCTGGTCGGCGCCTCCCAGAGCCAGGCGTGGTGGGGACCCTGCTGGGCGGTCCCCAAACGCTCTGGGCCCCTGGGCACTGCCCCGCGCAGTGGGCGTCCAGGCGCCTGGAGCTCAGGGCCACAGGCGGCCTGAGCCGGCTCTGTCTCTCTGGCGGGGTCACCGAGGAGATGGCGGGAGGGCCGCCTCCCCTGTTTCTTCCCTCACAGGCTCTCAGGGCCTAAGCCCACGCCTCACAGGCCAGGCTGCACCCGGCGGCTTTGCAGGCGGCTTGTCGCCTGCCGGGAGCTGGGGTGAGCCTGGGCGTCCTGTCCAGCCCCGAGTGGGGCTGAGCTGCCCTCAGCTTGCAGGGAGGGGGCACTGGTGTAAACGCAGAGCTGCTGCGAGGCCCATGGTGTCCGTTCCTCCCACTCCACCAGCCTCCACCCTCTCGGGCCTTGCTTGCTTGTACAGGCCGGCCCAGGGAGGGGCTTCGCTTGAGGGCCCCAGGACCCCCCACGGGGGGATGAGGGGGCGGGGGCGGGGACAAGCCAGTGCAGAAGGACCCGCGGGTCCCTGGGGCTGACATCGTCACGGAGCCTGGGGGAGTGAGAAGGCAGCCTCGGCCCCGGCCCACCCCCGGCGGCAGGAGCTGGCCTGTGTCCCCAGCCCGCAGAGGGTCATCCCTGAACACCAGCCGGCCCCAGCTGTGAACAGATCAGCTGCTGGCCTTGGGACCCCAGGGCGCTGGCAAGTCCAGGGAACCTCGGGGGCCAGGAGTGGGGCTTGCCACAGCCATTTTCAGCTGAGCGTTACGTAGCAGACACTGGGTCTCTGCCCTCAGCCTCCAATACAGCTCTTCCACCCCCTTGGAAGTTCCTGGGTGACAGGAGCACCTTTTGTTCTGAAAAGGTGGCTCTGGGTGGGCTCCTGGGTGGCTTCAGTGTGGTCACCAGAAAGGTCCAGCGAGACCAGAAGCTTGGACCTTCCTGTCCCACCCCCACTGTCCAGGAGGGGAGAGGGGCTGGAGGGTGAGTTAATCGATCAAGCCTGAAGGAAGGAGTCCTCTTAGAACACCCTCCGTGGTGGGTGTGGAGGGCTCCCTGGTCAGTGAACACACCCATGAGCTGGAGACCATCCATGCCAGCTCCACGGGGCAGAAGCGCCTGCAGCCGGGACCCTCCCAGACCTTGCCTGGACCTTGCCTGGACCTACAGACCTTGCCCTGGGCGCCTCGTCTGTATCCTTTGTAATATCGCTTACAGTCAACTGGCCAACATAAGTAATGTGTTTTCCTGAATTCTCTGAGTTGTTCTAGCAAACCATCAAATCTGAGGAGGGGTCATGGGAACCCCAAGTGTTTTCTAGTTTACCAAAGAAATAGAGCAGTTACCAGAGAAGTTACCGGATGCACCGAGAGAGAAATCTCAAGGCTTCTTGGAGAAGGGGGTGCTGGAAGGGTGACCCAGGTGAGGCCTGTGTTGCGAATGCCTCCCACGGTGGAGGAGATGAACTGAGTCCAGCCCTAGGGCAGCCCTGCATGCACCATGAGTATTTTAGAGCTCCATCGTGGGGTCAGCAGGAGCCAGGGAGCCGTGTAGAGCAGGGGTGGGGCGTTCGTGTGGCTGGGTCGTTCCAGCTGTGTGGCGGAGGCAGCAAACCCAGGTGCTGATGTCTGGATGATACGTCCTGGTTCTTCAGGTCCCAGACTGTCAGCTCCCAGGCACTGCAGTCCTACAGCTTCCGTGTCTGGACCCCTCCTCCCTCCAAGGGCCAGAGGAGGTTAAGCCAGGAATAGCCTGTGTCCTTTTCATCTCACCAGCTGAGCCAGCTTGGCCTTGCCCTCCTGACATTTGGTCCCTTCAGGCAGGATAGGCCTGCAACAACCCCATAATCACCCTGCTGTCAGACTCTGTCATCCTAAATTCACGGAGCAGTCTGGGTCCACAGGAAGATGTCCGAGGTACTAAACTTCGACTCAGCCATTTGTCAACTCTGCAACCTCAGACACGTCACTTTGGACTCGATTTTTTTTTTTCCATCTGAATAAATGGAGATGAAAATACTTATTTCATGGGAACTTTCACGTTAAGAGTTTTGTTTGATCTCTAACTTTTCTACACATGAGAGCAACTCCTCATGAATACTGGTTCCCACCTCGCCCCCCTCCCCTTGCCTGCATCCTCCCATCCCCACCCCGGCGTGTGCCCAGAATTGCAGAGCTGAACACGTGAGATCACTGTTTCCCATTAGGCCTCGGCACAGGTTCATTGATTAGGTAACATGAGAGATCTTGAGGCAGGTATTTCTAATGCAGATGCTCAAATGGCAAGGGGATTCCCTGACAAAGGAGTGATCTCCGTGACTCTTTGTGATCAAGTGAAAGCTGCAAGTGTGGATGGTTTCAAACAATGCAGTTGTTGGATGAGGTCTCTGAGTCTGCCATCCAAGAAGCCACTGTCATTAGAGATCTGAAGAGCCAGCCTGGTCCCAGTAAGCAGAGAGAGGGTGAGGTATGCCTGTGGTCACCTAGGGCCTCTGAACAGTGTCTTAAGGGATTAAGACAAATACTAGGGAAAGATCAAAAGAGGGTGTCAACAGGATGGAGCAGAGGCCCAGACCAAGCTCCTGTTGCAAACAACTGAAAATGATGGTAATTATGTAAAAATACATTTGCGAGTGCATCCCCAAGCTGGCAGGAAAGTAAGAGATACTCAGCCTGGTACCTGTGTGTAGGCAGAATTCAAAAAGGCTAGCAGTGAACTAATGCCAGCTTTCATTTGGAGGGTTTTGTCAAAGCAGGAGCATCAGTTTTTGCAGCCTCATAAAACAGGAAGGAGGAAGACAAACCCCAAAGCCCACCAGGCAAGAAATCTAATAGAAGACCGCTCCCCAGTAATTCAGGAGCCCTACAAACTCAGAGAATGGAAATGAAACTATCCTGACTCAACCCATTGATTCCATCCCAAATTGGCCCTCCTATGGGTCTGCAGTCCCAAGGTGCAGTCCTGGAAAGCCACCCCCAAACTTCAAGTCTTTTCATTAATTTGAAAATGATCCTAGATATATACACATACCAGACATCTTACAGAAGAGAATGTATCCTTTCTGGAGGAATCTACTCTTGTCCCAAATCTCTGAGGATTTCTACAAGGAACATGAATAATTCAGAGTTATAAAAGAAAGAAAGTCATTAAATATACAAGAAAACAATGCATCATGTGTGAGCACCAGAAGAAATAAAAGCAGAAAACTTAGGCCTGAAAAGGAATAGGATATTGGATTTATCAGACACAGACTACTGTTTTATATGTTATGAGAAATGAAAAAGAAGACTATAATGGGTCTAGAACATCATAAAATAATAATCAAATGGACCACCTCCTATACTTGAAAAAGAAAGCTGAAATTAAATACTTAACGAATAGGTTGGAGAGTATATTAAACCCAGCTTGGGGGAGAGCTAGTAAATAAAAGAGCTGAAAACATTACAAAAAGTGCAGCCCAGAAAGACCAAAAAATACGAAAGAGACTTAAGGAAGCACAGAAGACAGAGCGAGACACCCTCATCAACATCTAATCAGGTTCTAGAGAAGTGGGCACAGAGGACAGAGAAAAGTCAGGATTTGAAAGCGTAACTACGGAGAACTTCTCAGAATTGATGAAGACACAAATCCACATATGTAACAAGCCCAATAAATTCCAAGTAGCATAACATTTTAAAGACACAATAGACATGTCATAATACAGTTTCAAAGACCAGATGCAAAAGGATGATTTAAAAGGAGCTAGAAAGACAAAGACAAATTGCCTTCAAAGAAGTGGCAATTTGACTGACAACTGACTTCTTATTAGCAAAAACAAAGCCCAGAAGTCAGTGGTATAGAGAATGAGAATGTGCTGAGTGATAGAAGTATTTTTCAACAGGTGAAATGATTATACTTTCATTTCAACAAAAATAGGGTTTTCTACAACTGAAACCTCACTAACAGGAATTCTGAAGAATGAATCTCAAGCAGAAAGAAATTGATGCCAGATAGAAAGTCAGAGATGCAAGAAAAAAGGAACAACAGATTGAGTGGCACACATGTGAATAAATCTAAATCAAACACTTACTGTATAATAATCATTAAAACAGAATTGACATGTATAGAAAAATAACAGATTTTGGTAAGGGGATGATGGGAATCAATGTTTTCTAAAAGCTACTTTAATTTCAATTATAAAGGTTCAGGAGGAGGATAAAAATATTGAGTAACATAGACTTATGCTTTGGTGCTGGGTTTATAGAAGTCTCAATTTCTGGGATCAGCATTAAGAAAATGAGACATTGTATGAACAACTTCTAAACAAGTTTCTCCAAAAAAAA
>CM035278.1:11893316-11904725 GCA_020226075.1 Hydropotes inermis | reverse complement strand
AAAAAAATGGGACACAGAGCAATTAAGTAACACCTAGAAGTGGTTAAAAATAAGTTGTAGAAATAAAGCATATCAGTACTTAGAATAAATTAAATATCCCAGATAAAAGACTAATACAAACCCCACAAAATCATGTTTATGATGTTTACAAGAGACACTAAAATATAAGGATATAGTAGCTTGAAATAAAATGTTGGGAAAAGTGTATCAGAAAAACACCCTAATAAACTGTAAATCTAAAGTAAAAAATAAATACTTACAGTGATAAAAATAATAACATCATGATGACAAAAGTAATAACATCAGGACACCTATAATCCAGTGTGCAACCAATAATATAACTTTAAATACACAAAGAAAACCTGGTAGAAATAAAAGGAGACATGGACAAATCTCTCACAGTAACTAAAGGATAGAGAAGACAAAAATCATTAAAGATATAAAAGATTTATAAAACTCCATCATTAGATTTGATTTAATGAATTTATACTGAATACTCAGCAGCCTAGAAAAATATTTTTATCAAGCACATATGTAAGATTTACTTTATGGCCCTGTAAGTAGTTGAACCAAACTGAATCAAGATTGCTGGGAGAAGTATCAGCAGCCTCAGATATGTAGATGACACCACTCTAATGGCAGAAAGTGAAGAACTAAAGAGTCTCTTGATGAGGCTGAAAGAGGAGAGTGAAAAGAGCTGGCTTAAAAGTCAACATTCAAAAATGAAAGGACAGGGAAGCCTGGCGTGTTGCAGCCCATGGGGTCGCAAAGAGTTGGACACAACAACTGAACTGTAACACGTAGTTGAAGGACTGTTGCCATACAGATGCATTATCTGAACCCAGTATACCTAAGTTAGAAATATATCACAAAAAGATAATTATAAAGTTCTCATGTATTTGAAATTTAGTAAATACTTCTAGATAACTCAGAGTTGAGAGAAGAAATCACCATGAAAAGTAGGAGATACTGAAATTGAACAACAACAAAAGTATATTAGAACTTGTATGACGCAGAGAAATCAGTATTTAGAGGAAGGTTCTATAAACTTAAATGCTTATATTCAAAAGAGAAAAGTGTGAAAGTTAATGAACAAAGCACCATCTCCAGGAGCTAAAAGAGATGGCAGAGGAGATCAAAGAAAATAGAAGAATATAATAAAGATAAGATCATAAGTTAATAAAACAAGAAAGAGAGCCACAATAGCAAAAAGCCAAAGGTTGTTTCTCGAAAAGGCTAATAAAAATGAGAAAACTCTGAGTAGATTAATAAAGAAAAAAGAAAAGGCACAAATAGCCACATTACAAATAAAGAGGGAACATCAGATCTTACAGACAATAGAATATTATAAGAGGAAATTATGGTGAAATTCATAACAATAAGCTTGAAAGTGTAAATGAAATATAAAATTTCTAATAAATATAATACAAATTAAAATCTCTGGTAATAAATAGGATGAGTAATCCTAAAACCATTAAAGAAATCAAATCCATAGTTAAAAATCTTAAAAACTCTTTTCAAAAATAAAATTCCAAGTCCAGATGGTTTTTACCAGTGAATTCTAATTCAAGGAACAAAAAACTCCAATGCTATACAAAATATTTATGAACATGGGAAAAGATGGTAAAGCACTCAAATATATTTTATGAGGCTGGTATAACCTTGATATCAAAATCTAACAAAAACAGCATAAGAAAAGAAAAGTTTAGGCTAAATCCTACATCAATGTAGATGCAAAAATTTGAATCTAAATGTTAGCAAACAGATTCAGTAACATGTGTAAAAGACTGCGATCAAGCTGTATGCATCCAGAGAATGCAAGGTTGGTTTTACATTGGAAAAGATATTAATGAATCCACCACACTAGCAAATTAAAGAAGAAAAAGCATATAATTCTTACAGACATGGGGAAAGTCTTGGAAAAGAGTCAACATCCTTTTATGACTTTCAAAAAACCACCCCCCCAAAGTCTCTTAGTAATCTAGGTCTAGAAGAGTTTCTTTAACCTAATAAAAGGATATCTATAATAAAAAATACGTAGAGCTAACATTATTCTTAATGTTGAAATGTAAGCACTCTCTTTAAGGTGGAGAACAAAACAAGGGGGCTCATTATCCCCACTTCAACGTTGTATAACCGGTCCATGCCAGCACAGAAACTTAGGTGCAAGAGCAAATAAAAGGCATAACTGGAAACAAAGAAAAAAACTGTCATTATTTGCACATTTTATCATCAGTTATACTTAAACCCTGGAGAATCTTCAGGTTTATTAGAATTAATAAGTGCTTAGCAGTGTTGGGGCTTCCCCGGTGTCTCTGCCACCAGGCTAAAGCGTAAAGGGTAAAGCATCTGCCTGCAATGCAGGAGACCTGGTTTGATCCCTGGGTTGGGAAGATCCCCTGGAGAAGGAAATGGCAACCCACTCCAGTATTCTTACCTGGAAAATCCCATGGACAGAGGAACCTGGTGGGTGTAGTCCACGGGGTCACAAAGAATCAGACACGACTGAGTGACTTCACTTTCACTTTCTTTAGCAATGTTGTTGGATACAAAATCAAAATAGAAAATCCACAGCATTTTGTACCACAACCAAAACCATCTAGAAAATAGTTATAAACATTACATTTTATAGAACTACAAAAAGTATAAAGAATTCATGGTAGGCAGAATAATGACATTCCAAATATGTCCGTGTCCTGATTCCTAGAACCTGTGAGAATGATGGGTTCGTGGCAAAGAGTAATTATGAGTACAGATAAAGTTGCTGATAACTTGACTTTAGGGAGATTATTCTGGATTATCCATGTGGGTCCAGTGAATTCACAAGTTTCCTTAAAAGGGAAAGAGGGAAACAAAAGAAAACTAGAGAGATGGCGGTGTGAGGAGAATTTAGCCTGATGTTGCTGGCTTTGAAGATGGAGGAAGTGGCCGTGAGCCTCAGCCTTCAGAAGCTGGAGAAGGCAAGGAAACAGATTCTCCACCTGAGCTTTCTCTCACAAGGACGAAGCCCTGGGAACATCTTGACTTTTGCCCAGAGAGACTCATTTTGGACTCTGACTTCAAGAACTCCAAGATAAGTAACTTGTGCTGTTTAAGCCACCAAGTTTGCAGATACTTATTACAGAAACAAAAGGAAAGAACATGGAATCCTGGAATAAATCTTTTCTCTAATGTGCAAGACCATTATGGAGAAAGTTATAAAACATTTATGGGAAGACATTAAAGGAGATCTAAATAAATAGTTGGAAGACTCTCTCATAAAGATGTAAATTCTCACTAAATTGATCTATTGGTTCAACACAACACCAATAAAAATCTTAACAATTTTTAGTGAAGCTTAGCAAACTGAATCTAAAATTCATATATATAATGCAAGGGCCCAATAATAGCCAACACACTCTTGACGAATAAGTCAAAATGTATCATAATGCTAAACAAGTACACAATGTGGAATAGAAAAATGGACCAATGGAAAGTCCAGAAACAGAGGCATGCATATATAGGGACATGTGATGTGGGAAATATTGCTGTCACATATCAGTGGGAAGAGGATGGACTTTTCCCTAAAAGTTCTCAGAAAGTAAGCAAGTAACCATAGGGAAAGAGATATTGGGCTCTAGTACACACCACACATAAAAACTTACTGTAGGTTAAGACCTAAATGTAAAAGGCAAAGTATAAAACATTTACAAGACATCAAAAATATCTTATGATCCTGGGGTAGAGATAGATGTCCTAAATAAGACACAAGAAGCACAAGCCATAAAAAATGATAAATTTCACTGTATTAAAACGAAGAATTTCTTTTCATCTAAAGATACATAAAGGAGATGGAAAGACAAGTCACAGACTGGGAGAAATTTGAGAGTCTCCCACTCTTATGTGATTATTTAGCTTAGAAATAATGTAGGTCACTCATGCTCACAATCCATAGAAAAGAATAAATCACCTGACTGCAGACATGTGGCTTGTTCCTTATAGTGAGGAGAGTATGTGCAGCAGAAGCTTCTCCCACTCCTAGTGAGGTTGAACTGGTCATATGCTCTGACCCGGTGATTTCACTGCCATGTACATACCGCAACGAATACACACATGGCTTGTGTAATTTGAGCTGGGTGTCAGAATGTTTATAGCATAGTTGTTCATAGCAGGAAAAAAAAAAGACATCAGATCACATTCCATAGAAAGGATGGAATGTACATTTTAGGATATCTGTGTAGCATACTGTACAATGATGAATATGCAACAATGTGGATCCATTTCCAAAACAATATTGATGGAAGAAAGCAGCCAACAGAAAAGCACATGCAATATGATTCCAATTACATGAAATCCCCAAAGCAAAAAGTTTTTTTTTGTTGTTTTTTTTTTAAAGCAATAAGGATAAGCAAGTGAATTACTTATACAAAATTTAACATAGATTCCCTGTGGAGCAGAGAAAAAGGATGGGATTTGAGAGGGGAAATTGGACTCTGGGAATCAAATGATGTTCCATTTACTCACCTGGGTAGTGAAAACTTAGTTCTGTGCTTCTCTAAAAATTGAGATGTTCAATTCAGGCCCAGGTGATGAGAACTGTCAAAGACATGGCTTGCGGTTTAAAAAAAAAGCTCCTTTGGCGCAGATTCAGCAAACCAATAAAGACATTCTTTCCTTCTTCCACCTTTAGAATTCGGTTTGCCATTTCAAACCTGCTGATTAATCACAGTGTGTTCCTGGCAGCTGCCCGGGCCAGCTCCTCTGAAAATAGGTGAAGTGGGAGCCCTCGGGCAGGAGCACCTTCAGCACCACGGACAGCAACCCACTGCTGGCCCTTCAGAGACCAGCTGCAAAGGAATTCAGAGAATTGCCTAAGGGCAGAGGCTTTCACAGTCTTGGCCGCAGCCACCAGCAGGCAGAGGATGAAACAGAACCCGTGTCCCCTGATACCTGATCCACTCTATGTCCCATTGCTCCTGGCTTTGGCTAAATGGACTGGAACTCCTCCCTGAACCAGGAAGTCACTAGGGGACTTCCACGTGTAAGTCTCCCACATGGAAAGCTTGGGCTTTACAGTGAGTGTCAGCAGGACTGATATCTGGACTCTGCCCCCACCCTCTGAGTGCTCTCAGAAGTCTCTGCCCCTCGCCAAGCCTCAGTGTCAATCATATCCACTCCCCACAGAGTTGCTGGGAGAATCCAATATTAGATCTTGTGCTCTGGTACACAGTTAAAACCAAGAAAATTCCATTTCCCTCAGTGTATTTCAAACAGAAAAAAAAAAAAAGTCCTCTAGAACATTTTAAAGAAGCTGAAACAATTAGAGTCTGTTTTAGAAATAAACCCCACAAAATTTCCATATGAAATCTTTGCAGGTGCTAACAGATATTAACATTCCTTTGGATGTCATAGTTCTGGCCACTCTGCTTCATTTCAGCCCCCTGATCATTGCCTACTGTGTCTTTACTTTGCTATGCCAAGAGATACTTAGAGAAGGGGGTGATGATATGCTCACAAAATCTCCCAAGGCTAAGGGTCCTCGACCACACATTCCTTCCCTACAACGAACCTGAAGGGTGATATATTGTTCTAGTAATTAGTCACTGGATTCCATTTGGTAGGATTTTATTTAGAAATTTTCATCTTATGAATATAAGTGCCATTGTCATTGGTCTACAATTCCTCTTTTGTTGTTGTTCAGTCACTAAGTCGTGTCCAACTCTTTGTGACCTCATGGGCTGGAGCACGCCAGGCTTCCCTGTCCTTCATCATCTCCCAGAGCTTGCTCAAACTCACGTCCATCAAGTCGGTGATGCCATCCAACCATCTCATCCTCTGTCATCCCCTTCTCCCCCTGCCTTCAATATTTCCCAGCATCAGCGTCTTTTCTAATGAGTTGACTCTTCACCTTATTTTGTATTAAAGATATTCTAGATGCACAGAATGAATAAGAGAATTTCTCTTCTATCCTTTTCCATGGCCCCAAATAGTTTAAACAGTATTAAAATGATTAGTTCTTTAGAAATTAGATAAAATTCAGTGGTAAGCCTGTCTGATTCTACAGTCTTTTCACTGACAGATCTCCAATCACCTTCTAATCTCTTCTATGGTAATTGGTCTATTAAAATTTTCCATTTTTTCTTGGACTGATTTTGGTAATTTACTTTTACTAGGAAATCATCCATTTCCCTGAGGTTTTCAATTTGTTATCACAGAGTTGCATATAATATTCTCTCATAATTATTTTTATCTCCCCTGTATCTGTAGTTATATTGGTACGTCTGCCTTCTCATTCCTAATCTTGTCTAATTTTACCCTCTCTCTCCATTCTCCATAATTGGACTCACGAGGGTTTTTTTTTTTTTTCTTTCTATTTTATTAGCCATTTCAAAGAAAAAGCTTTTACATTTATATATTCTTCCCACTATTTAAATTTTTTTTCTATTTCATCAGTTTCAGTTCTTAACCTTATGAATTCCCTTTTTCTTGTTTCTTTTCCTAGTTGCTTGAAACAAGTACTAAAAATGATGCTATGTTTAGTCTTTGCCCCCTCTAATGGAAGTATTTCAGGCTGTGTGTTTCTAAGCTGTGTTAACTTTAGCATGTATGTATATATATATATGTATATATACATACATACATATTTGATGTGGACTGTTTTAAAAGTCTTTATTGAATTTGTTCCAATATTGTTTCTGTTTTTTGTTTCTTTTCGCTGCAAGGCATGTGGGATCTTAGCTGCCCCACCAGCAATTGAACCCATACTCCCTCCATTGGAACATGAAAACTTAACCACTAATAAGGGAGTCAAACACACTTTATTTGCAAATTTAAAACATTCCTGCATAACTCTCAGATTGAAGAGAAAAATCAAAAAAGAAATTACATACTATCTGGGAAAAGAAACAAGGAAAAAAAGGTTAAAACCTATACTAGGGACTTCCCTGGTAGTCCAGTGGTTAAGATTTCACCTTTCAATGCATGGGTTTCCCTGGCAGCTCAGACGGTGAAGAATCTGCCTGCAATGTGGGAGACCTGGATTCAGTCCCTGGGTTGGGAAGATCTCCTGGAGAAGGGAATGGCAACCCACTCCTGTATTCTTGCCTGGAGAATCTGGTAACCCACTCCAGTGTTCTTGCTTGGAGAATCCCATGGACAGAGGAGCCTGGTAGGCTATATAGTCCATGGGGTCACAAAGAGTCAGACACGATTGAGTGACTTAACACTTTCACTCTATTGAATATGGCTAGAGCATGAGGCCTGTGAAAACTTCACTTTTATGTTCTTGAATCTGATAATATTTTCTTGTCAGCCTATTATATATTGATTTTCCTCAGTGACCTTTGGACCCATAAACAGGGATTCACTATTTTATTAAAAAAAAATATATATATATATAAATGTATAAAACTGTGTATTATATATCCATTCACAGTTATTGTTTGCATTATTCAATTCTGTTATTACTTTGTTTTTTAATTTTAAATATACATAAAAGCAGAGAGATAACACATAAAAGCATCCATCACCAAGATTCAATAACTGTACATTTTGCTATGTTTGTTTTTTACTGAGGTATTTAGAATTAAATTATAGGCTTCATTTCATCCTTAGACACCAGTCTGCCTCTTTACTAAAGAAGGACTCTTCCCTTCTTAACCATGATACCGTTACTGTACCTGAGAAAATAACGATGATGTTCTATGATTTAAAACTCCATCCATATTCAAATTTACCTAATTGTCCCCAAAGTGACTTTTAAAGATCTGATTTGTTCAAACTAGGATCGAGTCAATGGCCATGCAATATATTTGATTGCATCGTAACTTCCAATTGCTTCTTAATTTCTAATACTCTTGTCCGTTTCTCACAAAAATGTGCAGTTTTTTCTCACTATAATTTTATCTGTTTCAGGTTCTCGTTCCGTTGCTAATAGGTTTCACTTAGATATTTCGTTCTTTTTTTGTTTTTTAAATACAGGCTTATGACTGCATAGCACTTCATTGTATAACATTCTAATGTATCATATATAATTATTTTAAACCATGTTGAGATTAATATCTGCCAGTCCTACTTTATACTTTGTATTCATATGCTTTATCCTTATAGATATTTTCCCAAAATATATTTTGTCTTTTAATACTTATTTATTTGGCTGTGTCGAGTCTTCCTTGCATCATGTAAGTTGATGCAAGTCTCCCTTGCATCATGCACATTGGAAGCAATGTGGCATGAGTACTCAGGTGCTCTGTGGGATGTGGGATCCTAGCTCACGACCAGGGATCAAACCTGCACAGTGCAAGCCAGATTCTAAACCACTGGACCACCAGGGAGGTCCCTCTCAGCAATTCACTTTAAATACTTAAAATATTTTGTTTCAAGCATGTTTCTAATAATAAGGCCTTCCTTCTAGTATAAAGGCCATCCTTCCTTTTGCTTGTTGAATCCAGTGTGACAGGGTCTATCCTTCCATGGGAGAACTCAATTCTTTCCATTTAAGATATGAATGTTTACATATATAATGTAATTCCTGTGAGACACTATTGTTGATTATTTTGTAGCATTGTTTCTTCCTCACTTTTGATGGCTTGATCGAGTTACTGCTCCTTCCACCTTCCCCTTTCTTAATCTGGAAGTCCCCACTTATGCCCTCCTCTCAGGTGTCTCCCCCAGATTCATATGTTGAAGCACTCACACTCAGAGTAGCTGTTTTGGAGCTGGAGCTTCTCGGGGGGTAATTAAGGTTAAATGGGGTCCTAAGGATGGGTCCCCGATCCAGGAGGATTAGTGTCCTTCTAGGAAGAGACACCAGAACTCTCTCTCTTTCCTCCCCCTCCTTCCAGCACCTGCACAAAGAAGAGGTCATGTGAGCACCCAGCAAGGCAGCAGCCATCACAAACTGAGGGGCAAGTCTTGCAGGCCCCTTGATCCCGGACTTCCAGCCTCCAGAAACAAGTACGTGTTGTGTAAGCCTGTGGCAAGACTGGTATTTTGTTATGCTCGCCCAAGCGGATAGAACCTGACTCCTTCCATTGCGTTGATGTTGACACCCCTTCCCTGTTTCCCATATCTCTCTACTTTGAAAATAAGATACCAACTATTCCACACAATAAGATGTTCTGTTTTTCTGCTAATTATTCCCCCTCAGTCTAAAAAAATGACCCTTCCAGATGTCTTTTATTTTCTTTGGTTCCCCTCTCCCTCCAAGATGATATCCTTGCAAAGTTTATCATTTGCCCCCTCTGGCCATAACTCGTAGCTACTGCTGAGCTATGACTTTTATAAATAGGCTATCATTAGAATTTTTCCTTGCAGTACAGACCTTCCTTTCAGGAACCCTTACTTAGCACTTAGATGGCACAGTCTGAGACAGGTCTATCCTTACTCATTTTTGTTTAATTTACTCACATATCAAGGTCCACTGCTCACCACTATGTCTTTCCCTTTTCATTTTTCTTCATTCTCTGGGCTCTGTCCTGACTCCTTTATTTCCAGATTTGAGTCTTTTTTTCTTTCTTTTCGTTTTTTTTTTTTTTTTTTTTCAGAAGGGGTGGGGGATAGAAGAGAATTTGGAAAGTTTCATCACAGAATCTTCCTTCGCCTTCACAGGTGAGCAGGAACTTACCTGGGGACAGGATGCTCAGGCGAAAGTCTATGCTGGGCATGAGAGTGGACAGAACCACCAGATGTGGTGGAGGAGGTTTCTGGGCAGAAGCCCTTGGGACTGTGGTGAGATCTGCCAGGTTCCCTCTCCCTGTCGGGGATCACGGGCGCCTAGAGCAGGGGAGTGTCTGCCAGCCTGGGTCTCAGGGACCAGTGCGTAGAGCTACTGTCAACTGAACATGAGCAGGAAACAGCCTTTGTGATCTGAATGGCTGATTTTGTTTTTAATTTAAAAATTGTTCTGGTACTGATGTGTCTTAGTCAGCTCAGGCTGCTCTAAGAAAACACTGCAGACGGTGTTGGGGGTGAGGGGACTGGCCCAAACAGCACTTATCCCCCGCAGTTCTGGAGGCTGGGGGGTCCGGGATCAGGCGCTGGCAGGCTCGGCACCTGGCAGGAGCCCTCTTCCTGGCTTGCAGAGGGCCCATTATCCTGTCCTCACATGGCCGAGGCGGCCGTGCCGGAGGTGGTTTCTGGGCTTCTCCTCTTTCTACAAGAACTCTAATCCCGTTTGGGCCCCCATTAACGTGACCTCATCTAAACCTGTTACCCACCCCCCAAATGTCCCATAACCAGGCACCATCACACTGGGGGTTAGGGTTTCAGCAAATGAATCTGGTGGGCAGGTCACAAGCATTCAGCCCATAACTTGCTGTGTAACCTACCCCGTCTGACTGATTCAGAAACCATTCGGATATGGGATGCTCTCACTCTCCAGGTATAATTCTCTCCCTCCTGTCGGGCTCTGCCCCTTCCCCCAACACCGCCCCCCCAGATGGTATGATTTTTCTTTATCAGCAATTTGGGGGCTCAGATCTGATAGCAGAACACCTCCATGTTTGTCTGTGTCCCCCAAGAAGCAGATGTTCCAATGCAACTAAATACACAAGAAATTTACTAGGGAGGACACTTAAATGAGAGGTTTTCCAAGCGGCTCGGTGGTAAAGAACCCACCTGCCAATGCAGGAGACACAGGAGACGAAGGTTTGGTCCCTGGATCGGGAAGATCCTCCGGAGGAAGAAATGGCAACCCACTCTGGTATTCTTGCCTGGAGAATCCCGTGGACAGAGGAGTCCGGCGGACTGCATGCATGGAGATGGAGAGTCAACACGACTGAGCATGCACAACAGGCATGCACACTTTGAGAGGAAGTGGGGAGGGAGCTGGGAGAGCTGTCACACCATGATCCCACTTAAGTGAAAGAAGGAGGGGAGGAAGGATGGTAGGTGGAAACCGAATACTCAGTCAAATCCTGCTGCCGAAGGTGCCTGCTCAGAAAAGGCAGATGGACAGGAGATGAGGCGAGGCCTGGCCCCAGAGTCTGGCCTGACCCTTCTCCCGATGCTCTCTGCAACAGCTGAGCCGCCTGCCATGCAGGCCGGACCATGGGTCAGTATGGCCCAGCATGGCTGCACGGGAGGAGACGCGGGCGAGTGCCCTGCCCTGCCCAGACAGCGCTGCGGATGCAGGACCACAGCGGCGGGCACGCACACGGTGCCTGGGTCTGTGAGGTGTAAGCTTCCTGACCGCACCACTGTGTCTCCAGGGCCTGGACCAGGACCCGGCAGAGTAGATGCTTAACAGACACTCGCGTCAAGAAAGAATGAACTCCGGTAGCTCTGTTCTGGTCTCAGATTCTAAGATGAAGTCTGTGGGAGAAACAGAGACTCTGGGGTGGGAACACCAAAGAGGAGTTCATCTGGACTGAAGTCAGGGACACTTACCCCAACAGTCTCAGCCCCGCCTGGCGTCTCCCTGCTTCTTTC
>CM035278.1:11793166-11883546 GCA_020226075.1 Hydropotes inermis | reverse complement strand
CGCAAACCTGCGGGCTCCTAGGTGGGCGCCGCCTCCCCGGAGCCGGACCCGGAGGGGCGCGGGCCCCGGCGGCCGCGCTCCGGCTCCCGCTCCCGCCCCTGCTTTTCCGGCGGGAGCGGGGGGCGGGGTGCGGAGGGCAGCGAGGCCCTCGCGGTGCCCGGCGGGGCCGCCGTGCATGGCCCTGCGCAGTGGGGCGGGCTGTTTCGGCCGGGTCTGGCGCAGGGTGGCGGGGCTCCCGGACTCCTGGCCCCGGCGCTCCAGCAGCCTCCTGTGCCTGTCCGCCTTCTCGCCGGAGCCCGGGCCCGCGCCGCCCCTGCCCCGCCAGCCGCCTCGCGGTGGCAGCGGCTGTGGCGGCCCCGGCGGAGGGGGGCCCCCCCAGCCTCCCCGCCCCCCGCCTCCCCGCTGCTGCTGCTGCTGCTGCTGCTGCCGCTGCCGCCGCCGCTTACAACTTGGAGGCGGCGGCGGCGGCGGAGGAGGCGGCGGCGGCGGCGGCCGCCGGGCGCTGCAGTGGGACGCGCGCGGCTGCGAGCCTGCGGGACATGCCCCCCGCGCCGGCTCCTTGCTGGCGGCCATGAAGAGGCAGAACGTGCGGACTCTGTCCCTCATCGTCTGCACCTTCACCTACCTGCTGGTGGGCGCCGCCGTCTTCGACGCCCTGGAGTCGGACCACGAGATGCGCGAGGAGGAGAAACTCAAAGCCGAGGAGATCCGGATCAAGGGCAAGTACAACATCAGCAGCGAGGACTACCGGCAGCTGGAGCTGGTGATCCTGCAGTCGGAGCCACACCGCGCCGGCGTCCAGTGGAGATTCGCCGGCTCCTTCTACTTTGCCATCACGGTCATCACCACCATAGGTGAGAGCTGGGCGCGCCGCCGCCCGGCTCCCCGCGTCCCGGGAGGAGTCCGGGGAGGCGGCTGAGCGCGCAGCGCAGGGCTGGGTGCGGGGCGCCGAGGGTTAAACGCCGCCTGTCGCCAGCGCGGGGAGGGGGGTGCCTTCCCGCAGCGCCCCCTCCTCTCCAGGAGCCCCCCGCCTCCCCTGCGCCTCCTCGCCGGCCTCACCCCTCGCGGACCCCACCCGGGGCTCTCCTCCTCGCCGGTGTCTGGACCGGGCGTGCGAGCCCGGAGCGAGCGTGCCGAGCCTGGAGGGCGGAGGCGCCACTTTTGCGAAGAGAGTGGAGCGCTAAGAATAATCCCGTAGCAGACACCCACCCACCCACCGCCCCGGCGCGGGCTGGGCTGCGCGGGGCTCCAAGCCTTACACTTACTACCTCTCCCGGAGTTGGAGAGGGCTGGCTTGGCACCCGCGCCGCGGAGACCGACTCAGATGGCCCGGGCACTGCTCTTGGAGCGTGGGAGGCGCTGACCCTCGCCAGCCTTCTCCGAGCCCACATCTCAGCTTTCCTCCTTCCTGGCTCCTCTCCTTCCAGGGCTGGAGCCCGGGTGTGCCAGGCCCCTGGCAGGAGAGAGTTTGCTGTTTGGTGATGGGGGGGGGGGGGGGGGGGTGGTGGGGGAGACTAGGGGGCCGCGACAGCCCGCTGAAAGGCTCTAGGAGGGCGGGGGCTGCGGTGCGGTGGGGACAGGACCCGTCCACCCCCCGGGCTGTGACGGTGGGTGAGGCAAGTGTGCGTATTGCTGAGAAGCTGGGGAAGTTCTGGCCGGGTTCAGGGAGAGAGTCCAGATGGTACATCCTGTGGGTCCTGAGCCCAAAGGCACTGCCCACCAAGCAGTCTCTGGGGGGTTCCTAGGGCACCCCCCCCACCCCGGAGGCCTAGAGTTTGGAGAACTTGTGTCTATCACACTTTGAGGCCGGGGGAAGGAGCAGGTCCCTGCAGCCCAGTGGAGGTGGGGACCCCTCCCCATGGAGGCAGGAGGTAGGGTGGTGTCTCTGGTTTGCAACTTGTCTCAGCGCGGCTCCCGCCCTCCCCACCACCTCCTTGGACCTGTCGGGGCCACGGCGTTGGCTCACGGCCATCGCTGTTTTGCCCCCTCCACTTACTTGTACCCCTGCGCCCTGAGCAAAGGCCTCCTCTCCCCCCATCCTCTCATCATCCCTCCTGCCTGACTTCTCTGGACCTCTTTCTCTGATTTTCCTTCCCCTTGATATTTTCCTTTCTCTGGAAAGCTCTGCATGCTGCAAAAACAGTATTTCTCAGTGCCATATGCAACAGGAAGCGCCAGCACAGGACGGCTTGTCTTTCCTTCTTGGTTGAAAAGACTTTGTAGAGAGTCATCTTGTTTGAAATGTTTAATTCATTGGTGTCGGTTTCTATGTTTTCAGAAGGAAATCGTCCTTCTGTTGTCAGCAGAACCAGCTTTGCTCCCTCTTGCCACACGCCCTTGGCCCTGTGGCCCAAACACAGAAAAGTCCTTCCTTTCCCACCCTGTGCTTCCAGCTCTCGAAAGGGCCAGCCGGCCAGCGTTTCTGTCCTTAAACTTTCAGCATGAGCTGTGGCCAAGACACACATGTGCAGGATGGCAATCTTGTGGGGCAGGGGCCTGCTTGTGGGACTGTCCCCCTGACCCCCCACCAGCTGACCACCCCAGGGGAGGGGAAGAACTCATCATTCCCGGAAGGGCCTTGAATGATGTAGACTCAAAACAGACGAAACATGCAGGCATGCTGGTCTCCAGGAGTGACAAGAGTCCAGGAAACATCGCTTAGGCTGGTTCTGAGAATTGAATTGCAGCATTGGCGAGATGGTGGTTGGAGTTACAAATCAAACCCAGAGATGGTCCATTTACCGGATCAGGTTCTTGTTGCTTGCATTGATTGATTCTGATTGGCAGTTCTGGACATGTGCTTCTAACAGGCCTCCAAAGAGAAAGAGTCGAGACAGGGTGGCTGAATGCACCTTAGCCAGAGGTGCGGGTGGGACTCCGGTCAGCACAGGAGGAGAGGCAGCTGGTGACTGGGTGACTTTTTCTCATTTTTTTGTTGAATTTCCAACTGATTTTCCAGAAAGAAAGGTTGGAATGCATGTGTAAGGTTAGGAAGACAGGACTGTCCTAACAGCGCTTCCCTGCCGTGGAAGCCCACTGACCGGGCTTGGAACCTGAGGCCGGTCACGCCTGGAAGACCATGGTGCACGTGTGGTGGGCTGGTTCCTGACTCCCAGCCTCACTTACCCCTACCTGTAGGAGGGGTGTGACTTGGCAACACCCACCAGGGGACTCTGAAGGGCCAGTGGACTCCTTCGTACCTGCAGCCATCTGGTACAGTGCTGTCTGCACTTTGTAGGTGAGAACCCAGGAATTTTGACATCAGCCTGAGATTCTCCCCTAAGAAGCTGTTTCGCTCTGAAGAGCTCGCATTTGCAGGAAACCAGGCACCTTTCTAGTTAATTCTGTTTGTTTTCTTTTTTTCTTTTTTTAATATAAATGTAAATTGAGGTGCTCCTAGGCCTAGAACAAAACCCAGCCCCAAGCCAGGCCCTCTGAGGAGCCTTCTGTCGGATAGTGATGTTGATGAGTCAGGTGCGTCTTCAGCCTCCGAGGTGGGGCAGGCGCCACCCGCACGCTCTTCTAATGAACCCTGCTTCCCGGATGGATGCACTTATTAGCACCCTCGGTGAAATGGATTTTAAGAACACGTATAATGACCACTTTGCCTTGGATCTGTGGCCGCTGTCTTCATAAGAGGCTTTCCTGGGCTCTCACGCCAACCACAGCCCCTGCTGTCCCAGCAGGCCCGGACTCAGCCCCCTTTGTCCTGAGGAGGGATGAGCACAGGTCACAGTGGCTTTGAGAGGGCAGACTTGCTTCCATCGTTGATCTGGATCTGGGTGCTGTCTGTCCCCACTCGCTGCTTCTGAGGTCTGTGCCACTTGTAGCTACTGCCCAGTAGATCATGTTGTTGGTTCTAAATTTGGCAAGCCCTAGGCCTTTGGAACTCTCCATCACGTCAAGATGAAAATCCTTCTGCACACCCTGCCATGCCTGTCTGGTTTGCAGGAGGTTGGATGCCCTCCCACCCCTCTTCCTGGGCTGTCAGGAGGAGTGGTCGGACTTGGCCTGGCAGGGCTGTAGAGTGCCTGGGCTGAGTTGCTCTGCTGGGGCTAAGGCCCAGGTGGGGAAGGAGCCTCAACAAACTTGTGCTCTTCCTACGGAGGCGCTTGAGGCCAAAATTGTGTCCCACACTCAGCTACTACACCTGACAGCAGCGGGAATCTCAACACTTCAGACTCTTCACATTTGTGTTCTAAGCTGTTACCACCTTCGGGATCATTAAGGAAGAAACTGTGCTTAGAATTCTGATCTCATTTGGAGGATCTAAGAGGTCAGTTTAAAAACTGGTCCTCACAGGGGAAGGAGGGAGTGGAGGACGTGGGTTTTATGTTTTTGCTGCTGTTTGGAGAAGGGGAGACTGACGGGGGGGTCCCCCTAGCAAAAGGCGGGGTGGCTGCTGTAGGAACCAAGGTGATCGGCTCAGGGAGCGGGTCTCTGGTGGGGAGTGGGACCCCGTCCCTGCTCAAGGTCCCCTGAGAATGCAGTGGGACATCCCTTTCCTCGCTCACACACAGGACCTTGAACAGAGTTCTCGCCAAGTGGGAGGTGTTTCCCGCGTCATCCTTGCGCGCTCCTGGTGCGGTGTTCTGTCCGTGGTTTACACCCTCGCTGCGCTGCCCCTGCTTGGCCTGTGTTGCCGCTGAGGCTCTGGGACCATCTAAGATGATAAGATAAGGTCTGGCCTTGAGGCAGGAGGGGGGCTGGAAACCCACACAGTTGGGTACAGCTGAACTCCGTTAACCCTTCCCGTGCCACCAGCAGGCAACCTGGGTCTGTGAGAGTCCCCATTGGCCCTTGTCCTCCAGGACGCTTGGCTTCCCCTCCACCCCTCACTGCCACTGCCTTCACTGCCTCCTCCAGCTCCAGTGCTGTTGACACCATTTATTCTGCCCGCAGGGGGAAGTGTGTCTACCCTGGGGCCCATGCAGAGCCGCACACAGAGTGGGAGGATCCTCCAGGAGGATCCTCGATGGGAGCAGGACCCCTGAGTACACGGCTTCCACACACGTCCCCCTTGAGGCGGGAGGGAGCATTGCCCCACTTTACAGATGAGCAGACTGAGGCCCAGAGGAAGAAGTGTGCACTGGAGCAGAGGGCCCAGAACTCCATAGTTGGGATTTCCTCTCTGCCAGCTCCAGCACAGATTCCACCAGGAGCCAGGGACAGGCCTGTGGGATGTTCCATCTGTGTCTTTCTGCTTCTCTCTTTACCTCCAGCAACCCTGCTCAGCCAAACTCAGGTGGTGGCCTGGCCACCCCTCACACGGCGGTCTGGAGGGGAGGGCTGGGGTCTCCCTGTGACCTTCTGTGTGGCAGTGGGCTGGGTACAGCTGCATGAGAGGCTGTGCTGAGCTCCGCCTCCCAGGCCTGCCTGGACCTGGCCCTTCAGCAAACATGGTCTGTCTGTACAGGTCCTGGGGGAGGCAGAGGGGTGGGTTCCCTGACTCGGGGCAACCTGAGAGAGAGATGGCTCTCCAGAGGTATAAGAGACACCACCATGCTGAGGACTCTGAAATGGCAGGTACAAGGTGAGACCCCATGTGTGGACACCTGTTGTCTTCATCAGCCTCGACTTTCACTGGCTAAGCCTAGCAAAGTTGGGGCAGGAGGTGAACCAGGCTTCCATGTGCATCTCCTCCCCTGTGGACCTGTGTCCACATCTCCGCCTGCCCACCCTGCCTGCCCACCCCATGCCCTCCCTCTCCAAGTCCTCGCTGCACCTGTGTTCACACCTGCACCTGTGTTTACACCTGTCCCTGCCCGTCCCCATGCACCTGTGTTCACACCTGTCCCTGCCCGTCCTCCCTGCACCTGTGTTCACACCTGTCCCTGCCCGTCCCATGCACCTGTGTTCACACCTGTCCCTGCCTGTCCTCCCTGCACCTGTGTTCACACCTGCACCTGTGTTCACACCTGCCCCTGCCTGTCTTCCCTGCACCTGTGTTCACACCTGTCCCTGCCCATCCCCATGCACCTGTGTTCACACCTGTCCCTGCCTGTCACCGACATCCTCCCTGTACCTGTGTGTCACACCCCACACACCCATGTATGCATCCATCCTTTCCTCCATGTTGTTGTTCGCTTACCTGTTCACTCACTCCTCATTGCTCAGAGCACTCACTCAGCTCTGCTCATGGTTCACACTTCCTGTATCAGTGGGATGTTGCCTAGCTCCTCCCATGTGTAGAGTGGGGTGGGGGCCACTGTGAGGGGCAAGGTGCATGGCACCCCAGCTGGCTCAGTGAGTGTTAATGCCCAGATGGCAGGGGATCTTCAGGTTATTCCAGCCTCATCTTCCCATCAGACAATCTGCAGATCTCAGTTACTTTTAATTTGAAAATTTTTAAGATGTTTGTATGAAAAAGTACACCTATCACAAATGTATTGCTCAGTGATCCCTGTAAACAAACCCTGCCATGCAACCAGTACTGGGCTCAAGAGACAGAACATTGCCAAGCTCCCTGAATCCTCTGTCATCAGCCAGCCTTTTCTTGAATGCTTTTCATGACAGGGAGCTCATCACTTCACATGTGATGAAGTATGTGTGCCTCGATGAATGTGGAGGTTATTCCCTCCACATGGAAAAGGGGTTTGCATGTCAAGGGCTGGCCTTCTCTCAAAGGGCTGGCAAGTATCCATGGTGGTCACTTGAGGAAGGACCATAACGTCTCCATTTAGAAATTGGAACTTGGGAGTCCAGAGCCAGGAGAGGAGAGAGAACTCAGCACCCAGAGTGTGGTGGGTCTGGAGCAGGAGGTATGTGGCGTGGTCCAGGGTGTGATGGGCACAGGGAGCCAGGATGGACAGGCAGCCAGCCCCGGGCGCCTGACCTGCACTCTTAGTCACACCAGCTGTGCTTTAGGACCAGGGAAAGCACAGGAGGAAATGAGTGGAATGCTGAGATTAGGAAGCAAGGCCCCTGGGCTGGTGACTTAGAGGCAGTGGCAGTGGGCACTCTTGAGAGAATCCATGGGCAGCGGGGTCTAGGATGTGAAAGCTTGGTTGAGGGTCTTCTCCTCCACCTGGTGGACATCTTCCTCCTTGCCACCCATGGGCAGGGGCTGGGGGTGTCTGCTATTCACTTCCTTAAGGGATTATGTTCAGAGTTCCCTTCTCCTGCCTGTCCTCACTCTGGGACCTCTGCCTGTAGAGAGTTCTCCCTTTCAAACTGAAGGCACCCACCCTGTGGTTTACCAGTTCTCTGGCGGAAAGGCTGAGTGGTTTGATTCCCTTCCTATCTTGAAACAGTCTTGGGAATTTGGAGATGGTCCCAGGGCCCCTGAGTTTCTTTCGATAATGCCTTCATAAGCTGGGGCCCTCTCCCCTGAGCAGTTTGGGCATGCACGTGTGCTGTCCAAGTCAGGTCTGATCTCGCAGCGAGACCAGAGAATCACCCCCTCTGGTCTAGGACTATACTTCTGTTAATGCTCCCGCTCAACATGCCGGCTTTTCTGGGCAGCCCCCTCCTCGCACTGATGAGTTCTGAGCTTTCGGCCCACTCGAACGTCTGTCGTCTGCTCCAAGAGAACTCTCCTGTGGTCACTGTCTTGGACTGGGCTGAACCCGGGCCCTGACACTGATCTTAGAGCATCAAACAATTATGTGCTGTGGATCCAGAGAAATAGAGATGATCGATGGAATGAAATTGCAGCAGGGGAAAATGAGAAAATTTAGGAGCTCCGTGAGTGCATTGGCCTGGCTTGTCAGGACACCATGAGATGGCTGCCCCCATGGCCTGGGAGATACAGGGCGTCCCCAGCTGGTGACCATCTATTGGCTCGGCCACCTTCCCAGCCATGCTCCTTCCTGGGGTCTTGGTCCTGAGCGAGGAGGGGGCCTGGCGAGGGAACAGCTGCTTAAAGGAGGGCCCCCGTGTGGTGGGCTTGCCCTGACCTGCCCTCACCCTCGCCACATCCCCAGCCCTGGGAGGTCCCCTGGGTGGTGGCAATGTGGTGAAGGAGGGGGCCAGGCCAGGAGGTGGGTGAGCTGTGGGCGGTGGCGGGCTGGTGAGTGTGCAGGTGCTCTTGGCGTGGCCGGGGGCTGCTGGGCCTGGCCTATGGAGAGCAGGGGGGCCCAGGGCCAGGCCCGACCTCTGGCCTTCTGTCCAGAGGTGTAGGTCATGGTGCCACCTGCCTCCAGAGCCTGAGTGCAGAGGGACTCAAGGGGCCGGCAGATCACGGGGTCCCCTAGCCTCGGGCAGGGCTGCTCATGTCTGCCTGCCCTAGAGGCCCAATTCTGGGCACACCCCTTTAACCTGGGCTTCCTCATCTGTGAAATGGGGCCACAGAGCTTAGCGGCTGTGTGTCTGGAGCATCAGAGGACACATCAATGTGCGGTGAGAGGCCTTCTCTCGCGGCCCCAGGCTCTGCTGTAATGACGGAGGCTGGCAGGGGCCTCCTGCCTCCCTGCACCGCACCAGCTCAGGGGCCCTGAGACCATCTCCAAATTCCCAAGACTGTTCTGGGACAGGAAGGGAACCATGCTGGGAGTGTCGTCATCACAGCCTCCCAGCCCGGCTCCCTGTCCACCCTCTGGCCCTTGTGGGCACTGCCCCGTGTCCACGCTGCATTAGAGAGCACCCCTGGAGATAGCAAACCTGGCCGGCAGCAGAGGGGGCCCCCATGGGGGGGGGGGGGAGGCCAGGCTGGGGGCTTCTGCAGCCCCCAGTCTTCTCACCCCGGGCTTGTTGGCCTCCTGGGAGGCCACTCTCTGCCCTGCAGCCACAGTGATCCTTCTGAAGCCCACGCCACCATCGTCCGCTGCCACTGACCCCCCTGCATCCCCAACCTCTCGGGTCAGAGCCAGGCCCACCATTCCTTCTACAGGGCACCCCGGGTCTGCCACGACCTCCCCAGTGGACACCTGAGTGACTGGGGGCAGGGCTGGGTGCCTGCTGGTCTCAGGCTCCCCAGGGCCCCTCTCAGGGCACCTGCTGGGGGCCGAGGTTCATACCTGGTCCCGAGAGCTGGGGGCGACTTTGAAGTGAGTGCTTAGGGGCCCTCTTCTGCTTGGCTGGGCCCCGGGGCCACCGGACACGTGCAGGACACAGGCCCAGCTTGTTGAACCTCAGCTGTCAGTTTTAGGGAAGGTGGCAGTTGGGAGACCTGCCTCGCCGATGGGGAGCACCTCACTCCCACAGCTTGGATGTGTGATCTCATGACAGGCCCGTGTGAGCCTGCCGGGTACCTGGCGGGCAGAGACACCCACCTGCAAAATAGCCTTGGGCAGTCATGGCCCTGCTGGACATGCGGGCCCAGAGGCCTCCTAGAGGCCAGCGTCACTGGCCTTTGCCTGGGGCCGAGGAGCACAGGTATTTGCCCTCTGTGGTGCATTGTCATGGCACCCAGCCCTCCGCCCCGGGGCACTGCCCTGCCCTTCCAGCCTCCCCCCTCTGCCGCCAGCCCCCTCCATCCCTCCCTGGACACCCCTGGCTGCTCCCACCTGAGACCCTGCCTGCGCTGGTCCTCCGCCCAGCCGGCCCGTGTGCTCACAGGGCTCTGGGGCCACCTTTGTGCCTGTGCCCTGACACTTTCGGGAGGTGACAGCGGGCCCTGCTGCTGTGCTGAGTCTCTGCACACGAAAGACGCTAGAGGGCTGGGGCCAGGGCTCCTATCCCGGTGTCCTGAGCCCCAGGGATGTACTTACCGGGTGCTTGATGGCTGACTGCCTGATGGCCTGTCTGGGACTGGACATTAGTGAGTGTGAAGCGTGTGCAGTGGTGTCTTCTGTCCCTATTGGCCACTTGTTGGAGGCATGCGAGGGGGCAGGCATCTGGGGTGCAGTGAGTCTTAGGGGCAGGTGAGGCTTGCCAGGGGTGAGGGGCAGAGACTGGTGCTGGCAGCTGCTGTGGGTGCTGCAGCCCTGGGGTGTCCAGGCTGAGGGGGGCTGCTCTCTGGAGCCTGGGTCCCCTGAGTCACTGTGGGCGCATGTCTACCCCCTTGCAGTTCCCCCCTCACACCTTCACGCAGTGCAGCTTGGCAGGGATCTGCCTACTGGCTTTTGGCAGTTCCTATGGGTACTTCCTGGTGCCCACCGGCAGAGTCCCTGCTTCCGTGGCAGGAGACCGTGACTGCTGGTCACCCACGATGAGGATGCCACTGTGGATGTTGTGAAGCGCACAGGCTGTGCGCGGGGCCCCGGCTCTGGTCCCCGTGTGACCTCGCGGAGGGGGCACGGTTCCCCCCTCCCACCACGGACGTTTGGGCCTGGATACCTCTTTGCGACTTCCCTGGTTGCTCAGACAGTACCAGCGTCTGCCTGCAGTGCAGAAGATCCAGGTTTGATCCCTGGGTGGGGCAGATCCCCTGGAAGAGGGCATGGCAACCCACTCCAGTATCCTTGCCTGGAAAGTCCCATGGATGGAGGCACCTGGTGGGCTACAGTCCATGGGGTCGCAAAGCATGGGACATGACTGAGCGCCTTCACTTTGGCTTCCACCTTTGTGCAGTGGGGCGTCCTGTGTGCTGCAGGATGCTGAGCAGCACCCCTGGTCTCCATTCTCTGGTTGCCAGTGGCAACTCCCCTCCCCCACCCAGCAGTGACAAATAAACACAAAACGTCTCTAGACGTTGGCGCGTGACCTCCAAAGTGCACAGTGTCCCCTGCCCTGCTGACTTCTCCTGCAGACGGGGAGAAAAAGCCTCCTCCACAGAACGTGGTAGAAGGGGAGCTGAGTGATGTGTGTGTGCGTGCGCATTGGGTGCATGGGCAGTATGTTCCTTCCATCTACCTGCTTCCTCCTTTCTGCCCAGAGGAAGCCACACAACCTCCTGGGGTGGGCTAGGGTCTTTGGAGGGAGGTGACTCTCAGGCACAGTCCTGTGCGGAGGTGAGATGGGAGCTCAGATGCCCCTGAGGTGAGTCACTCAGGGGGCAGGGGGAGAGGCATTGGGGAAAGCCACGGGAGGATACTCAGCCTCCCTTCTCCCCAGGCAGAAGCTTTCTGGGCAGCGTTGTTGTGTTGTAGTAGGCATGGATTCTGCTCCAGCCTAGCCGTGAGGCCCTAGTAAGTCTGGAGGCATCCCCATGCCCCTTGATCCTCATGTGTGCAATGTCGGGGTCTTTTCTCTCTTGGACTCTGGTGGGAAGTGACCGCTGGTGATGCAGGGCTGGACTGGCTGGGCTCTGACCTCAAATCTCATCTGGGCCCCAGGAAAGGGCCTAACTTAGGATGCTGTGGGCTGTGGGGGATGTTCCTACTGAGTCCAGTTGTCATGAGAGGTTTCCCAGTGTGAGCACTGTTTTCGGGGAGACAGTGACCTCTTTGAACACACCCCAAGTGCCGAGGGGCATCTATTTGGTCTAGCATTTATTTGGAGCAGGTGTTTAGGCCAGAGGGATTCAAACACCAGTGAGCTCGGTGGATGCCAGTGTGTTTCAGTTCACAAAGTAGCTCTCATATGGCTGAAAGGGAGAAGTAGTGAACTGTGGCAAAGATGGTTTTATAAAGAGGAGGAAAGTTCCCCATCATTCCCCTATGGTCCTGTGGTCACATGTGGGAATGGCTTTAACTTTTCACGTTCACACTTTCATCTTTGCCCAAATATGTGCCTACTGTTTCTGTCATTTCATCAGGATGAATCTCTCAGAGACTGTGTTCAGCTGCCTGTAGCAGAGAACCTAGGCTATAGTGACTGGATCAAACAACAATGAAGGAGTCTGGGGCAGGTAGTCGGGCTGACAGCTAGCTCCGTGATGCCTTCAGAGACCCAGGCTCCTTCTGTCTTTCTGCCCAGCCATCTATCTTGGCTTTAGTTTTTAGGCTGGTGCCTCATGACTCTAAGATGGCTGCTCCGCCTCCAGCATCACCTCCAGCATCCTTTCCTGGCAAGGAAAAAGAAAACAAAAGACAAAGATGTGTGCTAACTGAGACTGATCCTTTCTAAACAGATTTCCTGGATGAGCCCACCCAAGGACTTTTATTTATATTTCATTGGCCAGGAGTGTGTCTTATGGCCAACCCTAGCTGCAAGGGAGTCTGCGAAGATATGGCATGTTGCTTTTCAAGCTGAATGGGTTCTGAAGGTGAGGAAGGAGTAGAGATAGGTGTTGGTATTCTCCCATGGTGTCTGTGGCATATGCCTAGCATTTCAGAGACCTTTTCTCTTTAAGTTTACATTACCTTGTGTTTCTGTAGTCTTAAAGAAAATCCATTTTCATAGCTCCATATCCACTAAAGGAATGTATGATCACCTATTTAATCACTTCTATATTTATAATGTTTTAACATATATGGGGAAAGATTGAGGGCAAAAGGAGAAGGAGGTGACAGAAGATGAGATGGTTGGATGGCATCACTGACTCAATGGACATGAGTTTGAGCAAACTCAAGGAAATGATGAAGGACAGGGAAGCCTGGCATGCTGCAGTCCATGGGGTTGCAGAGTCAGACGTGACTTAGCTACTGAACAACAGCAAATGTGTATGTGTCTTTCATTTTTTTTGCAATTATTGAACGCGTGTGTGTGTGTGTGTGTGTGTGTGTGTGTGTAGATTCCACTGGGTGATTTTTACTACTTAAGGGTTTGCTGTCGTGGTTGGGTTCCCCGGTCAGAGGGCACGAGCACCTGCTAGTGTTGTGTATTGTCCTATAAACACAGTAGCATATGGTGCAGGACTTTTGGTCTCACTGCAATTGCAGCAGCCCTCAGCAGTACTGAAGACTTTTTGATGTTCTTACTATTTCAGAACATTTTCCAAGTAATCTTTGTGTGGCCTGAGCCAGGTCATGTGGGGCTGGAGGGCTGGTGTCCACAGCTATGGACTCAACTGGTCGAGAGGGGTCTGTGGGTACAGTTGACACCCAGAGCCCACAATCTCCTGGACACCCCAGAACCAAGCAGAGAGAGAGGGGAGCCAGTGAGCTTTGGCCTGGCAGGGTAGGAGGTTTTGCTTGATGATGATCTGATGCAGCCAGTTGACTTGGCCACTGGAACTGTGAGCTGAGAGGCAGCCCCACTGGGGAAGAGAGCTGTGTGTGATCCATCCATCAGTCATGCGGTCGTGGGTGTGGCCTGGATGGTGGTGGCATGCCTGCCCACCCTAAGCTGGTGAAAGACAGAACTTCAGAGGTGGAGGGCTTTTCCATCAATATGCCTGGAGCAACATTTCTGTGATGACCCTGTGGATATAGCTTGTCCTTGGCGTTATTTAGTTTACAAGGCAAAGTCCCATCCACTTCTACCTTTCATTGATGTAACAATTCTGTGGCATGAGACCAGAGACATCCAGTGGCTTCCCAAGGTCACACGTG
The DNA here is from genome assembly GCA_020226075.1 of Hydropotes inermis. Taxonomy (NCBI): domain Eukaryota; kingdom Metazoa; phylum Chordata; class Mammalia; order Artiodactyla; family Cervidae; genus Hydropotes; species Hydropotes inermis. The sequence continues at coordinate 11,870,290 of CM035278.1, read as the reverse complement.
GAGTTTGGGACTTCAAACCCAGATCTTCTGCCCTCAAGCCCAACACTCTGTTCTTGATACCGCTTTTTAACTGCCTCAGTGATTATTGCATCTGGTCTTACCCTTTGAGGGTGGATCATTGATTGACCCTCCAGAGACAGGGGCCTTACTGCTTCACTAAGTTAGTAGGGAAAGGCAGATGTGGGGTCGATGTTAAAGCAAAGGAAGACACGCGGGCTCTCACCTCTTGTCTCCATCATACTGACCAGAGCGCCCCAGGACAAGCTTAACCTCTAGTCCCTTGTCACAACAGCAGAGCTATCACTCAGAGAGTTTTGTGTTTCTTCAGACACCATCTCAATCAATTTCATGCTCTCCACAACCCTATCAGATGGCTACCTTCATGTATTCCGTTTTACAGATGCTACGGATCAGAGAGGTTAGGCAATCTGCCTAAGGTCACACAGCAGAATCGTAGCTACGCCAGGAGTTACACCCAGGCCGTCTGACTTTAGAGTCTGCGCTTGTGTCTGTTCGGTTATACACTGCTTCTTTTGACCTTTTGTCTCAGTTAGCTAGCAGCATGTAACAAATCACCCACAAACAAAGAGGCTTAAAACAGCAACTGTTTTTTATCACTCACAGACTGTGGGTCAGCTGGGATTGGCTGCTCCAAAGAGCTCCGCTGGGCAGCTTTTCCTCGCTGCCGGTCTGCAGGCTGATGGGGCAGCTCCGTCCCAAGCCGTGGTGTGTTTTCCTCTTGGTAATAGCAGAGGTGCATGGGGGCAGCGAAAGCAAGTGAGATGTCTCATGCCCTGACCCTGACCGTGCCGTCATTTCAGCCACATCCTGTCGTCGGAAGCAAGTGGGGTGACAAAGTCCAGAGCCGAAGGGCCGGAGGTTTGCCTGCCGACGGTGGAGCCAAGGCAGGGCCGCAGCCTGCTCACCCCCGTGGCTGACCGCCGGTCTGTCCTCACCTTTGCTGAGCCCTCCTCGCTCCCATGCCTAGCTGCCTGGTGCGGTGGAGGGAACATAGCTTTGGGCTCTCATCTGGGTTCAAGCGCTGCCCATTTCAGCACTGTAAGGAGGGTGCTATTCTCCCATCAGTGAAGTGCCCAGGGCACCTCTGCTCTTGGTGAAGCTCAGGCTGCGCTGTAGCAGAGTACCCTAGACTGAGTAGCTTAGGCAACAGACACTTAGTGTTATTATTATTATTTTTTTAAATCTGGAGACCAGAAGTCCGAGATCAAGGCGTTGGGATGATTGGTTCCTTCTGAGGCTCTCTCCTGGGCTTAGAGAGGGCCATCTTCTCCCAGTCTTCACATGGTCGTACCTCTGTGGGTATCTGTGTCCTAATTTCCTCTTCTTATAAAGACCCCAGGGGCTTCCCCGGTGGTTCAGTGGTAAAGAATCTGCCTTGCCGTGCAAGGGACACCAGTTTGATCCCTGATCCAGGAAGATCCCACAGTTGTGGCAAACAACAAAGCCCATGCGCACAACGACTAGGAAAGTGCTCCAAAGCCTGGGAGCTGCGGCCTCTGGGCCCTCGTGTTGCCGTTACTGAAGTCCATGCGCCCTGTGCTCTGCAACAGGAGAAGCCGCTGCAGTGAGAAGCCCGGGCACTGCACTGAGGAGTAGCCCCGCTCACTGCAGCTAGAGGAAGCCTGTGTGCCATGAAGAAGCCCCACCGCAGCCAAAGAGAGATTCCAGTCACGGTGGACTGCCCGGCACTCTGGTGGCCTCGTGCTAACAGGTGCGTGCGTGCTACATCGCCTCAGTCACATCTGACTCTCTGCGAGCCTTTGGACTGTAGCCCACCAGGCTCCTCTGTCCATGGGATTCTCCAGGCAAGAAGACTGGAGTGGGTGGCTTGCCATGCCCTCCTGCAGGGGACCTTCTGGACCCAGGGATCAAACCCGCGTCTCTATGTCTCCTACATTGTCAGGCAGGTTCTTTACCACTAGCACCACCATAATCACTGCTTCAAAGACCCCATCTCTGAATTTGGCCCCATTCTGAGACGGGGGCTTAGGACTTCAACATACGAATTTGGGGAGATACAATTCAAGGGACATGAGTTTGAGCAAACTCCGGGAGATGGTGAAGGGACAGGGAAGCCTGGCGTACCACAGTCCACGGTGTTGAAAGAGTCAGACATGACTGAGCGACTGGACAGCAATGACAAATTCAGCCCATAGTCTAGGGCTGCCAGCGACCTTGAAAGAGAAGATGGAAATGAAAGTACCTATCCAGGCTTATGGTGCAGAGTTTCCTGCACAGGTGTTAGTTCTCTGCCACATCACATGTACGATGGTGAGCGTGAATCCTTATGGCCAAGGAGGTTTTGTTGCCCCACTGTGTTAAGTATTCTATCATCATTTTCAGAATCTGGTTATAAGTTGGGTTAAAATGCTGCCATGGTAGAGTGGACCTAGCCTGGGGTGTGTCACCGAGAGTTCTGGGCTCAAATCTGTGCTCCATGTCTTCCTGGCTGAGGGATGACAGGCATACCCTTGCCCTGGTCTCAGGCTCAGTGTCCCCATTTGTACAAGGATCATTTGTGGGTGATTCTTCAGCATGTATTGAGGTGTATGAGGTCTACTGCGCTTCTTTTAAACTCTCGTAACCATTTTTTTTTAAAAATGGGTAGCATGTGTTACTTCTGCAATTAAGCACATACATATTAATGTTACATTGTCGGTGTGATTATTTTAGTATGGTTATATGTAATATTGGGGCTTCCCAAGTGGCTCAGTGGTAAAGAATTCACCTGCCAATGCAGGAGATGTAGGTTTGATCCTGGGTCAGGGAAATCCCCTGGAGAAGGAAATGGCAACCCATTCCAATATTCTTGCCTGGGAAATTCCACAGAGAGAGGGGCCTGGAGGGCTACAATTCATGGGGTTGCAAAAGAGTCGGACCCAGCTTAGTGACTGAACAGCAATATATAATGTTAATAAATGAGTTCTTATCTTTTAGAGATATATACTGAAATATTTAGCAATCAGATGAAGTGTCTGAGATTTGCTTCTGAATTGCAGGGGAAATCTTCTGAATTGCAGGGGAAGTGGGTGGAGTTTTAGGTGAAATAAGATTGGCCATAGGTTGTTAATTATTGAAGTTTTATTATTTGTGTTTGGTGGTGGGTACACTTTCAACCTCTACCTTAGTCTGTATTTGAGAATTTTTATACTGAAAAATTCCAAGTATTGAGCAAAATGTAAAGTCTCGTCTCGTCACAGTCTGGCCCCTCAGCCCCACTTCCAGGTGATGGCTGAGGCAGGTTGCTGAGTAGGAGAGTATGAAACACTTGGCTCCCACACAGGCTCTGGCCTGGTCACAAGTTTTCCTTGGCCCTCATGGTGCTTGAAAATATTTTAAATTAGTTTCCAACATTTATTGATCTTTCAAAAAAACAAAAAAGAGCTCTTGGTTTTGTTATATTACAGTTAGGTTATCTATCATTGATTTTTGTTTTTGTATTTATTAACTATTTATTTTACATTCTTTAGTTTTATTTTTCTTTTCTTCCCTTCACACCCTGACAGTTTCTAGTCTTCGTGTTTCTTAAATAAATGTATCAAAGGCTATACATGTTCCTCTGCTTACCACTTTGGCTGTGTCCCATAACATAGGTCTCTCATTATCACTTATTTGTAAATAATTTGCAAATTAGTTTTTTCTTGAATCCAAGAATTATCTGAAGCATGTATTTTAATACTGTGCACACAGAGAGATATACACATAAAGTTAGCATAGTGGTTACAAGCATGAGCTTTGGAGCCAGATCTCCTGGGTATGTTTCTTCCTTGGTCATATACTAACTGTGACCTTGGGCTTTTCCCATCCATAAAATGAGGGTAATGGTAGAAGTAGTAGTGATAATAATAATAATAATAAAATAGCCCATAAATTGAAAAAATTGTTAGCTATTCCATTTGAGACATTTTTGAGTGTTCACTATCTCAGGCACATTGCTAAAGCATAATTTCTATCTTCTAAGATTTACTAGGCATTTTCTTTGTAACTCAATGATTGCTTTTCTGTAGTTCCATGTATATTTGAAAAGAACACTTATCTCTTTGTTGTGCATGAAGCTCTGTGTAAGTGTTAAATCAGACTTGTTTATTATATTGTTCAAAACCTTTCAAGGGTCACTAGTAGTGATTGTGGTCTAAATCAACCTGCACACGTGTTGTATTAAGCATACATACTCTTTGAAATTATCATTATTTTGTTCATTTTTATTCCTTGAATGGAATATGTGCTCTGTCCATCCAGTTCACCACAGTCCCTGTCATCATCACATAAAGTCACCTCACTAATTTGCCTCAGCTCCTGGGCTTTAGAGACATTTCCTGTGTCCTTGCCTTATCACCATCTGATTATCATTGTTGTTAGGCCTGCTATATCTCTGAGGGGGACATGTTAGTGTCTCTTTCACTGTAACCATGGTTTGTCACTTCTTTGTATTTCTGTCCATTTTAGTTTTATGTATTTTTAAGCTATGTGGTTAGATGCATAAAGGTTCATGTTTGTTATTTCTTCTGGGTGTGGAGATAAGCTTGCCTTTATACAACAAGCTTTTCAAAATTGTGTTTGATATTTTTGCCTTGGGTTCTTTTTTCCCTCATATTATTTCTGTGCCTGCTTTCTTTTATTAGCATTTGTTATATATATAAATGTAGGCGAGTGTGTATGTATATATATATGTGTGTGTGTGTGTGTCTATGTGTGTGTGTATGTTCATATTTTTAGCTTGACTTTACCCTTTTACTTCTAGGAAGATTTTTATATGGTTTGTAACAAAATGCCCAGGAATAAGGTACAAAGGTCCAAGACTCTGGACTCTGTGTGTATGTGATTCATGTATAGGATGGCCATGATAGAACATCAAGTTTACTTGGAGTTTAGGACAGAAAAGACAAGACGTCAAATGTTAGAGCTCCTGTTGTAGAGCGGTTGGCACCAAATTGCACAAGAATTTGCTCTCACGCCTTCACTGAGGGCTCACTGAGTCCAGTGTGGGCACAGGGCCACCAGTGGGGGCTCTGTGGAGGTGTGGCTGACCCGGAGGTAACCAGAGGACGTGGAGCTCCCAGAGAACGTCGGGGTGGGACGCCCAGGGAGTGCCGGTGCTGGTCTCTGCGGGACCCTGTCCAGGGCCATCTGGGGCCCCGGCCCCTTTGGTCTCCTTGCTTCATCCTCTCTGCGTGTCGTCACTTGTGCTCATGCTGATCGCATCTGTGTCCCAGGCAGGAGGAAAGCAGGATGGGCTGTACCAGCTGAGATTGCTCTTCGAACAGACTTTCCTGGAAGCACGACCCAGCAACTTCTGCTTCGTCCTCATAGGCCAGGGGTGGGTGACGTGGCCCCCCTTAGTCCAGTCCTTGGAGGATGATGGAGAAGGGGGTGTGGCCACCTGCCCCATTTCACACCTCCCTAGAGGCATAGGGGCTTGGAGCCTGGACTCCTGGAGTGAAAGGGACCTCCCAATAGCCTGTTTCAGGGCCTTGCAGGTTCTGCCCATATGGCCTCCGAGCCCTTGGCCAGGGTCAGATAACACATGTCCTGGGGTATGACCCAGTACCTCCTGGTCAGCTCCAGCCCCTCGGGCGGGTCTCCCTTCCCTGCCTGGGCTGTATCTCCGTGTGGGAAGTGATCCCGCAGGCGAGGTTGGCCTTGAGGTCCCCAGTGGCTGGCAGTGGAAACCTCTGGACCTACTGCTGAAGACACAGGCCACTGGCTGCTTTATTTGGTATTTCGGTATCCCGAGAGACAGGTCCTTCAAGGGATGGGAGGAGAAGATGAGGCATGCTGTCAGAGGGGGAGCACCTCCTGTGGGGGGAGGGCAGAGATTGGGGAGGGTGGTGAGCAGAGGGAGCCGCTGGCCGCCTCCTTCTCACGCCTGGTGCCCCACACACCTGTTCCCACCCACCCGTAGGGCAAGTGCTGGCGAGCCAGTGCTCTCGTCTCCTGAACCCCTTCCTCCTGGGCCCAGCAGTGACCCTTACAAGGTGGGGTGCTCAGCACTGTTGATGCCTGTAGGCAGAAGCCCCCTTCCCCCTGGTTGAAGTCCCGCCTGCTCCCACAGCAAGGAGACCCAGCCATCAGAAATGTTCTGGGTTTTTTCCTTCAGGTTTTGTTTTCCAGCTCAGCTTCGGTCCTTTCTGGGTGCACGGAGGAGCCCTCTCTCATTCTTGGCTTCCTCTGGGGATGACCTAAGCATTTGTTTTTAAAGGGCTGGCGGGGGGCCACGGGGCATTATGCAACCGTGCTCTGGGACCACGTTACCCACTCGGCCTTGTCCCAGCGCGTGCATTTCTGAGATGGCTCAAGGTCTGTGCTGATGTGCGTCAAGCTGGCCACGGGCCATCAGATCAGATCGAGTCACTCTGCTGCTCCGAAGCCGTCGATGGCTCCCAGCTGCCTACGGCGTCCAGGCGCTGCTCACAGTGGCCCTGGGAGTACGAGCGCTTGCCTGCCTCTTGGCCTCATTCCACAGGCACCCTGTGCTGTGTAGCCCCTAACCATTGAAGACCCCTCCTCTCTGGCTGGTCAGCCCCCTATTATCCTGTAGCTCCAGGCCCCCACCAGCTCAGCCCCCGTCTCCCCGTGTCGTGCTCAGCTCCCCCAAGCCCAACTTCCTCCCCTGCCCCCGGCCTTCCCAGCAGAGACCGAGACGTTTGTCCACCAGCGTCTGGCACCTGGCAGACCTTCGGAGAGTGTTGGTTGAATGAATATAGGCATGGAAATGGAACAGCTTCCATGGGGGCTATATTTAATTGTTCGAGAATATTCTCCAAGTCTTTCAGACAAGCAAATCCTTGCAAAGCCACAGCCTGCGAATCTGAACAGCCGGTGTCTGCAAGAAGTGGTGGGCAGTGCAGCTGTGGGGGCAGCCCCCCTTGCGGTGAGAGTGGGCTTCTCCCTGCACCGCTTGGCCGCCTGGCTCGCTCTGAGGGCCTGAAGATCCCAGGGTGCCTGAGGGCCTGGTTTGGTTCCCTTGGGTTGGAGCTTTGGTAGGAGCAGTCCTAGGAAGGAAGGGGGCCTTCCATCGCCCACCAGGGCCGCGCCTCTCTTCCAGGCCACTTGCTCTGCTGCCCCAAGTGAGGATCTGACTGTGGGCCATGCAGGCTGCTGGTCAGGCAAATAAAATTCTTTGTAGCATTGCTCTCTCTGCTGGTCCATGCCCCGACCTCTCTAAGTTGGGTGCTGGGTCCAGGCATCCACTGCAGGTGGGCAGTGCCCCATCTGATGATGTGGGATCGACCTACCAATGGCCTCACCAGGGAAACCTCTGGAACTTTAGTACCTTCCAGCAAAGGGAGCAGTCAACCTGCTGTTCCCTGTGATGTGAGGTGAGGTTCCCCCCAGCTGCAGGACAAACCTGCAGTCCTTATCTCAGACCCCCAAGCCCTCAGGGGCCCTGGGAAGTCTGCTGGGTCAAGTCCAAACTTGTGAGATAACTGGACCTCTCCTCATGACTCCTCCCATCTCTGCCAGTATCCTCTCTCCTTTGCACTGTGGGCCGTGCCTCCTGCCTCCCATCTTTGCTCAGGCTAGTCCTCTGTTGTTCAGTTGCTCAGTTGGATTCTTTGCGACCCCATAAACTGCAGCACGCCAGGTTTCTCTGTCCTTCACTGTCTCCCAGAGTTTGCTCGAATTCATGTCCATTGAGTCGGTGATGCCATCCGACCATCTCATCCTCTGTCACCCCCTTCTCCTCCTGCCTTCAATCTTTCCCAGCATCAGGGGCTTTTCCAGTGAGTCAGCTCTTTGCATCAGGTGGCCAGAGTGTTGAAGCTTCAGCTTCAGCATCAGTCCTTCCAATGAATATTCAGGACTGATTTCCTTTACGGTGGACTGGTTGGCTCTCCTTGCTGTCCAAGGGACTTGTAAGAGTCTTATCCAGTGCCACAATTTAGAAACACCAATTATTTGGCACTCAGCCTTCTTTATGGTCCAGCTCTCACATTTGTACGTGACTACTAGAAAAAGCATAGCTTTGACTATATGGATCTTTGTCGGCAAAGTGATGTCTCTGCTTTTTAATATGTTGTCTAGGTTTGTCATAGCTTTTCTCCCAGGGAGTGTCTTTTAACTTTGTGGCTGCAGTCACAGTGATTTTGGATCCCAAGAAAATAAAATCTGTCACTGTTTCCAGTTTTTGTCCATCTATTTGCCTTGAAGTGATGGGACCAGATGCCATGGTCTTAGTTTTTTGAATGTTGAGTTTTAAGCCAGTTTTTTTCTGCCCGATACCTTCTAAGGCTGTTCTGTTGGTTATTCATTCAACATGCACGCGTGGAGCAGCTTGTTAGCGAGAGCAGCCCTGCCCCGTGGTTAGAGCTCTGTGGGTTCATCCCCGTGGGCGCACGTCCTGGCCTGCCTCTTGGACATCTCAGTGTTTTTATATGTAAATGGGCAGACAGGCGGCTGCTTCTGAGAGGTTTTGTGAGGACTACGTGAGAGAAGGTGGGTGCAGCACTTGGCCTGGCACCTGGCTTGTGGTCCATAATGGATGGATGCTGGATGCCGTGGTGGTGACGTGCTGAACTGACCGAAACAGACCCGAACGCCACATGTCTGCCCGGGAAGATAGTTATTAAGCGAGTAAGTGCAAGCCTGAAGCTCCCAGTCATGGCAAATGCTGTAAAGGGCACGTGGGTGCCATGAGAGCAGGCAGTGTGGGCCAAGCCCCGATGAGGTGGCCAGGGGCAGCATCTGCCAGAAGCGCCATTCAAACTGAGATGTGATGTAGGGACAAGGCGCGTCCCCAGGATGAAGGAGCAGTGCGGCATGTGCAAAGGCCCTGTGGCAGGAGAGGGGTTGAAAGGAGGCCTGCTGGAGCATGCACTCCAGGCTGGGTGGGTGGGGCCTGGGAGACTTGGAGGGAGGTGGCCGAGCTCTGGAATTAGAGAATGTGACCCGTGGGGCTCAAATGCTGGCTCCAGTGTTTACAGTGTGTGGCTTCCTTAACACCTCCCGAAACCTGTGAGATGTCAGAGTCCAGGAGGGCAGTGTCCTCCATGGGAAGGATCCTTCCTTCTGCCCCTCGCACAACCCCGGGGCTGTCCCCTCTAACTACAGCCCCCTGCACACACGGATGAAGCCCTCCTCTGGTTTCTGGGGCTATCGAAGCAGGAGGCCAGGGCGGGTAGGTGAAGGGTGCACCTCGGCCGCCCTGGGGAAGGCCTCTTCCTGACGCCAGGGCCTGCCCTGCCCCTGTGACACCCCCGCAGGATCGGGCCCTGGGACTTAACGGTCCCTCCACCTCTGCCACTGCTGGCCAAGGCCAGGCCAGGCGCCCACACTTGGCTGGCCCTGGGCAGAGTCTGTGCCAGCCGGAAGAAGTGCTGCCAATGCCTGCTGGCCTCGGGCGTGAGGCCCCAAGTCCCCGCAGGCGTGGAGTGGGAGCAGGTGGCTCGGGGCACAGGACCTGGGAGCTGTGGCCCCCAGGCTCACCCCCGGGGTTCATCACTCGGAGAGTAACAGCTGTGACGCGGCTCCAGGCGTGGCTGGAACGAGCCCCCAGCTTCAGGTGGACTGCGGACTCCAGGGCGGGAGTGAAGGTGGGAGGGTGGTGTGCTGTGGGCACTATCCTTGCTTCATTCTTGCCCGTACATCCTAGCTCAGTGTTTAATGAGTTAGCAAGGCAGGCATCCTCCTGGAGTCCCGCTCTGCTGCCCGTGTGGAGCCGCTTCCCCCATCTGCCTTCAGTCTCTCTTCTGTGAAAGAGGAACCTGGGTGTCTCTAAAAAGACCTGGGTTCAAATCCTGACCTGTGCCCTCACAGGCTGTGTGACCTAGTGTGAGCTCAGCAATGGCTCTGAGTGGTTTTCACATCAGTAAAATGGGACTGCTGGTGTGAGGACCGACAGAGAAAATGCTGGCACGTGTAAGCCCTTGGGACCTTGGCTGGTTCCTGCTAACAGTCCCTCAGTATTATCCAGGGACGTGCACACCCAGAGGTGCTGGGTGGAATGACCTCTACCTGTGTCCGAGAGGACTGTGCTCCCTTCTGGAGTGTCTTGTAAAAGTCTGACCGCCATAAGCTTAACCAGTTCGGGATTTTCCCTAGAACAGGTAGTTTGGGTGTCTGCAGGTCAGGCAGAGGATGAGATGGTTGGATGGCATCACTGACTTGATGGACATGAGTTTGAGTAAGCTCCAGGAGTTGGTGATAGACAGGGAGGCCTGGCATGCTGCAGTCCATCAGGTCTCAAAGAGTCGGACATGACTGAGCAACTGGACTGAACTGAACTGACTGAGGCCAGGCAGGTACCACTCCTTGGGGAAGTCGCTGAGGACCCAGCCCCTTCCGGCCCCTGCGCCCCCGTCTTACCAAGCAGCTTTTATTTGTTATCCTTCTTCCTGCGAGGAGGCAGGAGGAGGGGAGGAGCAAAGTCTGGTGCCCAGGGGCCGCACCTGTGTACTGGGGGCACGGCCCTCCCAGAGCCCTGCCCAATGCCCACTCCAGCCATCACTGGCAGATCGGGTGCCTGTGCCCACACCTGGTGTTTCTAGCTGGGCCCGTGGCAGTTCCACGTCCAACTGGGGTTCTCTCAGTAAACAAAAAGGGGGAACAGTATGGAGTGGCCATACAAGATTCAGGCCCCGAATTGAATGCTTCCTATTCTGAAATGGGCTTAAAAAAACACAAACCTGCAAGGGCCTCGGGGGTGGTCTTTCAGGTCAGTGTAGGCTGGGTCTCTGCAGCAGCCGCTGTGTTTCTGCCGCTATGTGGGTATAACATGGAGCCACACCCGGTGAGGAGGGGTGCAGCTTTCTTGCCCACCTAACGCCCAGGGAGAGGCCCTTCATTGCTGAGTCTTACAGCAAGGCCTTGGGTCCACGTCGGAGCCCATAAGCCCCTAAAGGGCTCCGTGATGGCCCTCAGCCTGGCCACAGTGCCCTCAAGCCAGCAGGCCTGATTCCCAAAGGGGAGAGTGTCTGTGGATGTTACAAGTGGCCGTGCAGTGGACCAGGGACCTTCTCAGGAGTGAGCCCAGAGGCCCTTGGGGACCCCAGGGGGCATCCTAGAAAGGTGAGGACCCAGCTCCTCGGAGCCTCACCCCTGCAGAGCTGGAGGCCCCTGAGGAAGGGCTGAGCTGGTGCGGACTGAGATCCAGATGCACTTTGAAGTGACGTGGAGCGGGGTGTCCCGAGAGCCTGGGGTGAACACGGGGTGGTGGTCCCAGGGAGACAGAGACTTTGGGGCTCATAGCCCACAGAGGGCAGGTGAGTTCAGATCCTGAATCTGAGGGCCGTGGGGCCCGAGAGGCCCACCTCCCAGGAGAGTCCTCACCACGACCCTGTGGAGTTCGTCCATCTGAAAGAGGGGTATCCACACTTGGTGGAATCCTGATCCCAAAGCTTCCTGGGGTTCTCGGGGTCTTGCAGAGCCTGGGGAAGAAGGTGGGGTGTGTGGGTCTGGAGCTCCAAGCCAAGCAGCGGGACAGCTGAGCCGTCGGGCTGGGCTGCCCATTACCACGCTGGCCTTGCGAGCGTCGACTTGTTTCTTTTCTTGTCAAGGGCCACGACCCACTTTCGCCCTGTGACTAGTGCTCAGTGTTTAGAAGAATTTTGCCCTCGCTTGGCCCCGGGCTGCCTCTTTGGGCTTAAACAAACCAGGCAGGCAGGGAGAGGAATGCCTCTTGGCCTTTGGGGTCAGACTGGCCTGCGGGGCCAGCGTTGTGGACAGAGCCACGGGGAGGGGGGTGAGGCCAACCTGCTTGGGAGCCTGCGCGGTCCCTCCTCCCTGGCGTGACTCGGTGTCTTGGCCTCGGTTTCCCCATCTGGTTCGCACACCCAGAGGTGGTGGTGAATGCGTCTGATACCCAGCACAGGCGCGGCTGCTGCAGGACCCGCTGTGCCCGGGGTCAACCTTGAGTTGGTAGATGAGAGCAATGGACCATGGGGAGTATAGGGTGGTGAGCAAGGGAGTGGCCATCTCCCAGCTGGTGAGAGACTCTCGGTGTTTCAGCAGCATGGCCTCCCTGTGCTGGTGAGAGCCGCTAGTGACATGAGCACCCACCTCCCGAGGGATAGTGGAATCTGAGGCACCTTGTGTGCAGAGGGCAGCGTCCCTCTAGGTCCCCTTTGGTCTGTGGGCCCCTGGGATGTTCCTTCTCAACCGAAGTGGGCTCCTGGGGCAGGCAGGCTCAGTCTCAGGGGCCAGCAACCCTCTCTGATGCCTCACGTCTGCTCAGATGGGGAGCGGTGTCTGTCCCACTTGATTCCTTTGTCCTGAGTGCCTGCAGTTTACACTCAGCCCAGCTGAGGGTGAGCAGCTTCCCAGGTGGTGCTAGTGGTAAAGAACCCTCCTGCCAATGTAGGAGACATGGGTTCGATCCCTGGGTCGGGAAGATCCCCTGGAGGAGGAAATGGCAACCCACCCCAGTATTCTTGCCCAGAGAATCCCATGGAGGGAGGAGCCTGGCGGACTACAGTCCATGGAGGAGCAAACAGTTAGACATGACTGAACCATCTCAGCACAAGAACTGGGAGTGAGCAGCTCCTGATGGCAGCCCTGGGGAACGATAGACCCTCAGGCCAGACTGTGACATCCTCAGCAGGAGGTGGGGCTGGAGAGGGGACAGGCACGATGCTGACCTGCCTCTGGGGGAAGCAGGTGCATTCTGGGGCCCCATGGCTTGGCTTCCGTCCTGCTTTTGCAGCTCCCCTGCCATGGGCCATGGACAAGCAGTTCAGCTCTTTTGTGCCTTGGATCAGGGACGGGTAGATTGAGTGCGTACTTGGGAAGAGCTTAGGATGGTGCCTGATGTGGGGCTGATCACACATCAGACTTGTCATCACTCTCTGAGAATCAGACACAAGCTAAGGCTGGAAGGCCCTCTGGGGACAGAGTTCTCATTCTCCAGGTATCCTAGTGGTAGGAACTCTGGGGTCTTCATCAGGCAAGATTCACAAGTGCCCACTCTGTACCAGCCCCACCTAGAGGAGCAGAAGTGTGTGACAGGTGTCACTTGATCCTCAGACAGCTCACAGGCCAGGGCAGCAGACAGACGAGGACCTGGCTGATGGTGGTACAGAGGACCAGGGGCCATGAGGGGCTCGAGGCATCTTTCTTGTTGCAGAGAAGTCAGGGCTGTGTATCCATCAGCATAACAAACACCTCCACATCCCAGTGGCTTAGCACAATGCAAGTTTATTTTTTATGAAATGCTTTATTTTTATTTATTTTAAATGCATTTATTTTTAATTGGAGGCTAATTGCTTTATGATGGTGTGTGTCCATTTCTGCCATACATCAGCATGAATCAGCCATAGGTGTACACGTGTCCCCTCCCTCTCGGCCCTCCCTCCCACCTCCCACCCCCTCGGTTGTCACAGAGCACCAGTTTGAGCCCCCCGAGTAGTGCAGCAAATTCTCAGTGGCCATCTAGTCTACAAGCGGTGAAGTGTATGTTTTCTTGGTACTCTCTCCATTCATCCCACCCTCTCCTTCCCCCACTGTGTCCACAAGTCTCTTCTCTCTGTGTCTCCATTGCTGCCTTGCAGATGGGTTCATCAGAACCATCTTTCTGGTTTGCACTCATGTTAATGCAGGTTACAGACTCTGCTCCACTGGGTCACTCCGGGCCCTGGGCTCCTTCCATGTTGTGGCTCTGCCTTCTCCTAGGTCCTTGGAGTCTTCTCCATTCCTCTGGTCAGTGGGGAAAGAGAACCTGGAGGTGTGTGCAGAGACAGCCCTGCTCTGTTTCACACCCGCCAACATCCCATTGACCAAGAGCAGTCATGTGATCCTGCCTGCCTGCAAAGAAGTCTGGGAGATATAGTCCAGCTGTGTGTCCAGGAGGAAGCTTGTGAGGTTTGCCATAACCAGTGGGGTCTGTCCTGAGAGGCTTCTGGGAGAAGCTGAGGCTGGCTCGGGCCGTGGAGGATGGCTGGGAGTGGGGAGGGAAGATGGGCCCTCCAGGCGGGGGGGGTGCAGCTGGGGTGAGGGCTGGGAGAGTCCAGCACATGGGGGGCGACGAGAACCCCAGGGCACCGGGTGTGTGGAAGGGTGTGCAGGGGCCATGGGAGGTCTCCCCTGTGTCCTCCTCACCCCTTCCCCGTCCCTAAGGGTCTGGGTGTCCTTCCAAGTTGAGGCACTGCCTGTGCCCCGAGCAGGCCCTGCTGCGGATGTTACCACCTCCATTGGTCCTTCTGCCTCTGCTCCCTTTGGGGCTGGTGGACAAGCAGGGCCCTGGGAGATGAGTAATTTTCCTGTAGCTTGCTCAGCCAAATAGTGTGGAGCCAGGATTTGAATCCCAGTTTGTCTCAGTCCACGGCCGGTGCTGTTTACGTCCATGTCAGCCGAGCCAGGAGTGCCTGGGGGACCCCGTGCGGGGAAGGCCCTGGGGTCGATGCGCCGGGGACGGGGCCCTTGGGTGTGGTTCTCAGGGTGTCACTCACTGTGCACAGCCTGTGCTGAACCCCTGGTCCTCGCTTGGCCTCAGGGCCACCGGTGCCTGAGCCCTTCTGACCCTGGCAGCATGGGCCCCATCACAGCACCATCATTCCCCGTCAGCACGTCAGCAAAGGAGCAGGGCCCCAGGCCGAGCAGGGGAGGGAAGCTGTCTGGCCTCCCTGGTGGAGGAGGCACAGGTGTGACAGGCAGAGCTCAGTGCGAGGCCCGGAGGCCCTGGCTTCGCATCCAGACTCCCTGCTCCACAGCAGTCAGCCTTGTGTGAGAGAGAGCCCCAGACTCCCCATGTGTGGAATGGGGGTGCTGGGTCCCCTGCCTCGCAGACAGAAGGTCCTCGGGGCACTGTTGTCTGTCCGCCTGACTCTGGCACCCTGTCTCGGTCAGCTCAGTAAGCATAACAAAATCCTGCAAGCCGGGCGGCTTAAACAACAGAAGTTTATTTCTCACAGTCCTGGAGGCTGCAAAGCCTGAGATCAGGGCTCCAGGATGATTGCGTGAGGACCCTCTTCCTGGTTTGCAGACGGCCACCTTCTCACATATCATTGTGTTGGAGACAGAGTGCTCTGGTCCCTTCCTCTTCCTGTGAGGTCATGAATCCCATCATGGGACCCCACCGTCATGACCTCATCTGTAACCAGTTACCTCCCAAAGGCCCCATCTCTAGTACCATTGCATTGGGTGTCAGGGTGTCAACATATGGACTTTCAGTTTAGTTAAGTCGCTCAGTCATGTCTGACTCTTTACAACCCCATGAACTGCAGCACGCCAGGCCTCCCTGTCATCACCAACTCCCGGAGTTTACCCAAACTCATCTCCATCGAGTCAGTGATGCCATACAACCATCTCATCCTCTGTTGTCCCCTTCTCCTCCTGCCTTCAATCTTTCCCAGCATCAGGGTCTTTTCCAATGGGTCAGCTTCACATCAGGTGGCCAAAGTATTGGGAGTTTCAGCTTCAACATCAGTCCTTCCAATGAATATTCAGGACTGATTTCCTTTATGATTGACTGGTTGGATCTCCTTGCAGTCCAAGGGACTCTCAAGAGTCTTCTCCAACACCACAGTTCAAAAGCATCAATTCTTCTGTGCTCAGCTTTCTTTATAGTCCAACTCTCACATCCATTTATGACTACTGGGAAAACCATAGCCTTGACTCGATGGACCTTTGTTGGCAAAGTAATGTCTCTGCTTTTTAATATGCTGTCTAGGTTGGTCATAACTTTCCTTCCAAGGAGTAAGCGTCTTTTAATTTCATGGCTGCAGTCACCATCTGCAGTGATTTTGGAGCCCCCCAAAATAAAGTCTGACACTGTTTCCACTGTCTCCCCATCTATTTGCCATGAAGTGATGGGACCGGATGCCATGATCTTTGTTTTCTGAATGTTGAGCTTTAAGCCAACTTTTCACACTCCTCTTTCACTTTCATCAAGAGGCTCTTTAGTTCTTCTTTGCTTTCTTCCATAAGGGTAGTGTCATCTGCATATTTGAGGTTATTGATGTTTCTCCCGGCAATCTTGATTCCAACTTGTGCTTCATCAAGCCCAGTGTTTCTCATGATGTACTCTGCATGTAAGTTAAATAAGCAGGGTGACAATATACAGCCTTGATGTACTCCTTTTCCTATTTGGAACCAGTCTGTTGTTCCATGTCCAGTTCTAACTGTTGCTTCCTGACCTGCATATAGACTTTGGGGAGACACAAATGTTCAGTGCCGAACACCCCAAATGGGCCATGGGAGACAAGCTTGGGGTTATGTCTTCCTGGTGTCCGCAGTGGCCTAGAGCTGGAAGGATGGTCCAGGCAGATGAACTGGCAGGAGGGCTGAGCCACCGCAGGCTGGAGCAGTGGGGTCTGGCCCTGGAGGAAGTGCGGGGGCAGTGGGTGGGCTGCGTGCTCAGCCTAAGGCTGGGAAGGGCTGTCTTCTCCCCGTGGGACCCTGAGAAGGAAGTGGGGAGACGGGCTGTCTCTGGGGCAGCCTTTGCACAACCCACAAAGGTGTTCATCCCACTGTCTCGAATGTGCACAGCTAGAGCCCCGCTTCTGTACACAGCTTGTCTCTCCAGCCTGTGTTTGCCAGCTGTGTGGCTCTTGTGAGCTCTTGAAGCTCTATCCCCAGCTGTAAAATGGGCTGCTGGCGTTTACCAGGTCAGCTTCTCAGGGCTGTCAAGTGAGACACGGACTGTCCAGGGGGTTGGTGGGAGCTCAGGGTTCCTGCTGCTCCCCTGGCACCAGCCAGGTGCTGCCAAAGTGGCCCCTCCTGATTCCTGGCACAGGCCCTGCGGGCTTTTCTTTCTTCTTCATAGCAGCTTTATTGAGCTACAGGCCTTAGCCCATGTTGTTGTTTAGTTGCCAAGTTGTGTCTGACTCTTTGCAACCCCATGGACCAAAGAGTCCAGGGGATCTTCCCAACCCAGGGATCGAACCCACATCGCTTATGTCTCCTGCATTGGCAAGCAGATTCTTTACCACTGAGCTACCAGGGAAACCCTCTTAGACTGTATTAGCTCCTCATTTAGGTGTACAATTCCATGTAGCACATTCACAGATTGTGCAACTTTTGGAGCCATTTGTCTTCCCAAAAGAAACCCTGTGCCCTTTAAGAGTCGCCTTGCCTCCCTCCCCAGCTCGAAACCACCGCTGATCCCCTGAGTGCTCTCAGGCAGGGCCTTTGAGCCCTTGCTGAGTGTTGGCTTGGCCCCTGAGCAGATGAGGTCTTGAAGCCGAGGACCCAGGGCTCTCTCTGCCACTCTCTGGGTCTGCACCCCGTTCTGTGCAGGGTGGGGCAGGGGCTTTGTTGGTGGTGTGTGGTTGGACCCATGGCTCCTTACTTCTCCTGCTTTGTCTCGTCTCCCCCTGGGCTGGACGCTGCCTGGCCTCGTCCACCTTGTGGGCCTGGCACCTGGCCTCGGGGGAGGTGACGCTGGGGAGACGGGTGAGGGAGGAGCTATGGCAGTCCTGCAGGCTGGGCCAGCTTCTCCCAGGGCCTGGCCTGGTCTGCACTTTCTAGGGTGTTCCTGGAGCCCCTGAGGTCCTAGCCCACCGTGTCTCTGGAGAAGACACGGGGCTGCAAAGGGGGCCGGGCCCTCTGCCCCCGAGGTGGGCCAAGTCCCAGGGAGCCTGGGCCCACCTGCCCCATGTCTGCACTCCCCGGGAGGCGGCCCTCGGGCGTGAGGCCGTTGCCATGGGAATTGTGTATTGGGATCTATTTTGAGACCATTTCGTAGCGTGATTTTGAATGCTGCCTCGTGTTGGCTGTTGGTTTTCCTACGTTTTTCCCAAGTGAGTGGGTTTTGACTGGCCAGCAGGGCTGGGCAGGGTTTGTTTCTGGCTGTGGCCCTGCCCAGAGCACAGTCTGAGCAGTTGGTAACCGTGGGGGTGGGGCCCTGTGAGGACCCCCTGCAGAGGGTGTGATGGGGTGTCTCCCCCCACCACCTCTGGCCAGCCAGGGCATCAGTGGGCGGGGCTATGCCCTGGGGGACAGATGCTGAACCCAGGAGAGGCCACCCCCAGGACTTGGATGAGAGTCTGGGGGTGAGGGACGGCGGAGCCTTGACAGGAACCCTGATGAGTGACTGCTGTCCGCAGCTCTCCCACTGTTCCCTGGCCTGATGAGGGGTGTGACCACGCTCTTGGCTCCCAGCGGCCACCCGCCTCCCCTGCACGGCATTCACTGGAGCTTGGACTGCGAGCTGAAAGTCTCTACACTTAACATCTGCCCCTCTCACTGGGCTGCAGACCGCACGGGGAGAGACGGGGCTGTGCTGCTCCCGCCATCCCCATGGTGTGCCTGGCACGAGGGAGCTGTGAATAAAGACGTGTGAATAAGAGAGTCAATCTGAGTGAGTGGCCTCGGGGAGGGGGCTTGAAGCGTGCCAGGCCTCCTGCTTGGGGAAGCTTCTGGTGGTATCTGTCCCCTCCCCAGGGGCAGGCTTCAGGGTCCTGACTCCGGGCCGTAGAGTGGAGGAGCAAAGACAGCGGCCAGAGGGGGTCCGGGAGCGTGACCCTTGGGAGGGCGGAGCCGCCCGTGGAGAGCCCGTCTTCGGGGTCAGGCTGCCCGGAGCCCGGGTGTGGGTTCTCCTTGCTGCCTCTGGCTCCAGGAGCAGCTGCCAGATGACCCTCCTGTGCCCGCGCAGGCCAGCTGCTGCTCTTGCTGGATATTCTCTCACTGATGCAATGATTAAGGCAGACGTGGATCCAGGCAGGAAGCAGGGGATGGCAGGGGACACTCCTCTCCCACTCCGAGAGGCTGGGTGGGGGCAGTGGTCAAGCTGATGTGGCCACAGAGCCTCTGCTTGGTGATGGGGGTGACGGGGGTGTCCCTGTTGCTGTCATCTGATCCTGCAGCTGGAAAGACTCGAGGTGGGAGGTTAGGCTGCCAGACGTGTCCCATCACAGTGTTTCTAAGTGGGAAAAATAAAACACTGGAGGGACTTCCCTGGTGTTCCAGTGGCTAAGACTCTATGCTTCCACTGCAGGGGGCGAAGGTTCGATCTTGGGTCAGGAAATTAGGATCCCACATGCAATGTGGTGCACAGCCAAAATAAATAATAAATAAATAAAACCATTATAATCAGGTCAGCCATACATGATCATTGTAAATAAAGTTAGAAAGTACAGGTGAGGAAAAGGATCTGATTTCCTCCCCACTGAATCTGGCACTTTTAGTGCATTGATCCACACTTTTCAAATACAGATGCAGCTGGCATCTGTTTCCTGTTCTTATTCTTATTTTTATTTACTTTATAAGAAAGCAGGATTGTACTACATTTACTTGGGTTTCCCAGGTGGCTCTAGTCCTAAAAAACCCACCTGCCAATGCAGGAGGCATAAGAGCCATGGGTTTGATCCCTGGGTTGGGAAGATCCCCTGGAGGAGGGCATGACAACCCACTCCAGTATCCTTGCCTGGAGAATCCCATGGACAGAGGAGCGTGGTGGGCTACAGTCCATGGGGTGGCAAAGAGTCAGACACGACTGAAGTGATTTAGCATGCATGCACCATGCTTACTCGCCTGGACCTTTGGCATTTGCCATTTAGCATATCCAGAACCTTTCAGGAACAGCAGCAGAGCAGTGGACATCTCCAGGCCTGTCTGTGAAGTGGGCTCTTCATAAGCCGTGATGAACTGCCCCTGTGCTGGAGATTCTGCCCTCCCCAGTCCTGTGGCTGTAAGGGGCGCCTTGATGAGCATGCTGCGCACAGTCCTCTGTCCACCCGTCTGCTGTTGCTCCTGGGTGCAGTCCTGTGAGTCCAACTGCGGTGTCATCGTCTGCAGCCCGCTCTGCGCCGTCCTCACCAGAGCTGCCGGGCTGTGAAGGTGGAGCCCGAGTTGGGGGGCCCCCTTGGCAAGCAAGGACAGCAGCTCATGCATGGGGATCTGCTCTGTGGGGGATGCCCCCTAACTTCCTTGGGTTTGCCAAACCTTCTCTACTTACACGGCATTTTTGCACGTAATCGAGAGCCTTGGTCCTCTCATCTCTACAGTAGGGGTAGCTGAGTTCCCCTCGCTGGGTCTTCCTGCGGGTGAAGTCTCATGGTGCCGGGTCACTCACGGTGTTGGGTGCTGGCCTTTCTAAGGAAAGGTGGAGATGCTGCCTCTGGCCGGGTGGCATCTGTCCACCCCAGGGCAGGGCGAGGTTACAGGAGTTCTGCACATTTCAGCAGAACTTCCCTGGGGTGAATCACTTCACCCTCTATGCCCCGTGGTGTCTGGGACTGATTTCACAAAGGGACAGCGTTTCATAGTGATGACCGAAGGGTGGGCATGAACAAGGCGGGGGGCACCAGTGCCCACCCCTGCCACCTTCAGGGCCCCTTTGGGCTCCTACAGGTCGTTTCGGGAGGACAGGACAGAGGGCTTCAGATGAGCAGTTGGTGTCCTGACTAAAATAATGGTTCCTGCGTGGTGGGTCAGAGTTGTCAGAAGCCTGAGGGGTGTGTGGTTCTGGGGTCTCTGCGCAGCCCTCCTTAATGGTCGGCTGGGCGTCATTAGCCGAGCGGTTCCCAGAGGGAGGGAGTTGAGGGTGGTGTGTAGGCCTGTGGCCCCCACATTCCCTCCGGCTCCCCGCCTGCGGCTGGGCAGCCCTCTATGTGACCCTGCCCCTCCACATGGGCCTGTCCTTGGGCCCGGAGCCCACTTGCATGCCCTCCGGCCCCCTCCTGGGGGAATCCGAGGTTAGGTCCACGCAGCGGTAGGCGCAATGTCGCCAGAGCTGCTGATCCTCCCCCCCACCTCCTCCCTCCTCTCCCCGCCCCTCTCACCTCTTCTCTCTCTTCATTTCTTTTCCGTGACCAGAAAAACATGAGGATCACAGCCATGAAATCGATTCTCTGTCCACCACCATGGTCTGTGGGTCTCTTGTAGCGCCCCGCCTCCCTCGCCTCTGGATGCCCTGGAGACCCCAGCAGAACTGGGAAGACCCCCTAAAGATGGGACCTCTGGTCATGTATTTTTGTTTCTCTTGTTAAAAAATATTTTATTGTTGCTATTGTTGGGACCCAGGGTGGGTTGCCCCAAAGTGTGCCTCGGTGGCATAGTTACTATTGCTATTTTTTTTAAATTAATTTTTACTAGAGTATTGTGAGAGGGTTGTGTTAGGTTCTGCAGTACAGCACAGTGAATCCGGCCATGGAATTTTCCGGGTGAGAACGCTGGAATGAGTCGCTTGTTTCCTGCTCCAGCAGTTACACGTATACTATTTATTCAAAGTCAGTGGACACTCTCTAGGGGCAGCATCTGACAGGAGCAGGTTCTGTCCATGGTCCTGAAGGGAGCAGGCTCTCTCCATGGTCCCGGCCTCCACTGTGGAGTCAGGCAGCTCTGAGCTCTCAGCACAGACGGTTGGACCAGCCCCTTTGCCTTGGAGGCCTTAGCATTTCCGAGTTGTGGGTGGGGGCGAGGGGGTGTGCGGGGACCCTGGCCTCGGGGGTCCTGGCAGGAATTCAGACAGAGGACATGTGTCCCACACGGGACTCCACGTGGCCCTGCTGGGAACCTCCGTCACGCTCCCCACCTCTGGCCTCTGCCTGCACCCTGTAGGGTGGAGGGCCAGGTCCTGGTGAGCCGCCGCACGACCCCATCCCGGCTGGTCTCCTCACCTGAAATGGGGGGATGAGAGATGTGGCGAGGCCTCCCTGAGTCCCTCTGGAGCATAGGTTTTAAGTGCCTGACCCGCTGGAGGCCTTTCATAAACTGTGACCCCTGGCCGGTGTGGACAGGTCACATAGAAATGTTTTAAGGTGTTGTTGGTGTTCCGTTAGGGGATGTCTCTCTGTCTATATTGTAGGTGCCTTGTGTCTAAAGCCCTTGGTCTCTGCATCAGCGGCCTGGACACCATCATCTGCCAGGCCCTGTGCTCTGGGCTCTCTCATATCACGGAGCTGCATATGGAATGTGGGCATGGTCCTGACCCCTGCCCGCGCGGGTGCCTCTGTGGCTGAGTGGCCTTGGCCATGTCACGTCTGGCACACAGGCCCCACCGGCCCTTGTTTTCCCACGGAGCTCTCAGGTGCTGGGCGGGTGGGTGGTGCGCCAGCCTCCGATGCATCCACAGGGATGCTGTGGTTAGAGGTGGGGCGGGGAGCACCTTTTCTTTTCAGGTGGCTCCAAAATCACTGCAGATGGTGACTGTAGCCATGAAATTAAAAGATGGTTACTCCTTGGGAGAAAAGTTATGACCAACCTAGACAGCATATTAAAAAGCAGAGATGTTTCTTTGCCAACAAAGGTCCATCTAGTCAAGGCTATGGTTTTTCCAGTGGTCATGTATGGATGTGAGAGTTGGACTATAAAGAAAGCTGAGCACCAAAGACTTGATGCTTTTGAACTGTGGTGTTGGAGAAGACTCTTGAGAGTCCCTTGGACTACAAAGAGATGCAACCAGTCAATTGTAAAGGAAACCAGTCCTGAATATTCATTGGAAGGACTGATGTTGAAGCTGAAACTCGGCTACTGGATGTGAAGAGCTGACTCATTTGAAAAGACCTTGATGCTGGGAAAGATTGAAGATGGGAGAAAGGGATGAGATGGTTCGATGTCATCACCCATTCAATGGACATGAGTTTGAGTAGACTCCAGGGGTTGGTGATGGAGAGGGAGGCCTGGCATGCTGCAGTCCATGGGGTCACAAAGAATTGGACACGATTGAGTGACTTAACTAATCTGAACTGATTCCCGTTATACAGGTAGGGACACCAAGGCTTGGGACAATGAGGAACTTGCCTCTGGTCAACAGCCAGTACTTGGTAAAGCAGGATTTGCACTTATGTCTCTATTAGTTACTGTTATTTGCTTCCAGTTTCCACTGCTTTAGACTGGGGCTGCCTGGCTGTCATGCAATGCACGACCAGTGGCCAGGATCAGATCCCAGATGGGTCTCCATTCTTCCCTTGCAGGATTCAGTTTTGGGCTGTGAACGCTTAGTGCATCCCAGGTGCGGTGCTGATGGAGTAGAACGTGTGCTTCGAGGAGCTGAGCTCTGGTGAGGTGGGTGGAGTGAAATCCTCCCCCTCGGCTGGCTCAGTGCCATCCGGGGCCAGCAGCGCCAGCCTCACCTGGCATCCGGGGGACAGGGAAGTCTCAGCCAGCCCTTCTGGGAGTCTGGGAGTTCTCCTGGGCGTTCTGGTGGTTAGGACTCAGCACTTTTGCTACCAAGGGCCTGGGTTCAATCCCTGGTGAGGGAGCCAAGGTCCTCATCCTCTGCCCACTGTTCCGTCATGTTCTCCATCACATGCTGTCTGTGTCCTGCTGATTTTCTGTCTGGGTGGTCGACTCTGCAGGTCTTTGCTGCTCGAATGTGGAGGCGTGTCCCCTCAGGCTGCCTTCTGGCGAGAGCCCCAGGGAACTGTGCACATTCAAGCTGAAATGCTGTTCTGGGGACAGCGGGCTGGGGTCATCCTGCCTTGGCTGTTCTGGAGTCGATCGTGGGATAGTGTCCCTCACCACCACTCCACTTTGCGTCTCTTCATCCCATTTTACAAGAAGGAGGTTGTTAGGGGCTGGAGGGGGAGGGAGCCCGGCTCCACGGGGAACACCTGCGAGGTGCTCCTGGCAGGGTGGGCACCAGACAGCCGCAGAAGACAGGCCCGCGTCACCTGGACATGCCCACACAGCTGCCTCTCATTGCAGGGGGATGGTAGGGCCGCCTCTGCCCATGTGTCTGTCTCACTCCGCCACCCCTGCGTCTTTGCTGAGTCGTCCTCATGCCTTTGCTCACTGAGCCCTGGGCAGGGCGGCAGGACCACGGCCTCCCCACTTGCCCGTCCCTGCCCGCGGTGGCACTTAGCAGCCAGGGACTGCTAGAGGCCCAGGCCCAGCCTGAGGAGGGGAGGCCCCTGGGACCACAGGAGGCAGGTCTGCTCTGCAGCTCTCCTGAGCCCGAGCAGTGAGGGGGGCGAGGATTCAGAGCACAACTGGCCCTGGGCTGGCATGGGGCAGGGCAACGCCACCTGTCTGGCCAATGCTGTCCAATCCTGAGCTCCTGGTAGCCCCAGCTAGGGCACTACAGATTCTGGCTGCCTGTTCCACCATGGGTTGGGCAGCAAGGAATTTCAAGGAGATTGTCATGGCAACAGGAAAGCAGGTTGGGTGGTGCTCAGCCTCCTTGGGTGGTGGGACCCAGGCCTCAGCCCGAAGGAAGACCTGGGGCGCTGGGCCATCGCCTCCTGAGCCTCGGTTTCCCCATGAAGGAAAGAGGCCGTGCCTATGCCTTGGGGGCACCCGGCAGGCGTGGGTGTCGAGGCAGCAGCCCGGTGGGGGGACTTGTGCTGAGCTCTGGTTCTGCAGAGGGCAAGTCTCACCTCTCTGTGCCTCAGTTTCCTTATCTGCAGAATGGGAGTACGTGAATCACCTTCCTCTTTAACTGCTCCACCCAGTTCCTCCAGGAGCTCCCCTCCTTGCCCCGGTGTTGGCTCCTCCTTCCTTCTAGTCCTTGGGACTGGAAACCTCGGCTTCATTCAAGACGGGGCCCAGCCTCCGGCCCTCCTCCCGCCACCCTGGCCACATTCTGGACAGGTCGCTGATGCTGGCCTGGCCCCCTCCTCACCCTGTGCCTGCCCAGCTGGTCCCCTCCAGTTCCCACACTGCAGCCAGTGAGTGCAATCCCGCTGAAGATGAAGTCTGACTGCATTGTTCTGGCTTTCATTCCGGGGGGGTTGGAAACTTCTGGAAGGTTCGAGTCAAATTGTCACAGTGGACTACCCGCCTGTCCGCTCCCCCTGCAGGAAGCAGGTCCCCCTGCTGTCATTGCCCTCCGTGCTCCCACCCGCCCAGCACCGCGTCTTCCTCCAGCAGTGTGCTCCCCACGTGCACACCTCCACGCGCGCTGAGATCTGCTCGGAGCCCACTGGCCCGCGCTCCCTCCTGGCTCTGACGCCCCTTCTGTGTTGTAACCGGGGCCAGCGGACTCAGAAACCTCCTTAGGCAGGTGGTTTGACTTCTCTGAGCCTCAGGGTTTCCCATCTCAAATATGGAGAAGGTAGTAGACGCAGAAGGGTGAGAGCGACTGTCTCGAGTGCTAAGCTTCTTAATGGCAGACAGCACGTATCATTGGCAACCAACACATGTTTATTGACTGGGTGAGAAATATATCAATATGTAGGTTTTACTCAGACATTTTTGTGCTTTATATGAAGGATTTGGGCCAAAATAGCCCGTTCTTCCTTGAGCTCTTATTGCTGAGTGTGTGCTACCTGTGGTTTGGTGGTGTAAGTGCTTTTCAGACATTCTCACGTTTCATCCATATGAGGAAATTCCGAGAGGCTGAGGCTCAGTTTTATTGCAAGTACTAGCACCTTCAGAAACGTGTTACTCACCCAGAGTCACATAAAAATAAATAAAACTGCTCTGACCAGCTATTTGATGGAGTGGGTACTGTAGTTACAGAATTCAGATTTTAAGTCAAGATAAAAAGGTGTTCATTGAAATAACTCACTGCCTATTCTTTTCATTCCATCTGCATCTGTTTTCCCATGTCCTTACTAATGAAAAGGGAATAATTTTTTATTAAAGTCATATGTTTCTGATGGAGACACAAATATCTATTATTATCCCCCCTTTTCTTATATAAAAGACAGCATCTCAATCACTGTTCCATCTCTTGCTCTCTCATAGCAGTAAGTCCTGGAGACCTTGGCATACCAGTATGTAAACTCTCCTTTCTTTTCGCTTTTTTTTGGACATTGTCATAGTATTCCGTCATGCGAATGTAGCTGAATTCAGTGAATCCTCTACTGATTCGTGTTCTATTCCTGATAGGAAAGGATTAGAAGCAACTCACGAATGAATAACTTTGTATGAACGTCATTTCATACGTGTGCAGGTGTGCCTTGAGGATAACTGCAGAAGTGGAATTGCAAATGCATTTGCAGATTTGGTAAGAGTAGAAATTCCCCTTCATGGGCTTGGACGGCTGTGCCTGCCCACCAGCAACCTGTTAGTGGGAAATGGTAGTTTGGTATAGCTTGAGGGTGAGATTGAGTATCTTTTCCTATGTGTTGAGCTGTTATTTGTGTTTCTTTCTTTCTTTTTAGGAAGTTGTCTGTACATGTCATTTGCCCAGGCTCTCAGTTTTGACTCCTGACCCAATTTCAAATTCCAGCTCTCCTAGAACTTGAGAAGAAATAGGGAACAATAATAAAAAGAGAAAGGGGGACCTTTGGGAATCAGGCCCCGAGGGAGGGAGCCTGCCCTCTCCCGTTTCTGATCACTTGGCCGATGCTGCTGGATAGTGGCACGAGGGTCAGGTCTGAGCTGGAGAGGCATCCGCGGCCCAGTGCCTAGTGCCGGAGGGCAGGACAGGGCGGGCGCCTCAATTTTTAATGGATGTGGCTGAGGCAGAGGGCAGAGGAGAGAAACCCAGCCTATGCCCTCAATCCTAGGCATGAACTTTGCTTCAGAAATTTGAAAGGGACTGTTGGGGCCAGTAAAAAAAACCTTGGGTCTTATCTTAGGACAAGACCTAAGTCCAGGACTCAGTCCTGGGCCCAAGGCCAGGGCCCAAGCCTACAGCTGTGACTCTCAGTTGTGGGCCGGCAGGGGAGGGCTTGAGCCAGCCTCTTATCAGAACCAGAGCCCGCATCGCATGGGGTGCCTTGGGGCACAAGCACTTTCTGACCTATGAACTCAGTTGACCCCCACAGGGCTCCCAGTGACCTGCTGGTCCTCCCTGCTGGAATACCTCCCTTGATAACTTGTCCTGCCTCAACATTTCAATTTTTATTTTTGTACCACTTCTGATTTTGTCCCCTTAGGGAGCTTCCCAGGACTGTCTCCTCCACAGCCCCCTGGAAAACATGATGTCTCCCCACTGCTTGTTACCCTCTGAGCATGGAGTCTCAGCACCGTGGACAGCGCCTAAGTCATTGGGAACCTAGAGGGGAATCCAGGGGCTTCTTGGAGAAACAGGAAGCTAACACCTACAGAGCTTCTGGAACATGGCCTTGCTAGCCGTGACCCTGCCGTCAGCTCTGCCTGGCAGGCAGCGAAAGGGCTGTGCCCAAGACCCGCTTGGCCCCCTTCTCCCCTCCCAGGTGCCCATGTGCTCTGGTCTGGTGGCCTTTAGCCCCGGGGCAAGTGGCGGCGGGAGTTCGAAGGGCAGGGTGATGAGACGGTGCACCCTACGCCCTCCTCCCCCAGCATCCCTGGCAGCGGCTCCCGCTCCCGTGGACGGTCCCACGGCTCCTCCCTGGCCCAGTGACCTGGTCTTGGCCTGCCTCCTCTCACTGCCCGAGCCTGGTGGCAGCTTCTGGCCTCTCAGTCTGGGCTGCTTCACCTTTCTCGTTGCCCCTGTGACTGGATGGAATTCCCTCTGTCCTAAATTTTTCAAGTGGGTCCTCATCTCCTGCTCAGACTCCTAAGAGGGTTTATATTCAGAGAGGCTCAGTGACCTACCCAAGGTCACACAGCGGGTTAGGCAGACCAGTCCTGGCTCAAACTAGTGCCTGCTCTTCTGCTCACTGCAGCCTAGCTTCCCTGGGAACACAAGCGTGGGCTTCCTGGAGGCAGCTGAGCCCCAGGGGCGGAAAAGGACTGAGCCGGGAGGACCCAGCAGGGTGGAGACGGCTGTGCTGTGGTGGGTACAGCGTGTGCAGCGGTGTGGAGAGGGAAAGTGATGGTTTAGAATGGGTGTCGAGGCCAGGGGCTGCAGGAAGATGGGCTGAAAGAGGGAAGCGCAGCCTGTGCAGGGGGGAGGTTGGGGTGGGAGACAGGGGAGCCCTGGTGTTGGGAGTTGATCTGCTTTGTATTTGAGAGGATCATCCTGGCCACTGGGTGGTCTGTGCCTGAGGATGGGAGGCCGTGAGAAGGTCGTGGTCCACGTCCAGATGACAGAGGATGGTGGCCTGCACCCAGGCAGCACATGGAGCCCAGGAGAAGCGACAGATCGAGAGAGGACCAAGATGGTTCAGGAAGGGTCTGTGGCAGTGGATGGAGCATTGTGTGGGCTTGAGCCCCTCCCCCCAAAACTTGGCTTAAGGGAGGAAGTGATCGATTGTTTCCAGGAAGGTGGGGGCAGGAGGGTGGAGGCTTCCTGGGGGAGGGGCCACCTGACAAGGTTCCGAGCACCCAGCTGCTTGCTCGTCTGTCTCCCCTCCGGGATTGGGACACCCTCCCACCGACTGGGAAGAGCAGCCTTGGCCGGCTGGCCCAAGATGCTGGGGGAGAAGCGAGTGTGGTCCCACCTGAGATGACACAGGAAGAGGAGAGCGTCAGGCAGAAGGAACAGTGTGGACGGCGGCCCGGAGGTGGGCACATGCTTGCTGCATCTGGACAGTAGTCGTGCAGGGGGCTGGGGCGGAGGCTGGGCGGCAGGGTCCGGGGCTGAGCCGTATCCGGCTCACCATCAGGTCACTCCTATTTTGCATCCTGTGCTCCTGAAGACCAGGCTGCCCTTGGGAAGGGCTGAAGGCTGAGACTTCTCAGTGGGCACCAGTGGGGTTTGTTCAGCTGCACCTGGGGCCATCAATTCAGTTCAGCTGCTCAGTCATGTCCAACTCTTTGCGACCCCATGGACTGCAGCACACCAGGCTTCCCTGTCCATCACCAACTCCCAGAGCCTGCTCAAACTCATGTCCACTGAGTCAGTGATGCCATCCAACCATCTCATCCTCTGTCGTCCCCTTCTCCTCCTGCCTTCAATCTTTTCCAGCATCAGGGTCTTTTCTAATGACTCAGTTATTCGCATCAGGTGGCCAAAGTATTGGAGCTTCAGCTTCAGCATCAGTCCTTTCAATGAATATTCAGGACTGATTTCCTTTAGGATTAACTGGTTGGATCTCCTTGCAGTCCAAGAGACCCTCAAGAGTCTTCTCTAACACCACAGTTCGAAAGCATCAATTCTTTGGCGCTCAGCTTTCTTTATGGTCCAACTCTCACATCCATACATGACAACTGGAAAAACCATGGCTTTGACTAGATGGGCCTTTGTTGGCAAAGTAATGTCTCTGCTTTTTAATATGCTGTCTAGGTTAGTCATAGCTTTTCTTCCAAGGAGCAAGTGTCTTTTAATTTCATGGCTGCAGTCACCATCTGCAGTGATTTTGGAGCCCCCCAAAAATAGTCTGTCACTGTTTCCATTGTTTTCCCACCTATTTGCCATGAAGTGATGGGACCAGATGCCGTGATCTTAGTTTTCTGTATGTTAAGTTTTAAGTCAGCTTTTTCACTCTCCACTTTCACTTTCATCAAAAGGCTCTTTAGTTCTTCTTCACTTTCTGCCATTAGGGTGGTGTCATCTGCATATCTGAGGTTACTGATATTTCTCCTGGCAACCTTGATTCCAGCTTGTGCTTCATCCAGCCCAGCGTTTCTCATGATGTTCTCTGCATATAAGTTAAATAAGCAGGGTGACAATATACAGGCTTGACATACTCCTTTTCCTATTTGGAACCAATCTGTTGTTCCATGTCCAGTTCTGACTGTTGCTTCCTGACCTGCATACAGATTTCTCAGGAGGCAGGTAAGGTGGGCTGGTATTCCCATCTCTTTCAGAATTTCCCATAGTTTATTGTGATCCACACAGTCTACGGCTGGGGACATTGGCCGCCTCCTGACCCTGGCTCGTTGACCCTCCCTCCCTGTGCCCACAAGAAGAGCGGAGCAGAGGGGCCCCGAGTCACCTGAGTGTCTGTGGAGCCTTGTGGCTCTAGCTCTTTATCTGATCTGAAGCTTGCCCCATCTCCCTCTAAGGGTTCTTGTTCCCATTACACAGATGAGGAAGCCTAGGCTCACAGGATCCCAAGGCCCTGCCGCATTGTTCTGCCTCTCACTTGCTGTAGGTAAGAATCCTCTTTTGAACTCTGTCTTCTCCTCCAGGAAGCCTTCTAGGACTACCCTGGGTTGGCCTGTCACATCTGCCTTCTCCCTTCTGACTCTAGTTGAATGCGGAGCCTCTGGATGAGGAGGCTTAGGGCATGGGAGAAGCAGGCTGTTGGGAGTTAGCCGCACCTGCTTGTGCCAGCTTAATTAAGCAGTTACATCCCTTCTCTGGGCCTCAGTTTACTTGGATGAGAAATGGGGGTGCAGTGCCTTCCTGGCAGGGTGCACGGGGAAGTCACCACTTCATGACACCACAGCTCAGGACTTGGCGCCACCCAGCTCCCTGCTTCCCTTCTGGCCCTGGTGGGGAGTCCAGCCTCTCCTGCCCCTTCCCTCCCCCACCCCCAGTTCAGGGCTCTGGAAAATCTGCCTAGTCAGATCTGAATGAGGGGGAGCCAGCCAGCTAGCGTGTCTGGGTGGCGAGAGTGGCTATTTTGGGAACGAGCGGGGAAGGAGTGTTTTGTTTTGTTTGTTCCTCATGATTACAAGAGGTGGCAGAGTCCTGCCTCTCCTCCCCTGGACATCGCGTGGAGTCTGAGCTGGGGATGGGGAAGGGATGAGGCCGCGGCTCTCGGTGAGATGGGCCGTCAGACCTCCTGACAACTGGAGGCCATGTGGGGTCTGCAGACTAGCCCTATCACTCATCACTGTCAGCCTGCTCCCAAGCAGCATCTGAGAGAAGGGCATGGAGGAGGGGAGGGCTAGGAAGGCAAGGAACTCAGTCCTCCACACCAGGGTTTTATTTCCAGCTCTGCCATCTGCTCCTTTGTCCAGTCATCCACCCACTGCTCTGTCCATTTGCAGCCAACCATCCTTCTACCCATTCACCCATCTCCCCCATCTGTCTACCCACCCATCCATTCATTTGTCCATATCGAACATCTATTCATTGAAACCGTTTTCCACCCATCCATCAATCCATCTCACCATCCATCCATGCATTCATCTACCCATCCACACAACCATCTATCCATCCATTCATCTCACTGCACCATTCACCCACTCACCCGTCCATTTACCCACCCATCCATCCTCTCACCTATTTGTGTTTACCTGTTATCTCTCCATCTATCCATTTGTCCGTATGAAACATCTATTCATTGAAACAATTTTCTACCCACCCATCAATCCATCTCACCATCTATCCATGCATCCATCTACCCATCTGCACATCCATCCATCTTCACCATTCACCCACTCACCCGTTCATTTACCCACCCATCCATCCTCTTACCCATTTGTGTTTACCTGTTATCTCTCCATCCATCCATCCACCCAATCATCCACCCTATCTGTCCAGTTCAACCATCTATTTATCCATCTACCCATTTATTCATACATTCACCCACCCATCCATTCACCTACCCATTCATCCACAGATACCAGAGGGGCCCCATAAATCTGTGCATTGTCTTATGTGGGGCTCCAGGATAGGATAGCAAATAAGACACGTGATTGCCACCTGGCTTTCCTACTAGCTGCTGCTGCTGCTGCTGCTAAGTCGCTTCAGTCATGTCCGACTCTGTGCGACCCCATAGATGGCAGCCCACCAGGCTCCCCCGTCCCTGGGATTCTCCAGGCAAGGACACTGGAGTGGGTTGCCATTTCCTTCTCCAATGCATGAAAGTGAAAAATGAAAGTGAAGTTGCTCATTCGTGTCCGACTCTTCGCGACCCCATGGACTGCAGCCTACCAGGCTCCTCCGTCCATGGGATTTTCCAGGCAAGAGTATTGGAGTGGGTTGCCATTGCCTTCTTCACCTTTCCCACTAGAGGCCATGATTAAACAGCTAACTTGGCACTTGGTGCTTATCTTTCTGGACCTTACAGTATCGCTTGGGGTCTAAGAGGATGTGAACCAGGTGCCTTGTGGGGGAAGCGCGAGGGGCCAAAATGAAAGGCTCCTGGAGGGGGAGATGTTCCAGGTGAGATTGGAAGAGAGGCCAGGAATCTGCCCAGCACACTCCTGTTGCCTCTGCTGAGAGAGGAGCCGAGGAGGCTCTGAGGTGGGAGCGGGCTTGTTTCTGGGGGCAGGAGGGTCTGCAGCTCAGTGAGGGAGGGGGTGGTCTGATAGCGAGGCCCCAGAGGGCTGGAGAACATCTGTCTGCATCTGATATAGACTATGGCATGCCTGGAAGGTCTGGACCTAGGGACACACGCCCCGAGGCCGACTTCCTGTTCAGAAACTGTCTCCTTTGATCCACCAGAGCCGCCCCTAGATGAAGGGGCCTGGGGCAGTGCGACCTTGGGGCACCCCAGCGATTTCGGGGCTTATGTTTTACAAGTCCACGGTAAAAACACTGCCCAGGGCTTTCCCTAGCAGTATAAGCAGAAAATTCACATAACCCTCCTCTGTTCCTAGGTTGTACTTGGACTTAGAGTCTTCTTTTTTTCTTAAAGCATCTTCCTTTTCTTCCTCAGGTGTATTAACCTGCAAAGCTCTGTTGCTGAGAGAATTGAATGGACACGGCCTTGGGCATGGGGCTCAGCGTCCTGGTCTGGACGCTGAATTGCTGTGTGGTCTTTGGGTACTCAATTGCCTGCTCTGGGCCCCCACTGCCTCCAGGCTGAAAGGAACATGGGGATTAGAGCCTGCCCCTTCTGCTCTGAGGCTCTGGGGTTGGGGGACATGGGGATAGTGCGGCCTGGGGCCGCCTGGAGTAGAAATTCTTGGGAGGGTGTTGCTGAGAACTGAGCCAGGCTGGCGTGGGGTGGGGTGAGCTTCTGAGCCCCTGGACAGCGTGGAAGACGGGTTCTTCCTGAGCCGATAATACCGTCTTGTGTTTGTGGAGCGATTTATGGATTTTGAAAGCATTTTCCCTTGTGTCATCTGATTTGAGTTTTGAGTGTCTGTTGAACAAGTGTTTGCATGTAGTGGATGAGGGGAAGCCGGGCCCTGCAGGGTTAGGGAGGCAGTGGGAATGGCTCCTCATGTTCTGGTGGGGGGGTCCTCAACCACACCCCAGAAATTCTGGAGAGAGCGGGAGGAAGAGTGGGTCTTAGGTGAGGGATCCTAGGTGTGGACCACCGGGAACCATGGACCCTGAAATTGGGAGGAGGGGCACCTGCTGGGGGCAGGCCGGGGGGCCTAGGTAGGCAGGGGCTCAGGGCCGGGGGAACCTCAGTTCAATTCAAAGCAAATATGGCAGCAAGAAAGCAGACATTTCAGGTGCTTTTTTAATTGTGTGTGCATGCTCAGCTGCTTCAGTCATGTCCGGCTCTTTGTGACCCCATGGACTGTCGCCTGCCAGGCTCCTCTATCCCTGGGATTCTCCAGGTGAGACTACTGGAGTGGGTTGCCATTTCCCCCTCCAGGGGATCTTCCCCACCCAGGGATCAAACCTGGGTCTCCTGAATTGGCAGGTAGACTCTTTCCCACTGGGTGCCGCCTGGGAAACCCACTCTTTTTTATTATGTCAAGGTAAAACCAGTGTGTACAAAATGTGTCCAAACACTTCCTGGTGAGTTATTTGTGACCTCATATAACAAAATATACTTTTTAATAAAAAGAATGGTCTCAACCACTTGGAAACAGGTCTGGGATCAGAGGCTCATGCGATGGTTCTCCATCAGTTCCTGCAGGGAGCCCTGAGTGGCAGGGCCCAGGCAGGCCAGCACTCTGGCTGCCTCCACCATCCACGTGTGGAAGGAGGGCCCCCGAGGTGGCCCGTAGGGAGCCAGGCAGTCTGCCCTCACGGCCCACGGCCACCATCCCTTGCCCCCGAGGTACCGCGTTCTGACTCCAGGAGGATGGAGCCAGGGTCCCGAGCCCCTGCTTGGCCTCAGCAGCTTTGAACCCAGAGGGGCCCTGGGCCGCTGCAGCCAGGGGCTGGGAGTCACGAGGGTCCACTGTGTGCCACTTGCGACGGGCAGTCCCAGCGGCCGGAGGTTGACAGCGTGTGGCTGTGTGGTGCTTGCTGTATTTATGGACCCATAAATTACTAAATAATCATCACGCAGCACTTTTTTTCTCCTGAAAGCTCTTTTGGGTGCATATTTCTGTCATTTGGAAGGCAGAACAAACAACCAGTTAATTAACCTCTAGCTCCCAGCACGAGAATCTTGCCCATCAGGATGCCCAGGTGGGCAGTCCCCATCTCTTCCGCCCCCTCACCTGACGGATAGCAGAGGAAGCCCCTTCCACCCAGCTTATTACAGGGAGGGGTACTGATGCCAGCTTCAGGCCAGTGGCAGTACAGGAGCTTGAACCCTGAACCTCTGGGACAGCCTAGGGGGCCAGGTAGTGAGGGCAGTTCTCCCAAATCAGGGAGCACCACATGTATATGGTCAGCTCGCCCTGCCCAGGTTGCTCAGGTGCTGGTCCTTAAATGCATTCATTATTTTACTTTATTTTTCAAAACCTCTGTTGGAGTACCCTAAGTCAAATCCCTTTCGATTATACAGTGGAAGTGAGAAATGGATTTAAGGGACTAGATCTGATAGAGTGCCTGATGAACTATGGATGGAGGTTCGTGACATTGTACAGGAGACAGGGATCAAGACCATCCCCAAGAAAAAGAAATGCAAAAAAGCAAGCTGGCTGTCTGAGGAGGCCTTACAAATAGCTGTGAAAAAAAGAGAAGTGAAAAGCAAAGAAGAAAAGGAAAGACACACCCATTTGAATGCAGAGTTCCAAAGAAGAGCAAGGAGAGATAGGAAAGCCTTCCTCAGCCATCAGTGTGAAGAAATAGAGGAAAACAACAGAATAGGAATGACTAGAGATCTCTTAAAAAATTAGATACCAAGGGAACATTTGATGCAAAGATAGGCTCAATAAAGGACAGAAATCATATGGGCTTAACAGAAGCAGATATTAAGAAGAGGTGGCAAGAATACACAGAAGAACTGTATAAAAAAGATCTTCACGACCCAGATAATCACAATGGTGTGATCACTCACCTAGAGCCAGACATCCTGGAATGTGAAGTGAAGTGGGCCTTAGGAAGCATCACTATGAACAAAGCTAGTGGAGGTGATGGGATTCCAGCTGAGCTATTCCAGATCCTGAAAGATGATGCTGTGCAAGTGCTGCACTCAATATGCCTGCAAATTTGGCAAACAGCAGTGGCCACAGGACTGGAAAAGGTCAATTTTCATGAAAGGCCATGCTGAAGAATGCTCAAACTACCGCACAATTGTACTCATCTCACATGCTAGTAAAGTAATGCTCAAAATTCTCCAAGCCAGGCTTCAGCAGTACATGAACCGTGAACTCCCAGATGTTCAAGCTGGTTTTAGAAAAGGCAGAGGAACCAGAGATCAAATTATCAACATCCGTTGGATCATTGAAAAAGCAAGAGAGTTCCAGAAAAACATCTATTTCTGCCTTATTGACTATGCCAAAGCCTTTGACTGTGTGGATCACAATAAACTGGGGGAAATTCTGAAAGAGATGGGAATACCAGACCACCTGCCCTGCCTCCTGAGAAATCTGTATGCAGGTCAGGAAGCAACAGTTAGAACTGGACATGGAAAACAGACTGGTTCCAGATAGGAAAAGGAGTATGTCAAGGCTGTATATAGTCACCCTGCTTATTTAACTTATATGCAGAGTACATCATGAGAAATGCTGGGCTGGATGAAGCACAAGCTGGAATCAAGATTGCTGGGAGAAATATCAATAACCTCAGAGATGCAGATGACACCATCTTTATGGTGGAAAGTGAAGAAGAACTAAAGAGCCTCTTGATGAAAGTGAAAGAAGAGAGTGAAAAAGTTGGCTTAAAGCTCAACATTCAGAAAACTAAGATCATGGTATCCGGTCCCATCACTTCATGGCAAATAGATGGGGAAACAGTGGAAACAGTGACAGACTTTATTTTTTGGGGCTCCAAAATCACTGCAGATGGTGATTGCAGCCATGAAATTAAAAGACACTTACTCCTTGGAAGAAAAGTTATGACCAACCTAGAGAGCATATTAAAAAGCAGAGACATTACTTTGTCAACAACGGTCTGTCTAGTCAAGGCTATGGTTTTTCTAGTGGTCATGTATAGATGTGAGGAATGGGCCATAAAGAAAGCTGAACACCGAAGAATTGACACTTTTGAACTGTGGTATTGGAGAAGACTCTTGAGAGTCCCTTGGACTGCAGGAGATCCAACCAGTCCATCCGAAAGGAGGTCAGTCCTGGGT
Organism: Hydropotes inermis; assembly: GCA_020226075.1. Lineage (NCBI taxonomy): Eukaryota > Metazoa > Chordata > Mammalia > Artiodactyla > Cervidae > Hydropotes > Hydropotes inermis. The sequence continues at coordinate 11,834,429 of CM035278.1, read as the reverse complement.
GTTCATTGGACGGACTGATGCTGAAGCTGAAGCTCCAATCCTTTGACCACCTGATGTGAAGAGCTGACTCATTGGAAAAGACCCTGATGCTGGGAGGGATTGGGGGCAGGAGGAGAAGGGGACGACAGAGGATGAGATGGCTGGATGGCATCACTGACTCGATGGACATGGGTTTGAGTGCACTCTGGGAGCTGGTGATGGACAGGGAGGTGTGGCGGGCTGCGGTCCATGGGGTCGCAGAGTCGGACACGACTGAGCGGCTGGACTGAGCTGAACTGGAGTTTAGCTGCCTTACAGTGCTGTGTTAGCCTTGTCCTCAAATCCCCTCTTTGTCGTTAGGGAGCACTGAGTAGAGCCCCCGTGCTGCACTCACTGGCTTCACACAGAGCACTGTGTACACGGCGATCCCAGCCTCCCAATTCGTCCCGACACCCGCCTCTCCCCTTGGTGTCCATGCATTTTGTCTATGTCTGTTTTGCATCTATAGCTTCTGCTTTGCATATAGGTTCATCTGTACCATTTTTTCTAGACGTCACGTATATGTGTTAATATACGATATTTCTTTTTCTCCTTATGACTTATTTCACTCTGTATAACAGACTTTAGGGCTGTCCATATCTGCAAATGCACAGTTTCTTTCCTTTTTATGGCTGAGTCATATTCCATTGTGTGTATATACTGCATCTTTATCCATTCCTCTCTTGATGGACATGTAGGTTGCTTCCATGTCCTGGCTGTTGTAAATAGGGCTGCAATGAACTTTGGGGTGAATGTAGCTTTTGGAATTACAGTTTTCCCCAGGTATATGCCCAGTGCATTTCCTAGGACTTCTCGTTTTTGAAATTCACAGCAACCAGAATGTCAACAAATTCTGGTCTGGTTGCAAACGTTCAATCTGTACCTGGTACAAAGCCCATTGCTCCTTGCCATGGCTAGATGGCCCGGACCTGAGATGGGAGGGGACATGGTCCTCTGTTCATCCTCCTTCCCGTCTCCCCTGGGGGTCGCTTCCCTCAGGGAGCAGGAGGGATGGGGAGGGGCAGGGCAGCCACATGCACTGGCTGGGCATGGGGCACTTTGGCTCCGCCCTGTCCTGTGTCAGCACTGCCCCCGCCGCCCACCCTCAGACTCTCTGGGGCCCTGTTAACAGTAATAATAAGAACTGAATGAACCGGTGTGTGTGTCGGGCTGTTTCAGGGTTCACAGTGAGACCTGCGGCTGGGCTAGGCAAGGGGGTTTCTGGTAGCCACAGGCCTGGCGTGCAGATGACATGAGTGAGCTGAGGCTTTACCTGTGCTAACAGGAGATGCCCCAACTTTGCCCTCGATAGTCTGTGCTTCACAAAGCAGCCAGGCTGATAGGCAGAAAAGTAAGCTCAGATTCAGGACTCTGGAGCTTGCTCTGAGTGAAGTGAGAAGCCCTGGTGAGTTCGGAGCCAAGCTCCTCCCACAGCCTCGGATCTTAACTTCCCTGAGCAGACCGTCCCTGCCCCAGGGCCTTTGCACGTGCCACTCTCTCTGCCCGGAATGCCCTCCTCTTGGGTTCCTGCCTGACTTGCCCTCTCACTGCCTTTGGGAGGTAGAACTGAGGCCCTTCCCTGACCACACGCTTCCCCACACTACTTTCCGCCCAGCGAACAGTGAGTTTCCGCTCAGCTTCTGCAGATCCTCAGTTCTGGTGGGGAGACTTTGTTTACTGCTCACTAGTGGCGCCGCTCTGTTCTCTGCTGTGTCCCTAGATCTGAGAACATGCCAGGTGCTCAGTCAGTGTTCTCTTAATGAATGACTGAGGCAGAGAGGTTAAGTAATTAGCCCAGGGCCACACAGCTGAGAAGTGGAAGGGCTGGGCCTGGAGGCCAGGCAGCACAGCCCTGGAACCAGACCTGGCTGACTCACAGGTGCTGGGCAGCCAGCTAAGGCGCTGGAGCAGGGCGGTGCAGGGGGAGGGGGTGGGGAGGGGGTTAGACCAGGTGGGCTGCAGGTCCACACAAGGAACCTGGGGCGGCGTGTGCGGGGCTCACGTGGGGGCGGCACCGTGGGCCCACCCTGTGCCTCTGTTTTTGCTCGGTCCGCCTGCTTCCCACACCCATGCTGTCCACGGGCTGCCAACCCCACGTCCAAGGGCGAGCTCGTCGCCCGGCCTGCCTCGCCCCCGGCGCCAGCGTTTGCATAATTAAACACACGCTTCTGACACGCCACTCTGGCCAATTTTCCAGATCGCATCTGCTTGAAAATCCTGTCATTTTCCACCAGCTGAGTTAGAGTGAAAAAGGATCATTTAACCGGAGCGCATCCATCTTCAGTGCCAGTGAGCAGTCCGGCCCCGTCTGCAGTTGAGGGTGTGTGCGCGCGGGAGGAGGGAATGCTTCTCAGAGGGCCGAGAGCAGCTCAGCTTTCTTCGATTATTTGGGGGACGTCTTACAGGAGTGAATTATGAGAGTCCGTGGCAGTAACTCCTTAGGCTTCCAGTGGCTCCTTTCACCTTATAAGCAGGTGACTGCCTGCCACAGGGAGGCTTCCCAGGTGGCTATGTGGTAAGGAACCCGCCTGCCAGTGCAGGAGCCACGGGAGATGAGGATTTGATACCTGGGTTGGGATGATCCCCTGGAGGAGGAAATGGCCACCTACTCCAGTATTCTTGCCTGGAAGATTCCCTGGGCAGGGGAGCCTGGCAGGCTATGGTCCACGGAGTCCCAAAGAGTCAGACATGACTGAGCGACTGAGGTGGAGATTGCAATTGGGGAAGAAGGGGGGCAACAGTGGCCCCCAGCTTGGTCCCGGGATGCAGTTGCAGGGGGGCCGGTGGGCCTCTGTCTGCCCCACCCACCTGTAGCTCCCTGCGGGCAGGCGCCATGTCCCCACCTGTCTGCAGGTGCTTCTCATTGGTTAAACCAGGCTCTGGGTTGGGACACAGCTGTCCTGGGTGGCTGGTGCCAGCGGGTGTTTATGGTCGCTAGCGGGCGGCAGCGAGTTCCCGGATTTGTGTGCCCCTCAGTGAGGGGCAGTGTAGGAGGCAGGAGCCCCACCTCGGGGTCGACACTGCAGCTGCTACCACCTCGAGTTGGGGTTGTGTGCGAGAGCCCCCTCCCCTGAGCTGAGGCATAGTACTTGTCACAAAAATCAATCATTGTAAAGCATACAACTCAGTGGCATTTTCTACATTCAGCGTTGAAAACATCATCTCTGTCTGCTTCCAAAACATTTTCATCCTCCTGAAAGGACAACCCATACCCATTAAACAGTAACTCTCTGTTCCCCAGTCCCTCTAGCCCTTGTTTTACTGCACTTTGCAGATACTCTTCTTTGCAAATTGAAGGTTTGTGGCAACCATGCGTCAAGCACGTCTGTTGACACTATTTTTTTTCTGACAGCACTGGCTCACTTCGTGTGTCTGTGGCACGTTTCAGTAATCCTCACAGTATTTCAGCCTTTTTCTTTACTGTTACATTTGTTACAGGGATCAGGGACCTTCTGCCTTTCTATCATATTAATAATTGTTGGGGTACTTTTTTTGCAACAAAGCATTTTAAAATTGATACATCCATTTTCTTAGATATAATGCTATCACATGCTTAATAGACTGCAGTATAATATCAACATAGCTCTTACGTGCACTGGGAAACCAAAAAGTTCATGTTCATTGCCACATTCGATTTGTCGTGGTGGTCTTGAGACCTTGCTCGGAATACTTCTGAGGTGCGTCTGTCGCTGCTCTCTGATCCTATGGACCTGCCTCTTTGGCTGTTTCGTGGGATTTCATCACGTGTGGCCTCTGGTGTCTGGCTCCTTTCTCCCAGCAGAATGCCCTCAAGGTCCATCCATGCTGTCGCCTGTGTGTCCACAGCTCAGGGGTGTGCTGTTGTGGGGACAGACATTCACGTACGGGTGGTCACTTGGCTTGTCTCCACCTTTTGGCCGTTGCGGATCGCGTTGCTGCGAACGTGGACGTGTCCGAGTTCTGTTGTCAGTTCTCCAGGGCGAGTATTTAGGAGTGGAACTCCTGGATGATGCAGTCGTTCTGGGTTTAGCGTTTGAAGGAACTGTCAAACTATTTTATACAGTGGCCTCCCCATCTTATATTCTGCAGTAGCCTCTTGAGCGGGGAGCACAGGTGGGACTTGGAGATGTGTGGGTTCCTTTTAGAGCAGAAGTCAGGGTGGAGCACTTTGGGGTTCAGAGCCTCCTAGACTGCCCTGATTCTCTCAGAGGAAAAACCACAGCTCTTACAATGGTCCACAGCCGTGCCCCCATCTTTGCCTCCTCCCTACCTCTGGCGACCCCCCGGCTGCCCCGGCCCCTCCGCTGCCCTTCAGCAGGCCAGCAAGCCTGTGCCTCAGGGCCTTTGCACGGCTGTCCCATAGCCATGGGGTCGGGCAGAAGACCGTGACATGTGCCCTTACCACCCTCTCTCCAGTTGTGTAATTTACTTATTTATTGTGTTCGGTAATCACCGTCTGCCTCCCTCCCTCGAGTGTGTGTGTGCGCGCGTGCACGCTTGTGCTCAGTCGTGTCCGACTGTTGGGACCCCATGGACTGTAGCCCACCAGGCTCCTCTGCCCGTTGAATTTTCCAGGCGAGAGTGCGGGAGTGGGTTGCTGTTTCCTATTCCAGCCTCCCTCCCTTCCTCTGCCCACGAAAGAATCCATGTGTCTGCAGCTGTGCCTGATGGTTAAGTAAACATTTGCTGAGTGGGTGAATGAAGGCGAGGACACAGGTGAGCTCTTTCCCCACAGCTCCCACCAACTTCTCAGGGGCCTACGGGCTTGGGGAGGCTGGGACCCCCCTTCAGACTTTGCCCCTGGGCCCGCCCCCCTGTGTCCGTGTCCCCTGGAAAGCCCACGCTTCCGGGAGCACAGCCCCAGCCCCCTGCTCGTGTCTGTGAACCTCAGACCTAAGAGAATGCCGCTGCCAGCCCAGAGGGGCGGGGGCGCCTGGTTAGGGGCCCAGCGCGCCGAGGGGCCGGTTCCCCTATATGTGCTCAGCACACCTGCCCTGTGGATGTCTTCGGCCTGCAGACCAGTGGTAGGACAGTCTGCCAGGGTCCCCTGTTGAGAGATGTGAGATCTCTTTTTGGGGCAGCCACATCAGTTCACCGTGGTCAGCTGAGGGTTACCTGTTAGTTACCAAGTCTGTGCCATAAACTTAGAGCCCATTTCTGGGAGTTCTTGTTTATTTATTTATCATGATTTTTACTTTTATCTTGTTAGGGTCAAAATTTTTAAATGCTGGAAAGGTAGCCAGAACTACCACATCCATAATGGCTTTCCCTGGTGGCTCCGCGGCAAAGAAGCCGCCTGCAATCCAGGAGCCACGGGAGATGTGGGTTTGATCTCTGGGTTGGGAAGAGCCCTTGGAGGAGGAAAAAGCACCCCACTCCAGTGCTCTTGCCTGGAGAATCCCATGGGCAGGAGGGACTGGCGGGCTACAGTCCGTGAGGCCATAAACTGCTGGACACAACTGAAGCGGCTTAGCATGCACCACCAAAATACCGTTCCTTTATTCAGCCCATCAGTCAGTAAATGTCCCCGGAATACCTGTATTCCCACGTCTAAGATACTGCCTGACTCAAAGTCGGAGCACTGTCCTTGAGGGCACCCATCCTTTTATAGCAGACTGTCCCCATTGCTGTGTGTGAGAGGCCTCTTCTGGGTCATTGTGGGAGTCATTAACAATCTTGCTGAGGTCAAGTTCAAGATAGAGCCCTGTGGCCTGCCACTGGAGACCTCTTTCCACGCTGACCTGGTCCCCAGAGTCCCTGTTGTACTAGTTATTAGCAGAAGTTCCGAAGCCACCGTCCCAATTGCACATCTTCACCCATCTTCTCCACGGGATACTGGAGGAGACTCAGAAGCTGATGACTTTGGTCAAATGTCTGTTTGAGTGGTGTTGGTCCTTCCAAACGGAACCAGTGCTGCCTCTGCGGAGCTGGCGTGGGGCCGGTGGGCCGCGGGCTGCCTCCTAGCAGCTGCAGAGATGCCCCGCTCACGGCCTTTCCCTGCAGGCGCTGGCCCCGGGGGTCTTCCTGCTCACCGGACCTGGGCAGGGCTTCCTGGAGAGGTGACACCCCCCCAGGCCTTGAGCACTGGGTGCAGTTCCCAACTGAGAAATGGGGGAGGGATCCACGTGGGGAGTGGCAGGACCCCCGGGTGCAGGTGTTGGAAGATGGGCAGTGGGGAAGGGGCAGGTTTATCCTGGGGGCTCTGGCCACGCCAGGAGGGGCAGCTGAGTGAGAGCTGGGAGGACTCGGGGTGCGAGGCTAAGGCAGTGGGGTGCTGAGCAGTGTTGGGGGTCTTCAGCAGGGGCAGGGCAGCATGTGGGTCTAAGATGCAGGAGACCCCCCTCTCTGTAGCCAGGGTGGAGGTTGGGGAGCAGTGGGGGAGTGGAAGGCCCCTGCAACAATGATGATCCCCCCATACACCTCTCGGGGCTTCAAAGGCAGGCGCTCCATGTCGATGGTTAATTGGCTCCAGGTGACACGGGGGATGTCTGGCTGAAGCTGTCCCCAAGACAGACATGGGCCAGGCTGATGGTGGCGGGTCCCCAGTGCCAGAGGATGGGCAGGAGGGCAGAGGGGCTGGCTCCTCTGGAGCACCTGCCCTGGGCAAGCCCAGTTCCAGGATTTTCCGAACACCTTCTCCAGCAGCGCTTTCTGCACCCTGGGTGGGAGGCAGGTCAGGCCTTGATTTGCAGACGGGAAAGCCCAGGCCTAGGAAGCCTCCCGGCTCTTCTGCCTGGTGTTGCCAGGTTCCTGAGCTCCCAGGACCCCGAAGGCCCAGCCTGGTCCCTTGCTGAGGGCAGGTGGGCCTGGGTGGCAGAGGGAGGGGTCTTTTCCCTCTGTAGCTGAACCCTTGAGTGGGACAGACCTTGGGCTCATCGGCCAGCCCCAGTCTCTGGAGGGTGAAAGAATCCTGACCTCTTCTTTAGGCGGGTCCACTGGAGCCCAGAGAGGGTGAGTGAGGCGCCTAAAGCCACACAGCACGCATCTCCCACTCTGCCTTGGTGCTCAGGGCCCGGGGGCGCCTGGGAATGCTTCCTTGAGACCCTTTGGAGCCCTCGAGAGAGCCCCTGCTTGGGGGGCTGCGGCCCAGGGTCCTAATGTGTGCATGCACGCCACATGAGTCAGTCGTGTCCGACCCTCTGTGACCCCGTGGACTGTAGTCCGCCCGGCTCCTCTCTCCTTGGGACTTCCCAGGCTAGAACACTGGAGTGGGTTGCCACGTCCTCCTCCAGGGGATCTTCCTGACCCAGGGATCAGACCCGCATCTCCTGTGTTGTCTGTATTGGCGGGCGGGTTCTTTACCACTAGAGCCACCGGGAAGCCCCGTGGTTCGCTCTCCACATTCTTAACTCTAAGATGCCAAGAAGGTCCCTGGGTGGGGTGGGGAGCAGCTTCGTGTCTTAGTCTGATGCCAGCCTTCTGTTTCTGCAGTCTCTTCCCGCCTGGTGTGGAGCTGGGTGGGCTGGGCAGAAGACCCCCCCACCCCCGCCGCGCTCCCGGGGGCTGCCAAACAGGCCTCCCGAGCCACGGCTCTGAGTCAGGGGCAGTGATGCCCAGGGCTGAGTGGGTGCCCCTGAGCCTGGGGGCCCTCCTGAATGCTCCGGCCATGCCCCCTGCGCCCACCCCACCCTCCTGGGCCCGCACAGTCCTGCCCGGGAAGACTGTCCGAACCGTGGGCAGTGATCCATTAGTGGGTTGTGAAATCAAGTTAGCGGGTCACAGCCAGAATATTAAAAAGCAAACTAGAATAGAGGGGAATCAAATAATGGGATAGAGAGAGAGAGGAAGCGAGCCGGCAGGAGAGCCCACGCTGAGACCCGGCTGACCGCGCACACTGGCCGCCGCATCACACGTTCCTGGCCGCGCCAGGCTCAGCCTGTCTGGGTCTGACTGTCGCTCCTTCCACCTGCAAGTGGGGGATGCCGGTCCATTCCTCCCTCCGCCCCTCGTTGGTCGGATGGGGTGATAAGGATGATGGTAGGACCTACACCTGCCAGTCCCCAAACCCCTTATCAGCAGAGCAGGCCTGGCCCTGTCTGACGACGAGACTGTTAAAGCTGGGATTATCGTAGCTTCAGTAACAGCTGCCTGTTCCTGGGCATGTGCGGATATCCCTGGGGGGTGGGGACCACAGCCACCACCCTCGGGGGCCTTGGGTTGATGCTGAGAGCACCCCAGGGCCTGGAAGTCTGGAGCCCACAGCAGTGTGGCAAGAGACCTTCCCCAGCCCTGGGGGTGAGGAAGTGCCGGGTGGATGGAGAGGGTGCTCCGTGGACCATGGGGACCCCCCTGGAGGAGTGGCAGGTGAACCAGGGCCTGAGGATGGGAGAGGCTCTGGGTAGCAGGTGGGGTGTGTGGGCATAATTCCAGGCAGAGCGAGTGGAGAGGGCTGCTGGCAGTGTGGCTGGACTGCAGCCAGGGCAGGGGGCCTGCGGGCCTGTGCAGGGGACAGCTCCAATGAGGCAGACTGCCTGTGGAGGGCCGCCCCTTCTCCTCCTCCCCTCTCCCCTCCCCTCCCCCTCCCCTCCTCCCCACCCTCTGCCCCTCCCCACTTTTCACTGTTATTGTTGTCATCGGGGCTGGTTACTGGTGACCCCTGGGCTCGCCCTTAAAATTCTGAGAGCCCTTGTGTTCCTCTTGGGCTTCCCTGGTAGTTCAGACAGTCAAGAGTCCACTTGCCAATGCAGGAGACCCGGGTTCAATGCCTGGGTCGGGAAGATCCCCTGGAGAAGGGAATGGCTCCCCACTCCTGTACTCGGGCCTGGAGATTTCTGTGGACAGAGAAGCCTGGCAGTGTCCCTCCTCCCTGCCGGGCCCTCTCAGTCCCTGGAGCCCCCTTCCCCATAGGAGCCCTCCTCTCCAGTCATCTGCCCGCTGAGCCTCTAGCTCAGAAAAGGTGCACCCATCTCGGGGCCTGGGGCGTGGTCTCCAGCCCCACTCCCCCCCCTCTCGAGGGCCTTTCTAAGAATCACCCTCTTAGTCTTACCCAGGCTTTGGCTCAGACGGTCCATCTGTCTGGGACCCTGTGTCTCCCTCTTCTCTGCCCCTTACCCCCGGGGTTCGTCCAGCTGCAGCTGAGTCCTGAAGCAGGACAGGTGTGAAGTCCTCTCCTCCAGGGCACTGTCTCTGGGCCCCAGTCCCAGTGAGGGACACCCTCCGGCTCCCAGGGTCCCATCCTGATCTCCTCCCACAGCCCAGGTGACCGGGGTGGACCTTGAACCTGGCTTCCAGAGTGGGGGGGGGCCCTGGTTCTTGCCTGATCAGCCTGACTTGTCCACCGGGAGCTCTCTGGGCTCCCATGATACCTGCATACAGTGGATGGTCTCCCCGACCCCCTCCCAAATGCTCCCTGTTGGAATATCAGGAGGACTTCCTGTAAGAGGGGGCTCTGTGGAATGGGAACATCTTGGAGATGCAGAGGTGGACGTGATCTGGCTTGGCTGGTTTCATGGATTCTGAACTGTCTGCTGAGCCCGGTGCTGGCAGCGAGTCCCTGCTTTGTGGAACGCTGATGGGATGGGGTGAGGAGGTGTTAGATTGTCCACCTGAGGGATCAGGGCACCTGTGACCTTGGCAAGCCTGCTGCAAGGGTGAGAGGCAGAGGGATACGGCCGAGGGTGTGGGGGGCTCTTGGGGGGCCCAGCTGAGTTTGGGGCAGGTGGGGGAAGGTCTTGACTGTCAGCCCAGGGGTCTGGGCCTTGTTGGAGGATCTGGAGGGTCCCGGGGGTATCTGAGCAGGGGGAGGATGGCAGTTGTCCCCTTTCCGACCACAGTACCCAAGTCATGTTCATCAGCCACCTGCCCCCAGACCCGCTCTCCTGCCGGACAGAGAGGATCCCAGGGTCCAGAGTGGATTAAACACTCAGGCCGGGTCAGGGTCAGCCGGCGAGCTCTCTGCCCAAGTGGGGAGCCCTTGCAGGGCTCAGTGCTCCTCTCTGTGGAGTGGGCGTGGCGGGGAAGGGGGCAGGACCTGCTTGGTCACTTCATGGCAGGGAAGCCATTGGTGAGCAGGACTGGGCATCACCGTCACCAGCAAAGTCAGAAACCAGCCCTCGGCCTCCTGGGCCTGGGTTCTGGAATTTTCTCTGCTCTCCCCCTGGGCCGTCTCCCATCCTCACCGTGTCTCTAGGGTGTGGGATCCAGCCTTGGGCTTCCACCCTCTCTGTGTGGGGCTGGACCCGCTGCTGCTTCCGAAGTCCTCTGAGCAGATGGGTTCTGCCAAGAGGAAGAAGCCTCTCCCGGCGTCCCCTCTGGGGGTGACCTGTCGAGAACTGTGTGTGTTCCTAGCCTTTGGGCCATCAGGCTAAGCCAGGAGGGGAGTCCCAGTTGGAGCCCAGAGAGGGCATGTTAACTGGCAGAATCACCTGTCACTTGACAAGACTGGGGGCTAGTTCAGACCCATGGCATTCTGCCGGAGGCTCACTTTGGAAAAAAAAAAAAACAACTCAGACTTTAAAAAAAAATCTGCTTTTAAGCTTACGGAAATTGTTGATTGGTTTTGATTACAACAAACGAGTGAATTACAGTTCTTCTTTTTCAATTAATTGAATTGTTTTGGTGCTGCTCCCAATTTTTCCAGTGGGGGTTAGGATCTCCTTTGTTCAAGGACCTCTGGAAAGGAGCTGCTAAATTTGCTCTTGGTGAGGGATAGAATTTAGCTGATTTCAGTTTTAGGTAAAAGGCTGCCCCTAAGCCATAGAGGTCACTTGGGGTTTTAGGAGCACCCTAGCTGGAGTAAGGACACTCCAAAGTACCTTCCCTGATGCAGGAATCTTTTTGGGACCACCCTGGGTGAGAGGTCATCCAGCCCTAGCTTGAATACTGTCAACTGCGGGGAGCTCACTACCTCACTGGACTGTGGCCGGCCTCTGAAGTGGACATCTGTCTGACAGAGCCTGAGCGTAGGCCTGTTCACTGCATGGGGTGATCCCTACCAGTGGGACAGCTCCTCCACCAGGCCCTTCCAGAGTTCTTCTCATCTCCTGCAGCTCTGGCCTTGCCTTCAGGGAGCTCCTGGTCAGGTGCGGGCCAGCCAGGGCCAGGGAAGCATGTAAGCAAGGGGATCATGGCTCTGCCCAAGGGCAGGGAGGGGGGCACTGGGCAGAAGCAGGGTCAGGAAAGTTGCGATGGATGGGCTGCCAGAATCAGCTTATCCTGCAAGAGACCAGGCTGCTGGTGAGAAGGGGCTGGGCCTACTCACGGATGAAGGGGTAACGTGTGTTAGAAATTGGGCATGCATCCAGGCTTCTCAGGTGGCGCTAGTGGTCAAGAATCCACCTGCCAATGCAGGAGACATAAGAGACGTGGGTTCGATCCCTGGGTCAGGAAGATCCCCTGGAGGAGGGCATGGCGATCCACTCCAGTATTCTTGCCTGGAGAATCCCATGGACAGAGGAGCCTGGTGGGCTACAGTCTATGGAATGGCAAAGAGTTGGACATGACTCAAGCAACTTAGCATGCACGCATGCAGCAGGGGTGGGCTAGAGAGGTGGGCGTGGTCAGAGTGGGTGCAGACACTGTTGTTTGGGGTGACCATCACATTGCCACTCCACCTCCAGGAGAAGAAAGCTCACGAGGCTGACATCCTGGGGGCTGAGGAAGACTGAGGATGCCAGGAGCAGGCCCAGCACCCCTCAGGTCATCTGCTGCAGGCCACGTGGTCCCTGCAGATCACAGCACACTGAGGGGCGGCCTTTCTGCAGCATGCTGGGGAGAGCCAGGAGGTTTGAGGAGGCAGGAGTTGGAGGGGGAAGTGCCCTGAGTGTCCTGGGCCCTAGAACAGAGCTGGGGTGCAGCTGCAGGGTGGTCCAGGCCTGCACTGCCACCCGCAAAGGTGCAGGTCACAGGGTGCCCTAAGCCACCAGGAGAGACAGAGCCCCTGCTTGGCGTCAGGCCCTGGGCTGGGTGAGGCCCTGATCATCTCCCTTAGTCCCCTCTAGAAACTAGGAACCTGAAACACAGGTATAAAAGTCATTTTATAAAGGTGGCTGATCCACCAATAGGTATGCATTCTGACCAGCACATTCAGTAACAGGGATGATGGTGGGTCCAGTGACTACGATGAGCCCCCAGTGAAGATGTATGTCCATGAGGTCTCCGAATGCCCCAGTGGGACATGTGGCAGGGAAACATGTCCCGTTTCTGCTGAAGTCATAGCAGCAGCTGCTACGGACCCCTCTGGTTTGCCGTTCCCAAGTGTATAGGAATCACCACCTTGCAGCCAGAGGGGGCTGACTATGAAGGTGGTCTATTTTCCTCCCATCCAGATTTTGAATTCTATCCACAGGCCACCAGGGTTCAGGGTCCCTGCCCTGACAACAGACGGACTCGTGGTTTTAGGAGGCCTCGTGAACTCTGGGTGGCTCTGGGTGCAGGTCTGCGACCAGGATGATCAGCACTGAAGAAATAACAGTTCTCTGACAGACCCTGGCCAGCACAGGGCTGCAGGAGTTGGAGGAGGACCCCAACCCAGTCCAGAAGGGGCCCACAGATGAGCCCAGACTGCTATCTGGGAGAAAGAGGTGTGAGGCATCCCCGGTTGTGGTACCATCCCATCCATCACCCCACCGGAGGTCAACAATGTGGCTGGTTTGGGGAGTGGAATGTGGGCAGCATTGCAGGAGCTTGACAGGGACTCTGGGGAGAGCAAAGGGGGAAAGGCATGTAAGGGCATGTGTTAGGTGACAGACAGACTAGGGTTCAAGTCACCAGCTGGACTGCCGATGGGCTCAAGCAGAAGCTTTGTGGATGCGAAGGCCACGGGTGCTGCTCCCTTTAAGCTCCACACAACCTCTCTGCGCTGTGTGGGGCTGAGCACGGCGCCTGGGGCCCTGTCCGCACTGATAGCCAAGGCTGGTCTTCCTGCTCTTCTGGGGCTGGGAAGCCTGCCGAGCACAAGAGGCCCTGGGAGGCACACCTTACCTGGCAAAGCAGAAGGAGGCTGGACTCGGGGTAGCTTGGAGGTGTGATGAGCAGGCTCAGAGGCTGCAGGACCTGCTGAAGGCTAGTGTGGGGGCCAGGCGAGGGCTGGCCCTCAGCCCTGGACAGGCAGGCCCTCCCCCGATGGTGTCTCTGTGATGGATGGGGCAGAACCGGGATCCTTGCCTCACCTTGTGGTTGTGGACACTGACCTTAGAGAGAACGTCCGAGGCCCAGCTGGGCGGTCTCACAAGGTCTGGCCAGGGCTTGCTTGTATGGAGCCGGCAAGCTGGGTTCTGGTTGACTTGGGGGAGCTGTTCCATGTGCTGGCGTCTTGCCACACACATGGGGGCTGGGCTTCTGAGACAGTCAGAGAGGCCAGTCCTGGAGGGAAGCACATTTCTAGCCTTTTGGGCATTGTATGTGCTGTTTGTTTGTCTGGCTCTTTGTGACCCCATGGACTAGAGCCTACCAGCCTCTTCTGTCCATGGGATTCTCCAGGCCAGAATACTGGAGTGGGTTGCCTTTTCTTCCTCCAGGGGATCTTTCCAACCTAGGGATCGAACCGGCGTCTCCTACATCTCTAGCATTGGCAGGCAGTTCATTTACCACTGAGCCACCTAGGAAGCCCCCAGGTGCTGTGAACCCCATGTGGCTACATTGAACGACATGGCCAGGCTCAAAGTCCACATCCTCAGAGTTGTGAGGTGGAGCCACAGGCCATCTCAGTGCCACCTGCTTTGTATTAACAGCTTGGTTTTCATTCCTTCCCAGTTGCTGGTACAGGGCAACTGTTTATTCGCCCTGTGGCCTCAGGGTGTGTTGGCACTTTTGGACAGAGAAGGGAGAGTAGCTAGCACGTGTTGGTCACCTACTATATGCCAGGCACGGCAAATGAGCAGATGTCTGTGGTCACACCACCTGGGGTCAAATCCTGCTGGTGGCCTGCCCCCTGGTAAGGTCCTTCACCTTCCCTGTGCTCCATTTCTGCTTCTGCAAATGCTGGGACCTGCTGGGAAATTATGGTGAGGGTTGGTGGGCTTATCCACTCAGCATCACTTGTCATAAAGTGCTCAGTGAATGTTGGCAGCTAATATTTCATGAGAAAAGTGGAGCTCAGAAAGATGCAGTAATTTGCCCAAGGTGGAATAGCTAGCTACTAGATAGACCTCAAAGCTCAGATTCCCTCCTCCCCACGCCCCTCCCACTTATGTTAATCAGCAGCACACACAGAATGCCCCTGTACACCACAGAGCTCCATGTGAATGCTGTAGCTTTGATGTCTGGGTGATGTTAACTTGGCAGCAAGTGCCCAGAATACATCAGAGGGAGTTCAGTCCCCCCAACCCTGCTGTGTCTACTCTGTCATTCACACAAGACTGTCCCATGAGCGGGTGGGAGCAGTTATCTTGGCCAGACTGTGGGCCCCTTCCATTTCTCCCCTTCCCCCTCAGGATCCCAGCTCCGTTTCCACTGGAAGTAAAGGAGGAGACAAGATTTAAATTGAATTTGAGATGACACTTTAGACTTTCCTGAGGTTTGAATAACTGAAAGGGACTGGAAAAGTTATGGAATTTCCCCCAATTCTTATGAAGGGACAATGGGGCAGACAGCATGGGGTTGAAGGCAGTGGCTGGGGCAAACATTGAACCAGTCCTTACATCCGTAAAGTTCTGTTCCCTGCAGTTTGGGGCTCTGTTACTAGGTAGTATATGTTTGTAATTGTGATGCCTTCCTGTAAGACTGAAACTTATCCTTATAATATGTCCCTCTTTGTCTCTATTAAAAATGTTTGTCTTGAAGTTTGTTTTATCTGATGGTAGTATGGCAACTCCAGCTCTTTTGGCAAGTTTGCATAGTCTGTATTTTCCATCCTTTTGCTTTAAACCTGTTTGTGTTCTTGAATCTAAAGTGTATCTTTCATAGACAGCCTGTAGTTGGATCCTGTTTTTGTTCTTTGTCCATTCTGCCACTTTCTGTCTGTTAATTGTGCGGTAAATTTATATTTAATGCAGTCACTGATAATGCAGGCTTCAAGTCTGTCATTTTGCTGTTTGCTTTCTGTATGTGTTCTTTTCTGTGCCTTGATTCCTGCAGTATTGCGTTTAAATATTCTCTAGTATATAATTTTGATTTCTTTGTTGTTTCTTTTACTATATATATATATTTTTTATTTTCTTAAGTTCCCCTGGGGGTTATAATTCACATCTTAACCTTAAAAAGTCTAGTTTGGATTGATGCCCACTTAGTTTTCTTTTTTAAAAAATTAATTAAGTTGGCTACATCAGATCTTGTAGCACACAAGCTTCTCTAGTTGCAGCACGTGCTCCAGAGAGTGCACAAGCTCAGTAGTTGTGGGCTAATTTGCCATGCAGTATGTAGGATCTTAGTCCCCTGACCAGGGATTGAACCCATGTCCTTTAGCATTGGAAGGCAGGTTCTTAACCATTGGACCACCAGGGAAGTCCCCTGACTTAATTTCAATGGTGTGTAAAAGCTGCTCCATTATAGCTCCATTTCTTCTCTCTTTCTTTGTATTATTATTATAAAAAAAAATTACACCTTTGGGAATTTCCTGGTGATCCAGTGGTTAGGACTCCAGGTTTTCACTGCCAAGGATGTAGGTTCAGCCTCTGGTTGGGGAACTGCAATCCCGAAAGCTGTGTGGTGCAGCCAAAGGCGGAAAAAAATGCATCTTTACATATTATAAGCCCTTCAGCACTGTTTTATTATTATTGCTTTTTTTCAGTCATCTTAAACCAGATAGGAGAAGAAAAGGGTTACATATAAATCCTTACATATATAACCTGTGTTGTTATCTTAACTGGCATTCTTTATTTCTTTGTATGGATTTGAATTACTGTCAAATGTCCTTTCATTAAGCCTGAAGGGCTTCTTTTAATATTTCTCATAGGGCTGGACTACCAGCAATGAATTTTTTGAATTTTTGTTTATCTGGGAATGGCTAAATTTCTCCTCTGTTATTGGAGGGTAGTTTTGCTGGATATAGAACTTTTGGTTAATGGTCTTTTCCTTTCAATACTTTGAGCATGTCATCCCAGTGCCTTCTGGCCTCTGGTGTCAGGTAAG
This sequence comes from Hydropotes inermis, assembly GCA_020226075.1. Lineage (NCBI taxonomy): Eukaryota > Metazoa > Chordata > Mammalia > Artiodactyla > Cervidae > Hydropotes > Hydropotes inermis. The sequence goes on along the minus strand of CM035278.1, from coordinate 11,818,424 downwards.
AAGTCAGCTGTAACCTTAATGAGGGATCCCTGTAACATTGGGTTATTCTCCTCTTCTTTCAACAGTCTATCCTTATTTATGACTCAGTAGCTTAACTGTTACTGTCTAGGTGTGGATCTCTTTGAGTTTATCCTATTTGTTAGTCTTTGATGTGCTGATTAATATTTTCATCAAATTTTGGAAGATTTGGGTCATTATTTCTTTGTATGTCCTTTCTGCCCTTTTTTTTTTCTCTCTTTCTCTTCCAGGACTGTAAGGGAATAAATGATAGATATTTTATTACAGTCTCACAGGTCTCTGAAGACTCTATTCATCTTTTTCTCCATATTTTTTTCTGTCCCTCAGACTTGATAATCTCAACTAACCTGTCTTTGGGTTCACTTTTTTTTTTCTTCTGTCAGTTCATATTTGATGTTGAGCCCTCTGGTGGATTGTTCATTAAAGTTACTGTACTTTTCAATCCTAGAGTTTTTATTAAAGAACAATTTCTATCTCTTGACTCTTCAGTGAGACTCTTTCATGCTTTCCTTTGTTTCTTAGACATGGTTCCTTTCAGTCTTCGAACATATTTGTAACACTTGATTTAGCATCTCTACTAATCTCTGGCTTCCTCACAGACAGTGTCTGCTGGCTCTCACCTCCACCTTTTCTCCCCCATGTATGGGCCTTACTGTCCTGTGTCTTTGTGTATCTTAGAACATTCTGTTGAAAAGTGGAATTTGCTCAGTCATGTCCGACTCTTTGTGATCCCATGGACTATATACAGTCCATGGAATTCTCCAGGTAAGAACACTGGAGTGGGTAGCTGTTCCCTTCTCCAGAGCATCTTCCCAACCCAGGGATTGAGCCCAGGTCTCCCGCATTGCAGGCAGATTCTTTACCAGCTGAGCCACCAGGGAAGCCCATTGAAAGCTAGATGTTTAAATGATACAGTGTGAAAACTCTGGAAATCAAATTGCTCCTTACCCTCCAGGATTTAATGTTGTTGTTTTTGTTGTTGTTACATTTTGTTGCCAGTGATGCTGCTGTTTGCTGTCTTAGCAACTGTCCTGGGTGAATTTTGTAGATTCTGTATCCTTTGTCACACGTGGCCAAGAAATCTCTGCTGGCTTAGTTTAGTTGTCAGCTAGTTGTTGGACAGAGATTTCCTTAAATGCCTTGAGCCAATAAAAGTCTCTGCCGAGGAATTTGTATAGGGGTTGGGGTACACATTGCCTTGGTAGGCAGTTTAACAGCTCCATCTTAGCCTTTATTCCTGCCTGGTTAGAGCCTCATGTTCATCTCGAAGTGGGAGTTTAGGGCTGTATAAAGTATTCCCTGTAATGTAATGTGCACAATCCTGTATATGCATGTGACCTTCTAGATTCACAGGGGTCAAAGTTCCATTCCCCAGTTTTTCATTTTTAAGTTTTTGGTCAGCCTCTTGTTATTAGGTTGGTGCAAGCATAATTGCAGTTTCAGACTGAATTTTAAGTCATTATAGCTAGGCTCAAACATATCTTATTAATCACAATAGGAACTATAAAAAAAATAGAAACTATTACAGTCAACACATTTTTGCCAATGAGAAATAAGTTTATTTATTCCTATTGCATAAAAATCCATGCTTTGGGATTTGACAAACTCTTGGAAAGCACTTTCTGCCTCCTGTTGGTTGTGGAAGGATTTTCCCTGCAAAAAACTGTGTTGGCGAGAGGTCAGGTGAATATAGTAAATGAGGCAAAACTTAACAGCCCAATTTGTTCAGCTTCTGAAGCGGTTGTGTGAGACGCGGTCAGGTGTTGTCAGGCGGAATTGGACCCATTCTGTTGACCAATGCTGGCTGCAGGCATTGCAGTTTTCAGTGCCTCTCACCAATTTGCTGAGCACACTTCTCGGGTGTGATGGTTTTGCTGGGATTCGGAAAGCTGTAGTGGATCAGCGCAGCAGGCCACCAGTGACCCTGACCTTTTTTTTGGTGCAAGTTTGGCTTTGGAGCTGCTTCTCAGGACAGCCACTGAGTTGGTCGTCACCAGTAATTGTATAAAATCCACTTTTAGTGGCACATCACAATCCGATCAAGAAATGGTTTGTTTTGTTGTGTCGAATAAAACAAGACAACACTTCAAGATGATGATTTTTTAAAATTTCCAGTCAGCTCCATGAGACATCTACTGATCAAGCTTTTTCACCTTTCCAATTTGCTTCAAATACTGAATGACCATAGAATGATTTTCACTAAGTTATTTGGCAATTTCTTGAGTGGTTTTAAGAGAATCAGCTTCGATAATCCTCTCGGCTGGTCAATGTCAGCCTCTGATGGTTGGCCACTGCACTCCTCATCCTCACGGCTCTCATCTGCTTTTCAAAACGTCTTGAATCACTACTGCACTGTACATTCATCAGCAGGTCCTGGGCCAAAAGTGTTACTGATTTTGTGAGTTGTCTTTGCTGCTTTACGACCCATTTGAACGTGAGTAAGAAAATCACTCGAATTTACTTTTTGTCTAACATCATTTCCCTGGTCCAAAATAAATATAAAATAAACAGAAAGTAATGTCATTAGCTTATAGCAAGAAATGTTCATTAAAGTGATGTATAACATAACCACATTTAAGAATGTATTCCAATATCAAATGGCAAAGTTCAACAGTGCAAAACTGCAATTACTTTTGCACCAATCTAATAGTTCCAACTAGTAATGCCACTTCAGGTAGCTGCGCTGTTAAAAAATTGCCTCTGATTATTTTCAGCAAATGCCCTGGGGATATGCTTTCTCACTGAGCAGGCTCTAAGTCAGGTCAAATGAGGACTAGTTGTGCAAGTGGAACTTTCAGGAAGCTGTGAGACAGGTCGCATAGTGGTAATTCTCTGGGTACGGGATTTTCTGAGGAGCTCGAACCCTTCTCTTCCCCCTCTGGATGTCGGGATGCTGTTTTCACAGCTGTCGCGACTGCTCTGCTGTTGGTTTTCAAGGCTGCCGTGGAGCTAGGGACAGGGAGATGGGACCAGGAAAAGTTAAAATGCCATAAGGCTTTCCTTTTTTACTACAATTTAGTCATTTTTCTTGAATAAGCATCTTGGATTATTGAAAGGCTTTAGTTAATTTCCAGAATTTGAAAACGTTGACAGTTTCCCCAGTGCTGTCATTCTCTGGAGGAGTAGATTTTTGGAAGTCCTTACTCTGCCATTCTGGGAGTTGGCTGTCCATCAGTGAAGTTCTGTGACCTCAGAAAGCACACGAAGGGTTGGGTTCTTTGGTAGTAGGTGGGATCCACCTCTGCTAAAAGGAAAGGGCCAAGGGGTATGGGGGAAAAAGAGACTCTAGATCTGGACAGGTGAGAGGCTCAGGAATTGACCGAATCTTGGGCCACAGGGCCAGCCCCGTTCATCTCAGCTCGGATGACTCTAGTCCTGACTATGACCATTAGCATGAGAATATCTGGGACTTTGGCATCATACTAGCTGTGTGACCTGGGGCAAATCGCTTGACCTCTCTAAGCATGTGTCTGCATCCAGGAAAATGGGGTTGATCCTCCCTAGGAGATGGGCATGCCTGGGAAGAAGGTTCTCACCAGGTGCTGCCCTCAGAGGTAGGGGGGACAATGAGGGATCTTCATTGTTGCATCTCTTGCAGTGCTCAGCCCAAGTTCAGGCATCTCACTGGTTTCTGGCCTTTCTATGTGATACAAATAAAATACCAAGGGCCAGAAAGAGTGTGCTTTTGGCTAAAACACAAATGGTTATTAGCAACAGAGACAAACTGGAGATCAGTGGATTTCCTAGTTAGCCTATTTAAGTAATTATGGCTCATCTACTTGAAGTTTATGAAGAATTAAAAATGTTTATGAAGAATTTCTATTGTCAATTTAGTGGCACAGCACTTTCTTATAAGTAGAAAAAAGAAGGCTACATAATTGCTTATGTATGATTTGCTCTCAGCCATGGAAGATGTATTTAGGAAAAGGTTGGAGGAAATATAACAAGATGTTCACAGGGCTCCTCTTGAGTGGTGGCACTGTGGGTAATTCTTTCCTGCTTCTGTAGATTTTGTCTTTAAACTTCTGGTGCTCTTCTCTAGGCAAGTAGTATTCCTACAATTAGCAATTTGCAAAATGGAAAAACCTCAAAAGTAGAAAATAAAGTGAAGTGGCTGGAAGTCTAGGAGATAAATGAAGGAGGATTAGATCAATGGGGATTTTTCCATCTCTTGTTTTGTATCTCAGTGTTTGATCTCTGCAAGGTTAGGTGACTTCCCCAAGGTCGCATGGCTGAGACACGGAGGAGGTGGTGCCAGGACCCGGGTCCTCTCTCATAGTTATGAGAGTGATTGCAGGCACAGAGCATCCCCCTTGGAGGTACCGGCCCGCTCCCCTTGCTGGTGCTGTCTCATGCCGGGTGTGATGGAAACTGGTGTTGACAGATTGAGGAGAGCGTCCACCCCAGTGATGTGTCACCCTTGGCTTTTTTGGGAAGGGTATTAAGGGCAGTGCTCTGGGCAGGCATGTGGGACTGGTACCCAGAAGCTTACATCAGTGGGTGTCTGCCGTTGGGAGCCCTGTGAGCGTCCCTCCAGACTGCACCCAAACTCTCGGAGATCCAGCCGACTTTCCACCTCGTGGCAGGGTCAGAAATGGGCACCAAAGCCAGAGTCTGGATCAGGTCAGGGCAGCGGCTCGTGGGCCCCAGTTTGGGTGGTTCTAGAGTGTAGACTCCAGGGTCTGCTCCCAGGGTCCTGATTCCATGGGTCAGGGGCAGGGCCTGGAGTCTGCATTTTGACCGTCACCCCAGCCCCATGAATGGCCTGTGGCCATGCTCTGCAGAACGCTGGGCTAGGGAACACCTGAGTGGGTGGTGCCTCAGAAGGAAGGATGTGGGTTTTGCAAAAGGAAGACACATGTGGAGGTGGCCCAGGATTGGCCGGAGGAGACGACGACCACCGCTGGGACTTGCGTGCGCCTGGCCCTGGGCTGTGTGCATTGCAGCACGTTGCACCCCCCGCCCCCCACATTGTGGGGATTCCTTTCCCTTTGACAAATGAGGACAGGGAGGCATGGTGAGGCTAAGTGACTCTCTCAGGCACATGACCTGTGTGAGCACTGCTAGTCCACCTTTAGACCTGCCAGTGAGGGCTCCCCGAAGGTCACCTCCACCCTTTGGGGGAGAGCAGACAGCTTTCCCACTACTGTACATACCTGGTCCTTCCAGCAGACTGTCCTGGATGAATGGTGTTCTGGGGACAGGTTTTGACTGGGGGAAACGATGGTCTATGGCTCTTTTTTGCAGAACTCTGAGCTGGGGGACACCTGAGTGGTGTTCTCGTCCTCCCCATCTCATCCTCATCCCATCCAAGGATGGGAAGGGGGTCAGGTCTCCACTTGCATTTGCTGAGGGTCTGCTATGGGTCTGTGATGCCATTTCATGTCCACTGCGGTGTTCCAAGGAAGATCAGTGATGGATGGCGACCTTGTATTGTTTTGAGCAATAATGCAGTGATTTCTATATACCTGGCTCTCTTTGATCAGAGTTCAAGTTGCCCCACTGAGCCCTCCCAGCCTCCCCAGGCAGCAGGACCCATCTCGTTCTATGTGGCAGAGTTGGAACGGGGTCCCAGCGAGGCCAGCGCTCTTCCTGTGGCCTGAGCCTAGTGCCCTTCCCAGACCCATCCCTCAGACGCCCCCTCTCCCAGGGCCGGCACATGCGGTCTCTGAGGAGTGCGGTGCATCCCGGAGCGGACCGCGCCAGGGCAGTCACGGAAGCAAGCCCACGGGGCCAGGCTGCTCTGGCAGGGAGCACGGCCGTGTGTGCAGCAGGATGGGCGGTCCCCTCTGGCCTGGCTCCCTTGACCGAAGCCAAGTCTCCGGTCCTGCATAAGCAGCCCCGGGACACCGAGCCGCTCACCAGACAGACAGAGGGCCGCTCTTGCAGTCCAAGGGCCATCTCTCATCCACAGACAGCTGGCAGGCTCTTTAATTAAAAGGGCTCCGTGGCTCGGCTTTTGTGTGTAGATGCTCCCTGCAGCCAGGGTGGGGGTGTCTGGGCAGGCTCTTCTCCGCAGGGGTGGGTGAGGGGATGGGTACCCTTCCCTTCTCAAGTGCTGAGCCCAGGGCTGGGCTCCTCATTTACAACCAGGGGCAGGGTGGGAGGCTCGGCATGTGAGACCCTGGGGAAGTGATCGCGTCTCCGTGCCGCAGGCCCTCACATGTGAACAGAGAATACGGTAGGCTTCCCCAAGAGCCCATCTTTTCCACATCCTTCACCCTACCCTCGTGGCTGCTGTGTCTTCTGTGATGGTGCCGCTGATTTACAGCCTTCACAGCAGTGGCCGACACAGAGCACCCTCCCTGCGTCATCCTTGTCATCTTCGCCATCACCGCCATCACCCTCGTTGCGTCATCACTCGCTTGGCCTTGCCAGCGCCTAGCACAGGGCCTGACACACAGCATCATCCTCGTCATCACTACCACTGTATCATTGTCGTCTTTATAATCCACATTGTCCTCATTGTCCTTATCGCCAGGCAGCCCTGCCCCGAGTCCTGAGGGGCACTGTGGCCAGCTGTGCTGGGGGCAGGGGAGGGCCCACAACCGGTGGGCAGCAGTGCCCGGGGCTAGAGCACCTGCTTCTGATGCTTCTTGAGGAAGGGAGCGGCTCTCGGTGTGCGAGATGTGGGTGGTTGCCGACGTGTATGCACGGAGATGAGCTCACCACTGCCACATGCTTGGGTGAGGCCAGCTGGTGACCTCTAAGGCCGAGCACTGACCCCACCAGCTCTCACAGGCCCCTGTGCCCCCTACTCGGTGGGAGAGGGAGAATCCGCAGAGCTGGAGGGGAACCCAGAGTCCCGGGCCTAGACCTCTTGCCTCAGGGTCTGCCCTGGAACAAGACCCCAGCGTGGCTGGCCCATGTGAACACGGGCAGTTTGGGAAGTCGAGCATTTACCTTCACTCGGCTCTTCGGGCATCTGAGAGGCAGAGATGACGATTTTCAGCTGTGAGAGCACCCAGCCCCATCCCCCCACTGGTGTGGATCATGCTCCTTTCAGGGAGGGGGGCACTAGGCGTGACCACAGGCCACCTGAGTCTATGTCCCTTAGGCCCCTGTGTGCCCAGAGCTCCTTTGCGAGTCGCAGTGAGGGAGAAGAGGGCCTCCTGGAGGAGGTGGCCTTTGAGCTGGGTCCTGAAAGGGGGGTGAGAGCTTCCTGGAGGGAGGCGCAGGCTGTGTCTGCAGGGAGCCGGGAGCACCTGGGTGGGGCTGGGGGGCTGGGGGACTGGGGTCCCAGCACTCAGAGTCCTGAGTACCTTGATATCCAAGGCATTGTTTTCCCCAAGGATCTTTCATCCATGAATTCCACCTGCTCCCTCCCTCTCCTATACTCCAGGCCCTGAACGAAGAGTCCCCACTTCTAACAGAAGCAAAGCACGAGTTTGAATATTTCGTTTCACTTAAAAAAAAAAAAAACCCAAGTATCAGTTATTACTGAATGAGACAGTATTCTTGGGTATGAAAGCTGACTTACAATTTTCTTATTCTGCCATAGACTTTTCAAAAGTCAGCCCAATTTTATATAATTTTTCTTGTGAACCTGATTTTTATATTTAGGTTTGTTTCCCTATATTTCCTTGCAGTTTTTCTTTCTTTCTTTTTTTTCAGAGGCAGTTATGGATCGTGGGTGGTGAGGGAAGGAGAGTGGAATGGGAGAGATGGAGGATCCAGCTCTGCCCGGTTCTGGGGCTCCTCATCCATGGCTGGGAGATAACACCACTCACTGTGCAAAGGGTGCTCCCCTCCTGCAGAGTGCTCCCCCTCCTGCGGAGTGAATGAGTTAAGGAAGGTGACTCTTCCCTGGCCTAGTGTGTGCCCTCAGTAGACTGTGGTTGTGGCCGCCACCATCATCTGTTATTATTACTGTTATTATTGGTTGGTGGGAACTTCAGAGAAGCTCACCACATGACACATGGCCTCTGAGAAAAAGATGAATGGCTTTCCGCCGGCTTCCTGATTCTGGACGCGGTCCCAGGGGAGCCGCGGCTGGTGGCTGCAGCGGCTTCTGCAGTCGTCTGCGTGCCCGGCAGAGGGCGCGCTTGCATTTTTTGGTCTCTGACTCTGGCGGCCCACGGAGGCTCCTTAGCAAGTGGGCTGTGGGCTTTAACTGGCGTCTCAGCCCCTTGAACTCTTTCCTGGCCACACCATCTGAGATCCTCTTCAGAAGCAAACCTACCTGGCAGATGCAGGGCCTCTAGCCTCCAACAGCAGGGTTCCATGCCTCTGTGGGTCCAAGCCTGAGATATTTGAGGGGCTGGGTGCTGGGAGTGGGATATGCCTTGACCTGGTCCTGCTCCCAGTGTTCAGGTCAGAGCCGGGACCCTGGAAGCTAGGAAGAGTCTGCTTCAAAAATAATGTGTTTTTTTCTCTTTTACGGCTGAGTAATATCCCAAATACCACGTTTTCTTTTTATTTAATTATGTTTATTGGTTTATGACATTGTATGTTTCTTGTGCAGTGTTAAATGTCTGCTTCTGTACAAAGCAAGGCATTCTCACCTCCAGAAGTCTGGTTTCCGTCTGTCCCGGCGCAGTTGACCCCTTTACCATTTCCCCTCCTCCCACTGCCCTTCCCCTTCTGGTGACCACTAACCCTCGTTCTCTGTATCTGCATGTCTGTTTTTGTCTGGTTTGTGCATTTATTTTGTTTAAAATATTTATTTTAAAATATCTTACTGAAGTCATTGATGTACAAAGTGCTTGTTTCGGGTGTACCGCAGAGTGATTCAGGTTCTGTGAACAGTGCGGCTGTGAACACTGGGGCACGTGTTTCTCTCTGAATTAGGGTTTTGTCCAGATATGTGCCCAGGAGTGGGATTGCTGGGTCACACGGTAGCTCTATTTTTAGTTTTCTAAGGAACTTCCACATTGTTCTCCGTACTGCTTGCACCAGTTTGCATTCCCACTAGCAGTGTAGGAGGGTTTCCTTTTCTCCACACCCTCTCCAGTATGTATTATCTTTAGACTTTTTGATGATGGCCATTCTGGACAGTGTAAAGTAGATACCTCATTGTAGTTTTGATTTGCATTTCTCTAATAATTTGTGATGTTGAGCATCTTTTCATATGCCTGTTGATCATCTGTATGTCTTCTTTGGAGAAATGTTTATTCAGCTCTGCCCATTTTTTGACTGGGTGTTTTTTTTTTTTATATATTGAGCTGTATGAGCTGTTTGTGTATTTTGGAAATTAATTCCTTTGTTGATTGCATCATTTACAAATATTTTCTCCCATTCTATAGGTTGTCTTTTTGTTTAGTTTATGATTTCCTTTGCTGTGCAAAAGCTTTTAAGTTTAATTAGGTTCCACACTGCATTTTTTAAAATCTATTCATCCATCAATGGACACTTAGGTTGCTTCTGTTCCTGTTTTTAAGGCTGAATAATATCCCATTGTAGGGAGAGACCACATTTTGCTAATCCATTGTTCGTTGATGGACATCTGGGCTGTTTTCACCTTTCAGCTGCTGTGAGTGGCACTCTGTGAACAGGCATGGAGTACCTGAATACCTGTTCTAAACGCTTTTGGTTATACACCTAGGAGTAGAGTTGCTAAATGTAGTCTCTAAAGGGAGTATTTTTTTGGTTACTTTTTTCTGCTCTTAGAGAACATTCTTAGGCAAGCTGTAAAGTCTTGCCTTTTACTTTCCCGCTGATGTCTGGGTGGTAACCACTGTCTGTCGTGGGTCATTTCCAGCACATGTAGGGCCCCCTGCCCCCAGCCAGGATGCATGTAGGCCCCATCTGAGGGTCTCCTGATGGCAGCCTCCCAAGTCTTTGTGGGACTAAAGGAGAAGCACATGGGGCTGCCCACGCTCAGTGTCCTCATCTGTAAGATGGGAATAATAACACGTCATTGGGTCCCACTGGATTCTCATAACATGGAGGGAGCAGGGCCCAGGGGGTGCAGCCCAGGGCTGGGTCGGGGTGGGGAAGCCCAGTGGGAGTCTGGACCAGGGTTTCCAGGAGACCCCCATCCCATCCGCCAGGCACTCCTGAGTGATAACACAGGCCCAGTGAAAGGTGAAATGTCCGTCCAACACAAGCAGGGGGAGCGGGCACTGGGTTGGTATGAGTGGGAAGGTCCCTGAGGCTGGGTGGTCTCTGCTCTCAGCTGGCACCCCCTACCCTATCTGTCCCAGCCCTCCCAGGAAGGGGCTCACCAGGCTGTCCCCGGCAGGAGGGGTCCTCCCTCTAATGACCACGAGCTGTCATTAGAAATCTGTGGCTTGTGAGCTTGCATATTTTTAAAAATATATTTTTAGGTCTCCTTTCCCTCTTAAGAACAAACAATGAAGTGAAACCCAAAGGGAACGTTTTGGGAAATGAATAATAATAATAATAATAATAATAATAATAAACCTATGAGGAAATTGCTCTGTCATTAAATAAAACACCAAACCTGCTAGGTTTTCCTCCAGAGATCACAGTGCCAAACCAGTGACTGAGCAAGGTTCTTCCAGGCGCCTCCGAGAGTGGCCAGGGCTCAGGCTGTCGCGTCCCCGGCCGGGACAGGGAGCCTCGGGTTCTCATCTGTGAGTTGCGGTAGAGGTTTTGTGGACCGAACCCCGGGGGGATGGTAGGAACGGGCCTCCGTCTGCCCAGGATGGCCACGCTTGCTGGGCCGTGGTTCAGCTTGGTGCTTTGTGCGGGGCGGTGCTGACCTCTGCCCACTTGCGAGAGGCACGTCCATGGCCTTTATTTGTGCATCTGTGAAATGGAGCTGGCGGGTGACTCTTGTGGCAGGAACCTTGCTGTGATGGGGCAAGGTGGATGGGGCGGTGGGGGCCGTGAGACAGGGCTCAGCGGTGGGGGGCCGTGGCCTGGCTGGCCGCTCACTGCCCACCTCCTGTCCCTGCCTGCCCTCTCCTCAAGTCCATTCTCTTCTCTCCTCCCTTCCCTCCAGCTCTGGAGCCTCGTGACTCCTGCATTAGACAAACAGATGGTTGGTTTTGTGTTATTTTGTTTGGCCTGGACCGCGTTTTAAAATGTTTCATTAGATGCTAATTAGATTCCATATTTTCAGTATCCAGTATTTCCAGCTTCTCTTTAAAAACTGGTCGCCCTGGCCTGCAGCCCTGGTCCCGGGGCTTGGGGAACAGCTGCTCTTTCTGGGGACTCGGGTCTCCAGCTGGCCGCCGGCCGCTCACAGGCCTGGTTTCACCTCCCCTCCGACAGACCTGGTGGACTGTAAGAGAAATTGTGTGAGGTGCAGGGGCCTGTGAATTGCAGAGTGCTTTGTTATCCACCCCAAACTGCTCTTCATTATTTCTAGTTATGCTGAGGTGTAGGACATGTTGAGTGTTAATCCATTGCAATCAAGACACTCAATGAAGTCAGATTATCGGGACACAGGTGGGAATGGCTGACTGGAGACTGGACTCAGACCTGGGGGTGGAATGAAAGCCCCCGTTTCTCAGGACAGTTGCCTCTGTGGCTAGGCTCATCCTCATGGTGGTGGAATGACTTCCGGGGCTCCAGACAGCATACTCTGGCTCCTTTCTGGCAGGAAAGGGTGAAAGGCTCATTGGTCCAAGGCTTGGCCAGTGGACCCAAGCAGAACCCACAAGAAACATCCCCTTTTGGGCAGAATGGGGGTCCTGCACCTTGGCCCAGGCCCCCGTGGTGGGACCTGGGGGATATTCGGGCTCTGTTACATAGTGAGAAGGGTGTCTTGACCCAAAGCTGTCACAGAGATGGCCCTTCCAAATGAGAGAATGAATGCAGAAAAGCTTTATAGGCTGTGGTGTGCTGTGGAGGCGACCCTCACTCCCCTCTATAGAGGGAAGAAAGTCAAGGCTTAGCGTCTGAGTGGCTTCCCAGCATTGTGGTTGGTGAAGCAGGAGATGGAGCCAGATGTGGTCCTTGGGTCTTCCTGATCTCTATCCAGGAACACCAGGAGGACCCTTCCTACCCACTCTCACCGCCCCACCCCTGCCCCCCTACAGGGGCCTGTGATTCATTCTCCTTTTTGGTGTCTCCAGACACCTGGGGCTCAGGAATCCTGGGGAGCCTGTACGGGAGCTGGAGTGAGGCCAGTGCTGGGAGGATGGATGAGGGTGATGCTGGTTGCAGCTGAAGTCGGGGTCGAGGGGGCGCCAGAAAACACAAGGGGCCTAGGGCAGTGCCCTTCTCCAGCCCATCCCTCTCCAAAGCCACCCTGAGTCATTCTTTAATAGAATTTGTGCCTATTTTAATTCCTACAGGCACAGAATCCTTGCATGTCCTTTATAAATATTTCATTCTCTTCCAGCAGCAACTTTCTTAACGTCCACACGCCTGGGTGGCCGCCTCCTTCCCTGGGCTGTGCCTCCGGCGGACCGCTCTCACCTGGCGCCTGGCCTTGACAGCTGCCCCCACTTGGAGTGGCAGAGCGCCCCAGGAGCTTGGGGTCTCGGTGAACTCGACCAAGGAGAACGAGCTGGCCTGGGCAGGGAAGGAGGGGACCGCCCATGGTCCCTGAAGGGCAGAGTCTAACCCAACCTGTCCTGATCCCCAGGGGCCAGTCTTGTTCCCCACCCCCCAGTGTCCTGGAGGGGAATTCAGAGCCAGCTTGGTCATTTCTGGCCAAGGGATCCTGGCAGGCTTCACGGAGGGGCACTCCACAGTGGGGGAAGCTTTGCAAATGGTGAAGGGCTGCAAAAGTCTGAACAGGTCGTTTACAGCCAGCTGTTGATGGGCTTAGATTTTGGGGGAGCCACGGGCAGTCCTGGAGTGTCAGGAGTGAGGCTGGTCTGTGACCCCCGTTGCCTTATACTTTTCCCAGTGAGGACAGCCTGCTGGACGGTCATAGCATCTTAGGGAATCTCAGCCCAGAGCAGGAGCCAGGCCCGGGAACTTCTCAAACCTGGCGGCTGCCACACTCCTAGGGAATCTAGCAGGAAGTCAGGGGTGGGGGGCACAGGGCGTTTTTCTGGGAGTGCTGCCTGTCACCTCAGTGGGCTCTTTGGGGCACCCCCAACCCAATTGGAACCATCAGTTTCATTATCCTCCTTGCCCACCTGGCTCCCTTGCGGGGACAGAGCCTATTCATTTATTTTATTTGTTAGCCCGCTGCAGCCCTGAGATGCAGGCCTCTTCTCTGCAAAACTTCTCCCAGGACAGATCAAAGAGACCCACTAAGTATATTAAAGGGGCCGTGAAAATCAGGCTGGATGATGCAGTGTCTCGGCCAAAGCTGCCCCCGGCTGTGCCGGGCTCGGGATAGGCCAGGGCCTCAAGGTAGGCCTGGAAGATGGAGGTCCTGTGTGCAGGGATGCTGCCTTCTAAATTCTGAGTGACTGCCCCATGCCAGGCTCTGGGATGTGCCAGGGTGGGCCAGGAGTGGGCTTCTGCCCACCTGAGCTGCATTCTGGTAAAAAGGCAGTGGAAGAGAGGAGGGCAGCAGAAGGAGGAGAAGGGCGGGGGGATCTCCGTCCCTACCCAGAGGCCCAGCCCCACGGTGGCTGCAGCAGGCAGGATCCTGAAGGAGACGTGTGGTCCAGGTGGTGGTCCTGCCCCAGGAGCTCCCAGGCCCCCGGCCCCGGACTTGGGGATGGGAGGAGATGCAGAAGGAAGCAGCTGAGAAGGCTGGCGGTGCGGGCAGGCCACAGGGCAGCTCTGTCCTGTCCAGGCATGGCTGGCTGAGGACCCGACACGGGTGCCCACGTGTGGGAGGCGTGCCTGGCGTCCGTGTGTCGTCCTGGGCTGGGGCTCAGGTCCGGGTGCTCTGGCCCGAAGGCTGCAGAGCATGGGTCTGGGTGACAGCACGGAGAAGGGCCGTGACCCAGCATCAGTTCTAGGGGCGTCGGTCCACTCGCGCTGCAGTAACAGAATGCCAGCCTGCGGGGCTCACACAGCAGACGTGTCTCGGAGTTCTGGAGGCTGGAAGTCCGAGATCCAGGTGACACAGGGTTCAGTGCCTGGGGGGAGGGTGGGCTCTCATCCTGCCTGCCGATGGCCACCTTCTCGCCAAGTCCTCACGTGACAGAGGCAGAAGAGCGCTGGCTCCTTCATCTCCTTATAAGGGGACCAGTCCCATCAGGGGCCCTCATTCATGGCCTCATGTAAACCTCATCCCAGAGGCTCCATCCTGGATGTCCTCTCCCTGGTGACCTGCAGGAACGTTCAGTCCACAGCAGGGACCTGATGCCCTGGTAAGCGGTCAGTTCCCCCTGCCTCTCTGTCCCTCTCCATTCCTCCTCGTCCTCGGCCCCATTTCACAGACAAGGAAACAGAGGTGTCTTTCTTGGACGCTCAGGAGTCCAGATAGTTCTTCAAGATGGGGCTTGCTATCTGAACAGTTCTACCTCCTCTCTGGGTTTGCAGGTCAGGAAGCCCGTGCAAGTGTGGAGCTGGGCTCTGCAGCCTCTGTGGGCCTGACTCTGCCCATCTGATTAGTGGGGAGGTTGGCCAGGCAAAGTGCAGGTTCTTCTCCAGGCTGAATCCCCATGTTCCTCTTGACGCATAGCCCTGCAGCGCTTGCACGCTCCACCCCCACCCCTGGGCTCAGCCTCTAGGTGCTCTCCTGGGGCGAGGTGCATGGGCTGGGCTGTGAAGCGGAGCTCGAGGGTCTTCCGTTCTCCTGAACCTCTGTCACCGCCCATGTCCACCTGCCCTGCCCTCAGTGTTCCTGGAGGGGGAGCCAGGATCCTTGGGCCCCAAGCGGATGCCCATTGTCTCTGCCCTTGGCCTGGTCCTCGGCTCTGCCACAGGACCCTGGGTCCAGAGGGAGGGCCTGATTGGTGAGAGCAGGACAAGACAGGAAGCGCTGAGTAACATCCAAATTTCAGTGGAGACAGCGGCCTGGGAGAACTCCACACACCTCTCCTCCTGGCGGGCTCCTATCCATCCAGCAGTGACCCTGCCCCAGTCTGAGCAGGGAGCCTCCTCTGTGCTTCTATCACATCCAGCATGGGCTCTGGGGTAGAACTTTCCACCAGGCAAAGCTGATGATGCTAAGATTCTGACGCTGTGCTCAGCCTCCCAGTTTTGTGACTTGTGTTCACCAGATCCTCACCACATAGGGCCTGGTGGAGAGGACGCCGGCCGGTGTTGAGCTGAGGCCCCTCTCACACCCTCCCTGAGCCCTCCACACCGGCCCCACCGCTCCAGTGAGCTAAGCTGGGTCTCAGTCCTGGGGTCACTCTGGCAAGGGCTCCACCTCCTGTCATGGCCCCGAGGCACCTGAATTTGATTCAGAGTCTGTGTCCCCATCAGCTCCAGCTTTGGGACGGGACCTGGGAGCACCTCTGGGGGTGGGCCTCCCCCCGACCCTTCTCCGCCCACCTGTCTCCTGGTTGGTGACAGTGTCCTGGGAGCCACAAGACGAGGGCCCAGTGGGGGCTGGCGGGCGAGTGAGCTGGGCTGGGGCACTGCCTGAAATGCACTCCAGGATGACTCCCTGTGCTTGGACCCTGAACAGGCATCCTGGAGCTCACAGAGCAGGAATCAGAGCTGCCGTGTGTGCACACGGGGGATGGCTTTGCAGGCTGTCCTCACGCCCAGGGGCCTGGCTCCTTAGGACCACAAGCACGTCTGAGTCTCAGGCTCTGCATCCGTGGAGAGTCAGCAGTGAGAGGGCTGCAGGGCTGAGTGCAGAGGGACAGTGAGAGCCGCCGTGTCCCCTGCATGCAGGGAGCTTTGTACCCAGTGGCCTGTGGCCTTTGCGTTCCCCAGCCTGAGGAAGTCTGGGTATCAGTCGTGCTGGTCACTGCCGGGCTCCCACAGGGCTGGGGAGGGATGACCCATCTCCTGTGGAGTGGCTGTGACCTGGTCTTATTTGTCCACTTCCAGCTGCATTTCCCATATCCGTCCAGTGACGTGAGTGAGTCTTCCGTGGTCACAGAGCAGGAGCCCACAGGCTTCCACCTGGGGCTGGGGTTTCAGAGTCTCTCCTGGGCCCCATGCACACCTCCTAAAACACATATGGATCAATTTTAGAAGTCTCTTTGATGAAAGGATGACCAGTTTACAATGATGGAAGGATGACCAGTTTATGATGATGGAAGGATGAACAGTATGGCCCTGGGTGGGATTCCTGAGGTTATGTTGGTGGAGGAGAAAGTGGCTCCCAGTGCGTGGGGAAGCCTAGAGCTTAGAGGCTCTAGGGGGAGCGTGGGGGCATGGGGGAGCCTAGGGTCCTAGAGGGCAAAGCTGGACAGAGGTGTGGCTCTGAGCTCATGGGCTTGGGCCTCACAGGTGGGGTGGAAGGTGACCGAGGAGAGCACGCACCAGCCTGGGAGTCCTCGGTGGCGTTGTGACTCCCATGCCCTCCACCGATGGGAGCTCTGGCCGTGGGCTGGCTGGCAGCCTTAAGATACCAGGGGAAGATGAAAAGCCCCTGTGGCCCCCTGTACCAAGCACAGGTAGTATGCATAGTCAAGGCTCAGGGTGAGTCTGGATAACATATGAGCAGATGCTTGAATCCAGCTCCACCTAAGGAGGCCAGGCTGCCTTCATTCACTCACGGATTAGAAAAAAAAAAGACAGTCTTTTAGGATTTGAGTTGTCAAACAGTTTTTGTGATGGCATCGAGTATTTGTAGCTGGTTCTCCTTTGGGGTTTTCTGTCCTGTTGCATTGAGCTATCGGTCTGTTTTTGTGCCAGTGCCATACTGTTTTGATTACTGTAGCCTTGTAGTATAGTCTGAAGTCAGGGAGCCTGATTCCTCCTAGTCCATTTTTCTTTCTCAAGATTGCCTTGTCTATTCACTCAATAGTGAAAGGCCTCAGAGACCTGTAGGGCACTTACCAGGTGTCCTAGAAGAAAGAGAATAAGTCAAAAGAAACAGAAGAAATAATAGCCAAACTGATCAAATTTGGTGAAAGACACAAATTTACAGATTCAAGAAACTCAGTAAACTTCAAGCAAGATAAATACAAAGAAAACATCAGAATCAAGCTGCCGAAAACCAGAGAGAAAATCTTGAAAGCATCAGAGAGAAACAGTGCATCACATATGTGAAACAACTATTTGAACAGCACTTACTTCTTAATCATAAACACCAGAGGCCAGGAAACAGTGGAACAACATCTTTAAAGAGCCTTTTAAATACCATAACCCACAACTCTATCCAGGGAAAATATCTTTTGAGAATGAAGACAAAATCCACTCTCAGAATCAAAACTTGTTTCCAGCCGCTCTGAAGAGCAGCATGACTTCTAAAGGAGGTGCTTCTGTCTGGAGGGAAATGATGCCAGATGGAGACTGAGGTCTTCAGGAAAGAACGAAGCGCATCTTGGTAAACAAGTGGGTTTATATTTATACAAAATGCAGGGGTGGGAGTCCCATGACATCTCCATATAGCTCACCTGTGCGGCTGATATAAAACCCAGATGGATGCTGGAAAACAGTAGATGGTTGGCAACTTAATAAGGCGGTAAGTTAGCTAGTGGTTCTGGATGAGATCTACTTACGGGAAGGAAACCAGCATAGTATTTACTGGGTCAAGTCCAGGTGCCCGGCCCCCAGCCCTTCCTGTGATGAGTGAAGCAGTGGCCCTTCTCAGGGCCTGGACAGCAGTATGCCTGTGTATCTTGTCCCTGGGGGGTGTCAGTTCTGCAGCCCGCCGCCCTGCAGAAAGAAAGAATGCCATCATTTTGACAGCCTGTGGTGTATCTCACTGGTCTGTTACAGTGATGACATCCCTTAGCAAGACAGGTGCACAAGCGTGTGGGCCTAGAACACCACAAAGCTTAGGGTCTTCCAGCTGAGTAAGTCCCCCAGGGCCCCAGTGGTCCAGGGTGCAGGACTGTCCCTGCTGCAGCTGCCGTCTCGCAGAGCCTTCCAGGAAGAAGGATGCTGTGCTGGATGCCTTCAGTCTCCCCATCGAGATGCACCCGTCTTCACCCTGCTCCCCACTGGGGAGGCTAAGTCTGTCTGAGCCACCTCTAGGGCTTCTTGGCCCTCTGGTGTCCAGCTGAGTTCATCCATGGGACAGCCCCAGCAGGAGGTCTGAGGAAGGGAGGGAGATGAGGACCTTGGTAGTTGACCTCTTCAGCGGATTCACGCCCTGGAGTGACTCTCTACAAGTGCCAGCAGCTACATCCACAGTGTGTAGACTGACAGCTCTCCGTGACTGCAGGAGGTGGCACTCTCAACTTGAACAGTTAATTAATGGGCTATTTATAGCGTGGGAGTGTGAGGAGGGTAGAAGGTGTGGTGGCCTGGGACGAGCAGAGCCCTTGGCTGATATGCCATGTGTATGCTCCACTGGATCCACTTCCCATATCTTCTTATGATGCAGTGTGGTGGGCACTGCATGCAAATAGGACGCATGTGAAGCCTACATATAGAATATTCATTAAGTGTCTATGGAAGGCACAGACATGGCACCTGCGGATGCATTATACAAATACACGTGGCATACGCTTGGAACTTTGTGAAAGGTGGATGTGTTAGAGGAAATGGATGTGGATGGGAAGCGCAGAGGCGAAAGCCACGTACCATCTACATATGTTAGACTGGCACACAGAGCATCTCCTGCATCCCCACAGCTCACACACTTGGTGTAGGATGCAGGTAGGTGTGGAGAACGCTCAGGACATGGGATCTGTGCGCCACATGTGTGCCCATGCTGTGGGGGCCGCACACATCGTATCTCAACAGTACTGTTTAGTTCCTAAGTCGCATCCAACTCTTTGCGACCCCATGGACTGTAGCCCACCAGGCTCCCTGTCCATGGGATTTCCCAGGCAAGAATCCTGAAGTGGGTTGCCTTTTCCTCCTTCAGGGGGTCCTCCTGACCCAGGGATGGAACCCACATCCCCTACATTGGCAGGCGGATTCTTTACTACTGAGTCACCAGGGAAGCTCTCAGTAGCATTCGTACTATCTAAGAGACGCAGCGGAGGGCATGCAAAATGCACATATGCCACAAGTGAGGAAAGATGGCCTCTCCTTCCCAAGAAGAAATCATAGTTAACATACAGAAACCTGCTATATTTCTATATGCTAACAACAAAAGATGAGAAAGAGAAATTGAGGACATACTCCCATTTTTTATTTAATTTTTTAAAATTGGAATATGATCGCTTTACAATGCTGTGTTAGTTTCTGCTAACAGTGCAATGAAGTCAATTATCTATACGTGTATACATAGCCCCCCCACCCCACCCCCACAGGCCACCGCAGAGCACTGGGCTGGGTTTCCTGTGCTAAGCAGCAGGTTCCCGCTAACCACCTTACACATGGTGGTGTGTATATTCAGTCCTGACCCCCCATTCAGCCCACCCTCCCCTCCCCACCCCACCCTCCCCTTGCCCTATGTCCGCATGTCCATTCTCTGTGTCTGTGTTTCTATGCCTGTCCTGGAAATAGGTTCATTCATCTGTACCATTTTCTAGATTCTACATGTATGCATTGTTGTTCAGTTGCTCAGTTGTGTCCAACTCTCTGCGACCCCATGGACTGCAGCGCACCAGGCTTCCCTGTCCCTTACTCTCTCCTGGAGTTTTCTCAAACTCATGTCCATTGAGTTGGTGATACTATCCAACCACCTCATCCTCTGCTGCCCCCTTCTCCTTTTGCCTTCCTTCAATCTTTCCCAGCATTGGGATCTTTTCTAGTGAGCTGACTCTTTGTGTCAGGTGGCCAAAGTATTGGAGCTTTAGCATCAGGCCTTCTGATGAATATTTGGGATTTATTTCCTTTAGGATTGAGTGTGGTCTCCTTGCTGTCCAAGGGACTCTCAAGACTCTTCTCCAGCACCACAATGTGAAAGCATCAATATATGCGTTAATACAAAATTTGTTTTTCTGACTGACATTCCTCTCTTCAGATCAGATAATTTCTATTGATATGCCTGTGATTTTCTTCTTGCTGTGTCCTCGTCTGACCTTTCTGGTCCAACTCCAATGTTGTCCTGCCCTTCCCCCTCTTTCATAAAGGCCGTGGGGTCTCTGAGGAGGTCAGATCTCTGTGCTGCCTCAATGGGACTGAGGGCCAGAGAGGGTAGGAGCTTGTGATGTCACCTCTGCAGTGAAAGTGTGACTCCTGGTCAGGCAGGACGTGGCATGGGTTCATGGCAGGGGAGACGCAGGCAGGCTGAACGTAAGTGATGACTCCCTGGTGGAGAGGTGTGGGCTAGAGCAGTCAGGGTGGGCTTCCTGGAGGAGGCAGTGGGAGGGAGCAGGTCCCTACTGAGTCCCAGGCCCTGCTCTTTGGTCTCAGCAGATCCGCACAACAACCTACCTCAAGGTTATTATCCTGTATAACAGGTGAGGACACCCACGCTGGGAGAGGTGGTCTGCGGCCCACGGTAATACACCTGGGGTAAACGACCATGAGCACATGGCTCGGGAGCACCAGGGAAACCCTTCTTGCTGGGGCAGGATTGGAGATGTTGGAAGGCCATGCTCATCCTCCAAGTTTGCAGTCCACATACCGCCTGTGGTCCTGGTTTCTTCCCCCCAGGCAGTGTTAGTCCCAGAACTTGAACTAGCCTTGGGTTCCTCCTGCCATATTGTGCCAACCCTGCCTGGGCTCTGACATGATCACTGTGCAGCTGAGTGACCCTGCAGTTTCACCTTTCTAGCACCACCATGCTCAGTTGAACCTGAGGGAATACAGGCTCAGCTTTGCATAGCTCATGCAGGGAAGCCACAGAGGGGTGTTCTGTGGAGCTGCGCGAAGAGTTTCAGAGGCACCTACACATGTGGGGTCTTTCAGGATTATGTGTCCCCTCAATTCTGACAAGGTCACATTCACACAGTGGCACGGATTTACTGTCCTTTGTTAAAGAGGTATTTTGTGTGGTTGGTATTTCTGTAGGTGTGGGGATACTGCAGGGAACAAAGGAGGTAAACATCTTTGCCCCTGTGGTGTTTATGCTCCACTCAGCAGGGACCTTTAGGTTCAAGACCTCTGCTTTTAAGCCTCATTTGCTGAAAACTCTGGGTTTAAATCCCAATTCTGAAGAAATCAAGTTACCCAGCTATTAAATAACTGTTTTCCTGCCAGTGGTGTCAGATGCATTGTGTCTGCATTGTCTGTTTTACAGGGTCAGCACAAGGTCAGAAAGAGGTGGTGTGTGATGGGGGTCGCACAGACCAACTAGTTGATTGGCTACCTGAGCTGGGCACGAGGGAGCCTGGGCAGGAGGCAGGGCCTTCTCTAGACCATGCTGAGCTTCCTGGCACCACCCTTGAGGCTGTGGAAACTGGGGTTCTTTCTCCCCCCCTTACCAGCACACGCAGAAATGACTCAAGTGGATCCATCGTCCCCTTCCGCCCTGTGCACCCCTCTTACCTTCCAAGGTGTCCCCGCCTCCCTGGGTGGCCCCAGTGCTCCCAGTGGGGGAGGTGCAAGGATTCACACTTCCCGGGCTTTCCACCCACCTGTCCGCCTAACCGGGCCATAGACCCAGCGTTTGTTTTAGCAAAGAATTATGGTGGTCAACAGTAGCAACAAGAAAATCCAGTTAGCATTCTTTGACTGTTTGCTCTTAGGGATGATACACAGTGAGCGTATTTCATTTTTATCCCTTGGGCTGGCTACGTCTGCAGCTCTCTGCAAAATCGAATGAGTGAATACGCTGCTCTTGTTTGGAAAGCCTTTGTGTGACTCTAAGAACAGTCAAATGACTCCGAAGCTCCTCCTCCGGCCGCCCTAAATGAAGCGCTCCCAACTTGGAGGAACATTTCTTCATTGATTCTTGCCTGTTCTTTCCACCACCCCACCTCAGGTTACGCCGCAACCGCAATGCCCACACAGCCACCCCACCCCGCCCCGCCTCACTGCCTCTCCGTTTTCTCCTCTCCTCCCGCAGGTTACGGGCATGCTGCTCCCGGCACGGACGCGGGCAAGGCCTTCTGCATGTTCTACGCGGTGCTGGGCATCCCGCTGACGCTGGTCATGTTCCAGAGCCTGGGCGAGCGGATGAACACGTTCGTGCGGTACCTGCTGAAGCGCATCAAGAGGTGCTGCGGCCTGCGCAGCACGGAGGTGTCCATGGAGAACATGGTGACCGTGGGCTTCTTTTCGTGCATGGGGACGCTGTGCATCGGCGCGGCCGCCTTCTCGCAGTGCGAGGAGTGGAGCTTCTTCCACGCCTACTACTACTGTTTCATCACGTTGACTACCATTGGGTTCGGGGACTACGTGGCCCTGCAGACCAAGGGCGCCCTGCAGAAGAAGCCGCTCTACGTGGCCTTTAGCTTCATGTATATCCTGGTGGGGCTGACAGTCATCGGGGCCTTCCTCAACCTGGTGGTCCTCAGGTTCCTGACCATGAACAGCGAGGACGAGCGGCGGGACGCCGAGGAGCGGGCGTCCCTGGCCGGCAACCGCGGCAGCATGGTCATCCGCATGCCCGAGGAGGCGCGGCAGGGCCGGCCCCGGCACAAGGCCGACGCGGCGGACCTGCAGTCCGTGTGCTCCTGCACCTGCTACCGCCCGCAGGAGCGCGGTGGCCGCTCGGCGGCGCATCAGAACTCCTTCAGCGCCAAGCTCGCCCCCCAGTACTTCCACTCCATCTCTTACAAGATCGAGGAGATCTCGCCAAGCACATTGAAAAACAGCCTCTTTCCGTCCCCTATCAGCTCCGTCTCCCCCGGGTTACACAGCTTTACCGACAACCACAGGCTCATGAGACGACGGAAGTCCATCTAGGTCTGGGGCGGGGAATACAAGCCCGAGTCTTGTGTCCTCTTTGACGTTCAGTCTCATGGGCCCAACTTGTCTTATTTATTATGATTATCCTTTATGATTATGATTATCGTCATCATTTTTTTTTTTCCCCTTTCTCTCCTTCCTTCCTTTCTTGGTTTCGTTTCTTCCCCACCTTTCCAGCGAGACAGAGCAGGCCAAAGGGAAAAGAAAGCCCGTCTTCCTCTGAAACTCGCATCTGAGCATGAAGCATGCATTTTGTCCTTCTTCCCAGCAAAGTATGCCTTACATTTCTCCCCAGCCTGCCCCTTATCTCGGGGTGGGGAGGGGTGGCTTTCCCAGGACAGGTGTGAGACCCAGACAAGGAGACAGCCCAGAGGATACCGACCCAAAGTTGCACACCCCGCTGAGTGACAGTGGCATCTCTGACCCAACTCCTCTCTCTCCTCCCAAGCAGCGGGTGGCCGTACGTGTGTGGTATGAGTGTGTGAGAATGAGGGCACACCCCAGTGTGTGTCTGTGTGTGTATGTGTGACGAGATGGAAAGTGCCAGGTGTTCATCTTTCTTTTCCATCACACAGTTCTGTTAATAACCTGCTTTTGGCTGCTTCCAAACAAAAAGGGGAAAACAAAACCCAGGAGGTTCTTGGTTTATCATCTTGCCGAATCAAGCATGTTCCATAAGCAGCCTTTATCCCAGGCGTGTCATGATCACATTTTTTAACTGCTAGGTTCTAAATTCTATTAACTTCTTTTTAGGGGGTGGGTGGGCAAGCCGTCATGGATCATTGTAGCTTGCCAGTTCAAAAATTTTTTAAACAAGCATGCACTTTGTTAAACTGGTATGCGTTAACAACACAAGAAAACAAAAAACTAGCAATGGAATAATCAAAAGCCAATAATATTAATTTATTAGAGACATTTTTAATTTTGCCATCTCTAGTTCCAACAATTTTCCATGTAACTGGAAGTGTCAGGGGAAGCTGGAAAATTGTTGCAACCGCAGAGTATCTATTTTATTATTCCTCTCTTATTTATGTGACAATGTGGATGATGTGTGCAGCGTCTACCTACACGAGTGAGAATTTTAGTCTGGGATGCTTCGATGAGAATGGGTGTCAGTAAGTGGTTGTGGTTTCTTTTCCTAATGAACAATGACAGGGCATTCCTCATTTTAAAGAATATATATAATGTATTTTAAAGTGTGTCTCCAACCGCATTTGATTTGTAAACAAGGGAATGTTGATGTTGGTCTCAGGAAGAGTTTGGAGGCAAGGAGCTGCGTTCTTGGCCTGCTGGGAACTTGTCAATCTCAGGGGATGACTTTTTCTGAGTAATGGAGAAATTCCTCCCCACTCTCAATAGGGGATGACCCCCAAAGTGAAGGCCTCCTTATCTCCTGGGGGCCAGTTGGGCTGTAGAACGTGGCTTCTTGAAGGCCCTTCCCACGCAGGAATAAAGGAAAGTCTGACCTCCAGATTCATGGAGGGGACCTTCATTCCCTCGTCACTGTCTCTGCCATCTCTAAAAAATCAGCCATCCTCATTCCCCTTTTTCAAAAACTGGAAGTTCACGGCTCTGGGATGGAAATGGGCTTTGGCTGGGCCACTCAGAAGGGGAAGTGGGAGCCCCAGTGTGGTCTCCCAGAATGGAGGGTCTGCTGCCTAGGAAGAGCAGACCTCCAAGGTTTCCCGAGAGACAGCCCCAGTGCACCCACCCCAAGTGTTTGGACCATTGGACTGAACACAGCCCTTGAGATTTCCCTGGAAAGGCAGGCACTTTCATCCCTTTGTCTGGGACACAGGGTCTGCGGAAGGAGTCTGGGAACCTGATTCTCTAGACTAAAATGCACAGTTACCAACCTTCAAGGCCGTATCGATTAACTCATTTTTAAGATTAAAAGAAAAAATTGAGGTCTCTAAAATCTGTCTAGAGAATAGAAGCTGTTGCTCTTTAAATTTTTTCTCTCTTGAAAGAGCTCATTGGCTCTAGGGCATCACAGGAGCAAGAGTACCCGTGCGTATTTGCAGATTGTTTCATGCTCTGGGGGAAGGTGCTTGGAGTAAGTGTGGGTTTCTCATGAAAACCTTTGTAAGACTTGCCCTCAAATGGGTGTGTGATAATCTTTATCTGTAAAGCAACAGAGGCACTGAGAAGGTAAGTGATTTGCTCAATGTCAGAAAACTAGCCTTGACTAGAACGAGACTTTAGTTTCAGTCCGGACCCCCAAGAGGGTCCAAGAAACTGACTCCACCATACCATGACACCCTCATTCAGCCCTCGGATGAGGGAACCTGCTTCTCTTTCTCCGCACGTAAATACACCAGGTTCTTAAAGTCAGAGGAACATGGGCTCAACCCTTCATTCAGGACTCTTGCCCTCACCAGGGTACAGCGGTCATAAAGGGACCTGCTTCTGCTTGAATGCTTCCAAATGATAGGGAGCTCCTCCCTTTGCAAGAAAGTTTAGAAAACATCCCATAATCTGTTTCCATAGAACTGACTCTTCTTTGTAGGATTAAGGATGGTAGGGTGAAGTCTTTTATGTTGGATGACCACCAACTTAAGTGTCTGAACCAACCTGAAATCTCTCTTAGTTCTGTATCCCTTCCTCTACCCTCCACCCTTTGCTACCTGCGTGGACCCCTGGA